>CM071595.1:214155079-215401079 GCA_036435485.1 Saposhnikovia divaricata | reverse complement strand
AGAAAAAGAAGTCGAAGACAGCTATGGGAAAGAAGGGTAAGAAATCGAAGGTTACCCCAAAGTAGTTGGATTTCGAAGAAATGAAACCTAAATATGAGAAAGAAGCTGAAGAAGATGGAGAAGATCACAATAAGGATGGTGATGAAGAAGAACATGAGAACCCTAAAAAAGATCAAACCCCTACTAAAAAGACTCTATCTCAGGCTCATGCAGATTCCAAAGGAAAGAAGATAGCTAAAGTAGGAGGTTCCTCATAGAAAAAGACTAAGAAACCATCTGTTGAGATAATTGAAGATGAAGAAATAGGTTTAGAGGAAACTACTGATGATTCAAGTACTATAGAATCCCAAGAGGATGAAGGTACAAGTGAGAAGACAAAGATTGAAGTTACTGGAGAGGTAACTACTGAAGACATAAAGAAGTTTCTGGCCAAACTCAGGGATGAGAAACATCTTGCGGTTAAACCTATAGTTTCTTCTCCCTTTACTAAGAAGGTCAGAAAGTCATCTCTACCTAGATCTGAAAGGCAGAGTGTGTAAACTTGTAACACTATAACTAATGTAACTCAAACTAAAGGAAAAGATACTTAACCAGAAGACAATCAAGAACAAGAAGTCACAAGAAATCAACACTAAATGAAGACAAGGTAATTGATACAATTCAACATGTTAACTATGATCAATCCAAGAAGAAATCATTGAGAGAAGTTCAAGTCAAAGTTGTTCATGCCTCAGTGATTTGGAAAGCCAAGAATCAAGATCATAACTATCAGTATCAATAAGACCAATTGATTTCAAGTGAACAAGAAGGAAAGCAAATATTGGAAAGCCACATTTCTAATTGGATATGGTAATTTATTCAAGAAGCAAAAACCCTATCAAGACTAGTCACTTATGAACCAGACCGTTGCATCAAGTGTCAAGACATTGATAGCAAGTTTATGTCAGTAATAAAGATCCATATTCAAGAGCTTGGTGAAGAATAAAGAAGATATGAAGATATCACAAGTTCAAGATGTGCATTGAAGTTTCAAGTTGAAGACCAGAATATTTTCTAAGTACTAAATATTCTAGATGGCCAAGTAGAAGTTTCTAAGTAGAAGTTCTACTTAGAACTTCGAGATGGCTAAGTAGAAATTCTCAAGTAGAAGTTCTACTTAGAGTGCAGCTTCAACATGACACATGGCATCTTCTGATTGGCAGATTTCCAAGCTTTCAAGATAAGGCAAGATTTATGTGGACATCATTGGGCCACGTACATCTTAGTCTTTGAAGACTACAGGACATAGATTATATGTAGTATAAATAGAAGTACTTGTGTAATGTTTTAGTAAGAGAGCAATTCTTGAGAAAAACACAAGAGAAAGAGAGAGAGTGCATTCACAGAGCTTAGTATCATTCACTTCTCTCTGAACTTCTGTTATACTTTGTAATGAATGTTGTAGCAACCCTTTCAAGTTATATATAAGACATATATTCCTTGAATCTGTGTGTTCATTTATTGCATCGTATTTATTGCTTCTCATATTCGAAAAGTTGTAATTCACCCCCCCTCTACAACACATTTGGACCTAACAATTGGTATCAGAGCTATATGTTTAACATACAAAACATAGATCCTTGTGTTGAGTAGAAGAATCGTGAGTTTTCATTTTCTAGATCTACTTTTCATTTTCTCGAAAAGTGTGCTTTAATTCGTTGGTAGTGAAAACTCATCCGAAAAATTATTTAAATACTCCAGGTGTGATTATTTAGCTTGGGTGTATTTTAATTAATTTTTGTGAATTTATCTGGGTTCGTTCATATTTGGTGTTCTTGAGTGTTCATCATCTGTTCTTATCAAAGAATACAACCCAACAACTTTTTGATCTCCTTTTCAAAAGTAAAAGAATAAAAAGGTGGTTTTGGACTTTTTGATTTGCTTTATTCGGCCGAAAGTATACAGACATACTCAGTACCTAGCATGTGGGTTAGGTGGGTTAGGTGAGTAAAGCATTCAAAGTCAAAAGGTGTTAAAGAGATAATATTGTTTATTCAATATTAAAGTGATCTGCAGCAAAATTATTCTAAGGCAAAAGTTCTACATAGAATTTCTACTTGAGATTTTCTACATAGAATTTCGACTTGGATAACTTCTACTTGGTGAAGTTCGACTTGAGCAAAAATTTCTACTTAGAGAAATTTCGACTTAGGCAAAAGTTCTACATAGAATTTCTACTTGAGAATTTCTACATAGAATTTCGACTTGGACAATTTCTACTTGGTGAATTTCGACTTGAGCAAAATTTCTACTTAGAGAAATTTTGACTTAGGCAAAAGTTCTACATAAATATTCTACATAGCCTAGTCTTGGGTACTTAGAAACTTTTAGTGACCAGAATTGAGATGGCTCCTAAAAATGCATTCAAGATCCCAATGTTCAACCGAGATTACTATGAAGAATGGGTTTTCAGAATGAGACTATATTTAGAGACTGTTAACCCTAAATATCTGGAAGTCCTTGACAAGGGTAAATTTGTTCCAATGGTGGTTATTCCTGCACATACGGAAGGAGGGGTGGTTATAGCACCTCGGTCTGAGCCTAAAAAGGCCTTGGAGTTTTCGGATGCTGACAAGGAACAAATAGCTTATGATACTGCCATACGACAAACCTTGATGGAATCTCTTGATCATGAAATGTTCAACATAGTCAAAGGTCTGACTACAGCGAAGAAGATTTGGGACAAGATAGAAGTTGTCATGGAAGGATCTGCAGAGGTTAGAAGCAACAAGACACTCATACTCAAGATGGAGTATGACACCTTTAGAATAAGGAAATGAGAAGGCATAACAGATGTCTATCTACGATTCAGTCAGTTGGTATTGGATTTGAATCTGAGAGGTGTAACTCTCCCCATGGTTGAGACTAATACGAGATATCTGAGGAACCAGCCAAAGAGCATTGAACATAGGGTCTACGCAATAAGAGAAACCAGAGATTTGCATACAACTTCTCTGGAAGAGTATTATGGAATACTAAAGACCTATGAGCTGGAAACACTTCAAGATCAAGCATGGGACAATGATTCAAGAGAAGAGACTGAATTAATAGCTAGATATGAGATTGAGATGGAAGATCGCCAGGATAAATCTGTTGATTCTCGATCTTATCGAAAAGCCGGGCCCAATCAAAGTTGGGTTCCGAAGAATGTCTAACCAATCTGTCATTGCAGGGCGTTAAGCAGAATAGAAATAAAGTTATATGGGTGCTAGACAGTGGAGCATCTAGGCATATGACTGGAAACAAGTCCCTGCTTACAGAGTTAGTTATGAAGGCTGGCCCTTATGTTACCTTTGGAGATGACAGCATAGGTGTGACAAAGGGATATGGCAAACTGAAAACTGGCAATGTCATCATTGAAGAGATTTCCTATGTTGAGGGACTGAAGCACAATCTGTTGAGTATCAGTCAATTCTGTGACAAAGGTTACGAAATTGTATTCAACAAGAAAGGTGTATCAATCACTCACATCAAGGAAGGCTCACTAGCTTTGAGAGGAGTTCGAAAGGTAGATCTTTTTGTTGCAGATATGGATTCAGCAAATCAGAATGAGGTCACCTATTTCTACAGCAAAGCCTCGGATGATGAAAGCTGGTTATGGCACAAAAAGCTATCTCACTTAAACTTCAAAACGATGAATGCTCTCGCGAGGCGAGAATTGGTGAGAGATCTACCTCAAATGGAGTTCGCTTCGAAAGGACTCTGTGAAGCTTGTGAAATGGGAAAGTCGAAGCGAGCATCGCATAAAAGCAAAGAAATTTCTAGTATTACTGAGCCTCTGCAACTTCTTCATATGGATTTGTTTGGCCCAGTGAATGTCCTATCTTTGTCTAGGAAAAGATATGCATTGGTAATCGTGGATGACTTCTCCAAGTATACATGGGTATTGTTCGCAATGACGAAAGACGAAGTACCTTTCTTAATCATTGATCACATCACTCAAATTGAGAATGTTTCAACACTTACTGTGAAGACGATTAGATCAGACAATGGCACTGAATTCAAAAACGCAGTGCTGAATGACTTCTGTGTATCTAAAGGAATACGTCGTCAGTATTCAGCCCCGAGAACTCCACAGCAAAATGGAGTAGTTGAAAGGAAGAATAGAACTTTGGTTGAAGCAGCAAGAACTTTGTTGTATGATTCAAAACTTCCTTTGTACTTCTGGGCCGAAGCAGTGAGCACCGTGTGTTACACTCAAAATAGAACCTTGATCATAAAAGATAAAGAAAAGACACCATGTGAGCTAATGAACAACAGAAGACCAACAATCAAATACTTTCATGTCTTCGGAGCAAAATGCTATGTGCTTATAGATGATGAAAATTTAGGCAAGTTTGCAGCAAAAGCTCGTGAAGGAATCTTTGTTGGTTACTCTACAGATGTGGTGGCAGCTTATAGAGTGTTCTTGGTGAATGATCCAAAAGTGACTGAAAGTTACAACGTCAGATTCGACGATACCAAACTCTCATCAATTTCAAGATATTCTAGTGAACCTGAGTCCCTAAAATTTCAGAATCTAGACTTAGAAGATCTTGAAGATGAATCTGAGTTGGTTGTTCCATTAAATGTTCCAAGTGTACATGAAGAACCTGAGTCTAGTGAACAAGCTAATTCTACAAGATCAGGAGAGACTTCTTCGGTACGAACCGGCAACAACTCAGGGGGAGTAAATAGCAGCTCAAGGACTACTGTTCAAGGCTCGAGTCGAGTTGACTCTAGTTCTGTAGGAGCTGGCACTAACTCAGGGGGAGTTAGTGAAAATGATCAAAGTAGTCAGCACCCCAACTCAGAAAGTCAAGCTGAATCATCAAGACAATTTCCAGGTGAACGAGTATGGAATAGAGACCATCCGTTTGAGTTAATTATTGGTGATCTAGATGCTGGTGTGACTACTAGAAGAACTGCAAGAGCTGACATGGCTAATATCTCCTTATATTCTGGGTTCTTATCCAAGCTTGAACCTAAAGAAATAGAAGAAGCTCTTGGTGATGCTGATTGGGTGATTGCAATGCAAGAGGAACTCAATCAGTTTGAAAGGCAGAAAGTTTGGAAACTGGTACCCCGACCAAAGAACATATCCGTAATTGGAGCTAGGTGGGTATTCAGAAATAAACTGGATGAAAACGGACTTGTAACACGAAACAAGGCTCGTTTGGTTGCAAAAGGTTATTCTCAGCGAGAAGGAATTGATTATGATGAAACCTATGCACCAGTTGCAAGACTTGAGGCAGTCAGGATGTTCTTGGCATTTGCAGCACATAAGAACTTCAAGGTTTTCCAGATGGACGTGAAAAGTGCCTTCCTGAACGGAGAGTTAGAAGAAGAAGTGTATCTGGAACAGCCGCCTGGCTTCGTTGATCTAGAACATACAGATTTTGTGTATCTACTCTTCAAATCTGTCTATGGCCTCAGGCAATCCCCAAGGCGATGGTATGAAACCCTATCCCTATTCTTAATTGAAAATGGTTTTGTTAGGGGAGTAATTGATAAAACATTGTTCTATAAAGTTGTGAGAAATGACTTAATACTTGTTCAAGTATATGTGGACGATATTATTTTTGGGTCATCAAATGAGCGCTTGTGCGAGAAATTTGCAAAGCTAATGCAGGAAAAATATGAGATGAGCATGATGGGAGAGCTGTCCTTCTTCCTTGGATTACAGATCAGTCAGAGAAAAGATGGTATCTTTATCTGTCAATCCAAGTACGTCAGAGATTTACTCAAGAAGTATAATCTAGAAGATGCATCAGCAGCTAAGACTCCCATGGCAACAGCCACGAAGCTTGATGAAGACAAATCAGGTAAATCAGTTGACATCACAAGCTATCGAGGTATGATTGGCTCACTCCTCTATTTAACTACAAGTAGACCCGATATAATGTACGCAACTTGTTTATGTGCAAGGTTCCAAGCGGATCCTAGAGAATCACATCTCGTAGCCGTCAAAAGAATTTTTAGGTATCTCAAGGGCACACCAAATCTAGGGATTTGGTACCCAAGAGATACAGGTTTTAATCTTATTGGCTATTCGGATTCAGACTATGCAGGTTGCAGGATTGATAGGAAAAGCACATCTGGTGCTTGCCAATTCCTTGGCAGAAGATTGGTGTCCTGGCAAAGTAAAAAGCAACATACAGTATCTACTTCTACTGCTGAAGCTGAGTACATTGCTGCTGGAAGCTGTGTAGCTCAAATACTGTGGATGAGGAACCAATTGAAGGATTATGGCATGGAGCACAAGAAAATTCCAATCATGTGTGACAACACAAGTGCCATTGCCATAACCAACAATCCTGTAGATCACTCAAGAACCAAGCATATTGACATCAGGTATCATTTCATAAGAGAACATGTCGAGGAGGGGACTGTGGAGCTACATTTTGTGCCCACAATGCAACAAATTGCAGATATATTCACCAAACCTCTTGATGAAGTAACATTCAATAGGTTGGTTGGTGAATTGGGAATGCTTAACACAAGTTAGTAAAGCCTTCTATCTGTAAAATCCATGTTTATGTTTGTATGTGCAAGCTAATCAATCATTATATGCTTAGACTTTAAAATGCCTAATTAATGATTGTTATAGTTTGCATATAGTGTGATTTTGCATAAATTCCTTGTGTTTTAAGTGTCTTTTATAGCACAAATCTGTGAATTTATGCTTGTTAGATTGCATGATCATAGGGGGAGTTAAATTCATAATATTCTAAATATTGCATGATTTTTAGATGAATTTACCTATGAGTTTCATGTAATTAGAGGCCTTAGAATTAAAAAACTTCAAAATTTCGAGTTAGGTTCTATCTCGAAACTCATCTAGAAATTCGACTTGAATTTCGACTTAATCTGTCAGAGTGAAGTTTTTTTGAAAAATTCTAAGTCTGGGAAGAACTTCGAGTTGGCTATCTCGAAATTCATCTCGAAATTCGACTTAGAGTTCGAGTTCGATTACCAGTGTGCCTAGTTCTATCTTCAAAATATTCGAGATAAAGTTTATCTCGAATTTTATCTCAAATGTTGAGATGAGGTTTCCATTAAGGGAATATTTTGAAAAGAACTGAGAATTAACTTCGAGTTAGTCTATCTCGAAACTTAACTAGAATTTCGACTTGATGTTCGAGATAGTGTTCTTAGTCTATCTCGAAACTCAACTCGAATTTCGACTTGATGTTCGAGATAGAGTTCTCAGTTAAGCTAAAGGGAATTTTTCGAGTTACACTCCTAACTCGAAACATATCTTGAATTACCCTGTACTTTTTGGTTCAAGGGGGTATTTTGGAAAGAATTTGAGATTAACTTCGAGTTAGTCTATCTCGAAACTCAACTCGAATTTCGACTTGATGTTCGAGATAGAGCTCTTAGTCTATCTCGAAACTCAACTCGAATTTCGACTTGATGTTCGAGATAGACTTCTAACTCGAAAAGTATCTTGAATTTCCCTATTTTTTCAAGAGGGGATTTTTCCAAGTTTACTACATATCATAAATGTTCGAGATAGGATTACCCTATAGTTTCTGCTGAAAAATTGGTTAAAGTGTTCATTTGTGCTTAATTGTTCGAGTTAACTTCTATCTCGAACTTTATCTCGAAGTTCGACTTGATGTTCGAGATAGAGATGTTCGAGATAGAAATGTTCGAGATAGAGTTCGACTTAGATGTTCCCTGTATGGACTTAGTAATTTTCACTCTTTTTAACAGGGACATTTTTGTCATTTCACAATCATCTATATATACATCTTTAACCCGATGCATCATTCACTTTACCTAATTCTAATTTTTACAGCAGCCTCTTCACAAAACAAGGCGATTTCATAACTTCATACCATTAATCTGTGTTTGTGATTAAACTCATACTAATCACGAATTACTGCCAATTTTTGGACTAATCTTGACTGTGTTATCCTTAATCTTTGTGTTGGTGTGTTTTGTGTTCATCCTTATACACGCGCATATACATACACACGAACATATATTGTTTGTGTACTGTTCATAAAACGCGATTTCATATTCACCATTCATAAACATACACGATTTCACTGGTACACACGAATATTCATCTTCTTTGAATATTCAGATTTAGTAATTGGCTTTTGATTGTTCATCCCGTAGTTTAATTTTCTCTAAGGGACTTTTGTACTTTTTGATAAATTAAAAGGGATACATCATTTAATTCGTAAATTATTTGTTTTTCAAAATTAAAAAAAAATTCACATCTTTTAAAGAAAAACATTTAATCAAAATGGCTCACCAATTTTCACTTGCTAAAAACAATTTTTATAATATTTCTACGGAAATTGGTGATCAACTCCCGCGGTTTAAGTTTTGGATACGATTTCTCAATTTGTACTCCAAAGCTAGCCATGCTTTTACTGCTAAACCTACACTAGTACATGATTCTTTACAGCAATTATGGACTAGTGCGGTTACTTTTGGGAGCAAATCAACCCCCTTAGGTTTCAGGTTTACCTTAGCGGGTCAGGAATATGAGGTGACTGAAGAGATTGTCAACAGAGTTCTGGGATTCCCAATTAAAGATGCTTATGATCCAGAACCTACAGCTACAGAACGCCTCAGATTCTTTGAAGAAATTGGATGTTATCCTCCGAAAGGCCCAATCACAGGAAATATCCAAAAGCAATTCTTCCATGTGGAATGGAATTACTTTTTCGAGGCCATCACAAGATGTTTTCGGGCACGCGAAAAAGACTTTCATCAAATTCCAATTCCAATGCAAACCTTTGCAGTTGCCCTAGCAAGAGAACTGGATATAAATTATGGACGCATAGTTCTCTCTGAGATAGTGGCCTCAATGGGATCTCTTGCAAGCAGAGACCTCACTACAGCTGATGTTGTCTGCTGGTTTCCTCGGTTCCTTCAAATGCTCATTAATGACTTAATAACGAAGGATGCTCTTGCTGTTAGACAGAGATTTGCCGGAAGCCCAACATCTGCATCGCTAGGGATGGGCACCAAGTCACTTTCAACCATTGCTAATCAGGATAAACATCAAGGTAAACCGATGTCTACTCCTGAAAATATACAAATGTGGCTTAGATATGATGCAGGAGTTACCAATTTGGAGGCATCATCACAAGTTTCATCACATGCTCAAAATCCATCTGTTCATGCTGAGGCATTTGATGAGATTCCTGATGAGGAAAGCGATGATGCACAAGGTAATCAATCAGGTAATCTCTCCCTGCATACTATTCATTCCTCCTCCTATGTATCTGATTCCGCGACCCAAGAGACTGCTAACCCGCAGGATCTATCCCAGGGTGAGAGCTACATTTCTGAGTCCAATACACATTCTTATTCTCTTTCACCCTTGTTAACGGAAGTCAGAAAGCCAGCACGTGTATATGTAGAAGATGATGAGGAGAATGAACCCGAAGAGCAGCAACTTATTCGAAAGAAAGCCAAACTTTTCCACGCTGCTACTTCACAACCACAGTCAAACCCTAGCGTGTCACACGCAACCACTCCACCTCACGCGAGTGGTTCACCCCTTGAACAATCTGCACATAGGGATTTTGATTTTGGTGAGGATGATGTACCTCTTGAAGATACTGTTGCTTCAAGAGGACATGAAGTCTTAAGAACTTCAGCCGTACCTTCACCGGTACGTACTGACGCTGCAAAGAGGATCGGTTCTGATGTTGTACAAGAACACTTTGCAGCCTCTCAGCCTGAGATTCCAACTCAGGAACAAACAGAATTTGATCCCGTAACTGTCAACAACATTTCTTATCAATTTTCTGCAGGTACTGCTTCATTATTTGGATCAATCATTGAAGACATACACGAGCGTGAGACAGGGAGTGTGTGTGAGAGGTTAGGGAGAGAGGGACCTTCATTTTCAAGGCCCAAAACCGAGCGTCAAATACCAACAGAACGAGTATTAGAGCGAGGTCACCTAAACCAAACACCGTCCCTTAACATTGAAAATCTTGATACGCGTATGACTTCTATGGAAAATCAGATGAAGCAGTTCGGTCAGACGATGGGGCAGTTCGGGATGAACATTGGAAACAACCAAAGGGCTCTAGACGACTACGCAGCAAGAATGGCAAGTCAAGCTACAGCTTTTGATGATTTGACAAATAAGGTCAATGACTTGGGCCATGCTGGTGGTGTCTTGGGAAGCACTCTCAATGAGAGGATGGGGGCATTGGAGTCTACAATGCATACAATGGCTGTGGAAATCTGTTAGGTCCGTTAAGATTGTAGAAGGGGGGGTTGAATACAATCTATACCATTTTCTCAAAATTTATTCGTTAAATAATTTTGCCTTAAACGAATATTTTTGTGCGGAATAATATAACACAAATTTCAAGTTGAATATAACAATATATTAACTTGAGGGGTGTTACAAAATCAGTCCAAATGATTATCAAGGGATTAATAACTAATTAGAAAATTCAACATGAACTTTGCTAATTTAGTTAATAAAATCAAGATATCAATTTGTGAACTAGGAAACTTAATTCGCTAGTAGTACAAGAATCACAAGTAAACAAGTTCCAACGGATAGGATATTACAACTGAGATGAACTTGAATTTACAGAATTAAATTTGAAGGTGTTCTTGAGCTTGAGAGAGAGAGAAAAAGGCTGCTGTGTGAATTTCTTGTGTTTGGTTCGACTGTGTTTGAACCTTCTGCATTCCTCTGCCTTATATACACAGCCATAGTCATATTACTTGATTTAAACTGATATGACAATCATTTTACATTAATATGACAATCGGTATGACTATCAAATCAATGTAATATGACTGTCCAGCTTAAATATAACTTTCGGTATAACTTAACTAGCCAATATGACATTCGGTATGACTTACCAAATGAATATAACATTCGGTATAACTTACCATTTGAATGAAATATGACTATCTCCATTTAACTGAATATGACTATCTCCATTTAACTGAATATGACTATCTCCATTTAACTGAATATGACTATCGGTATAACTATCAGTTTGATAGTTATATCATTCATATTTTTCAGCTTATAATTAATTAAATGACTTATAAAAAATCATTTAACTAATTAATTCTTTTCCATATTAATTCTTATTTAATTAATCTAATAATCACTTTAACAAATATATTAATTCTGATAGAATTAATTTATTTATTAACTTAATTACTTGACTTAATCAATTAAAATAGAATTAATATAAATTCTTTAATAGTCAATACTCCGCTGAAAACCACGTAATTATAATAAGAAACATACACTGGCATGATGTTGACGTTCGATGTACTGTCTGGTTCATGAACGACTAACTCCAATCTCTGTTCTTCATCGTGACTTTTAACACTGTGGTCTTTTATACTCTTCACTCTCATCAATCATTCGGTACTGAAATTGTTTCTTGTCACTAATAGAAATCTCTGTCTTCGAAAATGAATCCACTTGTTTCAATGCTACCTTGAGGCCTGATCAGATATCTGAATCTTCTTCCAGTGTAAAACATCAAAACTATAGATTGACTTGTTGATTTTTCTTCTGACGGTTATCATCTTGTGAGATTCCTGTGACAGTTGATATTATTTACTTATTACAATCTAGTTTAATTGGATTAGGATCCTCGAACTACAAATAGGCTGAGTCATATGCCTTTCAATCTCCCCCTATTTGTTTGTTATACAATAACAAGCAAATACCTAGAGGATTCTTCAACTAATCCCAATTAAACAAGTAAAAGAAAACACTTTAAATGCTAAGTAAATAATGTAAAAGTTCTGGTTTATATTAACATTGTCCAGATTCAAACAGACAAGATAAATACAAGATAGATGATCCTCTAGACTGATCATATAAGATAATTATCCTATCTTGTTCTATCAAAGCTCTAATGATATAACTTGTAGAGCTAATCTTCAGTTACCACTTTCTTTCTCATTGATTTCTCCTTCTTCTTGTTCATCCATGTCCGGTAGATTCTTGATCATTTCTGAATCAACAAGTAAATCCCTTCTGGATGCCACATCTGTAGGATAAACCAATGGTATTCCAAGCTTCTTTCTTAACTCACCTTGATACTGCTTGTATTTCTTCATGTTGGTCTGCGCATGGGATCGAATATGATTTGCAGCTTCAATCTTTTCCTGTGATGCAAAACCATGATTCCGAAGAGCATATTCAACATATACCAAGTGTCTGGCAAGATGTGTATACAATTCGTCTGTCTGAAGATTAACAGTATGAATGACTTCTCCCTTGAGAATTTTAACTTGTGGAGGGTCACTTATAACTTCAGGACCAGCTCTTTCAGCAAACTCTTGAAACTTTTCATGAAGCAGTATGCCTAGTTCAGAAGATGTTCTTACTTTTGGTCTCAACACCCAAAGCTCTGACAGGGATCTATCATAGAAGAACTGAAGCGATACTTTGTGAGATCCGAGCTTATGACATTCAACGAAGATAAGTAGCTCACCATTCTTAGGATCAGATGCAGTGGTTATCCTCACAATTTCTGTCTTTAAGGCTTTCAAATACATATCATGTATAGGGTTCTTCTGTTTAAAGCTTTCAAAGATAGCAATCATTCGACGATCATCATAGTCAGAAGTTTGTGGTGAGTCAATTACCTTTTGAGCACGTTCCCACTTATCACCATTTTTGTACTTGATGTACATCTTCCTAGCTTCCAGTTTCTGAGCATGTTCCTTTTGAAGTGCTTCCTGTTCTGCCTTTTGAAGTCTCTCATTATGAGCTAACTGTTCAAGTGTCTTCTTGAGTCTTTCTTCTCTCATAGCCAGATTAGCTTCATTCTGTTCGAGTTCTTTGTTTGCTTCAAAATTCATTTGTTGTGTTTCAACAGAATCAGGAATTATTTGCTCTTCATCATCCCAAAACCGAGATCTGGTTCATCAAATTCTTCACCAACATCAGGAAACTGTAAGTCAGCAAACAGATCAATATCAGGTTCACCTGTATAGTAAAAACCTTCTACATCATCATCTTCCTGTTCTGCTGCTTGATGAGTTGTCTTCTTCCCTTCACTCCTATCTTCAAATTTTTCTTTACTTGCACTTGCACTTGCTCCCCCTCTAGATTTCTCCCCCTTAGTTGAGGAATCCTCTACAGTCTTGTGACTTGTTCCAGCTCCAGGGTCACTTTCATCACTACCTCCGAAGAATTTCTTCTCTTCTGCTGTAAGTGAGTGAGTTCTGCTGATGATATTATATAAATGTCTTAACCCCTTTGCTTGATCATCACTTTGCTTTTCAATCTGACTGAGACGATGTTCAGTGGTTAAATGATTTTCATTTATGTTGTTCTGAAGATCTTCAATTTGATTAGCCATAGATGAGATAATAAGATCTTGAGCCACTGTGACATCTCCAGAGTCTTCAACTGCTTGTTGTTGAGAGAGTTTCAGTGCATTGATTTTGTTGTTGAAGATAGTTCTCATGTTGTCCATATCAAACCTCAAGTTTTTGTTGTCCTCTTCAGCTTGAGCAATACTTTCTTTCGTCTGATTTAATTGAGTAATGAGCGATAAAGTGTATGTGTCATTGTGTGCTCTCACCTCAACAGCTCTCTGAGTATCACTCACCTCACGTGCTGGTGTTTCACTCAGATTTGAAGTAATTCTCACATCACTCCTCTCATTATCCTTAGCTGCATCCATTGTACCTGCACTGGAGATCACCCTAGCCTCCTATTGGAAGGTCAGTGGTGGTGCAATGGGATTTCGCAAATCCCGATCAACCTGTGAAGGTTCTTCTGCCGTAACAATGGCAGGCACTGTAACTTGCTCCACTTGCATTACAATATTTTCAGCTTCATTTGCAAAAATATCTTCCCCCATTGTGAGTAACAGGGGTGAGCTTGAAGGAATGAATGGGTTTAAGATTGCCTTTGACATGGTTTTACTTTTCTTTTGTGATGGCAAACTTGTTTCACTCACACTATCACTACTGGGAATAGCTCTCTTGAATGACAATTTCTTTCTACGATAGTGTTTGGAGAATTTAGGATCAGTGTTTGGTGCATTGACCTGGGATAAAGGTTATGGATCTACAACCCCTTGGTCACTTCTCACAATCATTTGACTACCAGAAAGATATTGAGATTGTAGTGGAGTTGAGTCGAATACCTGATCATTGACATGTACATCATCTTCATTCTGAGTGTGTTGATCCACTGGAAGTTGATGTTCAAGCACATTCAAGGGTTCAGAATCAGGTTGAGGTACTGGAGCTTGTTCTGCTTAAGGCTGTGGAGCTTGTTGAACTAAAGGTACTTCAGCATCTGGCTGTGGCATGACATTTGGCAAATGTATGTATGTAGACATATAAGGTGTTATGACTACAGGAACATGCAACAAGACCTTAGAAGTGTCCAGCCTGGTGTAGAACTTCTTGTTTGGTTTACCAGACCATTGAATTCGATCATTTGAAAACGGAGCAGGTTGATCCTTAGGCATTAGATGATTAAAAATTAGTGTAAAAAATCGAGGATAATGACACTTAACCGGTTTACCTTTTCCAAAGTTCTTTGTAGCCTTCTTCAATCGATTCAGCAGAATAGGCCATATCAAACTGCCAAAATTGATTCTTCTATTGTGAGCAATAGCGAAACCAATTGACTGTAACATACCTGTGATGACAGTATTGTTGCTCTTTGTAGAATTAGCAAACACCTTTGCTATGATTTCGAAGAAGATATTCCATTCTTGAACAAGATTGCTTTTGAGTGGTCGTTTCAGATTCAGTTGACCATGATAGTTGATATTTGTGAAAAATTGAGTCAACTCATCATTTGAAGGCAATTCAGCAAATCGTTCAGTAGGAAGTCCCAGAGCAGCATTGAAGACAGATTCATCCACTGTATATGTCTGGCCATTAAAATCGAATGAAAACGATCTTTCATCTGAGACAGCTGTAGTACACATTAATTTGAGTGGACCAAATTTCATTGGAACATTTGTAGTTATAGAGTGACTACAGAGATTTTGCTCATTTAGAAACTTTATCCAGGACTTGAACCGATCCACTGGGCAATCCTCGGGATTAAAGTATCCAATATAATTGTGATTCACAAGTTCAAAATTATTATAAGCACCAGCCATTGCAAATCAGGGATTAAAATTAGTAAATCTGCAAAATTCAACAATTTAACCCAATTAAATTACAAAATTCGAATTAATTAATAATTAAAAAATTCGAAAAATCAAAATCTCTATCAAAAATTATGAAAAATTCAGACAAGGATCTTGATTGTAATACAAACACACATGTATTTTTAGTTTTTACAAAATCACAATCAATTGTTCGGATTTTTAGATCAAAAATTCGAAATTTTTTTCAATCTCAAAAACTCAAAACTCGATCAAATCTTACATTTTCAACCTTGATTAGGAATGTTATAGACTGGGTAATCACAAATGATCCTTAGAAACGCGTTTTGAGTAAGATTTGAGGCAGAAATTGGACAGCAATTCGTTTGAATTCGTGTGTATATGTGTGTATATTAAGTTCTCGGTGACTTAACACGCGAGAGAGTAACAAAGCAGCAATATAACTATTGAATATGACTGTCAAAATATAACTTAGTTATTATATGTGAAATAACTGTGATATAACTATCGGGTGATAGTCATACCGATAGTTATATTACGTATAAAACGTAATATGACTACCCTAGGCTGTAAGTTATATTGCTGTTAATATCTAATATAACTACCGAATAAACACTAAATATAACAATCAAATCTTAGTTATACCGATAGTTATATTACTGTTAAAACACTCAATATAACTATAAACTATTTTAACAGTTATATTTAAACAAAAACAAAAACAAAGTTATATCTAAGTTATTTCTAAGTTATATTACATTATTTAACACTAATATAACTAATCAAACATTCGAATATAACAATCAAGAAGATTGTTATACCGATAGTTATATTTTAACAAATCTGTTAATATAACTAACTAACAACAGATTATTAACAGAATTTAAATCAAGAAAAATACATTAATAATTTACATAACCAAAAAATAGCAATTTAATTTATACTAAAATTATAAAACCTAATAAAAATTATAAAAACGATCATATGTGGTCCTTTTTACGAAATCAAACATTAATAACAGAAGGACAAACATTACAAATTAAAATAAAATAAAATAAAATAAAATAAAACTAAATAATTATACTACATATTTACATAATTATTTCTGATGAGTTAATAAATCTATAAATTTTCTAATAAAACAATTTCCATATAGAAAATTATTCTAAAAGAAACTATGATTTATTTAAACAACTAAAATAATCAAACTGTATTAAAAACAATAACATTTTCAAGAAAAATAGATTTCTCATAAATTACAGCTTGTAAAATTCGAGAAAAATATTTTCAAAGAAAATGAATTAATCTAAAAATATAATAAGTAATTAAAAATATGTACAGAAGATAATAACAATGATTTTAAGATGAAATAAGCAAGGGTATAAGTTGATAAAATAATTATACAAGTGATTTAACAACAAATATCAACACATCAATCACTTGTAACTTATTAAAAAATCAAACCTAAGATATTAACTAGTTTAATTACTAGGACTGTTTAACATACCCAATTCACCAACAATTCTGGTAAATGTGGATTCGTCAAGAGACTTAGTAAAAATATCTGCTGTTTGTTCTTCCGTGGGTACAAAAAATAACTCCACGGTACCATTCATGACATGCTCTCGAATAAAATGATACCTGATGTCAATATGCTTTGTCCTTGTGTGCTGCACAGGATTATTAGAGATTGCTATGGCACTTGTATTATCACATAAAATTGGAATTTTATCAAGCACAAAGCCATAGTCTCTCAGCTGATTCCTGATCCACAAAATCTGTGCGCAACAGCTTCCAGCAGCTATATATTCAGCTTCAGCCGTTGAATTGGAAACTGTCTGTTGTTTCTTGCTGTACCAGGAAACTAGTCTACCACCTAGGAATTGACAACTCCCAGATGTGCTTTTTCTATCCACAACACTTCCTGCATAGTCAGAATATGTATATCCAACAAGATTAAAACCAGAATCTTTAGGGTACCAGATGCCTAAGTTAGGCGTACCCTTAAGATATCTCAGAATTCTTTTAACAGCAATGAGATGAACATCTCTAGGATCCGATTGGAACCTTGCACACAAACACGTAGCATGCATAATATCAGGTCTACTCGCAGTAAGATAAAGTAATGAGCCTATCATACCTCTGTAACTTGTGATATCTACCTTGACAGAATTTTCACATGCTCCAAATTTGACAGCTGTGGATGATGGTGTCTTTGCTGAAGAAGAGTCCTCCATTTGATACTTCTTGAGAAGCTCTTTGACATACTTGGATTGAAAGATAAATATACCATCTGTCCTTTGACTTATTTGCAATCCAAGAAAGAACTTCAACTCACCCATCATGCTCATTTCAAATCTACCCTGCATTAACTTCGCAAATTTCTTGCACAAAAGATCATTAGTAGACCCAAATATTATATCATCCACATAGACTTGGACTATAATTGTATCATTCTTATGTTTGTTTGTAAAGAGAGTTTTGTCTATGACACCTCTAACAAAATCATTTTCAAGTAAAAATTCAGAGAGAGTGTCATACCATTTCCTTGGTGCTTGCTTAAGACCATAGACAGCCTTGAAAAGGAAGTAGACATAGTCAATTAAATCCTGATCTTCAAAGCCAGGGGGCTGTTCTACATAAACCTCTTCATCTAGCTTGCCATTCAAGAAAGCACTCTTGACATCCATTTGATAAACTTTAAAGTTTGAAAATGCTGCGAATGCCAAGAATATTCTTATGGCCTCAAGTCTAGCCACTGGAGCATAGGTCTCATCATAGTCAATGCCTTCAGATTGGGAGTAACCCTTTGCTACCAGTCTTGCTTTATTTCTCGTCACTGTGCCATCTTCATCAAGTTTGTTTCTGAATACCCACCTTGTGCCAACTACTGGTCTGTCTGTAGGTCTGGGTACCAGCTTCCAAACTTCTTGTTGTTTAAATTGATTGAGTTCATCTTGCATAGCAATCACCCAATCAGGATCAGAAAGAGCTTCTTCAGTTTTCTTAGGTTCCATTTCAGATAGAAACCCTGAATAATTGTATTGATTCTGAAGAGCTCTTCTAGTCTTTACACCAACAACTGGATCACCAATGATTAACTCAAAAGGATGAGCTCTATTCCAAACAGTCTGTCTGGGAAGATTGGATCTTGATGATTCTCCTTGACCTTCATTGGGATGTTGTGTATGACCAGTTGACCCTTCATTTTCTCCCCCTGAGTTGTTGCCAGGTTGACTAGATGACGATTGATTATTAGAGTCAGAGGAATTTTGACTACTATCATTGATTTCATCACCATTACCCTGATCATCATTGTTGTCATTAGCATCAGCAAAAATCTCAGGTGCATTGTCATCATCTGAATCTGTATCTGTCATGTCATCGAAAGATAGCTTCTCAGATGGATTCTCAGTTTGGATACTAGGGAGTTTAGTGTCATCGAATGTTACATTGACACTTTCCATCATCTTCTGTTCATCAATCACATACACCCTGTATGCTCTCATTGAATAACCAATAAAAATTGCTTCAAATGCTTTGGTATCGAATTTACCACCTTGATCATCACCTTCTTTAAGCACAAAGCATTTTGCCCCAAATACATGAAAGTATTTGAGTGAAGGTTTCTTATCAGCCATAATTTCATAGGGTGTCTTCATTTGATCTTTATTGATTAGAGTTCGATTCTGGGTATAGCACGCAGTATTGACGGCTTCAGCCCAAAAGTATAATGGAAGCCTTGATTCACTTAGCATAGTACGTGCAGCTTCAATCAAGGTTCTATTCTTTCTTTCTACTACCCCATTTTGCTGAGGAGTTCTTGGAGCTGAATATTGTCTGGTTATACCCTTCTCAGTGCAAAAGTTATTTAGAACTGCATTCTTGAATTCAGTTCCATTATCTGATCTTATAGCTCTCACTGGATACGTAGAATCTCGCTCAATTAACTTGATGTGATCAATCACCAGTTGTGGAGTCTCATCTTTAGAATTCAAAAACAGAACCCATGTGTATTTTGAAAAATCATCAACAATCACTAGAGCATATCTCTTCCTTGACATAGACATCACATTGACTGGACCAAACAAATCCATATGAAGTAATTGTAATGGTTCAGTTATTGAAGATGTATCAGTGCTCCTGTGACTTGCCCTTTTTAGCTTGCCCTTTTGACATGCATCACACAGTCCTTCTTGAGTGAATTCCATTGAAGGCAAACCTCTCACCAATTCTCTTTTGACCAGAGAATTCATTGTCTTAAAATTAAGATGAGAAAGTTTCTTGTGCCATAGCCAACTCTCATCATTAGATGCTTTAGTGTAGAAGCAAGTGACTTCTTCAGTGCTTCCTGAATTCATATTGGCTACGTACAGATTGCCTTTTCTAACTCCTGTCAGTTGTGGCTTTTCATGTCTCTTGTGTGAAATTAGACAATTCTTCTTGTTGAAATGAACTTCATAACCTTTATCACAGAATTGACTGACACTGAGCAAATTGTGCTCAAGTCCTTTCACAAAAGAAACTTCATCAATGATAACATTTCCAGCTTCAAGTCTGCCATATCCATCAGTTCTACCTTTGTTGTTATCTCCAAAGGTAACTACTGGGTCGGCCTTCTCCACCACATTTGTCAGCAGGGTTCTATCTCCAGTCATATGCCTTGAACATCCACTGTCCAAGATCCAGGTTATCCGATCAACCTGTTCAATACCCTGCAATGACAAATGAGTTAAACCTTCTTCGGGATCCAAATTTGATTGGGTCCTGCGTATTTAAAGTATTGACCTTTGTCAGGCAAAACAACATTTTTAAGTTTAACCTCTTTAGTCAATAAACATTTAACCTTATAAACAGATTTGAAAATCTTTTGTTTACTCTTGGGTATCCATGTTTCTCTCGCAGCAGTAACACTTGTGTCATTGACTGGACATTTGACCTGGTAGACATTCTTGGTAATCTTTTGTTTAGTCTTAGGTACAAATGTCTCTCTCCTAACTTGAGGAGGAAAAGCAGTCTTAGATCGAACATTATTGTTCCTGTTCATGTGCTGTCGAGGAGCATTCTGTTTAACACATGCATAATTACCATTAAAATAAGCACGCATATTGTTAAAAGCACAAGACATACAATTGATAATACCACATGCTTTATGATTAGAGTTAATAGTAGGCATGGTATTTTTCTGCTTTGACTTGTTACTACCTAATCCAGTCTTAGAAGTACTAGCTGATTTAACAACTTTGACTGGTACTTTAGGTACATCTTTCTTGGGTGACACATTTGTTGTGTTAACATCCTCAACTGATTTAGCCTTAACAAATACTGTGACATTTTTCTTGGATGACACATTCTTTGTATTATAGTTTTTAGTAGTTTTATTCTTAACACATTTATTCTCAGCAAGAACTGTGCCATTTGCAGCATCCTCATTTCTCATTTCTTCATGTATAACCATAGAACTAATATCTGGTTGACCAGCATCAGATTTTGTAAACATTGGTTTTTCAACATTCTTGAGAATATGTGGTATACCTCTTTCTTTAGCTGGTATAGAATTAGGAAAATGATTACTCAAAGAACCAACAGCTTGACTGTAATCAAATCCTATTCCTACAGTTTGTTCTAATGCTTGTTTGTTGAAGAAATCTTTAGAAACTTTAACAGAATTATAACATGCTCTAACCTGTGTTTCAAGTTCCCTAATGGTGGTTTCTTGTTCAGCAATCTTATCAACTTGTTTTGTCATGTATTCTCCTAGACCCATTTCTCTGCAGTTAAGTCGAGCTATTTCTTCTATATTCTTATCTTGATTAACCTGTACTTTTTTTAAATCTAGCATTTGATTTTCAAGATTAGTGTTAACAAGACTTATTCTCTCGTACCCTCTTTCTGCATTATTCAAGGAAAGACGTAAACTATCAATTAACTGAGCATCAGTAAGAATTACCGGAGTGGTATAATAAGTTGAAGATTCAGCATTTGCCACCAACGCAAGGTTTCCATATTCTTCATCTTCGCTATCTGTATCATCCCAGCTTTTACCAGCAGCCACATAAGCTCTTCCACTTTTCTTCTTTTCAGAAACATAATCTTTCTTCTGTGATTGCTTGGGTTTCTGACATTCAGTAGCAAAATGTCCCAACTCATTACAATTGAAACAACGGATTTTGCTTCTCTCAACAGTTCCAGTTTTATAACCTCCCCTGTTACTAGAGGATGAAGAACCTCCTCTCTGAAACCTGTTATTTGACTTAAACCTGAACTTTGGATTTCTTCTGAATCTGAAGTTACTAAATTGTCTCACCATCATTGCCATAAATTCATCTTCCAATTGATCCAGCTCTTCAAGTGAATAAAATTCTCCACCATCCTGAGTAGCTGGAGTTTGGCCAAGTTCTACTTCAGTTTGTGATAAGTGGATTTTATATCCACTGGGAATGCCTCCGTTTAGCTTAAATTGATTGTTTTGGACTCAAGTTGTTGTAGTTTTGATGTGTTTTGCTGAGTTGTGCAGATTTACGAGAATGTTGATTAAAGTTGATGCTTCTATCGTTCTTGGAGAATTAATTCATTAAAATTCGGATTTTTGAGAAGGGCTGCGCAGCTTATACTGTTTGGGCCATATCTGGAGTTCTGGAAGTCCGTTTTCAGCCCATTTACAGTCCACGCGAAGCTTGAGAGATTTTCTACAATATGGGATAGGTTTCGCACGACCAGGCCGTGTGTTGTGGGCCCAGGAAGCACGACCAGCAGATAGATGGGAGCAGACAAATTACTGTTTTGCCCTTTTCTAGTTCTAATTGTATTTTAGGCAATTTTTAATACCTGAATTGAATTCTAATTGTAATAGAAGGTAATATCTTGCTGGGCAAGATTTGTAGAGCCTATTTAAACACATCTTACCATTGTAAATCAAAACAATTCATAGCTGTAAATCGTATCAAGGTACTTTTGATCTTCAATTCTTTCTTCAATATTATGTTTTCATTCATTATCATTATTATTATGTTTTCTTTATTAAATATGCGTAACTAATTCTCTAATCTGAGAATTGGGTAGTATTCCTTGGTATTCATGCATGCTTGATTATGTGATTTTCTGCCTGGCTGATTTGTTAATGAGATCTTAACACAATTAGGGGAGTCATGAACCTTTGATTGTATTCTAGGGATTGTAATAAGCTTGGGAGAGAAGTTGCAATCTTAGTACATGATTTAACAGACATAATTTGAATATTAGATCGGGAGATTAATAGGAGAATTGTGAGACATATAATTCTTGGTAATTAACAGTTTATAGATATACTCTGATTGTATCACGGGAGTGTCAATTAAGGTGTAGTTGTAAGCACTATATTGTAGCCTGGGAGGGTGCAGTATAACTTTAGAAGAATTGTTTTCAGCAAGGTAGGAACACATATATCACATTAATATTGAGCATGTATTGAAACCAGGTGAAGAACCCCAGTTCTTAGATTGTTTTCCATATATTTGAATCTAAGTTTAAAATCAATTCTTAGCGTTTATAATTAGTTCTTGGTTAATTTAGTTAAAACACAAACCCAAAGATTTTTTCTCACACACTTCTAGACATAAAGAGATAAGATACTTGAACTTGATATTACATTCAGTCCTTCCCTGAGAACGAACACACAAAAATACTACTAACAAATTGGCGCCGCTGCCGGGGAAGGCAGTATAGTTGAGTTTAGGTTAATTGTTTCTTATTGTTTAGATTTTAATTGGTTCCACAAGTTGTTTTGTTGGTGATTTTCAGGTGTATGCTACATTCATCTTGTGCTAGAAAATTGGAATTTGACCCTGAAATCGAGCGTACTTTGAGAAAGCTAAGAAAAGATAAAGCTAAGATGGGAGATCCAGAACCTCGACCAGCTGTTAATGTTGATCAGTCTTCTATTTGGGACCATGAGACACCGAATCCAGCCAATTGCATGTACAAAACTCCAGAGATTGGTGCAGCTCAGTTCCATATTAATCCGAGCTTAATTCAGATGATCAGCAATCAAGCTTTTGAAGGAGACATTGAATTAGAAGATCCACACAGACATCTAGAGCGTTTTGTGCAGATGTGTGGCTCATTCAGAATCACTGGCGTTACAAGTGATCAGATTCGTCTCCATATGTTTCCCTACTCTATTAAGGGAAGAGCTTTGGAATGGTTTCAACAACTTCCAAACACTTCGGTTGCTACATGGGAGAGTCTTTCTACGACATTCTTGTCCAAATACTATCCTTCTGACAAGACGCAACAGTTGAGGACTATGATTATGAGTTTTAAAGCACAACCGGGTGAAGGTCTATATCAGGCATGGGAGAGATTCAAGGCACTATTGAGGAAGTGTCCACATCATGGCTTAGAAGATTGGCAGGTCATTAGTACTTTTTATGGGGCCATGAATGCAGATATTCGTTTGAGTTTGGATGTGGCTGCTGGTGGAAATTTCAAGAAGGCACCAACTACACAGGCTAAAGCACTTCTTGAGGAATTAGCATCTAATAATTATTCATGGGCACCTAGTGGGACGAGCTCAGCAAAAGCAGCACAAGAATCTGAGATGATCAACATGTTGGCTCAAAAGTTGGATACTCTAACTCAAGAGGTGCGAGGACAAAAGGTAAATGTGAATGCTATTTCTTCACCTATGGAAGGGTATTATGATTATGGTGCTAGTCAGAACTCGTATGCTCCACAATTTCCAGAAGAAGCATCTTTTATTCAAGGAAGACAGCCTTGGCCTGTGCAGAATAATTCTTACTACAATCCGAATCAAAGACCAAACAATAATCTTTCTTACAGCAATAATCATGCAGCTAATCCTTCCTATGCATTTCCAAGGCAGAATCAACCTCCTGGTTTTCAGTCACGACCACCATATCAAGCACAGCAGCAGTATCAACCTCCGCCAAAGAAAGAACCAGCTGAGTGGGAGGTTGCACTAAATAAGATTATGCAAGGGACTTCTGGGGCATTGGCTAATATGGAATCAAGAATAGATCAGATGGCATCATCTCAAAAGATGCTAGAAACACAGATTGGACAGATTGCCTCAAAGATGGGTGTTCGTGAGCAAGGATCACTTCCTAGTCAACCCGACCAGACTGGTAAAGAGCAATGCAAAGCAATTACTTTGAGAAGCGGAAGAGAGTTGCCCGAGGTTGAGATTCTTAAGCCTAAGGAGAGTGATACTGAGAAAGAGGATAAGCCAGTGGAGATTGCTGCAGACACGTCAGAAAAAGAAGATGAGAAGAAGAAGGAAGAAGATTCAGAAAAGCCATATGTTCCTCCACCACCTTATGTTCCTCCTATTCCATTTCCACAAAGACTTCACAACAGGCATTTAGAGAAGCAGTACGAGAAGTTCTTGACTATGTTCCGGCAGTTGCATGTTAATATTCCGTTGGCTGAAGCTTTGAATCAGATGCCACTTTATGCTAAATTTCTTAAGGAGATGTTGACAAAGAAGAGGAAACTTGAAGATGCAGAGACTATTACTCTTAATGCTGAATGCAGTGCAGTCATCCAAAAGGCCATTCCTCAGAAATTGAAAGATCCGGGAAGCTTCTCTCTGCCTTGCACTATTGGAAAGATGGAAAACATGAAAGCCTTGTGCGACTTAGGGGCAAGTGTGAGTTTGATGCCATATTCAATCTGCAAAAGGCTTGGTCTTGGAGAACTTAAAAAGACACGGATTTCACTTCAGTTGGCGGATCGTTCTGTTAAGTATCCATTGGGAGTTATTGAAGACGTGGTTGTTAAAGTGGATAAATTTGTCATACCTTGTGATTTTGTGGTGTTAGAGATGGATGAAGATGTCGAGATACCCATTATCTTGGGACGGCCATTCTTGGCTACTGCTGGCACTACAATCGATGTTAAAGCTGGAAAATTGACATTGAATGTTGGCGAGGACAAAGTGGAATTTGATCTGAACAAAGCAATGAAGATGCCTCCTTTTGGAGCAACTTGTTTTACCATTGACATAGTGGATGACATTGTGCAGCTTGAGAATGAACACTTCGTGGGAGCAGATCGGGTGTTGGATGATGTAGTAGAAGGAGAAGCACTTGTTGTTCGAGACACAAAAGTTGAGATGGTTTTTACACTTTCAGAGGCACCACAGGTGGAACTTAAACCTCTACCTGATAATTTGAGGTATGCCTTTCTTGGTCCTAATGATACATATCCTGTGGTAGTTTCTGCTTTGCTCATTGAAGATGAGAGAGAAAAGTTATTACATGTTCTTCGGCAATATAAATCAGCTATTGGTTGGACAATTCAAGATATCAAGGGAATTAGCCCTGCTCTTTGCATGCATAGAATTGCCTTAGAAGATGATCATAAGCCTGTGATTGAGGGACAAAGAAGATTGAATCCGAATTTGCAAGAGGTGGTGAAGAAAGAAATCACTAAGTTGCTTGATGCTGGTATCATATATTCGGTTCCACACAGTAAATGGGTTAGCCCTATTCATGTTGTGCCTAAGAAAGGTGGGATGACTGTCGTTCACAATGAGAAGAATGAGTTGATTCCTACAAGAACAGTAACAGGTTGGAGAGTTTGCATTGATTATAGGAAGTTGAATAACGCTACTCGCAAAGATCACTTTCCCCTCCCATTCATTGATCAAATGCTCGAAAGGTTGGCGGGTAATGAGTATTACAACTTTCTGGATGGATTCTCGGGTTACTTTCAGATTCCTATTGCACCCGAAGATCAAGAGAAGACTACCTTTACTTGTCCTTATGGCACTTTTGCTTATCGGAGGCTTCCTTTTGGTTTGTGTAATGGTCCTTCAACGTTTCAACGGCTCATGAACCACATTTTCTCAGATTTTATAGGGCGAGACATGGAGGTCTTTATGGATGACTTCACGGTTTATGGTTCTTCTTTTGAATCATGTCTAGCCAGTTTATCAAAGGTGTTGCAGAGATGTACTGAAACGAATCTTGTTCTTAATTGGGAAAAATGTCACTTTATGGTGAAGGAAGGCATTGTGCTTGGGCATAAAATCTCTAATAAAGGCATTGAGGTCGATAGAGCAAAAATTGAAGTTATTGAAAAATTGCCACCACCTTCATCTGTGAAAGGAATTCGAAGCTTTCTTGGGCATGCTGGTTTTTATCAACGGTTCATCAAGGATTTCTCCAAGTTAGCTCGGCCACTCTGCAATCTTCTTGAAAAGGATCGTGTTTTTGACTTTGATGAAAGTTGTCTTGATGCTTTTAACAGGTTGAAGAAGGAACTTACTTCTGCACCCATAGTTACATCTCCCGATTGGAGCTTGCCATTTGAGCTTATGTGTGATGCTAGTGACTATGCTGTGGGTGTTGTTCTTGGGCAAAAGAAGGATAAGCGGATGCACGTGATAGCTTATGCAAGCAAGACTCTTGATGATGCGCAAATCAACTATTCCACTACGGAGAAAGAGCTACTTGCAGTGGTGTTTGCACTTGATAAATTCAGATCCTATCTTGTTGGGTCGAAGGTGATTGTCTATTCAGATCATGCTGCTATTCGTTTCTTGATGACGAAGAAGGATGCCAAACCTCGTCTAGTTCGTTGGATTCTTTTACTTCAGGAATTTGATCTTGAGATTCGAGATAAGAAGGGGTCCGAGAACTTGGTAGCTGATCATTTATCTAGGTTGGACCAAGGAGATGAAGAGGTAGGAGGTGAAATACCTATCAATGATAAATTTCCGGAAGAGCAGCTTCTAGGTGTGTCCTTGTCTACACCATGGTATGCAGATTTTGTGAACTACATTGTGGGAGGAGTTGTGCCGGATAATCTTTCTTATAATCAGAAGAAGAAGTTCTTTTATGATGTGAAGCATTACTATTGGGAAGAACCGCTGCTTTACAAAGAATGTGCTGATGGAATGTTTCGTAGATGTATACCTCATGATGAAGTTCCTCATATTTTCAGACATTGCCATTCTCTAGAGTGTGGAGGTCATAACAGTAGCATGAAGACAGTGGCGAAAGTTTTACAGTCAGGATTCTATTGGCCAACCATGCATCAAGATGCTAGAGACTTTGTAGCTAAATGTGATAGATGTCAACGAGTTGGGAATATTTCGAGGAGGAACGAGATGCCTTTACAATCTATTCTTGAGGTGGAGATTTTCGATGTGTGGGGGATGGACTTCATGGGTCCATTTCCATCTTCTTATGGAAATCAGTATATTTTGGTGGGAGTTGATTATGTCTCTAAATGGGTTGAAGCCATTGCGTCTCCTACTAATGATGCTAGAGTGGTGAAGAAGTTCTTGAAGAAGAATGTGTTCACTAGATTTGGAGTGCCAAGGGCTATTATCAATGATGGAGGTTCGCACTTTTGCAATAAACAGGTGGCTGATCTCTTGAAAAAGTATGGTGTGACACAAAAGGTGGCAACTCCTTATCATCCGCAAACAAGTGGACAAGTTGAGATTTCGAATCGTGAGCTGAAGTCAATTTTGGAGAAGACAGTGGCAAGTTCGAGAAAAGATTGGTCAACAAAGCTTGATGATGCACTTTGGGCATATAGAACGGCATTTAAAACACCTATTGGGATGTCTCCATACAGGTTGGTCTTTGGGAAGCCATGTCATTTGCCGGTGGAACTTCAGCATAAGGCGTTTTGGGCGACAAGAAATTTGAATTTTGATTTAAAATCTGCGGGAGAGAAGCGTTTGCTTCAACTTGGAGAGCTTGAGGAGATTAGGCTCCAGTCCTATGAAAATGCTAGTATCTACAAGGAGAAGACCAAATTGTGGCATGATAAGCACATTCAGAATAAGGAATTTGAGGTTGGGCAGCATGTTCTATTGTTTAATTCAAGACTCCGTTTATTTCCCGGAAAGCTCAAATCACGATGGACCGGACCTTTTGAGATTGTGAAGGTCTATCCTAATGGAGTTTGTGAGATTACTAGGGAAGGGTCAGATGTATTCAAGGTGAACGGGCAGAGACTTAAGCCGTACCTGCTTGCAGAAACAGTAGAGCGAGGAATGAGCAGTCTTTACTTCCAGGACTTTATCATCAGTTGAGAATCGGCGTCGGGCTAACGACGTTAAACAAATGCGCTTCTTGGGAGGCAACCCAAGTTATGTAGTATTTTTGTAAAAAAAAAAAAGAAAGAAAAAGAAAAAAAATGAGTGTTGTGAGAGTGTGTGAAAAAAAAAAAAAAAAAAAACAAAAACAGTCACAAAAACAGTAGCAGACAGCGCATCATGCGCCATCCGCGCGCACCTGCGCGTGTGTAACGCAGGACAGAGCCGCGCATCATGCGCCAAGGCCGCGCAGGAGCGCCTTGTAACGCAGCGTCTAGCTGCGCATCTGGCGCCAAGGCCGCGCAGGACGCGCACATCCCACCTGCGCAACAGCTTCATTTCCGCGCCTCATGCGCCCTGCTCTCCTGCACTGTACGTTTTTTTTTGCTTAAAATCTCAATTTCTTTCACTTCTTTTATTCATTATCATATCCTATATCCTAAATCATATCAAAATCTTAAACCTATCATCTCCAACTCCTATTCTAACCTAAATTCAAATCCTAAACACACCCCAATCCTATTCTACATCTAATTTCATCTCAATTTCTTACATCTCCTACATATACATAAACCTATACATACACAACCTCATCTATATAAACCCCAAAGTCTTAACTTTCATCCATTCAAAGTGCAAGGGGGATTTAAATTCGAAATTTTTGGGGATTCATCTATCAAGTTCACCTCTTTGATTCAAGTGGGTAATATTCTATCTTATCTTTTATTTGAATTTGTGAATTTTGCAAGCTAGGGTTCTTGGTGTATAATTTGGGGGTTCTTTATTTGGTGAATTGTTTGGAGATTATTGTGCCTTGCTTGATATTTGTTGATTATGGCTCCTAAAAGGCAACGAATAATGGGTGGTAGTAGTAGTGCTCGTCCATCTTCGGATGAGAATGATGTCGTGGGAGATGGAGTGGAAAAATTTGTGAATGAGAATGCCAAAACGGAGTATGGTAGGTTAGTTTCGAAGGGGGTCATTCAGGAAAGAAGGCTTGTGCCATATAAGTATGAGGAGATGGTTGCGATGATTAGTGAGCGGGGTTGGACGTTATTTTGTGAATTTGCTAATGATGCATCGTTGGATGTGGTTAGGGAATTCTATGCTAATGCTTCGATAGCAAGGAATAATTCCACGGTTGTGAGGGGTCGGAAGGTGGATTATTCGCCTCGTGCTATTCGTAATTTGATTAGGCAACCTCCTAAGCCTAGAGATGCTACGGATTGGGGACAAAAGTCTAAGGATGATGTTGATCTTGATGCACTCATTGGTGAGTTATGTGTTCCGGGAACGAAGTGGAAATGTAAGTTAGGTACGGAGATAAAACGTATTTTCCCGGCTTCGTCATTGTCTGGTTTTGCAAAGGCATGGTTCTTTTTCATCAGTTCTAATATCATTCCGTCAAACCATGTTTCTGATGTTACTGTTGATCGAGCTATCTTGCTATGGGGTATTCTCAAAGGTGAGCATGTTGACCTTGGGTACCTTATTAATCAAAATATTCTTCGGTTTTTGGGAAGCAATTCATCAGCTAGTATTCCATATGCTTCTATTATCTCGTACTTGTGTGACGCATCGAAAGTCAAAGGGTATCAAGGTGAGCCCGTGCATAAACCTATGGCTTCTATTAAGGATGCTACTATTGATCGGTTGAGGTTGAAGGAGTGGCCGGGCGGCACTCCTCATCCTAGGGGATTAGGTTTTGTTGTTGATGGTGCTAGTGGTCAGAGAGCAGGCGCTCCGCCACCTGTTCAAAGGGCACCGGAAGTGGCTAGGGCAGGTTCTTCGCAGAGTACTATTATTATGTCCGTTTTTGAATCATATTTTCGTCGAATGACTAGGCGGTTGGATGCTATGCATGCGAGCAGTCGCCAGTATTCTGAGGACATGGGCATAGCTTTGGAGGCAAAGTTTCAGTCACCTAGTACTCCTGTTCAGTGGCCTATATTTGGAGCTCGGACTCCGTACCCTCCACCGGATTCTTCTGATGAAGATGATGAGGATGACGAGGGTGACGACAGCGAGGACGAGTAGGTATGTTTTCTACTATCCCTTGTATTTACTTCCATTCAATGCGGACATTGAATCTTTTAAGTTTGGGGGTGTTTTGAGGGATTAGTAGTTGTTGTTGTATATATGTGTTCATGTAGGATTTCATGTTTTGCATATTATTAGTAGTAATTCATGCATATATGTTCGTGTTATCTACGTTTGTTTCATATAGGACATTCTGTTTTTATTTCTGTATACCATGTGAGTTCATTCTAGTTGCATTTTCATGGCATGCATTTTTCATGATCCCTTAGAACGAGCTGATTCTGATTGATAGGTAGATGTTTAATTGAGTGTGGTAATGATGAATAGAGGGTTGATTTAAGTTCCTATGAAATTGACTTGCATGTTTCGGGAACAAAACTAATTACACAGTCTCATTGGGTGCTTTTGGGCTAGGTTGAGGTCATGCTTGTTTGGATGCTTTGAGATTTAATCACCTGATTATATTTAGAATTTTCGTTATTCCCTTGATGGCGTAGGAGCACTAAAGTCTAAGTTTGGGGGAAACCAGGGATTTAATGCTAGTTGTTTAGTGTTAATGGCTAGGTGTCAAATGGCTAGTAGCCGGCTCATATTTATATGAGTAGTCTAGGGTTGGAAATGAGAAAGGCTCATTCCAGATCGCAGAAAAAGAAAAAAAAAAAGAAGAAAAAAAACAAAAGAAAAAAAAAGAAAAAAAAAAAGTCAATAAATTGTTTATATGCAAAATTAACCAGGGTGAGCTCTTTAATACTCGAGTAATTAAGTCTGAGGGGACTTAGTCCTAGTGACCTAAGGCTTTTATAGTCTGGGATCCACTGACCTAACACTCGCTACATGGGTATTATTGTATAAGCCTTTCGGGGTCTCATCCATTGCACGGTTAAATAAGTATGATTGTATATATGTGTTGTAGTAGTTAGTAATAAAGCATGAATTTCTGTCTACCTTGGATAAGGATGGAGGTGTTTCTAGGTTATGAAGTGTCTACAGTCTATTCTATTTATAAACCTGTGATTGTCTTGGCAAAGGATATGTATGATTTTTGACCTAGTTTTGGGAGTATTTCTGATGAGCATTGCACACACGCACGTTTCTGTTCATGTATTGTTAGTATACGGGAACTTGGTCGAGCTCTATTTGGATTTAGTTGCATTCTTTGAGATATTTGCTTGTTAGTTGGTTTTGGTTAGTTTGAAGGGGATCGTTGCATATTTCATATTAGTTGCATTCATGCATTGCATTGCATTAGGTTAAATGGATTTTGTGGGTACATTCGCTATAGGCCCTCACGAGACCTTACTCGTCCGCTAGGGCTGCCTAGGGGTTTAAAGGGCTTGTTGCATATGCCAAATGCAACCGTGATCACCTACGGAAGTGGTACTAATCAGGTAGTTGTAATTGTTTATGCTTGAGGACAAGCATCAGTTTAAGTTTGGGGGTTTGATAAGTGGATTTTATATCCACTGGGAATGCCTCCGTTTAGCTTAAATTGATTGTTTTGGACTCAAGTTGTTGTAGTTTTGATGTGTTTTGCTGAGTTGTGCAGATTTACGAGAATGTTGATTAAAGTTGATGCTTCTATCGTTCTTGGAGAATTAATTCATTAAAATTCGGATTTTTGAGAAGGGCTGCGCAGCTTATACTGTTTGGGCCATATCTGGAGTTCTGGAAGTCCGTTTTCAGCCCATTTACAGTCCACGCGAAGCTTGAGAGATTTTCTACAATATGGGATAGGTTTCGCACGACCAGGCCGTGTGTTGTGGGCCCAGGAAGCACGACCAGCAGATAGATGGGAGCAGACAAATTACTGTTTTGCCCTTTTCTAGTTCTAATTGTATTTTAGGCAATTTTTAATACCTGAATTGAATTCTAATTGTAATAGAAGGTAATATCTTGCTGGGCAAGATTTGTAGAGCCTATTTAAACACATCTTACCATTGTAAATCAAAACAATTCATAGCTGTAAATCGTATCAAGGTACTTTTGATCTTCAATTCTTTCTTCAATATTATGTTTTCATTCATTATCATTATTATTATGTTTTCTTTATTAAATATGCGTAACTAATTCTCTAATCTGAGAATTGGGTAGTATTCCTTGGTATTCATGCATGCTTGATTATGTGATTTTCTGCCTGGCTGATTTGTTAATGAGATCTTAACACAATTAGGGGAGTCATGAACCTTTGATTGTATTCTAGGGATTGTAATAAGCTTGGGAGAGAAGTTGCAATCTTAGTACATGATTTAACAGACATAATTTGAATATTAGATCGGGAGATTAATAGGAGAATTGTGAGACATATAATTCTTGGTAATTAACAGTTTATAGATATACTCTGATTGTATCACGGGAGTGTCAATTAAGGTGTAGCTGTAAGCACTATATTGTAGCCTGGGAGGGTGCAGTATAACTTTAGAAGAATTGTTTTCAGCAAGGTAGGAACACATATATCACATTAATATTGAGCATGTATTGAAACCAGGTGAAGAACCCCAGTTCTTAGATTGTTTTCCATATATTTGAATCTAAGTTTAAAATCAATTCTTAGCGTTTATAATTAGTTCTTGGTTAATTTAGTTAAAACACAAACCCAAAGATTTTTTCTCACACACTTCTAGACATAAAGAGATAAGATACTTGAACTTGATATTACATTCAGTCCTTCCCTGAGAACGAACACACAAAAATACTACTAACAAATTGGCGCCGCTGCCGGGGAAGGCAGTATAGTTGAGTTTAGGTTAATTGTTTCTTATTGTTTAGATTTTAATTGGTTCCACAAGTTATTTTGTTGGTGATTTTCAGGTGTATGCTACGTTCATCTTGTGCTAGAAAATTGGAATTTGACCCTGAAATCGAGCGTACTTTGAGAAAGCTAAGAAAAGATAAAGCTAAGATGGGAGATCCAGAACCTCGACCAGCTGTTAATGTTGATCAGTCTTCTATTTGGGACCATGAGACACCGAATCCAGCCAATTGCATGTACAAAACTCCAGAGATTGGTGCAGCTCAGTTCCATATTAATCCGAGCTTAATTCAGATGATCAGCAATCAAGCTTTTGAAGGAGACATTGAATTAGAAGATCCACACAGACATCTAGAGCGTTTTGTGCAGATGTGTGGCTCATTCAGAATCACTGGCGTTACAAGTGATCAGATTCGTCTCCATATGTTTCCCTACTCTATTAAGGGAAGAGCTTTGGAATGGTTTCAACAACTTCCAAACACTTCGGTTGCTACATGGGAGAGTCTTTCTACGGCATTCTTGTCCAAATACTATCCTTCTGACAAGACGCAACAGTTGAGGACTATGATTATGAGTTTTAAAGCACAACCGGGTGAAGGTCTATATCAGGCATGGGAGAGATTCAAGGCACTATTGAGGAAGTGTCCACATCATGGCTTAGAAGATTGGCAGGTCATTAGTACTTTTTATGGGGCCATGAATGCAGATATTCGTTTGAGTTTGGATGTGGCTGCTGGTGGAAATTTCAAGAAGGCACCAACTACACAGGCTAAAGCACTTCTTGAGGAATTAGCATCTAATAATTATTCATGGGCACCTAGTGGGACGAGCTCAGCAAAAGCAGCACAAGAATCTGAGATGATCAACATGTTGGCTCAAAAGTTGGATACTCTAACTCAAGAGGTGCGAGGACAAAAGGTAAATGTGAATGCTATTTCTTCACCTATGGAAGGGTATCATGATTATGGTGCTAGTCAGAACTCGTATGCTCCACAATTTCCAGAAGAAGCATCTTTTATTCAAGGAAGACAGCCTTGGCCTGTGCAGAATAATTCTTACTACAATCCGAATCAAAGACCAAACAATAATCTTTCTTACAGCAATAATCATGCAGCTAATCCTTCCTATGCATTTCCAAGGCAGAATCAACCTCCTGGTTTTCAGTCACGACCACCATATCAAGCACAGCAGCAGTATCAACCTCCGCCAAAGAAAGAACCAGCTGAGTGGGAGGTTGCACTAAATAAGATTATGCAAGGGACTTCTGGGGCATTGGCTAATATGGAATCAAGAATAGATCAGATGGCATCATCTCAAAAGATGCTAGAAACACAGATTGGACAGATTGCCTCAAAGATGGGTGTTCGTGAGCAAGGATCACTTCCTAGTCAACCCGACCAGACTGGTAAAGAGCAATGCAAAGCAATTACTTTGAGGAGCGGAAGAGAGTTGCCCGAGGTTGAGATTCTTAAGCCTAAGGAGAGTGATACTGAGAAAGAGGATAAGCCAGTGGAGATTGCTGCAGACACGTCAGAAAAAGAAGATGAGAAGAAGAAGGAAGAAGATTCAGAAAAGCCATATGTTCCTCCACCACCTTATGTTCCTCCTATTCCATTTCCACAAAGACTTCACAACAGGCATTTAGAGAAGCAGTACGAGAAGTTCTTGACTATGTTCCGGCAGTTGCATGTTAATATTCCGTTGGCTGAAGCTTTGAATCAGATGCCACTTTATGCTAAATTTCTTAAGGAGATGTTGACAAAGAAGAGGAAACTTGAAGATGCAGAGACTATTACTCTTAATGCTGAATGCAGTGCAGTCATCCAAAAGGCCATTCCTCAGAAATTGAAAGATCCGGGAAGCTTCTCTCTGCCTTGCACTATTGGAAAGATGGAAAACATGAAAGCCTTGTGCGACTTAGGGGCAAGTGTGAGTTTGATGCCATATTCAATCTGCAAAAGGCTTGGTCTTGGAGAACTTAAAAAGACACGGATTTCACTTCAGTTGGCGGATCGTTCTGTTAAGTATCCATTGGGAGTTATTGAAGACGTGGTTGTTAAAGTGGATAAATTTGTCATACCTTGTGATTTTGTGGTGTTAGAGATGGATGAAGATGTCGAGATACCCATTATCTTGGGACGGCCATTCTTGGCTACTGCTGGCACTACAATCGATGTTAAAGCTGGAAAATTGACATTGAATGTTGGCGAGGACAAAGTGGATTTTGATCTGAACAAAGCAATGAAGATGCCTCCTTTTGGAGCAACTTGTTTTACCATTGACATAGTGGATGACATTGTGCAGCTTGAGAATGAACACTTCGTGGGAGCAGATCGGGTGTTGGATGATGTAGTAGAAGGAGAAGCACTTGTTGTTCGAGACACAGAAGTTGAGATGGTTTTTACACTTTCAGAGGCACCACAGGTGGAACTTAAACCTCTACCTGATAATTTGAGGTATGCCTTTCTTGGTCCTAATGATACATATCCTGTGGTAGTTTCTGCTTTGCTCATTGAAGATGAGAGAGAAAAGTTATTACATGTTCTTCGGCAATATAAATCAGCTATTGGTTGGACAATTCAAGATATCAAGGGAATTAGCCCTGCTCTTTGCATGCATAGAATTGCCTTAGAAGATGATCATAAGCCTGTGATTGAGGGACAAAGAAGATTGAATCCGAATTTGCAAGAGGTGGTGAAGAAAGAAATCACTAAGTTGCTTGATGCTGGTATCATATATTCGGTTCCACACAGTAAATGGGTTAGCCCTATTCATGTTGTGCCTAAGAAAGGTGGGATGACTGTCGTTCACAATGAGAAGAATGAGTTGATTCCTACAAGAACAGTAACAGGTTGGAGAGTTTGCATTGATTATAGGAAGTTGAATAACGCTACTCGCAAAGATCACTTTCCCCTCCCATTCATTGATCAAATGCTCGAAAGGTTGGCGGGTAATGAGTATTACAACTTTCTGGATGGATTCTCGGGTTACTTTCAGATTCCTATTGCACCCGAAGATCAAGAGAAGACTACCTTTACTTGTCCTTATGGCACTTTTGCTTATCGGAGGCTTCCTTTTGGTTTGTGTAATGGTCCTTCAACGTTTCAACGGCTCATGAACCACATTTTCTCAGATTTTATAGGGCGAGACATGGAGGTCTTTATGGATGACTTCACGGTTTATGGTTCTTCTTTTGAATCATGTCTAGCCAGTTTATCAAAGGTGTTGCAGAGATGTACTGAAACGAATCTTGTTCTTAATTGGGAAAAATGTCACTTTATGGTGAAGGAAGGCATTGTGCTTGGGCATAAAATCTCTAATAAAGGCATTGAGGTCGATAGAGCAAAAATTGAAGTTATTGAAAAATTGCCACCACCTTCATCTGTGAAAGGAATTCGAAGCTTTCTTGGGCATGCTGGTTTTTATCGACGGTTCATCAAGGATTTCTCCAAGTTAGCTCAGCCACTCTGCAATCTTCTTGAAAAGGATCGTGTTTTTGACTTTGATGAAAGTTGTCTTGATGCTTTTAACAGGTTGAAGAAGGAACTTACTTCTGCACCCATAGTTACATCTCCCGATTGGAGCTTGCCATTTGAGCTTATGTGTGATGCTAGTGACTATGCTGTGGGTGTTGTTCTTGGGCAAAAGAAGGATAAGCGGATGCACGTGATAGCTTATGCAAGCAAGACTCTTGATGATGCGCAAATCAACTATTCCACTACGGAGAAAGAGCTACTTGCAGTGGTGTTTGCACTTGATAAATTCAGATCCTATCTTGTTGGGTCGAAGGTGATTGTCTATTCAGATCATGCTGCTATTCGTTTCTTGATGACGAAGAAGGATGCCAAACCTCGTCTAGTTCGTTGGATTCTTTTACTTCAGGAATTTGATCTTGAGATTCGAGATAAGAAGGGGTCCGAGAACTTGGTAGCTGATCATTTATCTAGGTTGGACCAAGGAGATGGAGAGGTAGGAGGTGAAATACCTATCAATGATAAATTTCCGGAAGAGCAGCTTCTAGGTGTGTCCTTGTCTACACCATGGTATGCAGATTTTGTGAACTACATTGTGGGAGGAGTTGTGCCGGATAATCTTTCTTATAATCAGAAGAAGAAGTTCTTTTATGATGTGAAGCATTACTATTGGGAAGAACCGCTGCTTTACAAAGAATGTGCTGATGGAATGTTTCGTAGATGTATACCTCATGATGAAGTTCCTCATATTTTCAGACATTGCCATTCTCTAGAGTGTGGAGGTCATAACAGTAGCATGAAGACAGTGGCGAAAGTTTTACAGTCAGGATTCTATTGGCCAACCATGCATCAAGATGCTAGAGACTTTGTAGCTAAATGTGATAGATGTCAACGAGTTGGGAATATTTCGAGGAGGAACGAGATGCCTTTACAATCTATTCTTGAGGTGGAGATTTTCGATGTGTGGGGGATGGACTTCATGGGTCCATTTCCATCTTCTTATGGAAATCAGTATATTTTGGTGGGAGTTGATTATGTCTCTAAATGGGTTGAAGCCATTGCGTCTCCTACTAATGATGCTAGAGTGGTGAAGAAGTTCTTGAAGAAGAATGTGTTCACTAGATTTGGAGTGCCAAGGGCTATTATCAATGATGGAGGTTCGCACTTTTGCAATAAACAGGTGGCTGATCTCTTGAAAAAGTATGGTGTGACACAAAAGGTGGCAACTCCTTATCATCCGCAAACAAGTGGACAAGTTGAGATTTCGAATCGTGAGCTGAAGTCAATTTTGGAGAAGACAGTGGCAAGTTCGAGAAAAGATTGGTCAACAAAGCTTGATGATGCACTTTGGGCATATAGAACGGCATTTAAAACACCTATTGGGATGTCTCCATACAGGTTGGTCTTTGGGAAGCCATGTCATTTGCCGGTGGAACTTCAGCATAAGGCGTTTTGGGCGACAAGAAATTTGAATTTTGATTTAAAATCTGCGGGAGAGAAGCGTTTGCTTCAACTTGGAGAGCTTGAGGAGATTAGGCTCCAGTCCTATGAAAATGCTAGTATCTACAAGGAGAAGACCAAATTGTGGCATGATAAGCACATTCAGAATAAGGAATTTGAGGTTGGGCAGCATGTTCTATTGTTTAATTCAAGACTCCGTTTATTTCCCGGAAAGCTCAAATCACGATGGACCGGACCTTTTGAGATTGTGAAGGTCTATCCTAATGGAGTTTGTGAGATTACTAGGGAAGGGTCAGATGTATTCAAGGTGAACGGGCAGAGACTTAAGCCGTACCTGCTTGCAGAAACAGTAGAGCGAGGAATGAGCAGTCTTTACTTCCAGGACTTTATCATCAGTTGAGAATCGGCGTCGGGCTAACGACGTTAAACAAATGCGCTTCTTGGGAGGCAACCCAAGTTATGTAGTATTTTTGTAAAAAAAAAAAAAAGAAAGAAAAAGAAAAAAAAATGAGTGTTGTGAGAGTGTGTGAAAAAAAAAAAAAAAAAAAACAAAAACAGTCACAAAAACAGTAGCAGACAGCGCATCATGCGCCATCCGCGCGCACCTGCGCGTGTGTAACGCAGGACAGAGCCGCGCATCATGCGCCAAGGCCGCGCAGGAGCGCCTTGTAACGCAGCGTCTAGCTGCGCATCTGGCGCCAAGGCCGCGCAGGACGCGCACATCCCACCTGTGCAACAGCTTCATTTCCGCGCCTCATGCGCCCTGCTCTCCTGCACTGTACGTTTTTTTTTGCTTAAAATCTCAATTTCTTTCACTTCTTTTATTCATTATCATATCCTATATCCTAAATCATATCAAAATCTTAAACCTATCATCTCCAACTCCTATTCTAACCTAAATTCAAATCCTAAACACACCCCAATCCTATTCTACATCTAATTTCATCTCAATTTCTTACATCTCCTACATATACATAAACCTATACATACACAACCTCATCTATATAAACCCCAAAGTCTTAACTTTCATCCATTCAAAGTGCAAGGGGGATTTAAATTCGAAATTTTTGGGGATTCATCTATCAAGTTCACCTCTTTGATTCAAGTGGGTAATATTCTATCTTATCTTTTATTTGAATTTGTGAATTTTGAAAGCTAGGGTTCTTGGTGTATAATTTGGGGGTTCTTTATTTGGTGAATTGTTTGGAGATTATTGTGCCTTGCTTGATATTTGTTGATTATGGCTCCTAAAAGGCAACGAATAATGGGTGGTAGTAGTAGTGCTCGTCCATCTTCGGATGAGAATGATGTCGTGGGAGATGGAGTGGAAAAATTTGTGAATGAGAATGCCAAAACGGAGTATGGTAGGTTAGTTTCGAAGGGGGTCATTCAGGAAAGAAGGCTTGTGCCATATAAGTATGAGGAGATGGTTGCGATGATTAGTGAGCGGGGTTGGACGTTATTTTGTGAATTTGCTAATGATGCATCGTTGGATGTGGTTAGGGAATTCTATGCTAATGCTTCGATAGCAAGGAATAATTCCACGGTTGTGAGGGGTCGGAAGGTGGATTATTCGCCTCGTGCTATTCGTAATTTGATTAGGCAACCTCCTAAGCCTAGAGATGCTACGGATTGGGGACAAAAGTCTAAGGATGATGTTGATCTTGATGCACTCATTGGTGAGTTATGTGTTCCGGGAACGAAGTGGAAATGTAAGTTAGGTACGGAGATAAAACGTATTTTCCCGGCTTCGTCATTGTCTGGTTTTGCAAAGGCATGGTTCTTTTTCATCAGTTCTAATATCATTCCGTCAAACCATGTTTCTGATGTTACTGTTGATCGAGCTATCTTGCTATGGGGTATTCTCAAAGGTGAGTATGTTGACCTTGGGTACCTTATTAATCAAAATATTCTTCGGTTTTTGGGAAGCAATTCATCAGCTAGTATTCCATATGCTTCTATTATCTCGTACTTGTGTGACGCATCGAAAGTCAAAGGGTATCAAGGTGAGCCCGTGCATAAACCTATGGCTTCTATTAAGGATGCTACTATTGATCGGTTGAGGTTGAAGGAGTGGCCGGGCGGCACTCCTCATCCTAGGGGATTAGGTTTTGTTGTTGATGGTGCTAGTGGTCAGAGAGCAGGCGCTCCGCCACCTGTTCAAAGGGCACCGGAAGTGGCTAGGGCAGGTTCTTCGCAGAGTACTATGGATATGTCCGTTTTTGAATCATATTTTCGTCGAATGACTAGGCGGTTGGATGCTATGCATGCGAGCAGTCGCCAGTATTCTGAGGACATGGGCATAGCTTTGGAGGCAAAGTTTCAGTCACCTAGTACTCCTGTTCAGTGGCCTATATTTGGAGCTCGGACTCCGTACCCTCCACCGGATTCTTCTGATGAAGATGATGAGGATGACGAGGGTGACGACAGCGAGGACGAGTAGGTATGTTTTCTACTATCCCTTGTATTTACTTCCATTCAATGCGGACATTGAATCTTTTAAGTTTGGGGGTGTTTTGAGGGATTAGTAGTTGTTGTTGTATATATGTGTTCATGTAGGATTTCATGTTTTGCATATTATTAGTAGTAATTCATGCATATATGTTCGTGTTATCTACGTTTGTTTCATATAGGACATTCTGTTTTTATTTCTGTATACCATGTGAGTTCATTCTAGTTGCATTTTCATGGCATGCATTTTTCATGATCCCTTAGAACGAGCTGATTCTGATTGATAGGTAGATGTTTAATTGAGTGTGGTAATGATGAATAGAGGGTTGATTTAAGTTCCTATGAAATTGACTTGCATGTTTCGGGAACAAAACTAATTACACAGTCTCATTGGGTGCTTTTGGGCTAGGTTGAGGTCATGCTTGTTTGGATGCTTTGAGATTTAATCACCTGATTATATTTAGAATTTTCGTTATTCCCTTGATGGCGTAGGAGCACTAAAGTCTAAGTTTGGGGGAAACCAGGGATTTAATGCTAGTTGTTTAGTGTTAATGGCTAGGTGTCAAATGGCTAGTAGCCGGCTCATATTTATATGAGTAGTCTAGGGTTGGAAATGAGAAAGGCTCATTCCAGATCGCAGAAAAAGAAAAAAAAAAGAAAAAAAAACAAAAGAAAAAAAAAGAAAAAAAAAAAAGTCAATAAATTGTTTATATGCAAAATTAACCAGGGTGAGCTCTTTAATACTCGAGTAATTAAGTCTGAGGGGACTTAGTCCTAGTGACCTAAGGCTTTTATAGTCTGGGATCCACTGACCTAACACTCGCTACATGGGTATTATTGTATAAGCCTTTCGGGGTCTCATCCATTGCACGGTTAAATAAGTATGATTGTATATATGTGTTGTAGTAGTTAGTAATAAAGCATGAATTTCTGTCTACCTTGGATAAGGATGGAGGTGTTTCTAGGTTATGAAGTGTCTACAGTCTATTCTATTTATAAACCTGTGATTGTCTTGGCAAAGGATATGTATGATTTTTGACCTAGTTTTGGGAGTATTTCTGATGAGCATTGCACACACGCACGTTTCTGTTCATGTATTGTTAGTATACGGGAACTTGGTCGAGCTCTATTTGGATTTAGTTGCATTCTTTGAGATATTTGCTTGTTAGTTGGTTTTGGTTAGTTTGAAGGGGATCGTTGCATATTTCATATTAGTTGCATTCATGCATTGCATTGCATTAGGTTAAATGGATTTTGTGGGTACATTCGCTATAGGCCCTCACGAGACCTTACTCGTCCGCTAGGGCTGCCTAGGGGTTTAAAGGGCTTGTTGCATATGCCAAATGCAACCGTGATCACCTACGGAAGTGGTACTAATCAGGTAGTTGTAATTGTTTATGCTTGAGGACAAGCATCAGTTTAAGTTTGGGGGTTTGATAAGTGGATTTTATATCCACTGGGAATGCCTCCGTTTAGCTTAAATTGATTGTTTTGGACTCAAGTTGTTGTAGTTTTGATGTGTTTTGCTGAGTTGTGCAGATTTACGAGAATGTTGATTAAAGTTGATGCTTCTATCGTTCTTGGAGAATTAATTCATTAAAATTCGGATTTTTGAGAAGGGCTGCGCAGCTTATACTGTTTGGGCCATATCTGGAGTTCTGGAAGTCCGTTTTCAGCCCATTTACAGTCCACGCGAAGCTTGAGAGATTTTCTACAATATGGGATAGGTTTCGCACGACCAGGCCGTGTGTTGTGGGCCCAGGAAGCACGACCAGCAGATAGATGGGAGCAGACAAATTACTGTTTTGCCCTTTTCTAGTTCTAATTGTATTTTAGGCAATTTTTAATACCTGAATTGAATTCTAATTGTAATAGAAGGTAATATCTTGCTGGGCAAGATTTGTAGAGCCTATTTAAACACATCTTACCATTGTAAATCAAAACAATTCATAGCTGTAAATCGTATCAAGGTACTTTTGATCTTCAATTCTTTCTTCAATATTATGTTTTCATTCATTATCATTATTATTATGTTTTCTTTATTAAATATGCGTAACTAATTCTCTAATCTGAGAATTGGGTAGTATTCCTTGGTATTCATGCATGCTTGATTATGTGATTTTCTGCCTGGCTGATTTGTTAATGAGATCTTAACACAATTAGGGGAGTCATGAACCTTTGATTGTATTCTAGGGATTGTAATAAGCTTGGGAGAGAAGTTGCAATCTTAGTACATGATTTAACAGACATAATTTGAATATTAGATCGGGAGATTAATAGGAGAATTGTGAGACATATAATTCTTGGTAATTAACAGTTTATAGATATACTCTGATTGTATCACGGGAGTGTCAATTAAGGTGTAGCTGTAAGCACTATATTGTAGCCTGGGAGGGTGCAGTATAACTTTAGAAGAATTGTTTTCAGCAAGGTAGGAACACATATATCACATTAATATTGAGCATGTATTGAAACCAGGTGAAGAACCCCAGTTCTTAGATTGTTTTCCATATATTTGAATCTAAGTTTAAAATCAATTCTTAGCGTTTATAATTAGTTCTTGGTTAATTTAGTTAAAACACAAACCCAAAGATTTTTTCTCACACACTTCTAGACATAAAGAGATAAGATACTTGAACTTGATATTACATTCAGTCCTTCCCTGAGAACGAACACACAAAAATACTACTAACAGTTTGTTCCTTGTTGAAACTGATAGGTTGAACCACCTTAGTTTCCACTTCCTTAGGAACCTCAACCACTAAAGCTGTAGAATAATTTGCCATTCTGCCTTTGCCATAGAATTCCTTTTGCTGTACTTGTTCAAATTCATATGTTTTCAGAACACCAAACAGCCTTTCAAGAGCAACCTGAGTCAAGTCTCTAGATTCTCTGATGGCAGTAATTCTATGTTCCAAGTGAGTAGGCATAGTTAGTAAAAACTTCATGTTGATCTCCTTCTGAGTATAATGCTTGCCATGAACTTGCAAGTTGTTGATTATCTTGTTATACCTTTCGAACACTTCCTGAATGCCTTCATTAGGGCCAGCTCTAAAGTGTTCATATTCAGAAGTTAGAATTTGCAGTCTATTTTCCTTGACTTCATCAGTCCCTTCATTAATGACCTCAATAGTTTCCCAGATGTGCTTAGCAGTTTTACAATTTCTCACATGGCTATACATTACAGCATCTAGGGAATCCAACAGAATGAGTCTCAAATTTTTATCCAATCCAGCTGCCTCCTTATCTTCAGAGGTATAGTTCTTAATGTCCTTTGGATAGGATCTGGCAGGGACTGTTACAGTTCCATTTACAACTGTTTCAGTATCATGTTGCATGGGAATTGCTGGCCCATTTTCCAAAACCCACAAGAAACTTGGGTTTGCTACATCAAGAAATAACTCCATTTTGTTTTTCCACATATCATAATTATCTTTATTAAAGATAGGAATTTTGACATTGCCTTTGGCAGACATGATGAATTTTTAAGAGAGTTAAAAATTCGAGCTTAATTTTTGATTGAGTAAAAATAGGATCTTGATTTGTGTATCAATCAATAGGCTCTGATACCAATTGTTAGGTCTGTTAAGATTGTAGAAGGGGGGGTTGAATACAATCTATACCATTTTCTCAAAATTTATTCGTTAAATAATTTTGCCTTAAACGAATATTTTTGTGCGGAATAATATAACACAAATTTCAAGTTGAATATAACAATATATTAACTTGAGGGGTGTTACAAAATCAGTCCAAATGATTATCAAGGGATTAATAACTAATTAGAAAATTCAACATGAACTTTGCTAATTTAGTTAATAAAATCAAGATATCAATTTGTGAACTAGGAAACTTAATTCGCTAGTAGTACAAGAATCACAAGTAAACAAGTTCCAACGGATAGGATATTACAACTGAGATGAACTTGAATTTACAGAATTAAATTTGAAGGTGTTCTTGAGCTTGAGAGAGAGAGAAAAAGGCTGCTGTGTGAATTTCTTGTGTTTGGTTCGACTGTGTTTGAACCTTCTGCATTCCTCTGCCTTATATACACAGCCATAGTCATATTACTTGATTTAAACTGATATGACAATCATTTTACATTAATATGATAATCGGTATGACTATCAAATCAATGTAATATGACTGTCCAGCTTAAATATAACTTTCGGTATAACTTAACTAGCCAATATGACATTCGGTATGACTTACCAAATGAATATAACATTCGGTATAACTTACCATTTGAATGAAATATGACTACCTCCATTTAACTGAATATGACTATCTCCATTTAACTGAATATGACTATCTCCATTTAACTGAATATGACTATCGGTATAACTATCAGTTTGATAGTTATATCATTCATATTTTTCAGCTTATAATTAATTAAATGACTTATAAAAAATCATTTAACTAATTAATTCTTTTCCATATTAATTCTTATTTAATTAATCTAATAATCACTTTAACAAATATATTAATTCTGATAGAATTAATTTATTTATTAACTTAATTACTTGACTTAATCAATTAAAATAGAATTAATATAAATTCTTTAATAGTCAATACTCCGCTGAAAACCACGTAATTATAATAAGAAACATACACTGGCATGATGTTGACGTTCGATGTACTGTCTGGTTCATGAACGACTAACTCCAATCTCTGTTCTTCATCGTGACTTTTAACGCTGTGGTCTTTTATACTCTTCACTCTCATCAATCATTCGGTACTGAAATTGTTTCTTGTCACTAATAGAAATCTCTATCTTCGAAAATGAATCCACTTGTTTCAATGCTACCTTGAGGCCTGATCAGATATCTGAATCTTCTTCCAGTGTAAAACATCAAAACTATAGATTGACTTGTTGATTTTTCTTCTGACGGTTATCATCTTGTGAGATTCCTGTGACAGTTGATATTATTTACTTATTACAATCTAGTTTAATTGGATTAGGATCCTCGAACTACAAATAGGCTGAGTCATATGCCTTTCAAAATCAGTAGAATGATGTTCGCAGTCAGGAGCTTTGTGCCCCCGGAGTGTTTCGAGTCGCAACAACCTCCCCCCGATGCTGGTGCAGGTGGTGCAGGTGGTGCTAGTGGAGCGGGAGCCTCTGGTTCTGGTTTTGGAGGTTCCTATGCAGCTGGGGGATCTGAAGACAAAGGTGGAGCTCAGGATAACTCACCTAAGGGGGAGAGTGGAAAGGAGACGAGACAGCAGGCAGTTCACATCGAAGAAATTGAAGAACCCGCTGATCTTGTCAAGGAACCAGAAGTTGAGCCGTCTGTTGATGAAGAGGCTCTGAGGAGGAGAAAGGGTAAGGCAATGACGGTTGATGAACCATTTGTTGACCTGAGTCATCAGGAAACAGTACAGGAGGTACTTGTCTCAGATTCTGACATGGAAGACGTACCGTTGGCACACGCTATAAAAAGATCTTTGAAGGAACAAGGTGGAGGTGCTGGGATGTCTTCCGGAATGCCTGAAGAATTTCCTGTTGATGAGGAAACCCTTAAAGCTCAACAGTTAGCCTTGGAACAAGCTCAGTTCCATAAAATGAAGATGATGCAAGAACATGCTGCGTTCCTAGAAAAGAAGGTGGAGCTACAAGGGAAGCAGTATGATCATGAGCTTGCAAGGCTAGCTGATCCTCAAGTTGATCTGGACAAACGAAGGATAGGGCAGAAATGGGATGAAGCAAGGAAGATAATGATGGGACCTTGTGCGAAAGGAGTTCATAACAAGGATGCAGATGATCTGTTCTACAACTTGAATTTGCAGAATCCAATGACTGGGGACTATATAAATGCTTTGAAGAGATTAATTTCTAAAGTCAGGGTTGGATACAATGCAAATCTTAAGGAGTGGCAGGTTATCTTGTCTTTGGTAGAAGGAGTCCCAACATCTTTCCTATATGTGGATGACCAATTCATAATGTGAAGATCTGCGTCAGAGTTGTTCTTGCTAGCGACTAAAATTCAATACTCTCAATCTGAGGAGCTAAGCATTCTGTACATGGATCAGTTAATGCAGCTAGCAGAGGACAAGGGTCCAGAATTCTCAGCATATCCAAATTTTGTCCGGATGGTAGTTGACGGAAAGATGAGGAGGGTTAGCATGGAGGAAAATGATCTAATGGAGCTTTCAGTGGAATCTCTCAAAGCTGTCTGTAGACAAATGATGAGTAAGGGATTCGCTTCTGAGCTTAAAGATAAATCCGTAAAGATCATTGAAAGAGTAATATTCAAGAAGAGCAATGAGGTGTGGAAGTGTGATGTCATTGCTCCAAACCCTCTTGATGACGTGAAGATTGAGCCGGAGCTGATAGAGAAGAAATGGAATATTCTTCAAGCCATGAAGAATGTAGATGAAGCTCTGACTCTTCCTTCTGGAGCACTAGAACAAGGAGAAATAAGGGAGGCTATTGGTGTTCCAGGAAGTGAAAGTGTATACTGGATACATGCTTATGTTGAAGATACAGCTGATGCCTTAGTATTCATAGATGCAGACCAGAATCAAACAATCTTGCATATGAGTAGACAATGGCTGCTACGGACTCAAGATGCTGCATTTCTGGAGAGAGTATTATATATATTCAAATGGGGCGAAGTGGAAGATAAGTTTGTTGAAGAAAAGCAGAGACTCATGAGTTACCTGTCTGAAGTAGTAGTGGAAAAGAAGCGAATGGAGCGAGATGCGGCTAGTGTCCACAATACTAACCGTGTCAAGGGCTACCCCAAGATGATCTATTGTCAGTTTAAAGCTGATAAAACACATTGGAAATCTCAGCTCATAATGAAGAACTTTGAGGATATTCCAAAGATCAGAACTACTCAGGAGGTGGACAAACTCAGAAGGCTTTTCAAACATCCTTATCCAGAGCCCAAGAATCCTCTAGAAATGGAAGCTGTAAGTCTGTTGAATGCTAGGTGGAAGCAGCTTAAAGATCCAGTGTACAAGAAAGAACAGCAGCAGAAGGAGAAGCGCAAAAGGCAGAAAGAAGAGAGAGACCAAGCTGCTGAAGCTAGAAAGAGGAAACGGAATTAGGGTTAAAGGTCAGAGTGGTGTGAACTTGAAGTTGGAAAAACTTCATGTCTTTCGGTTGCTTTAACTCACTTGAGGAAAATTCACCTTAGAGTGAATCCAATAAGGTGATACAAGTTTGACTAAAAGATATGAAATAATCCAGGTGATAGGAATCACTCAAATGATCTTTAATTCGAAGTTCGAATTCTGTTTCTAGTTTAAGTTCTTTGTATTGTTTTCATGTAAATTTCAATTGTAAATTATTCAAGACTGTAATGTTAATTATCTTTTCTCGTCTCATTGTTTAGTTGAGTTATCCTTCATTAATTTGAATGTCATTGTTAGACAATCAAATTGGGGGAGATTGAAAGGCAGAGTGTGTAAACTTGTAACACTATAACTAATGTAACTCAAACTAAAGGAAAAGATACTTAACCAGAAGACAATCAAGAACAAGAAGTCACAAGAAATCAACACTAAATGAAGACAAGGTAATTGATACAATTCAACATGTTAACTATGATCAATCCAAGAAGAAATCATTGAGAGAAGTTCAAGTCAAAGTTGTTCATGCCTCAGTGATTTGGAAAGCCAAGAATCAAGATCATAACTATCAGTATCAATAAGACCAATTGATTTCAAGTGAACAAGAAGGAAAGCAAATATTGGAAAGCCACATTTCTAATTGGATATGGTAATTTATTCAAGAAGCAAAAACCCTATCAAGACTAGTCACTTATGAACCAGACCGTTGCATCAAGTGTCAGGACATTGATAGCAAGTTTATGTCAGTAATAAAGATCCATATTCAAGAGCTTGGTGAAGAATAAAGAAGATATGAAGATATCACAAGTTCAAGATGTGCATTGAAGTTTCAAGTTGAAGACCAGAATATTTTCTAAGTACTAAATATTCTAGATGGCCAAGTAGAAGTTTCTAAGTAGAAGTTCTACTTAGAACTTCGAGATGGCTAAGTAGAAATTCTCAAGTAGAAGTTCTACTTAGAGTGCAGCTTCAACATGACACATGGCATCTTCTGATTGGCAGATTTCCAAGCTTTCAAGATAAGGCAAGATTTATGTGGACATCATTGGGCCACGTACATCTTAGTCTTTGAAGACTACATGACATAGATTACATGTAGTATAAATAGAAGTACTTGTGTAATGTTTTAGTAAGAGAGCAATTCTTGAGAAAAACACAAGAGAAAGAGAGAGAGAGTGCATTCACAGAGCTTAGTATCATTCACTTCTCTCTGAACTTCTGTTATACTTTGTAATGAATGTTGTAGCAACCCTTTCAAGTTATATATAAGACATATATTCCTTGAATCTGTGTATTCATTTATTGCATCGTATTTATTGCTTCTCATATTCGAAAAGTTGTATTCACCCCCCCTCTACAACACATTTGGACCTAACAAGATCCTATAGACCATCGAACGAACTAAAGTTTGATGGAGTACCTAAGTCATTTTGACACAAAGATGGATGCTTATCAAGTCAAGGAAGCTACTAGGTTCAGGTTATTGGCAGCAACCCTGCAAGGTGGAGCCCATCAATGGTTTAAGAGGTTACCTACCAATTCTATTGGTTCCTGGGAGGATATGGGAAAGCTTTTTATCACCCAATTCAATGCTTATATTATAATGGCCAATTCTAGTGTTGAGCTATCGCGTCTTCCTGTTCATATTGCCTTGTAATCTCACCAACACCTTCACTTCAAAAATAATGGCCAGGTTTGTTTTTGTTGTTGATTTTAAGTTAAGTTTATTTTTAAACTTAAACTAATTAACTTTATAAACTTAAAATAAATTATTTTATAAACTTAAATACGTTTATTTTATAAACTTTAAATGAGTTTATTTTATAAACCAAAATTAGTTTATTAAGTAATTTCTTAAATAAGTTTATATCATAAGTTTATAAAGTTTAATATTTAAACTTAATTTCTTACAAATCAAAAACAAGAATTGAAAAGGAAACCAAATGGGCAAGTTCATTTTCGCTCCTCATATGGCATTAAGTAAAATCTATTCTCATCTGAGCCCAGTACATTTTCCCTCCTCATTGTGATTCAAGAAAAATCGCTCCTCGATGTGCCCCAGTTCATTTTTGCTCCTCACTATTTGCTCCTCGAGCTACAGTGCAAAGGTGTTGATATATATAAAGCCTACACACAAAGCAGCAGAAGACAACAATCACTTATGTTCTTCATCTTCTCCAATTTATAGAGTGAAGAACATACATAAGAGATATAGGGAGAAGAGCTACAAACTTGAATCGGAATCCTTTTAAGGAGGGAAGACCGGAAAATTCTCATAGGGAGTAATATACGAGGTATGGAGGAAAAATTGAGGGAAGGGTCAAAGTGGCAGTTCAGAACGCCCTTTAGCTGGTCGAATTCGTGAACCTAGATCAGTGAGTGCTAGTGGTTCATCGACTTCAACTTCCAAGAGCGTTTATGAAGATTCCATCAGTACATGTGACTAAACTCAATTTTGACAGCCTGCTCGAAGGTACTTCGACGAGGATTCTTGGTCGAATTTTCGACTTTGAATTATGGCATTCGTTGACATAGTGTCCCTCGGAGTCACTTGGTTTCTATTTCTATAACTTCTCAACGGAGAAATGTTATAATGGCCGGTGTAAAGGACCATTATAAATTCTCTCCACTAGTTAAATTATTTAGACAAATTAGAAACTTGATTTTGTAAAGAATTTAATTTGTATAATAAATTTGGAACAAGATTTATTTGAATAAAAAATAAGAATTATAATTAAATTATTTTAAATAAATTATATTTTAATATTAAAACTTTGTAAAATAAATTAAAAACTTAAAATAACAATATCACATATAAAGTGCATTTATGTACAATAATTTAATTATATATATTAAAATATTATTTTAAAAGGTACCCCCTCTTGATTTTTAAATATTTCCTATTTTGACTTTTTACACTATTCATCATAAATGGTTGATTACTAATTTATACGTAATTTATAAGATAAAATATAATCATGAGTGATTTTGTTTGATTCGTATTTATGAATACTTTAATACAATAAAATTTTTATATTTAATACTAATATGAAATTAAAAATATTAATTATTAAAAATGTGCATCGACAAAAACGTGTACAGTACTAAACAAGAATATTAATAGATTTAAAAGGGTATTAGATTTCACGGTAGAATAAACCCAAAAGAAGCAAGGGGAGAGAATGGAAGTAGGTGCAGAGGAGGACAAGTTGCGGAACTTCATAGTGGGGGATGTCCCAACGTTGTATTACATACCTGATTTCATTACCCATACCCAACAAGACCTGCTCCTCAATAATGTACTTCGTATTCTCTTCTCTACTCTTCGCTTCTTACAATCAAAATCATCCCATAAATCTTTCTTTTATCAATTTTACTCTTTTTGCAGATTTATAAAGCTCCAGCTTTCAAGTGGAAATCCCTTAAAAACAGGAGACTTCAGAATTGGGGTATCCCTTTCCTTTGTTTCTTTTCTTTTTCCAATTTAAATTATAAGTGTAATTATTATTGTTTTCCTTTTTTATTTATTGATGATATTATTGGTATTTTTAGGAGGCGTTGTCCATGAAAAAGGTCTATTACCTCAAGATTGTAAGTTGTCTTCCTTTCTACAGTACTTACTTTTTTTTCCTTTTTATATTTTTTTCCTCCTATATCTGTTATAGAAAGGTCTGGATGGTCTACCTGTTTTCGTAGGTCGCCATTGTATTTAGTTTATCTTCGGGGTGAATATTTCGCAATCTGTGGTCTATTTTTGGATTTAACTTTTACATCAAGTTAAAACTGTCTTTGCTGTGCAACACTTTGTCAACCTATCTAAAAGATGTAATAGGCTCCTTGCCCTCTTCTCATTCATTCATCTGTATCTATTACTATCGAAATCACACACTTAATTAAAAATGGAATTAGCTAGCTAAGCAAGTCAAAACTCGTCGAACAAGTTTTGCTTTTTCATTGTTTTATCTAACCCTGGTTACCCATATTACAGCACTTTCACGAAATCGTTTCTACAAATGCAGTTGAAAATGTGGTCTTTATTAGCACAAATTATTCACTGCAATAAAACTGGAAATTTTCGCTGTGAACAAAATGATTTGAATCTGATAGGTATGATTAAACAAAGTTCCAGTATTTATACATTATCAGTCAGATACTTAGATTTATGTATGAAGAAAAAAAGAAATGAATAACTTCGAAGAAACAAATACAGTATTTTAGCATCTCATTCTTGGTTCACTCATAGCCTACACACGATCATAGCAGAGCATGATAATTATTTGCTACTACCTGTGGGATTGGATTATTACTTTGGAGGTTACCTTGTTTCATTACGTATATACAAGTTTTGGAGCTGATTAAGGCTGTAATACCTTATGCGAGCGAGGATTGGGATATAAATAGGAAAAAACTCTAAAAGATTATATTGTTCAATAGTTGTGTTTCACATGGGTTTTAGCGTTTTGCTTGACTTTGTCAGCATCCATGGTTGTTGTTTGATAGAGGTTGTCATGTGTGTTTGTACATAATTCCTAGGCTCAATAAATTTTGAACTCGACTCGACTCCATTAAAAAAAGCTCGAAAACCAAAAACTCGACTCGGTTCGAATTACACCCCTTAGATGTTCATGGCAGGTCATTATTTTCGTTAATGCTGTGTGTTGAACCTTTGCAAAAACAAGGATTTTTTTTACTTGTTTTAACATTAATGACTAAAGATTGATAATTTTTTTTGTCAGATCTCATGTCTGTTGACAAAGTTGAAATACGAAGGGAATGTTTATTGTATTTTGACTATGTGTGTCAGTGATTAAAATTTTGGCCATGGTAAGGATCTTGGAAATTGTTCAGGCATAAAGAGATTATTAGGAAAAGAGAGTAGATTGAGCAAGTTTAGAGAGAGAGAGAGAGTGTGGGAGGGAGGGAGAGGAGTCTCGACCGAGTTCCTGAATATATCAGAATTACACAAGCTCAAGCTTAGCTAGTTCAACCAACTCACTCAACTTCTTACCGCAGGTTATGCCATCATATACCATGTAACTAGTTAGGGCTTGTACAAACAAGTTGATACAAAATGTACTAGGGACTAGAAAAAAACCTAATAGACATAAACATAGAATTGATATGACGGGAATAGTTTATTTCAAACTTCTAACCTCATTTTGCTCCACACCCATTCTGAAAGATTAGTGGTTGATGCACAGAATGTACTGAAAGCCTGGTTTCAGTTCAGACACATCTAAAAATCCTGTTGATATTCTAAGTTCAATGGAGTTTCCTTTTGCCAGGTTGAAAATTATTTAAGGGCTGTATGTAAATGCAGAATGCTCAAATTAATCTTGCTTAGACACTTAAATGTTTTTTTATGAGAAATTGGTCGTATTTGCATGTCTATGGTGCCAGGGGCATCCTTGGGTGGCTGGTAATCTTTACATGTCAGCTGGTTTACTGGAATATGTTGTACAGTTTTCATGTGTAAAGAGCAGTACACATGACATTATGCTTTTCATCTCTTCTGTCTATATGTAAAAACACCTCAAGCGGTTATTACTTATTATTGATTTGTGCAGTGCATTATTGTCCTGCCTGCTCGTTAGTACTCTGTACAACATCTGGCGGTCAATCTCTTGATTGAGTTCAATATTTAATTTACTCTTTGCTGGAATTAAGTGTTATACGCTTGAACCTATTCAGTTCCATAGGTTCCAAACCCATTTATCAGAGGTTGCTCATATCACGGTGCAATAAATCCCTCAAACTTTAGAATGTCTACATGCTGTTTCTTCCATTCACACGGTAGACTTGTTATTGTCTTCTAAAATTCCTTCTGTTTCATTTCTTATTATCTGACATACTTTGCATTTAAAAGTTTCAAGCATGATCAACATGTCTGCTAAAATTCATAAAGTGGTTATTACTGTGGTAATGACTTCCTGCATACTAAACAATCTTTTGATTGTCTAAAGTTCTTCTTTGGGGTCATATATTCTGATTGAATTAGAGGTATTGCTCCTAAGTTTAACATTCTATATATGTAAAATTATTTATGTGTGTGATTAAAAAGGTACCCTTGCAGCTTTGCTCTTTGAGGGTAAAAAGTATAGGAAGAATCAAAACACAACTGACTTTTAGGTAATAAATTGATCCCAAGTCCAATATAAAAAGTGCGAGAGGCAATAGTAAAGGACCGAGGGAGGTGAATTTTTGAATTAAACCAGCAAGAAACGGACTAAGAAATCACCAAAGTTTAGACTTGGGTATATAATTTATAATATTTGATTTCAAAATTTACAGTAAAAGTAGTAAATGTAATCGATCATTTATCAGGTGTAGAATCGAAAGCGAAGCTAGACTGTTTTTGTGGTTCAGTTTTTAGTATTAGTTCTATTTTAGGTTTTCCGGTTTGGTTAAGGAACATTTCGCCTGAAGAGGATACTAAGCGTAATGATCTTTTTTGGAAGTGTGACTAAGTGAGTGTTTCTTATGGCGTTGTTTTAACAAAGAAAAGTAAATGTGATCACCCAAAAATTCATAAAGAGCACAGAAGGGTAATTATATGATATTGGACTGGCAGGATTCGACAGAAAGAATAGGAAGGATCTTAAGATCTACCCTAATTCTCTCCAATTTGTTTGGGATGCTACTTAAGCAACTCTCATATTTTCGGTTCATGACATAAGCTCTCACTACAGTCTGTGCTTTGCTTATCTGTACTGACTTTCCCTCTGAGATTCCTTGAATGGCGTGTTTTAGGCTGCTAGCTTTGGATATAAAGGACAGTAATTAGTAATGTAATTATGTAGTAATATATGTATCACATATAAAAAGTAAAAAGAACTACTGATGGAAGGCAAAACTTAACATGCTCTGTTTTCTGTATCTACAGTACCTCCTTGGCTGACAGATATTATTCAAAAGATATTTGATGAATCAAGGCTGTTTCCTTCAGCAATTAATCACGTGCTTATCAATGAATACCTTCCTAATCAAGGAATAATGGTATGCTCAAAATTCTGCACAGTTTTAGGGACTAGACATTTTTTTATTGCATTTGGTCATTATGTACTCTATTATTTCTTTCCGATGGATACTAGTCTGGAGGGTAAACAAGATAGGGGCATGTTAGGATTATTGACGTGAAAGGGAATGAAAGGTATGGGAATGGGGGTAAATGGGAATGTGAATGATTTGGATTCCCAAGTAGTAGTTGGGAAATGATGTACCTGGTTAATAGGAAGAAAGTTCCAATTCCAGTCATTCAAATTGCTAATTTAAACACTAGCACTGCAGCACTTGGGTTAAGGTTATGATTTCCGTTGACCGGGGCCATTTATTAACCAAACGCCCCCAACGAGGTAGTTGCTTAACTATGATGCTCTTAACTAACATATTTGAGAGAAGGATAGTATTGAGAAAAAGGTCTATCTGTATATTTACTTTGTCTGGTGGCATTGTTTCCAATTTTAATTTTGCTGAAACTTTTGTTGTGACATCCAGCCTCATCAAGATGGCCCTGCTTACTTTCCAGTAGTAGCTATTGTTTCTCTGGGATCGCCCGTTGTAATGGACTTCAGTCCCCATTTGGGTTTGACAATTTCTACGAACCAGTCAGGAAACATGGAGGATGAACTTTCTTGTACAGGAGCTCCAGATGGTAATCTGCAGAAAAATCACAGCCCCTTCTCCATTTTATTAATGCCTCGGAGCTTACTAATCTTTAAAGATAAAGCTTATTCAGGTAATGACTATTTGCTTTTTCCTCCAGTTTTACTTCATCTTGATTTGAACATGTTACTTAAGACGCTTTTTATCACCAGAATACATGCATGGTATAAAAGATTGTCCGTTGCAGCAGTGTGATAGGGTAAGCACCGAGTAAATTGAAAAGATCTTCAATAATTAAAAAAAGCAATTTTGATGTTTATGAGACCTTTGATTACACAAATTTTATTTTTGAATGTAATGATGGTTTCTCTCTAATTTATGTCTGGATTGTTTCAAATACAGGTGGTGAACGTTGGTGAATTTTTTAAGTATCGTGAGGCAAATCAGATCACAGGTTCAAAGGACTTGTACGAGGGGACTGATGTAGATTTAAATAGTATTAACAGAACTACCAACAGGATCTCATTGACCTGTCGTGTAGTTCCAAAGGTTAATAGAAAGTTCTTCAAGTTTTAAACTTGCCATGTGTTCTAACAGGTGTTGATTAACAATTAACATGTTAAGCTGTGTAGCCAAGAGGAAAATTTAGTTAGCTATTGAACGTTGTAGCACTTATAGTATATTTTTAATTTTGTTTGTATAAGGTTGTCGGTCCATTTTAGCAGAATTTAATAAAAAGATTACGAAATTAGCACAGATCCAGAACCTGACCCCCACTAGCAAATACATAATGGAAGCTTAGCCAGCATTGGTGTTGTAACTCATTCGAAGGATGCATTACTAGTGCAATGCATTCGTGTCTCACGTTTTCTTATACTTTTTGAATTGTTTTCATGGTGCAACACACGGTATAGATGCACTAGCGATGCTGATGCATAGACATGATTTGTTATGTCAGTCTCAAAAAAAGAAAAGAATGTTTTGTTATGTCAAAGCAAGTGAAGATTACGTTTTCTTGCAGCACAAATGAGAGTTCTTTATAATATTAAAAAAGTACTCTTTTAATGATTCCAACCCTGCATTGGTAAATCCATTACTTTGTGCTTACTCCTCTAGTACCTGCACAAGCAAAGCTGGTTCTTCATGTTGTAATCGCGACGATGTGCCTTTGAAGGGCCAACTATTCGGAGTGTGCCATTTTGGACTTTAAATCTCATTTTGGACTTTGTCGTTGGTATCAAAAGCAATATCAATCATTCCTTACAAAAATAAGAAAACATCACATATATAATTCTATGTATACTTAGACCTGGCAATTTGGTACACGACACGTGAACACGACACGAAACGACACGAAAAAATACAGATATGGGTTTTGATTTTTAGTACACGAAACACGAAAGTACACGAACACGAAATTACACGATAGATTTAGTGTCGGATATGAGTTTTCATTTTGGGTACACGAAAGTACACGAAATAAAGATGTTAATAATTTACTACTTATAAATTTTATGTATATATTAATATTTTTTTATAAGGATATATATTTTACACAAAAATATACATATTTACAAGTTTTTATAGAGTTGTATTTATATTTATATATGGAAATGTAAAATATTTAATGTATATTTCATATGAATATAATATTTACTAATAAATTTTAACTAAATTTTATTTTTAATTTTATATAATATATACACGAAACACGACACGAAAATACACGAATTCATTTCGGATGGATACGGGTTTCATATTCAAGTACACGAATCCTGTTTCGGGTGGATACGGGTTTCACCTTCAAGTACACGAAACACGAAAATACACGACACGAAAGTACACGACACGATCCGATTGCCCTCTCTATGTATACTGAAAGCTTAGCTTAGCTGAATATATATACATAATCAACTCTTGCTGACTTGGCAAGTATTCTGATGTAAGACAACACAAACCATGCCAATTAATGAAAGATGATCACAATAGAGGACCGGGAACCTTGGTTAGACCTATTGTCAGCAAGGCCAGGTTGAATAAAACCTAAAACAATTTCAACATGGAGCCTTCACATGATTTTTTTTCCCCATATGTTGATTATCCATCAGTGTGCCCTTATTACTCATTCCCAGACCTTTTTGTCAAATTCCCTATTAAACAATGCTCGAAGCCAATCAATAATTAGACCGAGTAAAAAGAGAAACCTCACTACTGATCAAAAATACCAGTAGGACAACAATACAATACCTAGCAATGTTGTCAATCAACCTGATGTTTGTATGGAAGAAAAAGTATTGAAGATTAATTGTTGTGTTGTTCTGGTGGGGAGAGCCAGCACAGGGATTCTCTGGCTGCAAAAGCTCTGCACCAACAATCAAAATAATATAAAAAGGTGAGGAGGGCATTTCCAAATGGCAAGTTAAATACTTTACGGAAAAAGGAATGTGAAAGTTAAGGCCTGTGAATTGCTTAGTCCTCTAAATGCAGCAGACCGCAACCATATAAAGCAGTTAAATAAGTTGCACTCCACCTAGAGCAGCCTAATATTGTAGCAATAAAACAATGAGTTCAACGCACTGTCTTCCTGTTTATACAACACTGTACTTTTAGAATCATATTTTCATTGCCGTATGCTACAAGTGTGCTTTCGTAAAATCTTCTTGACAGTGTTGTACATATTACAAACTTGTACGCAACAAAAATTTGTTAAACTATTGGGGTTGTGCGGTGTTCGCTGTCGTTCCATTTTTGCATTTGCTGTTAGGCGTAATTGGAGAGCTTGTTGATTTTTTAATTTTCATGTATCCTCTTGTCTCCATTGCGGTTGTTCACTTGTTTTTTTGGTTGACGCATCTTTGGGTGCTCAAGTACCGGTATGCCTTAATTTGTTTATGAATTTGACCTTTCCCATAAAAGAGAAGAAAGAATCTAATGAGAGATTTTCTACCAGGTAGCCTAGTGGATACTTCTCTTTTCTTGGAGACAAAAGGTCAGGGGCTCAAACATCAGTAGAGCAAATATGTAGGTATTATAATTTTCCGTAATTGACCTTTAAAAAATACAGGTTGCCTTCAAAGCAAGGACCAAGGAGAGCTTAGTAATCTCGTAACATTTTTAGTGATAAGATTAGACTTCTGTGTTATTCAGCAATAGGCTATGACCCTTCTTCAGTGTGGTCAATTATTCAATTAAGGGTCTTGAGCACTTTTCCATTCACTTTTAAATGTTAGTGTCTTGCTTACTGAATTCTGAGTTAAAATATTTCATGGATCATTTATGGTTATTCTATCAATTTAAAGATACTACCTTATCCATTCTGCGAAGCCAGGGTACACATAAATGATGCTCAGCATCAGGGCTTTGAACTTTGTTAGAAGCAATGCACATAAATTTAATGACAAGGATAACATCATACTGCAAATAAAAACTGGAAAAGCTAACCTGCAAGCAAGATTGATGCATTCCCTATCGACAAGCCCTACAGGAAGCCCTCTGTACCTTCCATTGTGCTCCAAAAGAACTAGTAACCGACTTATACCGTAACTATTCATGATACAGTGAGCTGAAAAGAGACTCATACTAGGTGTTACTGTCCAAGATACCTCACATATTTCATCACTGGAGCTACATAAATCGGAAACAAGAAGCTCCTGTTAACAAGACTATCAATTAGTTCCTTAGGCATATGAATACATGACACTTATTAGGACTTAATTTGCATAACGAACACTTAATTATATAGTATTATGACTGCTTTTGGAGAAGTGTATTTACAGGAAGGATTTTTAAGGGATATAATACTTGTCAAATTCCTAGTTTGATTTCATAGTGCAGGAGAAAAGAATGCAAGCCGCTTGATCTACAGAAAAAAAAGGTTGGTGACTCGTAGACATCCATTCAAAACAAAATTGAACCAAAAAGAGACTCGTGAAACGCGCTACGCATGTAAAAATAGGTAATTTGTGGGAATATATAGTGAAATATGTCTTGAAGGGGGTGATAGAACATTATTTCTGGAGTATAATACATTACACTTCATATTGATTATATTTGTTATTACAAGAGAAGAATACAAACAGCAAGGATGAAAAAGGAGACCATTCACATTGACATTTTAAACTAGTGAATAGTAAGAACACAAATGTCAAACAGTGCACTACCTTGAACCTATGTTACTCGGACTCGGCTGTAAGTGTCCGACATGGGTACGTGTCCCAAGTGTCAGACTCGGCCACATTTTGAAAATGTACATGTTTTTGGCTTGAAATAAGTGTCCAAGTCAGAGTGTCCATGTCCGAGTGTCGAGTGTCCGACACCGGTACTCCAAGGTAAAATGAAGAGTTCGAGTAACATAGCCTTGAACTTATGGGCTCTCGAAGCTAAAGTCCATTATATATATATATATATATATATACATATACATATACATATACATATATGGATTTTGGTCCACAACCACAGCTGATTGTAAAATATTATGCAGCCAACGAATCTGGACCGTTAAAAAAGGATCTAATGGTTGAAAAAAGACACTGCCTCAATGTTTCATTGCGGCCACCTCAATGTTTCATTGAGGTGGCAGCAATGAAACATTGCTACTACATTTATTTTTTAAATTACGAAAATGCCCTTTTCCAATTTGATTATCAATTAAGTGTTTAGGCGTTGCTAAAAAATGAGAAAGATGCAAAAAATTAAGAATTCAAAAAATTAGATTAGCAATTAAGTGATTAGGAGCTCACAACTATAGAAAGAGATATATATTTTTTATTGTAGTTCACAGCTGTAGAAAGAGATATATATTTTTTTAAATACAAAATTATTCTTAGCAAAACAACTACCGTTATCATTGGGAACTCCTGATCTTATGCTAAAGAGGTCATTACCTTAACCATTACACCTTCAATTTAGATTTTAATAGAGCTGTAAACGAACAGAGCTGTTCGCGAACAAGCCCGGCTCGGCTCGTTAAGGGCTCGGTTCGGCTCGAGTTCGTAAAAATGTCTCGAATTTCTATTGAGTAAAATTTGTATATAGTTATTTAGTTGTTTTGATTTTAATTAAAAACTTTTCTATTATTAAAAGTTATGCAACCAACAAATATGGAAAGAAACTACAAAGTACTTTAAAAGTTATGAAAGAGTAGGAATTTTAAGAGGAATGGAAGCAGAAAAATATTTTTTTATTTTTTAAAATGAAAAAATAATAAAATAAAATGAAGTAATTAGTTTGTAACGTTTTAAAGCTTGTAAGCTTAAAGTTTCGATAACTAGTAGATGTGGCATTCCTGGCCGGGTGGGGTGATATGGATTGAAATTACAAAGTTAAGCGTGCTTGGATCGGAGCAATTCAGGATGGGTGACCTCATGGGAAGTCCCCTTTTTTTTCAAAATCTTTTCAGGGCCACCTCAATGTTTCATTGAGGTGGGAAAAAGGTGATTTTTGCCAACCACCAACTACAAGTACCACATTTAAAGCTGGTGGGAAAAATGAAATTTTCCATGACCACAGCAATGAAACATTGCGGTGGTACAAAGCCCATTTTCTATTTTTTATTTTGTTAATTTAATTCTTAAAATATGCATGTGAAATCATAATAAATTAATTTAAAATTTAAAATATCTTCAATGTTAATTTAAGAATATTTTTTTCCTAGCCTATGTATTTAATTAAAAATATTTAATCTAAATATAGTGGGAGACATGTGAAACAATCATTTTAAAAATGTCTCGAATTTCTATTGAGTAAAATTTGTATACAGTTATTTAGTTGTTATGATTTTAATTAAAAACTTTTCTATTATTAAAAGTTATGCAACCAACAAATATGGAAAGAAACTACAAAGTACTTTAAAAGTTATGAAAGAGTAGGAATTATATTTTCCATGACCACAACAACTACAAGGGCATTTTCGTATTTTAAAAAAAAATGTAGTAGCAATGTTTCATTGTTGCCACCTCAATGAAACATTGAGGTGGCCACAATGAGACATTGAGGTGATGTCGTTTTTCAACCATTAGATCCTTTTTTAACAGTCCAGATTCGTTGGCTGCATAATATTTTACAACCCACAGAGGTTGTGGAAGGGCACCCTATATGTATATATATATATAATGTAAATATAAAGTGCATGACAGTCAGTTCCCCATACCCATAAGGCCCCACCAGGCAACCCAATTCCTGATGCCCAGCCTGGTTGGGAGGTATGAAATTGGGGAGGAGTGGAATGAAACTTTTGTTATGCATGTCTTACATATTTCAATCTTTCCTCCATTCCATTCCTAACAATTGGAGTTTGAGCCCTAACCCACCAATCTGAGAAAGAGTGCTCCTTTTTCTTCCTACTCATTTTCTTTACAAACCTTCTCATTAAAATAATGCATTCTTTCAATTTTTTCTCACCCCTCCCTCTTTAATCATCCTATTATCCCGTTAATTTTGTTCATTCCTACCTTTTTCCATTCCTTTCAACCAAATAGAGCTAAAGGATACAAAATAGCCTTTTACTGAAGCAGCTAATGAAAAGATTGACTTATAGATTCTCTGTTAATTACAGCTAGAGAGTTACCTTGGGCCATTTTCTCTCTCCTTTTGACAATTTGCCGAACTCTTGAATGTCTTCTAGCGTCAGTAGACCAACCAACTGACTTTTGTCATTCATAATAACTGCACAAGACTGCTTCGCAGCAAGCATCTCTGTCACTGCGTCAGTTAGAAAAGTGCTCATCAGGACAGTCACATATTGTGTTCTCATGGCTTCTGAAATAAGAATATTTTTTGCCAACTCAGTCATATCTTTATCAGTGTCATCAACACAGAGTGAATCACGTTCATGAAGGTTAAACGTAGAAGACCCCTCTGCAGCTAGTAAAGGTGCAAGGGATAGCACATAAGGTTTGCAGGAAGATGTATTGGATTGTTGTTCTGCAAGTTTGTTTTTTTCTTTGATTTTAGTAGCAGAAGGAATGTCTTTTCTGATCGTGTAACCTGACGTTATCCATGACGATACTCCCACAGCACCAAGAAGTGGCAGAACTATACGATAATCCTGAGTCAATTCAAATAAGAGCAAAACTGCAGTAAGAGGTACCTGACACACCCCAGCAAGAGTAGCAGCCATACCAACCTGTGCAAAAAGATCTCGTTAAACCATATCATAACTAGGAATACATAGGAACCTTATGCTTAGAAAAGATGAATGGAAAACAATAACGCCATAAGTGGCCTCATACTGACATTAGATCATATAATAAGTATTTATCATCTGGTCCCTTAAAGGCACTTTGAAGCTTACTCGCAAGAATAAGATTAATGATACATTATTTATCAGTCTCACTTTGTCTTAAGGTCTTTATTTGTTTTTTTTTATTGTGCAGTTTTCTATGTAACTGGTGATGTACATGCCCTCAAAAAAAAAAAAAAAAAGGAACTGGTGATGTACATATTTGGACTTGGTACATACTTGTGTCGTTTATCAAATATCAAAAACATGGTCACTATTTATTGGGGTTAAATACCAAATTGGTCACTCAAGTGAAGACCAGACATCATTTTATTCACCAATCTCACGAGGTATCATTTAAATCACTAAAGTCATGATAAATATTACACAGATACCTCTAAATATGTGCTTGGAAAGTAAAAATAATCTTTTGTTGAGTTCTACACATCTTTCTTGAATGTCACCGCAACCAAATGAAAAGTTGTGAATTCTAGCATTTCAGATAAGATCACTAGAGTTTAACAAATTTATTTACTATTTATTTTTAATTAAATAAAAGAAAGTAACTATAAATTTAAAATAAAGAGTAAATAATTTTTTTAAAATCTAAATATATTATCTAAAATACTAGAATTCACAACTTTTCATTTGGTTATGGTAACATTCAAGAAAAATGTATAAAACAAAAGATTATTTTTACTTCTCGAGCACATATTTGGAGGTATTTGTTTGATATTTATTGTAACTTTAGTGATTCAAATGATACCTCGTTGAAATCAGTGAACAAAGTGATTTCTGATCTGCACTTGAGTGATCAGTTTGATATTTAACTCCTATTTTGATGGTAGTTGTAGATTAGTTTATGCAGAGAGAACATGGAATGTGCAGTATGAGGCTTCCAAGTGTAACAAATAAGTTGCTGAGCTCGGGAAAGGGTACAAGAGGAATGACAGTCTAGCCTACAAAATGCAGCTATAGATAGTAGTGGCAAATTGTATGATTCCAAATAAGGACCCGACCAGATAAATGTACAAAACTAAGATGTGATGAGGAATCTATAAAACACATTATACACACAAGTATCGTGTACATAGTGAGAGCTATCTTTGAAATCAAAGGTATTTCCTGTTTAAAGTACTGCCAGGTTCATACCAGGCCATATGCTTGTGGTGATGCAACGTCCAACAAGGAGATGAAATATTGTATTGGACTGGAAAATTGCAAAACTAACAAATTTTCCATATGCCATTCCTGTAGCTGCTCCAATAAAGAGAGATGGAGCATAATATCCTCCCACTAACCCAGACGCTCTGCACAATGACGTCACTAAGATTTTTACTGCCACCAGTTGAAGCAACAGATCAGCAGAGAGAGTTTTCATAAATGGCCGAGATTCTAACAGTAAATCAACATTATCAAATCCCCAGTAGAGAATTTCTGGATACTGCAATGCTATGAGCCCAGTAGCCAAGCCACCGAATACAGGAAAAACATCCTTTCGAATCCCAAGGTTCTTATGAAGCTTGTCAAAACTAGCTACCATGAAAGATGTGCACTTCGATAAGATTAGTGAGACCAGGCCACACAGGATACCCAACAAAAGATACAGCGGAAGTTCTGAGAATGCATAATAGATGAATGAGCTAACTTATTTGGAGGGGAAAAAGTGTTTTGCTTCCTTCTTTATTGCAAAGAATATCTGACCAAAAATTGTACTAAAAAATACTCAATAAGTAATAATTATGAAAAACGGCAAAAAAGAAATTAATACCAAAAGAGCTACCAATGATATTTAATATAAAGATTAATAATAATGTAATAATGTGATAACTGAATTATGCTCAAGTGTAATTTATAGAGCTTGTTGGCCTGGTAATCAGTTGCCATAAGGTGTAGGTGTAAAAACTTTAACTTAATTTATAAATTACAAAATCCCCATTTATCACAAGGGAAAACGAACAACAGAAAAACCATGTCTCAGAAACAACTGACCAAAGAAATTAAGATTGTGAGAAGTGCAAATCCAAACAACAAAAGTGCCAGATCTTAGAGAATAAGACTCTACAGGAAATACAAACGAGGTTCTCTATAGATATGTGGCATCCTTCACAGATTTATAGCCTCACCCATTTGCTTTTCTAAGATATTAGTTGGTAGTTTATCCGTAGGAAATTTTAACTCTGACGTATGGGTAGTCACTACAGAATATACTAAAAATTGAAAGTCACGGGGTCCTTTAGGGTCTTGTTCTGATTAAATTGGGATCCAGTAACTATCCTAGCTACTCCAACGAGCATGTGATCCCCGACATTCAAATATTGTGTATGTATGGTTTCAGGGGATCCCTCATTGAAGAAACAACTAATTTGTGTTTTCACGATACAATGGGTTGTCTTCCTCCACTTCTAAATGTAGAACCGGTTTACAATCGCAAATTTCTGGTTCAAAATTTTTGTAATTTCAAAATAGCAGCAGAAATAAATTCAAAGAACAGGAAACAATTCACAACAAGTCCGTTAAGACCACAATTACTGAAGTAAAATCGGAACAAAAATTAAACATCTCATGTAAAACATAAATGCACCTTGGTCTCAAAAAATTTCTGGTAACTATAATAAGGTTGCACTTTATATTTTGAGGTCTTTAAGTATAGTAACTACATTCATATAAATCTAATAACGATTTCTCTTTCTCCATAAATGCAAGCACGCATGGGTGTTATATATGTAAAAGAGCAATTAGTAATTACCACTCGGGGAACGGAAGTCGTAGCCTGGAACTGTAAAGGCTGGTTCAGAACCAAGACCGATTTCTGACACAACAGATGCTATAACAGCACTAAGAATGACCATTGAAGTCGTGTTCGTCAGTGATAGGGATGTCTGAGCTGGCGATGGCCACAATACCGACTCAATCGCGAAAAAGCAACCAGCAACAGCAGCATTGAACCCTGATTACAATGAAAGTGTGAAAAAGCACTTGTTTAAAAATGTTGATGGCAGCATCTATGAAAAATATAATTAGGATGATTAGTAGAATATCTGGATTATCAAATATAATTTGGAACAAGATAAACAAGCCCAGTTTTCCTATTTAAAACAAAGAAAAGCCAAGCAACAACTCGAAAATGTAAAGCATGAATAAGTGGTAACTATGATTTGTTCACATCACCAGTTGAGTTCAACTGATTTTAGATCATAGTAGTTTCCTATATCTCCCAATAAAAGACCATATGTGGGAACATTTATATTTTTACAAGTAAGTGATAAATATATATCTATAAAACAAGGACATATTTTAACTAGTAAGTGATAAATATATAATAATAAAACAAGGACATCGAATACATGGCACTGCCAGAAGCCATAATAATTGGGTGTATTCATGTAAGTTCTACATTCTTCTACTTCTGTTTCAGTAATAGTGATGAAAGCAGACCAACCAGAAGCAATCCCGGCAGCTGAACCTGCGGCAGTAAGAGAAAGCTTGCTTTGAGACCCTTTGTCAAACAATAATCCTACTTCTTTTGCAACAGATGAACCTATCTCAACACTTGGACCTTCTGGGCCCAACGAATTCCCTGTTCCAAGGGTCACACAGGCAGCCAGTGTCCTTAAAATTGGTTCCAGCACATCTTTTATCCTAGATGTCAACACTCCCTCTACAGGGATTTCAAGAGCACCTCGAATATAGTTGAACACGGCAACAACCAATCCTCCACAAACTGGCACTAAAACTATTTTCTTCCATACTTGTCCTGTGGGCTCCTCCCTTAGCCATGAGGCACCTCGATATGGAATGCCATCCCAGCATAGATCACGTATTTCATGCACCTAAATGAACATAGTTTAGATATCCACAACCAGTCGGGAATTATAAGGTCAATCACCAAAGTAAAATTATGTATCACTTGTGCAAAACTTTCATTTAGTAGGAATGCATATTTACAAGAATGGTCCTATCTTAAAGTAATCAACTCTACAAGAATGATTGAGCAACGACAGTGGTAGTTTGAATTGAAAATCACAGGACAGTTTGTAAATAAATAGAAAATTCAGGATAATTGGTTTTGTTTGCAGTTGCAATAAATAAATAAATCATTAACATGTTTGTTGGAAAGTGAATTACATACGACATTATTGAAAATGACGACGCTGATGCCGGTGAGAAGGCCAACAAGGCAAGCAGAGATTATAGTGGAAGTGTTCCCTTGGGAGGAATCATCGTCATCATCATAACCATCGTCATCGTCATCATGAAATTGGGTGGTTTGAGGAAGAGCAGTTAGGCGGAAAGTGTAGCTACAAGGAGGAAACACAACAAATCTTCTTCTTCTTCTTCTTCTTTTTCTTGTTGCATTATTATTATTGTTATACTTCAAGTTGAGGTTTGTGCGGTAGGAGCAGTAGTAGTAGTTGTGGTCAGCTTTTAGGGGACTCAAATTGGGGAGTATAGAGCCAAGAAGCCCCATAGTCAACCTACCTTCACATTGTACCTCTAGTCCTCTACATACATGTATACAGTATTATTGTATGTAACTATCTACCTCTCCCTTCTGATAATGTACGGATGGCAGCAGATGATACACCAACAACTTTTGCCCGCTTGCAAGTTGCAAGTGAGTCACATAATTAAAAAAAGCTTTCCATCAATTAATAAAGAGACTAGCCTCTTTTTTTATGAATGGTGGTAATTCAATACATAAAAGGCATACGGCATTTATAAGAATGATTGAATTGATCAAACATAGAATATGATGACATGCTCGTCTTCATAATTAAAATGAGACAAATAAGCAAATGTCTGAAAAAAATGATATGTCTATAGATACTTGCTCTACGATCCATATCTTCGCCAAAATCCGTTTGAGTTAACGACCACAAATGAAGTTCCGACCAAGCTCTTATTGTTGAATCCGAACCAACTCTCACAAATGAAGGAGAGAAATCCACACCTCTCACCAAGGAGAGAAAAACCACACCTCTCACCAAGGAGAGAAATCAAAATGAACTTACAAAAAATTGAAATTACACAACAAATCAAACTAAAACAAATCTTAGATGTAGAAAACAGAACCTCAAAAACTAGAGAAACCTCAAAAAACTAATTTTTTAATTAGTTATGCGGGTTTAATAAAATTTAAAGTGTTTTTGTATGTATGTGAAGAAAAATTTCCTAAGATGTATGTCATGATCCATTTTCTCATTAATAAATTATATAAAAATTTATAAATTGATCGTTTATGTCGATTTCGTTAAAATTTTTAACCAAAAAATGATGTGTTTGATTGTGGTAGAATTTTTAACAAAAAAATGACGTGAGTACTGACGTGACTTACTAAATTTGTTAATTTATCAATTAGGTCATTGATTAATTTTAATCTTAAATTAAATAAATTTAAATTGAAAATAACAATTTAATTCTATAATTAAATTTAATTATGTGCCATTTTGATGGCTTGTTTATTCCATAATTTATTTCTTAATTTAATTATTCAGTTATGTTATTAATATTTAATATGTTCTATTATTGGTAATTTTAGAATTTACAAATTTATTAGCTGAGTTTTGGTTATTATTAATTTATGTAATAATACTTTTTTGTGTTAGGAATTTTATTGAGTATTAGTTATATAGGCTCATATTTAATATTTAATTAATAGTAGTGATTACTTCTAATTTTATTATTTTATTTATGTTAAGATGAAAATTATTAACCTTCAATATCTTTCATTTCTGATTTATATTTATTTTAACTAATGCCTTTTTTGACCACGGGGTACGCATGCTGGGCATGCGTTGCCTGGGATACGCATTCCTCTAATACGTATCACATGTCACACATGTTCAACATGCGTAATGACGTCATATGACGTCATTATCTCACAACCAGCTCCGGTAATGAGGCGACCCAAAAATTGCCTTGAAATCGCCCAGCTTCGTTCTTCACATTTCCGGCCACATCCACCACTTCTGAGAACATAAAAATGATGATCAGACTTGTATCATCATTTTTACCCATCGTTTTGTTGATTGCTGGCCGTGTAGGGGCTTGAACGAACACATCGAAAAAGTAAATCGGAAAACAAACTCGAAATGGGGATTTTAAATCCGGTGTAACAAACCAAAAAAGAAGGGTACAGGCTTGTAGAGGGTGAGGAGACGATCAGTTTGGTATATAGAATGGTAGTGAAAGATTGCCTGAAAGTGGTGAACAAATGGCTCAAAGTTTTGGTCGAGAAGTTGGTCCGGCAGCTGGGAGAAGATGATGAACAGTAGCTTCGAACACGCATGTTGGTCATGCGCATCTCTGTCCACGCATTCTCAACATGCGTGTCGTAGCAACTGTTCATTGAATGCTAAAACTCACATTACACACTCTACGCATTATTGGAATGCGTGGTTCGACTACGAAATATTAAGATGCGTACACTGTGTACGCATGTGAAATATGCGTACACAGTGGGTAAAAAGGGCGGACCTCAGCATTTGTGGGTATTTTGGGCAGCTTCTATAGGAAACTAGTGTAGTTCGGTCATTTTCTCTTATTAGGGTGTTATTATTACTATTATTATTATTATTACTAATGTGTTTCAATTTTAATTTGTTTTGTCATTTTCAGGTGTGAATACTTTAAAGCTTTATTGTCAAAGCGGCTATGGAGCAGCAAAGAGGCAGGAAAAAAGAAAGCTAGTTTGTGGGAACAACTGATGGCAGTGGAGACTCACAAAAGCAACAAAAGCAACAAGTAGTTCTGTCATATGTGTTTAGTAGCAAGTTATAAAATGATGTATTTTTTGTTTTTGGAGGGTACTCTTTTTCCTCCTTGAGCTTTTTTTCCCACGGGGTTTTGCTCTTGAAGGATTTTAACGAGGCATTCCTTTTATGGGGTTCTTCCTTTCAGACTTAAGGGTTTTATTGTCTAAGCGTCCGGAGGCAACATGCGTGCCTTTTGGGTTAGACGGTGTACTTTCTTGAATGAAAAAAATCCCATTTGTACGTTTTATTGTATTTCGGTACAATTTATGAACGAGTAAGTTATTTTTGACAAAAAAATAAAATGAAATTCACATGCTTAGAAAAATACCACAATTTTCAATCCAATTTTTTTTATATGGATAAATCGTATCAAAATCATAAAGTTTTCAAATTCAAATTTTTACCGTTAAAGTCAACACATTTTTAACGATCGTTCAAATATTTTAAAGTTAAGTATTGTAATTACAAGCTAATTATAACTTTATGATGCGATTGAAAACTTTTTTAACTTGATGACTCACTTGCAAGTTAGTACTGACTACAGTGATGAATCACCATATAAGCCTAGACCCATACTCTTTAATATGCACATAAATTTTAGTTTAACCATATTTTCGAGAAAACATAAGTTCTACAACTAAAGTCACTTGTATTTAAGTGTTCAGTTGCTGAACGTTGTTATCTCATATTTTGTTTATATGAGTTTTATCAAAAAATTGATAATGGAAAATTTCGTGATGTTAATTGAAGATTTTGTGATCGCTGTTTGTTGTGGAATAAAAATTAGGGTGTATTTATTGCGTATTAATTGCTAGGGTTTGAGAGTTTTGAGGTTTAATGGCTGCTCTCGTGTTTTGAATCGCTGTAGACATTGAGATTCTCTACCTTCATTTCAGCTACGAGCTTGAGGCCAATGACAAGTGCCTCGTACTCGGCTGCGTTATTCGAAGCTTGGAAAGTGAAGTGGACCGCATTCTTCAACTTATGACCCTCTAGAGTAACGAGCTCGATCCCGGCCCTGACTCCTTCATTGTTTGAGGCCCTATCTACATAGAGATCCCACCAAGGGGTAGCATTTTCCTTTTTGGCCTCGGGTTCCACTGTTACTGGGGTCGCTATGAGAGCCCAGGCATCTCCCTCAGATTGGGGAGGGAACTCCAAGATGAAATCAGCTAGAGCTTGTCCCTTCAATGCACCTCGAGGTTTATACCATGTCAAATTGTCCAAGTTCCACGATCCACTTGAGGAGTCTTCCCAAGGTCTCGAGATTGTGCATCACTTGCCTTAGAGGATAGACTACAAGAACTTCAATTTTATGAGCCTAGAAATAGAGCCTCAACTTCTGTGAGGCTAGCACCAAGGGGTAGGCAAGTTTTTCCATATTGGTGTAGCGGGTTTCAACATCCAACATTCTTCTGCTAAAATAATAGACAGGATATTGAACCATATCCACCTCGCGGACCAGGACCGCACTGATCGCATGCTCTGACACAACCAGATAGACAATAATGATCTCCCCTTTCTTAGGCTTAGAGAGCAAAGGGGGTGCACAAAGATATTCCTATATCTTCTAAAAGCCATCATCGTATTTGGGGGGATCCATTCGAAATTCTTCCCCCACCCTTTTAATGGCCTTGAAGAACTCATGACACTTATTAGATGACTTGGAGACAAAATGATTAAGGACTGATATCCTCCCAGTTAGGCTTCAAACCTCCTTAACGGAAAGGGGATCACATCTCCATCAAGGCTTTCATCTTTGTCGGGTTAGCCTCGATGACCATGTGGTTGACAATGAAGCCGAGAAACTTTTCAGATTCGATCCCAAACACACACTTTAGGGGGTTGAGTTTCATCCTATAACCCCTTAAGATATTAAACATTTCAGCTAGGTGACCAGTGTGATCCCCAGCTTCCTTAGACTTCACTAGCATATCATCCACATACATGTGACACCCCAGACCCGGGATTAGGAATCTAGGTTGTCACTATCCATTGCTGTACTTGTCTTACTGACAATATACATAATTCACTTGCTAATGACCCCATAATATAATTACACGCTCACATGGGTTAGAGTCTCAGAAATGATACAATTACATAAATCCTCAAAATATAAAGTTATTACAATCCAAATGTTTTACTACCGATGGGACTTCGAAGAGAAGACACATTAGCGGCTCAAAAGTCTAGTTCTGAATACATCCATACATAAGTCATATTTGTAGATAAAGCGGGATTAACAAAAGTTGCAATCTGATCCACTAGTTCTCACTACCTCGGGAATTATGATCATAAATTGCTCACGGAAATGCCTTGCGTTTCCCACTCGCTTGCGGGGGGTCATTCGCATCCTTGGCATTAGGCTTAGCTGTTGTATTATATATAAACAAAAATAGGAGTGAGCAATAGCTCAGCAATAATAATAAAGTATAGCATTAATCTACACTTGGTAATACCCTTTTGGTAAAACTGTACAAGACAAATATTATCATAATTTTTCATAACCGAAGTCATTCCCTTTACCGGAAAATAAATAAACTCAGTAACCATTTCCTTCATTGGAAAATAAATAACCCAATAACCATTCCTTTTTTCTGGAAATAGATAACTCAATAATCATTTCCTTTACTGGAAATTAGATAACTCAATACTCTCGTAGTAATTAATATTTCAAAATAGTTCCTCTTCAGGAAAATAGTTGAAATCATTACTTATCTTAGCAATTAAATAAACTGAAAATATTCCGCTTGGGTAGATACTTGAAAACCTTGCTATAGTAGCATTTCAGAAATATGGAAACATCCATCTCAGGGAAAATATTTGAAATTCTTGCTTATAGTAATAATTCAATAGTTTGAAAACCTTCCTACTTAGGAAAATACTAGTCATTTTATCGATTAAAATCTTTCTCATTATTCTATCATTCATAAACCCACAATTCTAGATACAGGGATAAAAGCGTTCGTACTTCACATTCATTGTAACACTACTGGTAACTCAATACCTGGGCTTTCGTTACAGTGTTCAATCAATTTCAAAATGGAAGGAGTGGGACTTTTTATAACAAAACAATACTAAACGAGGATCGACGATGATCAATCGCCGCTTCCAGGTCCACCGCGGGTCTTCTCCACTAGTAGAAGGGCAAAACTCCATCCGTAATTACCCTCAGGTAAAGCTCCATCCGTAATTTACCCGGGGTAAAGGCTCCATCTGCAATTACCCTGGATGAAAGCTCCGTCCGCAATCACCCTGGATGAAGGCTTCATCCACAATCATCTTGGGCTCATATTGGGCCAAATAATAATTGATGGACCGCCTGGCAAACGATCTCTTATTCTATGTTTGGGATCGTTCATCAACGATCCTGCACTGCCAGAGTCCCCCTATTATGTATTTTTATTTTTGAGAATCGTTTTGAATATAAAAACGAGTAGTTGAGGTCTAACCTTTAGTCGACCAGATTACACTTAACATATCGCTCCTTGAGCCAAACATGTTCAGAGCTGTTTGAACATTTACTAATTCGAAAAACCTAACTTGATAGGGTCTTGAAAGGAAAATGATGTAGCCTATTTGTATTTCGAGGATACAACTCAACTCAAACAAGAATGTAATAGTAAATAGTACATGTACTGTCACAGGGATCTCAAATGTTTAACTGTCAAAAGAAAGAAGACAAAGCCAATCTACCGTTTTGAGGTATACTACACTTGAAGAAGTTCATTCAGTTGATCAAGCATCAGTGGAGTAATCAAGACAGTGGGTTCTATTTATAATTACAAGAGGTTCCTACAGTGACAGAATACAGGTTACAAAGGTTTGATAAAGAGTGAAGAAAAGAAAAGAAAACGAACCAGATTTTAAAGTCAAAAATAAAGAAAAGTCGTTGGAGTTAGTCGCTCATGAACCAGACCGTGCATCGAGCGTCAGCAGAAATTCAATGGTAATTCTTTATTACATACAGTGGTTCGAGAATGGAATGGGCTGTCAAAAGATTTATATTAATTCTTATTTAATTAATATATTTGTGTAATTGATTTAATTAATAAATTAATTCATTCTGAATTTATTTATTTATTAAATTAATTATCATATTAATTAACTTTGAATTAATGTATTAATCCAAATTGATTTATATTAATTCTCATTTAATTAATATAATTATGTAATTGGTTTAATTAATAAAATAATTCATTCTGAATTAATTTATTTATTAAATTAATTATCATATTAATTAACTTTGAATTAATGTATTAAATCTTATTTGATTTAATTATAAAATTAATTTATTAATCATTACTTTTCTAAATGATTAATTAATTAATTGTTTAATTAACTTAAATAAAAACAAGTAGCAGTCGACAGGTTGAGTTAAGTTGATTTAAATTCAAACAGAGACAGAAACAATTGAGTCACATGCTGTCGACTTATTTAACTCAACATGAAAGTCACTGAATTGATTAAACAAGTAAAGACAATAGACTACGCATGCATGTCTTTCTGTCGGCTGAAGGAAACAACGCGCCTGTAAGCGCGTGCGCGCCACGCGCCAGGAAGAAAACAAAGAAACAGTGTGCGCGTGCTTTTCACACAGCCTTCCTGAGAGTGGTCTTCGTCCTGCACTTCAAATCAGTTTTGTGTACACTTATTTTCTCCGAATTATTTGTTCAGCTGCTAAGTTATACCGATAGTTATACCGATAGTTATATTGGTATGATTGTCATATTCAATTCAACAGATTGTCATATTAAGTATTAATGATAGTCATACCGAAAGTTATATTTAAGGAGACTGTCATATTATTTGAAATGGATAGTCATACCGAATGTCATATTATTGTTAATTGATTGTTATATCAATTAAAATAATGCAATATGACTATGGCTGGGATATAAAAGACAGAAGGCAGCAGAACAGAAGAGAAAGACTTCACATTCTTCACTTCTTCTCAATTAGACAGAGCCGAGAGAAAAGAGAGAGACCAAGAGGGAAAATGTTCTTGAGCTCAAATTAAATCTTGTAAATTATTTCTAGCTTGTATCATTAAATCTAAACCACTAGAAATTGTTTACTTGCACTTGTGGAACTATCTAGCGAATTAAGTTTCCTAGAACCTCTCGATCTTTTCATTACAAATATAGAAAAGTTCATGTCGAATTTTCTATAGAATTTGTAATAATTATTTTCGATCTTTTTATTTACAAATATAGAAAAATTCATGTCGAATTTTCTATAGAATTTGTAATAATTAGTTTGGTCATCAAACCGTGTAATTTGTACCCGTGTATTTAGACACACCCCATCAAGTTAATATAAATTTTATATTCAACTTGAAATATCGGTATTCGTTTTATTCCGCATCAAATTTGTTCTTGATTTAATATTTTAATATTTTTAAGAAAAGAGCAAATTCGATAAAACGGTATAGTTTGTATTCAACCCCCCCTTCTACAAACTATTTTGGACCTAACAATTGGCATCAGAGCCTTTTGATTGACGCACAAATCAAGATCCATATTTTTGTGGTCCTCCAATTGGATTTCGAGTTTTTGACCCATACAAAAATTAAATCTGGTATTAGACCAAAAAGTCAACTCCTCTAATTTTCGAATTCTTTAACCTTCAAAAATATTCATTGTTGAGATTTTTGATATTTAAATAATTTGAACTTATATTCGAATTTTTTAATTCTTGAAATGATTAATTCTTGGAAATTTTGATTTTTAAACAACTTGAATTTAGTTTCAAATTGTTTAATTTTCAAAATTTTTAATTCTTGGTAATTTCGAATTTTAATTAACTTGAATATATTTTCGAATTCTTTAACTCTCAAAAATTTCATTTCTTGATTTTTTGATTCTTAATTAATTTGACTTATATTTCAACTTTTTTAATTCTTGAAGTTTTTAATATTTGGATTTTTTGATTTTTAAACAACTTGAATTTATTTTCAAATTGTCTAATTTTCAAAATTTTCAATTCTTAAGAATTTCAAATTTTAATTAATTTGAACTTATTTTCAGATTTGTTAATTTTCAAAAATGTTTAAGTCCTTGAAGTTTTTGAATTTTAAATATTTTGAATTTATTCTAAGCCAATAGTTCTAAGAAGATTGTTAGTTGAAGATTCCTCCGGACGTCAAAGATGATTTGAATCTTTTGAAGAAAATGCATTTTTCAGCGAAATTAATTTCTACCTACTGAAGAAAAATTTATGGAAGCTCCTCAAATTTATATCCATAGAATTCACTGATTTTTCAGAAGTAGGAATGGAAGAGGTTAAGTGGATAGAATTTTTCTCGGAGATTTGAATTAAGTCTATTGATTCTGTGATATACAAACACTAAGTGGATTGCTCCAATGTAACATCTACTACACTTAGTGGATTGTACCAAGAAATATTTTTCAAGGAATCAATAGAGATTTTAGAAAGTGGAATCAAGGAGGTTTGAGAATGAACTAGACAATTAGACATCTCAGTCAGGAATTAATGATGGAACCTCAGAACAGTCAGGAAGAGTTACTAATTTAGAAATAGAACAAATGTTTAACCCAGGAATCAGGCCTATCTATTCCGAAGCAGAAACTCTTCAGGATACAGTTCAAGAGGTGGTTACAAGACTGAGATGGTGGAAAGAACAAGACATGATAGTTACAGCTATGAAAAGTTATATGTGATAAGTAACTATCAAGGTGTACAACATGGAACAGAATTTTGACAGACAAGGATGAATAGGGATTCATTAAATGAGATGAAACAGAAGCATCAGTGCAGAACTTATCTTGCTGAAGAAAAGAGTTGGGATGGATCAGATGATGATGAGAAGAGCATAATTAATATCTTGCCTTCATAGCAATCTCTGAAGATGATTCACCTCACATGTCTCAGGTATCAATTCTTCGAACTAGTGTAATATGTAATTCTCAGAAATTCAAAGCATGTTAAGATCTTAGTTTTTAACTATTATATCTTTGGTTAGAAGATCTTATTATGTGTATGAATATTTGTTGAATTTAATTAATTGCAATAGTGAGTTAGAAGTGTTCCTTAGACAATATCTCTCATTCTTAAATGATATATGTCAAGCATATAAGACCTCTGCTTAAGCTAGTTTCAGGATCCCCAGTAGAACAAGATTTGATTATTCATTCTGAATTGTTTGTTAAGGTTTAAAAAGTTTAAAAGATGGAATAATTACCTAGGGTGTCAGTAGAACAACAAGTCATTTGTAAAACTGACTTAGGTAATAGAGATTATATAATATAATATAACAATAGGAATGGATTGGATAGAATTAGTGATTAATTGTTAATTCTTCTATTCCATGCATGTTTAGAAAATTATTGAATATCTGTAAATCTACTTGCTACCTGTTACACTAGTGTACATAGGTTAAAGTAGATAGTACTGAATTTTCTAAAATGCATAACATGCCTAATTTGTATAATTCTTATCTCAATGTTTTAATATTGAATGTATGCCATGTATTCTTATTATCATGTCTGCTTATTACAAATATCATAAATGCATCTCCGAGTATTTGCATTGATTATAGAAAAAGCATGTTTAAGAATTACAAAAGGGCACAGACTGCTTGTCCTTCTTATGTTAGGAAGGAACCATTATTCTCCTTGCTCAGTGAATATTTTGTCAATGACATTAAAAAGGAGAAATGGTCAGTCAAAGATAAGAATGAGCATGTTAAGGTTAAACTGTTGTTAACTCTGATAAAAGAGAAATCTCTAATCCATCTGGACCCAAGTAAATCTGGGTACCAAGAACTTTTTATCAATTTGTGAATGTAGGGCTAAACAGGTTAATCGATTATGCATTGTTAATGATTTATTCAAAGCATATCATCGAAGAAAGAACCCTACTATTAAATGTGAATGTGAAGACAGGCCAAGTGGTTTATCCCTTGGAGAGAACAGCAAGGGTATGACCTAGGGTCAAGGCTATTCAATAGTCAAGGAATGTTGTCAGTAATAAAGCATCTGTTACAAGATGAAGAGCCTACTGTTCGAGGATTAAGGAAAGAGAACTTATCTGTAGCTGACATGGAATCTCAGTCAAAGGTGAAGTCAACAAGGTCAAATCTAAAGCTTCATCAGACAGGAATTCAGCTATGACATAAGGAGCTCTCTCACCTGAATGTCATATCAAGAGATTCTTTCCTGGAAATCGAATTAGCAAAGGAGACTGCCTCATCTAAAATTAAAGTAAAATAAAATTATGAGGCATGTCATAAAGGGAAGTCAAAGAAGCATCACACATAAGTTTTACATCAAAGTAAAATACATTTTAGTGGTGATGACTGATGACTTCTCTCAACAAACAAGTTGTTGTTCAGACAATCTGAAGACAAGACACCACTGATGGTGATTGATCACATCTTAAACCCTGATCTGTAAGAAATATAGGAAGACCCCACAAGTTATGAAGAAAATTGTTTTACAATGATAAATGAAAGTGAGCATCCTAGCAATCTGCTAATGCTCAATAGGATAATTTCCTTGGTTACTTGGTGGAGTCAACAGCCTACAGGGTGTTTGTTATTAATCAACAAAAGGCCATAGAAAGTCTTAGTGATGTTCAACGACTTCTAGCTCCCAGCTGTCAATGGTAATGATGATTCAGATCCAAGCAATGTCAACATTGAGAATTTTCATATAAACCCAGCAACAGCTTAGGGGGAGCAAAAGAAGGATCATCTAGTCAACTCAACACCACACTGAAAGTCAAAGGACACTATGAGAACATGTCTGCCAAGACAAAGAGTGTTGACTCAATTAACTCTTTGTTCTAGTTCTTAGTGTTTCTAATGGTGGAAGTAAAAGACTAGCAGAGCTTCAAGTACCAATGATTATTTCTTTAGTTTTCTTTTAGAAGAAACTAAGAAAGCTTCAAAAGCTCTGGAAGATCCAGATTGAGTGATTGCAATGCAAGGTGATCTCAATCAGTATAAAAGGCAGATTGAAGGGAAGCTGGTATCCAGACCAAACAACAGGCTGTATTTGGTATAAGGATAACCAGAAGTTTAACTGGATGTCAAGGCATTGTTATGAGGGACAAGGCCAAACTGGATGCAAGGTTACAATTTGATCAGACAGTATATCTAACAAGAAGCACCAGTGACAAGACTTGAAGATATCAGGCACCTGCTACACATACAAGATTACAATGGACATCTGGACCTACTGAATCTGGATGCTAGAGGAATGTGAACAAGTGCACTCCTGGTTGGTGAGATAATGAAAGATCCCTACAGGTAAGTATGAACTGGTATCATCACTCAAGCAAGCGTGGAAAGACATGGTATGACACCCTAACTATAATTTAATATTTGGTATCAATCTTTAACAGTTGGTATCTTTTAACAACTGGTGTCATATATTTATAGAACTCTATACATCTTTAGGCACAAACATAAATGATATATATGTGCAATGATATCTTGATTTTATTATATGTTGATCTACTAGCTATAAATTGGTATCAAGATATTTGTTGTTTTGATGTTGGTAAAGTTGCAATTCTTTTGAATTACTTCATGCCAACACACCACTATAGCTGGCTTTTGACCTATTAGTTTGGACCTAACAAGTTGGTAATCAAAAATCTTAAGATGGACCCGGATCTGAGGAAATGGTACCCTAGAGATATTTGACCCAATAAGTTCAGGATCTACTAATTAAGGCCTAATCGGGCTATAGAGTAATCATCAGCTTATTATCTTATTCAATTGCTAATAGATCACTTACACACATATTTTATTCTTAATTATGCAAATGTGCAAGGCCCCAAGTGGATTCTTGAGAATCTATTATTGTAGTTATTACAATTGATTTTCAGATGTCTTAAGTTGGTCCCGGATCTGCGGAGATGGTACCCTAGAAACATCAGTTCTGACATGTTTTGCCGCATAGAGACAGATCAAATGAGTTGTACGAAAGAAGGAGAACACAAGGAATAAAATTTATCTCCAACAACTCTGTGGAACGCTCAAGGCTAAGCAACTTGCATAAGGTATCAATTATTTCGAGAGCATGTCTTTAGCTAAGAATAACTTGCAGACATGTTTGCTAAATCACTTGATGAAATTAATTTTTCAAGATTGGTTTGTAAACTTGGGATTTTATTAATGCTATATGATTTGTAAATCCCATCTGTTAAGTAATTCTTAAGTAAGCTCACAAGTATTCAATTGTCTGTATCGAAAGGACTTGTGAACTTATTTACATCCAGACCTCACGCTGAGAATTATCTGTTGAATGATTGCCATGTGTATAATTGTAATATATTTCAGTGGTGATTATTTAAGGATAATTTAAATACTTAAATGCTAAAATCTAACTCATAGAGATTTAGTATTTAATTATTTGTTTTGGTTTATGTGGGTTACGATCTTGAAGCAATTCAATTTAGTATTCGCTCTATACCTCATATTTATCAAAATAAATAAACAACATAACTAATTTGGACCTAATCTGTATTGGTCTTCAATTGGTTGTGAGATGTTAATTCTAGTGAACTTTAATATCCCATTTTTAGGAATTCACTATAATTAATATCATGGTTCTAACAATTGGTTGTATTGAAGTTTTGACTTATATCAGTTAATGATATTTAGTTAGAATTCTATTTACTAACTAATTGTGAGATATATTGGTATGTGTGAAATTACTTAGAACTCCTCTAAGTAATCATTGTTATATCTTTTACAATTCACTCATATTATTATACATAGTATAAAAATTCTCTAAGTAAAACTATGGATATTGTAATATCTAAAGTGACCATTGTTCAATTACTTTGAATAATTTTTGTACTTATTTGCAAGCTTCTAATCAATTTGATAATAAATGTTATATACTATGGATCAAGGTGTATAGAACTTAGAATATTATTTCTAAGATTGCAGACAAGACAGCTTTGGTAATCGAGTCTTCTTTATAGAACCAATGTTGTCTACCAGTAAACAGTTGTTAGGAGTTAACAATTGTTATTATCGAGGAGTTGCCTTGAAGTCATAAGTTTGAAATGTTATATCTTAAGAGCTTGTGTATTTCTTGTCAACTAGTTCCTCGTACTTATGAATATCAGTGAATGATGTTCTTAAGTAGTTAGATACTAATATTCATTCTGTCAATTGGTACTCAATGTAACAATTCAATCTTCACTAAATTGAATTTATCAAACAATTGATATCATTGAATATTTAGTATTTAGCAGTGATTATTTATATCCTAGTTAAATTATGACGTGAAGCAATTCAATGGTTTATTTGCTCATAATTTAATTTTGGTAAAATAATCATAAACACAATTACTTGCATTTTAAAGCATTTGATTAATACTAGCAGTTGGTATCAAATAGTAAAATATTTGTTTACTGATAATTGCTAGTTATTCTGATACTTTATTGCAAACTAATTGTGATGTATATATTATCTCTGATGATATTACTTAGGATTTATTCTGAGTAAATATGTCTTATCTATAAATCATTAGTGTTAGTATATATTAAGGTGTTCAACTTTCTAAGTAAGTGAGACTTAAAATTATATTCGGTCTCCTATCATATTTTGAAGTGGTGAGAATTTTCAAAATTGAATTCTCTAATTCTGGTTATACACCACTTTATATACATGATAGTTCTTAGAACATTTTTACATCCATCAGTCAATTACTTAGTTTATGTTGTGCTAAGTGATGAAGTTCCAAAGGAGAGACATTGGTTATCTGTACTTGGTAATCTTTGTTACCTAAACGACATCAAGTGCTTGTATGAGTCTTTTCACTAACTTTGTGTTAAAGTTCTCTATACATTATAAGCACTTAAAGAAAATCTTTCTTTCTAAATTACTGCGAAGTCAAGAGTTTGTGTCTTTTAAAATTAAAACGACCTAGTTTTCATTAAAAGACATGATAATACATTGTTTTATGCATAAATACAAACTCTTGCACATTAACAGTTTTTAAAAGAAAACTGAAATCTTTCTACAGTTGTGATTGCTTATATTATAAAACTTTTTTGAAGTCACAATTGTACATCATTTCTCTCACAAGATATAATGCATATGTTTTCACATAATGTTATGGTATGATGTAAATGCATTCTATCTCTATATTGCTCTATTGCTATGTGATGCAGGTTCAACTCCTAGTGGTAGTTTTCTCACATGAAAGTCATGAGGTTGTAAACCCAACAACTTCTATCCCAGACTATAAATCCAAATCTAAACACATCCTAAATTACCCCTGAAATGAAAGTTACCTATTAGACTAAAGGTCAATAAGGGAGTAACTGTACTTGTTACAGCAAATAAGGATGTGAGGGATAGTAAACCCACAGCTCTACCTCTCAAGGAGAATAGATGTATATAACTTGAGGTATCTGTTAGCTCGCCTGCATTCTCCCAAAAGGATGCAGAGCTGAAAATGGCACTATAACAGTCTCTGGATTCATTCCATTAAAAGGATGAGTTTATTGAAATTCGCCTGTCGGCCAGGGCATCTGTTGGTAAGTCACTACCTCATACACAATACTAAAATACTTCCTATGCACAAAGTGAGATTGCACACACTAAGGATGAATTGACGGAAATAACTCATACTCCGACCATTTTACGGTTATGATTATAAGTTGAAGGTTCCTCAAAGAACCAAGAGTCTTCACAGACCTAGAGAGAAGGTATTGATCTCAATGCAAAATTCAACAAGATCATTATCTAAATCCCCAGAGGGAACATCTCTGGATCCTACGGGTATCGGGTCCGACATAGGTGCGGATCGGCAACTTGTGAACTATGATTCAGATTTACCTGATGAGTTTAACAAGGTAATGTCTTCACAGACATTTGAAGGGAACTTTGATCTAAATGCTAAATTTTATAGATTATTGTTTACCTTCTCAGAATTCAAATCTGAAACCCATAAAAAGGGAAAATTTTATAAACTTGTAGATTATGACTCAGATTCGTCTGACGAATCTAACGAGGATCGGGGATTTGCGAAACCCCATTGCACCACCAGTGACCTCTCTAGAAGAGGCTATGGTGAATTTTCCTTGCAGGTACACATGGATGTTGGAGCTATGAGAGATAAGAGTGATACACTAGTGAGCATGAGTGTAAACACTTGAGAGATGAGAGATGAGATCACTCATTTTAAGTGATATGAGTGGAGAGATGAGCTAAACACTTGTGAGGTACACGAAACAGAATCACACACTCACAGTGAGGAAGAAAGATAAACACCAAATCTCATTCCCTATTCCCAAACAAAGTTTACTTACAAGATTTGGGAGATACAAGGAAATTGTCGGAAGATTTGGTTGTCAGGATGATCAATAGTGAAGCCATTCTATAATATCTAAAGGGCAAAGTTGATCAGTCTACATACTTCTATTCTGGAAGTCTTCATGAAAATCCTTCAACACAAGCAAAGCTTCTTTTCTTTATTGCAGCAGACAATGTTATATGTATGAAGAATCTGTTGTACTAAAGGTAAGAGGTGAGTTATAATTGAAAATTTGGTATCATCTAATTTACATTTGGATGTTTGCTATAATTGAATGCTTGGAGGATTACTCAACTAAGGGGGAGAGATATTTTGAAGAAGATATACTCAAAGATTGCCTTAGTAAGAGATACTCTAAGGGGGAGATTATAAGCTTACCTTAAGGGGGAGAGTATAAGCTTACCTTAGTGAGGGGGAGATTTTATATCTAAGGGGGAGAGATATGAAAAAGGTTATACCTTAGAAAGGGGGAGTATTCACCGTTTTAAGGAAGAGTCATATCACCTTAGGTAGGGAGACATAAGGAAGGAGAGAAGTATGAAACAACAAAGAAGAATTCTTCAGTATGTGGTTGTCAAGTCATACTCTTTACCACTGAAGAATTCCCAAGTATCTGCTGATGATTTTCAAAATCAGATGTAAAGGGTTATCAGGCAGATATGTCAAGAAATGAAGATGAGTTACTTAATGAAGATCAGTTCATTCCCAGAGGAACAATCATCTATCATTTCATCAACTGAGATTCTGGAATTGTAATATCGAAACCAGAAATTTTTTTTTTATGTATTATTTACTATAGCTCTTTAAAGCTTTATCTTCTTCTAGTTTGTAGTTGAGTTATCCTCTAGGTATTTGTATGTTAATGTTTAACAAACAAATAGGGGGAGATTGAAAGGAAAATGATGTAGCCTATTTGTATTTCGAGGATACAACTCAACTCAAACAAGAATGTAATAGTAAATAGTACATGTACTGTCACAGGGATCTCAAATGTTTAACTGTCAAAAGAAAGAAGACAAAGCCAATCTACCGTTTTGAGGTATACTACACTTGAAGAAGTTCATTCAGTTGATCAAGCATCAGTGGAGTAATCAAGACAGTGGGTTCTATTTATAGTGACAAGAGGTTCCTACAGTGACAGAATACAGGTTTCAAAGGTTTGATAAAGAGTGAAGAAAAGAAAAGAAAACGAACCAGATTTTAAAGTCAAAAATAAAGAAAAGCCGTTGGAGTTAGTCGCTCATGAACCAGACCGTGCATCGAGCGTTAGCAGAAATTCAATGGTAATTCTTTATTACATACAGTGGTTCGAGAATGGAATGGGCTGTCAAAAGATTTATATTAATTCTTATTTAATTAATATATTTGTGTAATTGATTTAATTAATAAATTAATTCATTATGAATTTATTTATTTATTAAATTAATTATCATATTAATTAACTTTGAATTAATGTATTAATCCAAATTGATTTATATTAATTCACATTTAATTAATATAATTATGTAATTGGTTTAATTAATAAAATAATTCATTCTGAATTAATTTATTTATTAAATTAATTATCATATTAATTAACTTTGAATTAATGTATTAAATCTTATTTGATTTAATTATAAAATTAATTTATTAATCATTACTTTTCTAAATGATTAATTAATTAAATGTTTAATTAAATTAAATAAAAACAAGTAGCAGTCGACAGGTTGAGTTAAGTTTATTTAAATTCAAACAGAGACAGAAACAATTGAGTCACATGCTGTCGACTTATTTAACTCAACATGAAAGTCACTGAATTGATTAAACAAGTAAAGACAATAGACTACGCATGCATGTCTTTCTGTCGGCTGAAGGAAACAACGCGCCTGTAAGCGCGTGCGCGCCACGCGCCAGGAAGAAAACAAAGAAACAGTGTGCGCGTGCTTTTCACACAGCCTTCCTGAGAGTGGTCTTCGTCCTGCACTTCAAATCAGTTTTGTGTACACTTATTTTCTCCGAATTATTTGTTCAGCTGCTAAGTTATACCGATAGTTATACCGATAGTTATATTGGTATGATTGTCATATTCAATTCAACAGATTGTCATATTAAGTATTAATGATAGTCATACCGAAAGTTATATTTAAGGAGACTGTCATATTATTTGAAATGGATAGTCATACCGAATGTCATATTATTGTTAATTGATTGTTATATCAATTAAAATAATGCAATATGACTATGGCTGGGATATAAAAGACAGAAGGCAGCAGAACAGAAGAGAAAGACTTCACATTCTTCACTTCTTCTCAATTAGACAGAGCCGAGAGAAAAGAGAGAGACCAAGAGGGAAAATGTTCTTGAGCTCAAATTAAATCTTGTAAATTATTTCTAGCTTGTATCATTAAATCTAAACCACTAGAAATTGTTTACTTGCACTTGTGGAACTATCTAGCGAATTAAGTTTCCTAGAACCTCTCGATCTTTTCATTACAAATATAGAAAAGTTCATGTCGAATTTTCTATAGAATTTGTAATAATTATTTTCGATCTTTTTATTTACAAATATAGAAAAATTCATGTCGAATTTTCTATAGAATTTGTAATAATTAGTTTGGTCATCAAACCGTGTAATTTGTACCCGTGTATTTAGACACACCCCATCAAGTTAATATAAATTTTATATTCAACTTGAAATATCGGTATTCGTTTTATTCCGCATCAAATTTGTTCTTGATTTAATATTTTAATATTTTTAAGAAAAGAGCAAATTCGATAAAACGGTATAGTTTGTATTCAACCCCCCCTTCTACAAACTATTTTGGACCTAACAGGTCTTAATCCCAATACATCTTTATACATTCAACGAAGGGAGAAAAACATTTTTTATCAGCTTCCAAAATCTTGAATTCCCAGTTTTTGATAAGTTTGAAAACATGTGGGTACTCTATAAAGAGTTGTTTTACTCTTGAATAAATATTTGGAAATCCCTATAATTTTGGAAATATTTTGAAGGTCATAAAATATTTTAAAACTTTTTGAAAATCTGAAATAATTTTTAGATAAGAGAAAAAGGACCCTGAGATTGATCTCAGGGAACTTTTCCTAAGATAGTAAAGAAATATACTTTAAATCTGATTGGGCCCGCAGGGCTAATTAAAAATTTTTGATTTTACAAAAATGTCCATACTATAAAAATTCTGATTTGCATATAATTCACATGTATCTCAGGAAATTTACCTGAGATACATCTCAGGTTCCCCAATCTCTTTAGATAATCATTATGATTTTTAAATCAATTAAAGATATTTCATAAATATTTATTAAGTAAATCCCCATAAATAAATAATTACTCAAAATAATATTCCTTTAATAAAATAAATATTCAAAAAATATTTTTTAAATCTTTTCAAAGTATAAAAATACTTCCTGGAAATATATATCTCATGTTCCAATATTAACTGGAAATAAAATAACATCTATCTCCGGAGTCCCTCCGGATTTTGAAAACAGTTTTATTATCACAAGTACCGACTCTTAGACTGGAGTCAAAAGTATTTGATCATCTTTATTAAATAAATATTCAAATAATATTTACTCTGATATTATTACAAGTACTTAGTACTTTTCAAAACATTTGTAAAATCGTTTGGAAATATATGTCCTTTGATAAAATAAAATCTTAATCTTTCTCACAAATACCGGCTCCCGTTCCAGATCTAAATCAATAACGCTCTATTACTTAGAGCTTTTAACAATATACCGGCTTATATCTACTTTATCAAGATAGCATATAAACTAAACAAAATACGTACTCAGCATAATATAACAGTTTATCGCAAAAGAGGATAAAATAATTGTATTTACAAATACAATAATGCAACAACTTTGAAAACATAGGTTTGGAAAACATAGGTTTTGAAACCTTTCTTGGAAGTCTGGTAGTGGTAGTGGTAGTAGTAGTAGTAGTAGTAGTAGTAGTAGTAGTAGTAGTAGTAGTAGTAGTAGTAGTAGTAGTAGTAGTAGTAGGAAACACACAATAAATCCCCTAAACGATCAATTCATAACTTACTACTCATGCACTTAAGCAAATCACAACCAAGACACTAATGGCTCATTGTAGACTCATACTAGGTCCATGTTAATCGACAAGTACTTAAGTTGAAAGTTCGGTTCAAAATCGATTCTTGAATCCATTCTCTTACTTAACCATTTTCAAAGTACATTAATTTCTAAGTCGTTTCCTTAAGGGTTTCACTTGCGCAACCTCGGTAACACATTTATATAAAATCAGAAAATCATCGTTTTAACACGCAACCTCTGTACACATCTTATAAACTGTCCCTATCAGTTTAGCACCAAATTTCATAATTAAACATAGCTTTTAATTGGCTCAATCATAGTCTCAAATTTGAGAAGTTTCTGTAGTTAGGTTTCTCGAACTACCTTCACTAAAAAAAGCATAACCTGTAAACCGTAAATTGTTTTGACATGATTCTTGGCCATAACAAACTAGAAATACAAATCTACACTATCATAGGCAGTGGTCATTTTTGACAGGAGATTAAGGGTCTCGGATTCTACTGTCAAGGCAGTTGATAAAAATTTGCCATTACGACGGCTATAAATCGAACATTTCCATTTTACAAACACTCCAAACAAACGACCAAGGCAATCCATACATCCTCAACATCAACCAACATCTGTTATCTACTATCAAAGCCATTAACATGTTCAAAACCAACATCTACAACTCCATCTTCCCAAAACAACAACAATACATCACTAATACTACTTATATGAAATAACCTTTACAAGATCTCAAAACTTAACATATAAAATCTTGAAAATAAAAGGTAAAGTTGAGGTTTATACCTTCCTTGATCCTCTAGCAACACTAAGAAGTGCTTACAATCACTTAACAAGCCTTAGATGATTCTTGGGAGGCCTAAATTGTGACGCCCCTAGATCCGGGGTCAAGGATCCAGGTCATCACGGTCCAATTTCCATTCAATATCAATATCTCTTGAGTTTTTTTTTAATATTTAATACTTAAGCAATTGACCCCACACTAATACACACACACACACACCAGTCATATGCTCATAGAACAACATTCACAATATTAAAAGTTTAAAGTTGACAGTTATTACAAACCCAAAATTCTACTAAGTACATTGTTGAATAATACTTCTACAGGAAGCATTACAACAACCAAAAGTTTATTACAAACTTACACACTTAATTTACATAAGTATACTAAGCCCCTTTCGCTTGTCACTACCTCGGGGATGGTCGCCAGCACTCGCTCAAAAGGTCGCCTTTCCCTTACCCTCTTGCGGGGTGTAGTGCGTAGTATCGGCATGGGACCTAGCTGCTATATACATAAGTAGCAAGAGTGAGCTATAATAGCTCAGCAAGATAATATTGTAACCTAGAATTTAGAATGTGAACAGGTATACATATATATGCATATATAATAGCATAAAACAATTATAATCTTTAAGGAAGAATAAAGCTCTTATTTAATAATACATCATCCACTTACTATTATAAGAAAGAAATCTAAAATAATATAATATCAGTTTTTCTTCATCTGTAACAATAATTCCATCATTTCAGATCATGTTTCTGTTTTCAGTATAAAAATCTGAAAACCATTGTCAACACTTTCTTTTCAAAAACATTGGGGATATCTGCTGTCGCCTGATACGTTAGGACGATGATCAGTCGCCTAATCGTACCTGCTCTCTTTTTACTACCGGTAGAAGGAATGAAGATCATCCTTGGAGGAAGGCCACCTGCTACCATCCTCCCTTGGCATCTTCGTGCCGTAATAAAGATAATAAATGGACTGTGTCGCACACAGCCCGGCCACAGCCACTTACGCAAGTCTGTTGCAATCCCCCTTTTTGTCACCTCATTATTCCTTTTTTAAAATATCATTCCACATTTCCATTTTCTCGCTTTCATTTCCACATATCATTCACTCATATCATTTCCATTCTCGCACATTACTTCTATAATATATATATATATATGTATATATATAACATCATGCTTTGATTATGATCCAGACATCTCTTTCATATTCAGGAATCAAATATACTTTTATATTCATAAAATATTCCGTCTATTTTAAGAGTAATGAATGATAATCAAATAATATTTATTAAACCACTGATACTCAAAAAGGATATTTTTAATATAATATTATAAACCATATAACCCTAGATAACAACTGATACCATTCCCTTTCACCTCTCTTTACCAATAAGCATATTCGCTCCATTCATAATCATATCCACATTTATATTTCATAATTTCTTTCCATTTCTCTTTAATTCCAATATCAGGGAAATAATTCTTAGCAATATAGTAAACATAGAATAACATATATATTCCATGAAATCATTTACTTTGAAAATAAAAATAGTTTTCCAAGGTAAGGATAGAAGAAATCTTGCCTCGGTTTCGGTATCCTGACAGTATGACTCGTCCCTCTTCCGGAGTTTCTATAAACACAAAAGGACCGTCGTTAGAATACCACATCTCTTACTCACTACACTCTTGTATTACATTACCTTTGAAACTTTAATATATGTTTAACGTATTACTATTACCCCAAAGGTTCAAGAACTTAACCATTTGAAACCTTAATCGAAGTTTCAGGGGTTTTCACCATTTCCCCTAACGATCACACTTAACTGTAAAAATTCTCAGAAAATATGGATTTCGAATTTTACCACAAGGTCAACTGGTAACAACTCTTTGACTACCTTACTACACTATCCCAAAGTTTCATAATTTTTAAAAATGTTTAAGTATGGTAGTCATTGCCTCAAAGTTGACACAACTACGTTTTCTCGGTTTCTGAACCGCTTTCACTAAAACTGACTTTTCTCCTAAACCGTTCATCAGATTTTAACGTACCTTATATCAAAACGATCTATGAACCAAGCTCTATCATCTCATGGTCAATTGGTAACCTAGACAGTAGGGTACCGTACGGATGCAGGGGGTCCAAAACAGGGCAAATCACATCCTAACGAAAATCGGGCATTATAACGGCTATAATTTCATACTTTCCAAAATCAAACTCCTCCAAATCAATCATCCACCTTATACACCATCACCTACACCATGTGGTCTACATCCCAACCATGGTTACAAGTCCACAACACAAAATTTCCATATCACAACAAACCATTTATAACACATAATCATCATAAACTTTACATTTACATCACTAAACTACTAATCCACTCAATTTCCACCATAAATACAAAGAGGGCAAGAGTAGTTATACCTTCTTGAAGCTTTGACAATACTTAACAAGCCTTAGGTACACCTTAAACCACCTTGAATTAGCTTGAATCAACTAAAGGAACCATTAAAACAAGGTTAATACTAAGATTTTACTATTCATTTACTATTCATCATCAACTTCACAATTTTTGTTACCTTACTAAATGATGATGGATGGCTATAAAACTTTGTAGATCACTCTTTCTATCCTCCAAGATCATCCATGATTTTCCTCTTGATTTAACCTTGAAGCTAGCTAGGATTTTGGAATTTCTTTCTCCTTTTTTTTCTAAAAATTCGAATGGGGTGATGAAGGGGAGAGGAAGAGATTTCTTTTGCTAAATGATCTTATCTCATTTGTATTATGCTAATATTTGTTAAATCCTAGCTTGTCCTAGAAGCCTTGGTTGATATTTTCCTTGGAAATTGACTAATTTACCCTTAATTTTGAGTTAGTGGAATGTGACATCACTAATGGTGTCATTAAGATGATCTAATATTCTCATTTCTTTATTTTCTAAGTAAAATGTTAATAATTTTAGTAAATGGTAATGTGGTATGTATCCTTGTTAGATTACTAATCTTGGTTGCTTGGTTTCCATACTCGTCTAATTGTGGTTCGTTTCGAGTATACCTCATTATCTCAGTGGTTTTCGAAATCATTTACAAATCCAAATTCCTTTGATAATTCCTTAACTTAATAATCCTTTAGTTTACCCTAATACACCAATTTCTCAATATATAATTCCTTTAACATCTCCATGCTCCTTAATATCTGATAAAATAGAAGCTCATTCGAACTCGAAATCCTCAAAAATCCATATTCAGGAATTTCTGAAATCTATCGTCATTTCGAGTCACTTATTTTCATTGTACAACACTAATATGGTTTCTGTTTACTCATTTCCTGTCTCAAGTATAGGGTACCTACATATCATTTTCCTAAATCCTCAAAATTTACTCTTCATGTGATCACTGTAGCATTGCTAAAGTTAGGGTTATTACATAAACATTAAGACCAAAACAAGAAAACAAACTAGAATCACTATTCATTACTATCAATCATCAACTTTGATTGAATATTTGAACACCTTACAATCCATGGTTGAGGCTAAGATTATAGAAATACTTTTTACTATTCAAGGGATTTCTTTTGAGCTATAGGTCACAAGATTTGAAGCTTGGTAGCTAGCGTTTTTATCTCCATCTTTTTCAAGAACAAAATCTGGCCAGGAAATTATTTCTACAAGGGGGGTGGGGGGTTGCTTTGATCTTGTTGATTGGTTGGTAGGCTAGAATAAAACTGCACTTTGATCCCTTAAAGAGCCTTTAATCCATAATACATTTGTTACCTTTTATCGAGTTTTGGATGCATTTTAATGCTTGGATCATACTTGCACACATCACCTTTAATCCACTTGATCAAGCTTGTTTTGGTTTCACATTGATCCTCGTATATGTTGCACTTGATGATATAGTGTGGTATTTGATCTTGGTTAGTATTAAATCCTTAATCCATTATGCATTCGCTTTATCGCTTAATCTCGTTTTAAAATCGAAGCGATTCCTAAAACGTTTGTTGCACTAATGCATGAATTTATGTTCTTGATCCTTGAATCACTTTAATGAAATAATAATCCATGGAATTTCCACTTTAAATAAATCACTATCTTGATCGAATTGATATGCTCTTTACTGTCTAGTCAATATTCCATAAAAATAAAGTTCGGATTCTTCGCGTTCTGATCGCGATTATATACACTCATTTCATTGTAGATCACTAATATAACTTTACAATATCCATTCCCTGTCCCGTACATAGGGTGGCATGAAAAATTTCTTAATCAGCAAAATCACTATTCATCCATAAAATCACTATTCATCCCAAAAATAATTTTTTTCCCAAATACAGAAATCAGAGTTATTAAAATACACCTCCATAGTTTTCTCAATTTGCTTCTCAAACATCATATTGACGAGCCTCTAGTAGGTTGCCCTAGCATTGAGAAGGCCAAAGGGCATCCCTATATAGCAAAAGAGTCCCTTATCCGTGATGAATGAGGTATGCTCCTGATCAGGGCCATACATGAGTATCTGATTGTACCAAAAATAAGCATCCATGATGCTGAGAAGAGCATGCCTTGTTGTAGAATCAACCAACTAATCAATTCTTGGTAAAGGGAAACTATCCTTGGGACAGTGCTTGTTAAGATCAGTGAAGTCCACATATGTCCTCCACTTTTGGTTTGGCTTCTTCACGAGGATCGGGTTCGCAAGCCATATAAGGTAGAATGATTCCCTAACTAGCCCGACCTTGAGAAGTCTATCAACCTCTTCCTTGAGAGCCTCAGCCCTTTCCCCACTGATGGGCCTTCTTTTCTACCTTATCCTTTTTTTGTTGGGATCAAGATTGAGCTTGCGACACATAACATTGGGATCAATTCCAATCATATCTTCACGAGACCAAGTGAACACATCTAAATTGGCCTTGAAAAAGTTAATGAGCTTTTCTCGGAGCTCAGGATTGAGTTGCGACCCGATTTTTAGGACCTTAGGGGGTCCAGGGCATTAACAAGGATAGAAATAGTATCTTCTACAGCTCCAGCTCTCTCCACATGTTCTAGGATGCGAGGATCAAGGTCAAGATCGTACTAACGACCCCTACTAGGCTCTCCCACCTCTTGGATAGTGATCATTCCTTGTGTAAGACCAACTGCGATTCCGAGCCTCGTATTCTCATCCGAGCGACCTAATTCCTCAGTAATACCGGTTGTCTCCCGAGCGATCCCACTTGATAGGTCCACCAGTGTGGATGTCTCCTTGCGAATCCACTTTCCCTTTTGGACTCGCATAACAATCTGTTTTGGGGGTCTTCTCATCATCACTAACCTCCTCCATGATCCCATCCTGAAGAACCATAACTGACTGAGAGGCCTCCATCATAAGGACCACGGGGACTGGCTCCACCTGAATACCCAAATTATCAAAATAATCCTCTGAGTATTCATGTTGCAAGCTGCTGAAGGACTCGTAGCTCCTTTCCGAACCTTGTCCTCCTCTTCCACGTCCATCCCATTAGGCACAAACTTGTTTCCTCTCTTCGCAGAACGTAGGACCTTGTTATAAAACTCCCGAGATTCATGTTGGACCAGGAACAGACACAAGCATAGGCACAGGATTGTTTGATTTTTTGAAAAATAATTTCTAGATTTTCCTATATTTATTTGGTCTTCCAAAAAATCAAACATTATCCATGATATGACTTTTTAAAGAAAAGTGATGAATTTCTGGAAAATGATATTCCCTTTTAAGAACCGGATTTTTTTTTTCCCAATATGATCATTTTCTCACCGTTTTTCATATTTTTTTCCTTAATAGCAAAATAAAGGAAATGATATTTTTAATGGTATCCTTTACATTTGATTTTTTAGATGGGTGTATTTTTTTATTTTTGATTCATGACCGATATCCATTTGTTGTAGGTTTCACGTATATCATGCCATTCGGTTAACAAAACATTAAGTAAACATTAAATTTAAGTAAATGACATTTTTATCCATTTAAACTTCAAATTTTTTGAACTTTTAATACCGCTTAACAACCTACTACATTTAGTAAATTCATCATCAAAATATTTGTAAAAAATATGATCTAAAACTTTAGAAAATTTTCAAGAAAATATAGTTTTATATTGCCATTTTTTTCCTATTATTTATTCCAACGAATACAACTATTTTTTTTGAATTTTACGTGCGATACCCTTATATTGTGACGTTTGACTAACATTTTTGTATGATATGTATAAAACATTAAATACAAAATTATCACTCGTAAATCAAATACATAAAAAGACACAGTTTAGAAAAACCAATAACAAAAGGGTACCATTGAAAATTTTTCTAAAAAAAAAGAATAAATTCCTAAGAATAATTTTTCAAAGAAATGTTTTTCTAAAAAAATGAGAGAAAAAATTTCTCGATGGAACAAATATTTTCCAAGAAATTTATTTTTCAGAATAAATTAATTGGATATAAGATCAAAACTATAAAAAATCAAAAACAAAAATCGAAATTTTGTTTAAAAACAGAGATTTGGAAAGAGGTAGGTTGGTTGATTGAGGTTGAGTGGTGGAAACAAATTGGCACGTCATACAATATTATCCAGGGAAAAAAAATGCTAAGAGTATGGGGGAAACACAAAACTCCCGGTGTGTTGTATGGTGTAGGTAAATAAATGGTGGAGGTGAGATGACCACTGCCACTGCCACTACCACTATCACTTGTCCTGCTGCTCTTATTTGCTCTCCTTTCACCACCCTTCTCCGCCGTACAAGTAGACCACCGACCACCTGCTTCCGTCGCCACTTGACCCTTAGAGGTGCCTTTTCATCATTCTTCTCCTATTTATTATTATTACTAATATTAATTAATCATATACATTCAAACAATACTTATGTTATCACAGTTCAATGCAAATTTTATTTCCTTGCTACACAAGTACCATAATCATTTACTTATTAAACTAAAGTGGGGTTTACCTTCTTATCTGTAGCATCTCCAAGGGTAATGATTATAATGGTTGGCTAAAAAAAATTAAATTAGGAAATTGTTAAAATTTTATGTAAGGGGAACAAATGGAACTCTAACCGGCTTAACTATAATGACAATTGTGAATAAAGGCCCTCAATATCACAATTCTAGAGTAATTGGTCCACAATGTCACAACTCAAAATATTGGCCCCAAATATCACACTAACACACACTATCGTGTAGCGTTTTTGATTTTTTTTTCCAGTAATGCTAGATCGCTTAGCGTTTTGGGGGAATTTTTTTTTTTTTTTTTAATATAACGCTAGATAGTATATCGTTTTGGGGCTAAAAACTAAACTTAATGTAGCGCTTACTACACCCGTGACTTCAAGTCACGGCATGTGGGGCAAATGGGAGGGGGAAACGCCACATAATGTGGCATTGGGGTTGGTTTTTTTTTTTTTTTTTTGGTTTTGTTTTCTTTTAAATATATATTTGCAAATAATATTAAAAATGGTCAATTAAAATTGTACTTTTTTAATATAAAAAATACAATTTTAATTAACCTTAGGAGTTCAATAATTAACTTTTGGGTTTCCATTTTGGGTTTTAGAACTATTCGGAACGACGAATAAATCGTATGCGAACTTAGGATTTAGGGTTTAGGGACCCTAAACCCTAACTTATCCTGAGCGTTTAAAAATTATGTCGCCAGATTTAATTTTTTAATTTTATCTGTATTCCCTCGGGGTTTCAACGGTTAACCTTTGGGGTTCAACAGTTTCATTTTGGGTTTTAGAAATATTCCGAACAACGAATAAACCGTATAAGAACTTAGGGTTAACTTATCCTGATTTTTAAACGCTACGCGTTTAAAAATCAGGCCGTCGGATTCAATTTTTTTAACTAAAATTTTTAAATTTTATCTGTATTCCCTTAGGGGTTCAACAGTTAACCTTTTGGGTTCAACAGTTCCATTTTGGGGTTTAGAAATATTCCGAACGACGAATAAACCGTATGTATTCAGGAAAAAAAGCAAAAAAAAAAAATCCAAACGCCACATGAACTGGCGTTCCCCCCCAAAACACAACGCCATCTAGCGTTCCCCCCTCCCAAAACACAACACTATCTAGCGTTAATAAAAAAAAATTCTCCCCCCCCCTAGAAAATGCTAAACGCATTAGCGTTTTTGAATTAAAAAAAAAACAAAACGCTACACGAAGTAGCATTTTTGAATAAAAACTGAAAACACTAGACGCCATTGTGTTTTAGAGTGATATTTGGGGCCAACCTTTCAGGTTGTGATATTTAGGGCCATTTTGTTTAAAATTGTGATAGAGAGGGCCAAGACCCGACAATTGTGTATAATTTTTGTTAAGGGGAATTTTTGTTCCACAAATATAACCAAACTATGATTATCTATAATATTTGCTAAGGAGAATTATGCATTGGAGTGGACCTTTTTTTTTTTTTTTTTTTTCATATTATCTATATCATGTACCACCTAGGATTTTCCTGTTAAGGGTTCTTCCCCATTAGAAACTATCCTTCTGCTTCTGTCTTTTGTGATTATGCACTTTGACGTGTTACCTTTTTTTTTTAAACAACCATGCCGTGTTACTTAAATTTTAAATGTTAGTAACATTTAAAAATTAATTAAGTTATAAATTTTGCGATATATATATATATATATTTAGAAATATAATTAGTAAGAGCATTTGTGATGGTATTGTGGTTTTTAGTGGAGATCATTGTTTTTGTGATTTGTTGGGGCTGGACTTGAAATGTGGCGATTTGTCTCATTTATCACCCTGTTTTCTATAGAAATCGCATCTGTTTTGTTTGCGTTCCTGATAGACTTTGATCCACTATTCGTGACAGACTTTAGGGATATTTTTTCATTAAATTATGGGACTTAATTTGTTTTATCTTGTAAATATTCACGTCCTCATTCAAAATATATATTCTTGGGAGATATCTGATAATTTATGATCTTTTACTTGTTTCAGACATGATATTTCTCAGGAATTAATTAATTATTATTAACGAATTGATATTGAAAATCTGGGATCTATTAATCTTGCCGAAATATGGCATCAGAATACATATTCAATTAAATTCTTGTCCTTGTGTTGCAGTCACAAATGATTCAAATAAAACAGAATTGATTTCAAATCCTACATCTGTAAACTCAGAGGTGGACAAAATTGTTGAGGGTATGGACTTCGGTGAGCTTTGCAATGAGTTTGAGTGCATTAGTAGCCCAGCAGTTGAAGCTACAGCTAGACAACTCGCACGTGACATACTAGAGCTTCGGGAAGGAAACCGTGCTCTTGGTACCTTTGCAGTTTCTGTTAAATACAGTGTACTTCCTCTCTTTGCCTTTACACAGTTATAATGCTATCATAAAATTTGTACAATATGTTTGCTTTCAACTACTTCGTATTCTTAATGTATGTGCTTAGAATTTACTCTAGCCAATATTTCATGAGGGAACAGTAATGTTGTTCAGGAAGCAATTTAAAAGAGCTTTAGATATTTTATTATTTACATCTTATAATAATATCTTCCTATTTGTCAAATACTAGAAGTCAAGACTAGCACATAAGTCAGGGGTTGGTTTAGTTAGGCATGAACAAAGTCATGGTTAGGCAAGAGTTAGTATTGAAGATTAAGGCTTCAATATCTCTATATATAGCCTAGCATTCCTCTTGTATTTTTTACATCAATACACAAGCTATAAGCTTGCTTCCTTCTCTCTTTCTCAGATTCTAACATGGTATCAGAGCAGGTTGCAACATAGGAGAAGAAAGGAGGAAGAAACAAGCTCAGAAACTGCCCAGAAACAGCAGAAACTGGGTCAGTTCTTCAAAAATCAAAAAAACTCGAAAAAACAAAACATATGGAAACACAAACTGATCATACCTCGTGGTAGTTTACACACCCAAAAGCCACCAGAAAAAATCAAATCTGCAAGAACACCACCCACGCGCCTCCACGCGCCTCCCCACGCGCGGCAGCGCCGGAACACGCGCGCCACGCGCCGACGCGTGGGGACCCTTCCGGCCGGTTTCTGGCGAAGTTGCTTCAGGCTTTCTTGACCGTCTCTTGATTTCGAGTCTATATGTGGTACTATTTCTTTAATCTGAGCAGTTTGATTTTTCTGTCCATTTTCTGTTGTTTTTTGTCAGAGTGTCTGTTTGATTTTCTGTGGTTATTTCTGAGTTATGGGCTACTGACCAACTCAGATATATTGATACCGATTGTGTCTGTTTAGGTTGGTTTTAGCTATATGTGTTTAAAATAGAGGGCTATTAAAACAAGGGGTAGCTCTATCTGTGTTTTTTGGCAGCCTCTATTTATTTTAAGTTGGCTATTTGTTTAAAGCCGTTATAGTTTATTTTAAAGGCTATTTGTTTAAAGCCGTTATAGTTCATCATGCCTACCGACGCCGACGCACCAAAGGATGTTGTTGCTACAAGTAACAGTAAATCCGGATTTCATAGTAACCCGTATGTGAATCCAAAATTTGATGGGAAGAATTTCTTGGAATGGTCCGAGTCTTGCACACTAGCACTTAAATCTCACCGGTTGATGAAATATGTCAACGGGAAGGCTAAGAAGCCCTTGGAAAGTGATGTGAGCTTTGATGATTGGGATAGCGAAAATGCCATGGTCAAGTCATGGTTGTTTAACTCCATGGATTTACGTATTCGTAAAAGCTATCTCTTTCTTGATACTGCGGAAGCTGTTTGGAATTCTATCTCCAGAACTTACTCATATTCGGGCAATATGGCTAAGCATTTCGAAGTAAAGCAGAAAATATGGGCTCTAACTCAAGGGGGGAAAGCATTGACCGAATATTATTCGGAACTTACATCACTATGGCAGGAGTCAGACCACTACACTGTGTTCGAGTGTAAACAGGCTGAAGACCAAGAGAAGTACCAAAGATTGGTACAAGAAGAAAGAGTGATGAAATTTCTTGCTGGACTGACAATAGAGTATGATTCAATCAAAAATCAACTCATTGGTCAGATTCCCTTTCCTACAGTTGAGGAAGCACATGGACGAGTACAGCTAGAAGAGAGTCGTAAAGAAAGCATGACTCCGGTTGATACTGTGCCCGATCGATCAGCGCTTTTTACGAGAAGTGCTCATCATCAAGGCAACCCAGAACAGATAATTGCGAGTGAAAAAGATGTTATTCGGTGTGACTACTGTTATAAGTTAGGCCACACTCGTGATACATGTTTCACTTTGCATCCTCATCTCAGAACTCAAGGACGAGGAGGACGAGGCCGAGGTAGCACATCCGGTAGAAGCTCAGGAAGAGGCACCCAATATAATGCTCATCACACTACGTCTGGAGACCATGGTGACTCTACTACTTCAGCAACGGAAGCAATAAGTTCAACTGAACTCACTGCTCTCCGGCAGTTATTATCTCAAATGGAGACTAAACCACCAGGACCTTCTTCCGCCAATTCTGCTCATAAAGAATCAGGCGTCCAACAAAATGCCTGGCAGTGGTAAAGTGATTGGGTGGCCATCCATCCATCCATCAAAATAAGGTGGACATCCACCAAGTACTAATTTGTTTATTTTCCTTAAAGTGATTGCAGGACTGACGACCTCCAGTCTTACGCCAGTCCTGACTGAGTTTTTGATATAGCTTGAAAAATACTGCGTGGTCGCGAAATCGATTCCCAGTATTCCCAAAAGGCTCCATTCCTACAGATGGGATTTGTTGGAAGCTTGAGTTATGCAGATATGCTACTAAGTGTTCCACTCTTCAATCCCATGATAGGTCATCCCAAGATGGGATTTCGAGTGAGGGGGCGTGTCAAATACTAGAAGTCAAGACTAGCACATAAGTCAGGGGTTGGTTTAGTTAGGCATGAACAAAGTCATGGTTAGGCAAGAGTTAGTATTGAAGATTAAGGCTTCAATATCTCTATATATAGCCTAGCATTCCTCTTGTATTTTTTACATCAATACACAAGCTATAAGCTTGCTTCCTTCTCTCTTTCTCAGATTCTAACACTATTCTAACACTCTTTCAAAGAAAGTTGATCATAGCAATAATTTTAATGAGTTGTCAAACTTGGGCAATCTTATTTGTAAGTTGTCAATTTGAACACAATTTTCTTTCAGCTCACTATTAAGCAACAAACGATCTGGGTGTGGCAGCCTAGGAGACTTGATGATCTTTTATCTTATTTTGTTGGCTAGACACTTGTTTTTGTTACAAATTGTGAAATTTAAACTTTACACACACCTCAAACTAACAGTTCTTGACTTCTTGTTTATGTGCAGGATCCACTTAGAAGTTTTACTGGTAGGGAGAAATACAAAAGACCTCTATGGGCAACTGATGCTCTTGATGAACCTGTTGTGGTAAGACTTTATACTGGTGTTTAATAGCAACGTATGTTTTCTTAACAAGGATATTTTTGTGGGGAAGAGGGATTAAGTGCTGAGGGTTACCGGTCGCATACCCTCAAACATTTTATTTTTTATTTATTAAAAATTAACAATCATATAAAAAAATTGATCTTGAATTGTGTGTGTGTGTGTGTGTGTGTGTGTGTGTATATATATATATTAATGCCTTGAATCTCTTCTTACCAAGAAAAGTGAAGAACAATTAATAGTACTGGTTAAATTATGAGTAGCTCCAAAAGTTTTAGCTGTACAATTTGGTTCCCCTAGAGACTTTTATAGATTACAAGAATAACTTCCTTGTCAACGTTTTACTGCCACTGGTTATATTAGCATCTCTTGGAGAGAATTGCTTTTGGTTAGAAGTTGGTGGATAAGAGCTCCTGTTGCCTATGCTTCTGTAAAGTGTCAGGATTTTTTTTTTTCTTGGCTTAATTAAGTATAATACTTTGTCTTATCAAAGTTTTTTCTTCTAGAGGAATGTATAATTAGTTAGGTGAAGTACATGAGACTCCTCTCAGTCAGACTGCTCCGGTAAACATCATGAAGAGGGGCCATGGAATAGTTTGCTGAGTATGATATGTGCCTTCAGAGTCTCCTCACAAGGGTGTCCTCTTTTTCTCTGTATCTTTCTTGAGTTATAACTTACTAATTATTTATTTTTGAAACTCTTTTCTTTGAACCGTAACTGGGGTCCTTTTGACTGAAACTAAATTTTGTAGATAGAAAGTTGTTTTTGTCGCGAGGCAGTTGTCTTACTTGAACTTGACACTCGCTTTTTCCTAGCCTTCTTGTAAATTACAACTGTAATTATCGAACTTTATCAGCTTATATTAGTATAACCTTTGCATGTTTGATTTTTCTTTGGCATAATCCTTGATAGTTTGCTGCTGCTGATCCAAATACTTAAAGTTTAGTAAACCAAAAAGTAGAAGAATAATCTTGTCCTCACTTTGAAGCAGACAATCAAGAAGTCAAGTTATATTCTTGGTTCTTTAAGTCTACTTATATCAGTAATCTTAATTACTTTGTTGTCCTGGTTCTCGCAGGGTGTGCAGGAAATGTCAATGTTATCAACTAGTTTGCTAAATATCAAATGGACATTAAAAGGAAAGCCTAAATCATTGGTTGCTGGTATCGGAGGTGATGTAATTATTAAAGTCAATTCTCAATTCACTCTAAACCAAATTAGTGGCCAAGTGATTGAGCATAAAGAGTCGTGGGATCTATCAGCTTCATCAGCAATTGCTCAGGCATACTTTTGGTCATCTCGACGACTTTTTTCAACAGTTGAGTTTCTAAAAGATTTAACTGAATCCACTAAGAACTTGTCAAGCCGATTTCAGACTGAAAAAGAGAATACGGAGATTTATCCTGATCCCCTCGGGGATCCCACAAAGGTTCCTTTTTCTTACAGTCCATCTTTTTATTCAATTCGTGCTCTTAAAAACATTTATATGATTTAAGAAGTCAGCACACACATGTGTTTACTATTTATTCTTATAAAGCAGAATAGAATATTAATTTGACCTGGCCCCATAAGAGAACATGATATCAGATGCAGTAAGTACTTGATCTTAAGCAAGCATGTCTGTTTTCCGAAACTAGACGTGAAAATAAGGGACACAACTAGAAAATGACACTACAATTTTACTGTTAGGGTTGGGAAAATCTTACACCAAACATGAGAGTACACGATCTGGATTTTAAAGTAATTGATTTTAAAACTTTAAAAGTTATATTAAAATTAGTTTAAAAGAAAGTAATATTAAAATTAAAATTAATTAAATCTTGTAAAAAATGACATTGTAATTATTAAAGCAAAATTTTCTATTTTCTGTTAGAATTTTATAGTACTTATTCTATATGTTATATATGTGATACGGAAGTACACAACATGAATTTTCTTTAGTATTGTGTATGGGATGGGTAACTAGCAGCTAGGTACACGGATTTATTTAGTGTTCTGTATAAGTTCGACACTTATTACGCGAAAATACACGACAATGTTGCGAAGTCAAGTCGAAACAGAAACACTCAGGTATGGAGATTCTAGAGGCGAGCTTTATATAAGTTGTAAAGCAATTATCTCCTTGTATTAAACAAAAAATTGATAATAATCAAAATTTATTTCTATGTCATCGAGAAGGTAAAGAATGTATGTATATATATTATCGTATTCTATATCGCTAATCAAGAAGCTAAATATATTATTGAATTAATAATGTAACCATATGTTCCATCAAATACTTAGCTACTACATTGTTCTTTCTTCCACCCATATTAGGATAATGTGAAAATTTGCATAAGGGCTCTTTTTCAAGTAACTAATCTGTTGTGCTATTCTGTTGTATTTCAGTTCTTCCAACGAGATGACAGCTTCCAGAGAGATGCATATCAAATTGCTCTAGTTCTGGCGCTTGTGTATTTTGTTGTACAATTTCTGAAGACAACTTTGTGATCATAAATTTCGCTTCATATTTGAATCTTGTCTTGTAATTATTGTTGCATATAAAGCTTTGATCAAGTATATGACATGTATAGTTAGTGTTTAGAATACTTCCACATGTATTGATGCAGAACGTCTTGTCCTGCTCATGTATCAGACAGAAAGGAATTAAACAACAGAGAGTTACAAGTTTGCTCATTGCTGGTTCAAAATTCTACTCTTATTTGCTTGTATCATAATTATCTTCATTATTAGGGTCTTAATATGATCAGATTTTTTTAACAATTTTTTTGTTCTTGTTTGAGCTGGCTGAGCGATTTCCTTATTCTTTTGGTTTTAGGTCTGACATAACCTGTCTATCATGATTGATGTCTAGCATAAAGGTATACATCTATAGAACTTCAAAACTTTAGCTAGATGTGCGGGATGAAATGTGGACCGAACAATTTAATTATATTTTTTGCTAATTGGACCTAGCAATTTTTCAGCTGAGAATATATCGTCTTCGTGTTGAAACCAGAGTAAACCAGGATGAACAATCTCTCGGGCGGAGACCTGGTTAAAATGCAACTTCACGAAAGCTTGGGCAAATATTTTTAGCGTTACTTCTATTTACCATGTTTTTGGGCAGTTGCATATAAGAATTATTTGCAAAATTTTCGAAAAATCACTACTGAAAAAGTCGCAAAACGCACTCAATCTCACATTTTTGACTTGTGCATGATTTTTTGAACTTTTTTTTTTGGAATCTCCAGCATTGCATTTTACTAATATCTGTATCACATGCCACTTACGTAAAAGTGGAACTACTCGAACATTTCTGGTTTGTGTAGTAACAACGCATCCAGTAATTTACAAATTGCAAGGGGCTGTAGTGTTTCATAGATGTGCATCTGTGAATATCAACCACTCCACATTATGATATGTTGATTCACATTTTTTGACTATCATATATCATTCTGGGCCTTTTTAACTTTATTATCGATTAATTTGTGATTAACAAATACCACTCAATCGCATAACTTTTAGCTTCAAAACAAGATCCAAATTTTTGGAGCACAGAAGAGTTTGGTGCTTGATTAAGAAGGGTAAAACTTGCCAGAACAAAAGGGCATATTTCTAGTGTAGAGCTTATAAATGCTACATTCTTTATATTAATTTTACTTGAATTCAGATGTAGGGTCTAAACTTTCTTCCTGATATGGATCATCTGCTTGTATGAATAAAAAGTTCTCTCATCACTGGCGATGGCAGAAGAGCTATGTCATACCTTCGAAGTCCGGGCTTTTTACATAAGCAACCTCTCTGTTCTTACTAGTAGACATTTGAAGTTTATGTACATTTTGGTTTGGTTCCCAGGGCATAGGCATATTGCTAAAACCAAAGTGGTGTTTAGTCGTACTGTAAAACATACTTTATAAAAAGAAATAGGAACCATGTATCATATTTTCTTGGACAAATTTTAATCCGGGGTTGCAGTTATGTATTGCTCATATGTCACAACTACAGAACCAAGTGAAGAAATATGGCAGAAAGTAAACAAATTATAACAGAAATGTAGTAAATGACGCACAGGCCATGAATGAACGAGCATCAAGCTGCACAAGGAATTACATATACCTGACTCTGCAACTACAAATTTTGCTTTAATGAGAACATTAAGTGAATGTGGTGTTGGAAAATGTGGGTTTTTAGACCCACATTGTCGAGTCATTTTGAGCTCCGATTTGAGTGTGTCTTGTGCATGTTTGCAACAAGTTGTGCTTGGAGCATGTTCTTCTTCACGAGAGCTTTCCAACGCATGTTTAAACACTCAAAATGACTAAGTGATTATCCAAAGTTGCTCCTTTGGAAGTGGAAAAATGGAAGTTGAATCTTAGTCCCAAATTGAAATGATAAAGAGCCTTTTATGGGTTTATATAGGAAGACACTTGTGTAGTTTCCAAATGTATTACTCCCTCCATTCCAATCATTTCTGTACAGTTTTTTTCATTGCTTGACACGCATTTTAAGGCTCCTATAAAATATATTTCCATAACTTATTTTTTAATTTTTTTTGTTTGAATAAAAATTTAAACATTAAATTTTTTTCAGAAGAAAAAAAATTAAAAATAAATTATGGAACTATACTTTTTAGGAGCCTTAAAATACGTGCTACGCCCCCGTCCCCCAATGTATACAATCTAATGGGACGGAGAGAGTAGTAATCTATTGCTCCATCATCTACCTACGCGCAGGGGTGCAAATCATGGGATTGCGAGGGAAAATTTGTGGCTTCGTAAGCCTTCGGGCTTTCTACGTGTGCGTCATGCGGACATGAATGGAATAGAAAATTGGATCGATTAAAACCGAACTAGTTTTGCTAATTATTATTTCCACTGGGCTTGATATATGTGATCTGTACTTACGTATTTGCTTGTTTGTTTCAGTGACAGACTTAATGAAGAATCAAACTCTGAACAACACAAACATGGTGGTTGATACCGTGTATGATGTTAATGCTTGGAAGCACTCCGACTATATCTGTCGGAATTATGTGCTTAATTGTTTGGCTGACTTGTTGTATAACGTGTACAATTCGAAGCCAATAGCTAAGGTCTTATGAGTGTCACTTGACCAAAAGTATAAAATCGAAGACGTTGGGGCGAAGAAGTGGATTGTTGGTCGCTTTCTTGATTATAGGATGGCGGATTTTAAGACTGTGATCAGTCAGGTGTAAGAACTGCAAGTGATCATCCATGATATTCATGCCGAAGGGATGATCGTAAGTGAGTCTTTCCAAGTTGATGTTGTGATTGAGAAGCTGCCACCTGAATGGAAAGATTTCAAGAACTATCTTAAGCATATGTGAAAGAAGATGTCTATGGAGGATTTGATCGTTAGACTTCGCATTGAATGTGGGGGGAAGCCATCTTAAGTGCGACCCATATTTTAAATATGATGATTCGTAAGAATAAGGATGAAAGTCCATATGAGATGTGGAAGAAAAAGAAACCAAGTTACCAAAATCTGAAAGTATGGGGGTGCCTTCCAAAGGTACTGGTCCAAAACTATGGATTGTATCTTCATCGAATATCCACCACATAGTACTGTGTATCGGTTTCTTGTACATAAATCGAAGATTCCTTATATTCAAAGAATACGATTATGGAGTCAAGGAATGCATCATTCTTTGAGAATGTAATTCCTTGTAATCTTGGAATCGAATGCCCTGCGACGTCTAAACGACCTCATGAGTCTATCGAAGTGACAATGAGAGTTATGAAAGTGAAGAAGAAAATGTGGGGGTAGTGAGAAGGAGCAAAAGACAAAGAAATGAGAAATCCTATGGGTTAGAGTTTTTGATTTATTTGCTCGAAGAAGGTGATCCGAAAACCTACAAAAAACGGTAACATCACCAGATGCACCTATGTAGAAAGAGGCCATCAAAAGTGAAATTAATTCTATTTTACAATATCATACTTGGGAGTTAGTGGACTTACCAACCGATAGTAAACCACTAGGTAGCAAGTGGGTTTTCAAAAAGAAGTTGAAACCTGATGGCACCATCGATAATTTGAAACTTGATGGCACCATGGATGTGAAAACAACTTTTCTAAGTGGGGATATAAATGAGGAAATCTATATAGAACAACATAAAGGGTTTGTTGTCCCTGGACAAGAAAGAAAAGTCTGTAGATTGGTGAAATCACTGTATGTCTTGAAGCAAGCACCTATGAAATGCCATGAAAAATTTGATGCGGTCGTGTTGGTCAATGGCTTCAAGATCAATGAATGTGATAGTTGCGCCTACTACAAGGATAATGAGAATGGATATGTCATTAATCATCTAATGTGGTCATGCAGTTTTACAAGAGAAATCTGGAGAAAGGTTTTTGAGTGGTGGGGGTACTTAAATATAGCTAGTCGTCTTAATTCTTTAGAGGTTTGGGAATGGATAAAATGGTGCAAACATTCTGCAACACAAATAAACTGGGGGCTAGCAATGATCTCGACACTTTGGTCAATATGGTTGTGTTGAAATGCAATAATATTTGAAAGGAAAATTTCAACAATCAATGAGGTGTTTTGGTTGATCAAGATTAGAACTTGGAAGTGGGCTCAAGCTGGTAAGGTGGTACTTGAATTTGCAAGAACTCTGTGGGATGTTAATCCTATAGAGGCGGTAATAAATTCGCATAAAATGAGTGAATTCAACGTACCTGCAAAATTCTATTGATGCTACTGATTTTACAGATGGTGCATTTAGAGTCTTGATTAATGGTGAAGTTAAGGCAGGAGTAGGAGGATACTTAGAAGATAAGTATCAGAATTTAATTTTTAAAACCTTTTGTTTCATGTAGACAGTGAGGAAACTATCAGATATATAATTAAGATAAAAGCTGATTTATTTCTAGACCAACACTCTATTGATGTTGAGTTAGTGCGGTCTTTTCAAAAAAGAAACTTTCATTTCAAGCATGTTAATAGAAGTGAAAATTCAGGGGCCGATGATTTAGGTTCACAAGGAATATGCTGGCCAAATTTGTTGCAAGGGTGGTTTTAAATTAAGTCCACTAGTGTTGAATGAGTTTTGTTAAGTGAAATGGGCTTGAAATAGTTGCATAGAGTATGGGTGCAGTTGGCTAGGTATCTAGCTAGACACGGTAAGATGGTGATTACTGAAGAGGGGTTCGGAAGGGTTTAAGAGTTGTGGATATGAGAATGATTTAAATGCAGAGGTGGTTGACAATGAGCCAGAAGACAAGGAAGATGTAATGGTAATGGAGAATGCTTGAATCTAGTCTTGTGAATTTCCGAGTCCAGTAATGTTTTAGTTCTTATGCTTTGTGTTTAGTCTATGAAGTATATCTCAGATGTTATGAATTAGTCTCGCTTATTAGTATTTCCAATGAATGTTTGGTGGAATTTGTAACGGGTCGAAAGCTAGTCTTGGTGGGTGCTATTTTTGTGCCAGTACCAATATCTTTGTACTTTGTACTGTGGATGATCAATAAATTGTTTTTGCTTCAAAAAAAAAAAAAACCAAATCTAAAAATATAATTAAAATAAAGTTATAAAAATTAAGAGAACAACTCACATTATAATATTATATCCTATATTGGCATAAGGGGATTTTGATGGTTGTCTGGTCGTTAGGGCTAATACAATCATTTTAACCTACACTCACTCAATAAAAATATATGTATTTATATGACACTAGTAGTATCATTTTTACTTCATAACAATTAATATTTTACAATGTTTATAGTTAGAATTTCAAAAAAATAATTCTGGATTAAAATAATTTTACAGGACAAAATATAATCTACAAAACAAACAATAAAAAATAATTTAAAAGCAAAAAATTAAAATTCACAACAAACACTAATATAATTTAAAATAAATAAAAACAAACACAAAAACATATTAAAAACAAGTAACAATATTGTGATCTATAAAACAAACACTAATTTTAAAAGTTATACTAAATTTAGAAAACTAAAATACACAAAAAACTCAAAAATAATGCAAATAGAACAAATAAAAACTAACACAAAAACATAAAAGAAGTACCCTTTTAAAAAAAAAGTTGTATAACATATTTTCACATAGATATCCCAAAAATAAATAAATAACATAATCAGAAATATCAAATTTCAAATAAATGAAACAAATTTATACCATGTATTTTTTTTTTTAAAAAAAAGTTCAAAAACACCTAACAAAAAAAATCCACACATGTAAAAAAAATAACAAATTGTTTAAATAAATCATAGATAACCAGGTATGTTAAATACATGTAAAAAAAAAACTCTAAGATATTCTTAGATTACCATGTATGTTATATAACAAAATAATAAAAAAAATTATAATACCAATATAGTACCAACATTTTTCAAGTATATCATATAAAATTTAAGAAATAAGAAAAAACCATCCAAAAAAAATATGTTAAACTAAATTTTAGAATATAATTTACAAAACAAACAAATATCATATAAAAGTTCTTCAAAAAAAATATTATTTAAATAAATACAATAAAACGAATACATTTATGTTTTACGTGATTCCAAAATCAAGCTAAAAAAATAGATTCGGTACTGTAAATAAATTAAAAAAAGTAACCTAAAACCAGAAAACAAGAAATTTAAAAACTACCTAATATAAAAAAATGGTAAGTCATATAATAAAAAAGATAAAAAACGTGAATATGTAATGTCTTAAGTATATCATGTATAATAAATACGGTAACATATAAAATAAAAATGTTTCTTAAATTTATATTTAAAAACAAACACAAATAACGAAAAAATGCAATTTTATTATAAAACAATATTTCTATTTCATCATATTATTATTTTGCGAAAAATATTGACGCAGTACTATGGTTGTAAAAAAATTTAAGAATCCAACAAAGAAACATAATATAAAATTAAAATATTATAACATAACACAAATTCAAAAATTGAAAATTACAAAAATATAAAATTTTATTAACAATTAAATTAAAAATAAATTTGTAAAATTCATACCAATAAAATACATTTTAACAAATTCATCAAGTATTATCGTAAGTAAATAAATTTTACTAATTATTTTATTATTATTTAATATGAAAAGTAAAATTTAAAACAACACTAAAAAAAGTTTGTAAAAAATTATACTATAAATTGTTTTATATTATAATTATAAAACAATCCGTGCATTGCACGGGTATAATACAAGTAACTGATTAAGTGGCTGATAAGACATCACACTGCCACATGGATTTTGTAGCAGTTTATGTCGATATATTATTACTCAAAATATAACAATGCTTTTAAATCACTTCCCTCTCCTACTATATTTCGACAAAAGCATCCTTAACAAATTTACTACTAATTTTGATGATTTCTTTTTTTTTTTTTTTATAAATTTTCTTTATAGTATAAATCTATACTATATTAATGTGCAAAACTGTTTTAATGATACACAATAGTGCCAAATATCAAACACTTAACTCGGGTTCGATTCCTTCCAACTACATAATTATACATGATTTATTTATTTAATTTAATTTATTTAATTTCACCCTGTGTTCGATTCCCTATAACCACATAATTAAATAGAGTTTATTTGTTATATACTTTTATGATTCAATTCTTTACAAGTTTATATTTAAATAAAACTTATTAATTATATTTATTTATTTATCTATTTTTTTTTCACCCGTATTCAATTCCCTATAATTACATAATTTAATAGTATTTATTTATTATATGTTTTTATCATTCAATTTTTTACAAATACATATTAAAATAATATTCATTAATTATATTTATTATCGATAATTTACATGTGCCCGCTCGGCCCACGGGTTACCGGCTAGTATGTATAATGTCTCCAATGATACTTCAATGGTCTAAAAATTTTGCTGGTTCTATAAATATAGTTAACCAAACGGTTATATATATTTATGTAATGAGAATATTAAGTTCTACAATCAAAGTCAAGGCCACATCTTACTAATAAGTTAGCTTTAGTGTTCAGCCAAACAGAGCCTTACTATTGTAACTGAATTCTGTTATTTTGTATGAGCTGTCATGTTGCTCAGATTCTCTATATAAACTCTGATGTATTCCTCATTTTGCAACTAATGGATATTACTAGTTTTTGTATCTCTTGTTCATCTCTTTAGCTCATCTCTCTCAATCTCTCTTAGTCTCTCTCATTTACTTCATATACTACATACAGTCTATAGATGTTGTTATGGTATCAGAGCTAAGATTCATGTTCTAATCGACATTCCGAGTTATTTCACACTGGAGATTTGATTGCGAGATGGTTTCTTGAGTTTCGGAGACGATTTTTCGCAGATTCTTCACGGTTTCTACTGATTCTTCACATCTAAACAAGGTTTTGAACTATGATTTGTACTGTCACATCTTCAATTTGTATAAATCTACAATTTGATTTGTTTCTGTTGAGAATATCATGTTCTTCTTGATGTTTTAATCGGTGAATTACATACGATATCTTGTATCTCAATCATATATCATACCCACTGTGTTAAGAGTAGATGATTTGTTCTTTTGATTTCTTAAGAGATGAAGAGAAATGTTACTTATGCTAATGTAGTGATGAGTAACACTATTAATGAGAATGATGATAATCTGGAGGAAACAGCAACTAATGAGACTCCAGATTCTGATAATGACTTTAAGAAATCAACTTCACATCCTCTGTATCTTCAAAACATTGATCATCCAGGTCTGGTTCTTATTTCTAAGAAATTAACAGGGACTGAAAATTTTAGTCCTTGGAAGAGATCTATGACTATTGCCCTATCTGCTAAGAATAAGCTAGGGTTAATCAATGGAACCTTACCAAAACCTGATGATGATTCTCCACTTAGAACTCAATGGGATAGGGTAAATGATATGGTGATTAGCTGGATATTAAACACAGTTTCTGATGAGATTAGCACAGGCATGGATTTTGTTAACTCAGCTGAAGAAATATGGAATGAGTTTCATGATCAATTTGCTAGTATTAATGGACACAGAGTTTATCAAATTTTAAAGGACTTACATGCCTTGGAGCAAGGAGATAGATCTGTTGAAATTTATTATCATAAGATGAAGAATTTGTGGGATGAGTATTCTGCTTTGGAGCCTGTTGTGATTTGTAAGTGTGAGTCTCACAAGTTGCTAGAAGAGAGAGATCAAAGAAAGAAGTTACTTCAGTTTTTAATGGGCTTGAATGAGAGCTTTGCAACTGCTAGAGGACAAATCCTCATGATGAATCCATTGCCTAGTATTCCTTAAGCTTATTCTCTCATTAAACAGGAAGAGAGGCAAAGACAGGGTCATACTGTCATTCAATCTTTCAATGCTAATGCCTCTAATGATGTTAAGAAGTCAATGCCAATGCCACAGAATACCAGGGCTCATGCTTCTGTCTTGGGTGAGAATAATGGTAAAAGACAAGGTCTGAAATGCACTTATTGTCATAAAGATGGCCATCTCAAAGAAAATTGTTACAAGCTTGTGGGATATCCACCCAGAGGCAGGGGTAGAGGAAAATTCTATAGTCAGAATCAAGGTTTTAAAGGAGCTTCTCAGGCAATGAATGTTGGTTTGGTTGACTCTAGTTCTGTTGATTCTGCAAATTCTTTACAGCAACAATTCAATGTTCAACCATATCAGCAACAATCTTTTGAACAGCTACAACAACAAGTTGCTCAGATGTCTCAGCTCATGACTATAATGTTCAACAACAAGTCTATGAATCAATGTGCAACACCTGAAGATCACATGGCAGGTTTGGCCTATTTTATGCTATTTTATGATCACAATAATTCTAGTCATGCATGGAGTGTAGATACTGGAGCATCCAATCATATGTGCTGTGACATTAGCATAATGTCTGACTTGCATAAACTTACTCAACTACTTCAGATAGCTTTACCTAATGGTCAACATATTGCAGTTCACTATACTGGTACAGTCAAACTTAGTCCAAATCTTGTATTGCAAAATGTGTTGTCAGTTCCTGAATTTCATTGTAATTTACTGTCTATCAGTAAACTTACTCAAAGTTCTTCTTGTACTGTAAATTTCACTGCAACACAGTGTTTGTTCAAAAACCAAAACTTAGTATTAGCCACTGGAGTTGAAAAAGGAGGTTTATATTACTTGGTTCCTATAGAGTATGTTCATTCTGTAGTTCAACATAGAGATGCTATTTCTTCAAAATTGTGGCACCTTCGTTTAGGACATGCTCCTAATGACATCTTAAAACACATAGGCAATATTGGTACAATTTCTACTTGTACAAAAGATTGTCCTATCTGTCCTTCAGCAAAACAAACCATGTTGCCTTTTCCTAAGATAAGTTCTTCTCATGCTTCATCTTTGTTTTTCTTGGTTCATATGGATGTTTGGGGACCATACAGAGTTTCCACAACTCAAGGTTGTAAGTATTTTCTTACTATATTAGATGATTATAGTAGAGCAACTTGGACTTTCTTGCTTCCTTCTAAACAAGATGTCTTTCAAAAATTCAAATCCTTTTACAAATATGTTCAAATACATTTTCAGACTGAAATTAAGTCTATCAGAACTGATCATGGGAGTGAATTCATTAATCAATCTTTTCAATCTTTCCTTACTCAATCTGGAATATCTCATCAAACTTCTTGCACATATACACCTCAGCAAAATGCTAGGGTAGAAAGAAAACATAAACATCTTCTAGAAATGGCTAGGGCTCTTAGATTTCAGTCAGGGTTACCTACTAGATATTGGGAAGATTGCATTTTGACTGCTACACATCTAATCAATCTTTTACCAACTGTTGTTCTTGGTTACAAAAGTCCTTACAAGGTGTTATTTGATAAAGACCCTGATTATTCTATGCTTAAATGCTTTGGATGTTTATGCTATGCATCTTGTCATTCTGGTGATAAGTTTGATTCTAGAGCTATACAATGCATTTTCTTGGGATATCCTCATCTTCAAAAGGGTTTCAAGTTACTCAGATTAGATGATCACTCCACCTTTGTTAGCAGACATGTCAAGTTTCTTGAACATATTTTCCCATATCATCATATTCTGGATAAGTCTGTACAAACCACCACTTACACACCTGGAAATTCTTATAGTTTTCTAGACTGGTTGAATACTTCTGATCAAGTCATTACATCACCATGTTCTTCTTCTATACCAGAAGATTTTACACTTGTTTCAGAATTTTCTTCTACACCAAATCATTTCATATCCACAGACAGGGTATCAAATGATATTTTATCAAATGATACCATGTCACAGTCAATTCCTTCTTTATCTATAGAGCCTACTACAGAGTTTGTAGAGCCTGTTTTACCAGTTAGACAAACTACTAGACAACAAAAGAGGCCTAAGTGGTGGGCTGATTATCATTGTCAGTCAGCACAATTACAAAGTTCTTCTAATCAGATCATTGAACCTGAATTATTTGATCTTGATACTCAGACATTTCAAGCTTTTTCTACTTCACTAGTTGAACCTAAGTTCTATCATCAGGCTGTCAAAGATCCCCTTTGGGTTCAAGCAATGCAAAAAGAACTTGAAGCTCTAGAATCTAACAAAACCTGGTCTTTGGTTCCTTTACCACCTGGAAAAACTTGTGTTGAGTCCAAATGGGTTTATAGAATTAAATACAAGGCTAATGGTGAAGTTGAAAGGTATAAAGCTAGGTTGGTAGCAAAGGGATATACACAGTCTGCTGGTATTGATTTTCATGAAACATTTGCCCCTGTGGTAAAAATGGTTACTGTTAGGAGTTTTTAGCTATTGCAGCTGCAAAGAATTGGTTTGTTGAACAGTTAGATGTTAATAATGCCTTCTTACATGGAGATTTAGAGGAAGAGGTCTATATGCAACCACCACTTGGTTATATTTTGCCTCAGTCTGACACAAAGTTAGTATGCAAATTGATCAAATCCATTTATGGACTTAGGCAAGCATCTAGGAGATGGTTTGCTAAACTAACTGCTTGTTTACTGGATGCTGGTTACAAACAATCATTGTTGGATTATTCTTTGTTTACATATTCACATGGCAATACTTTTCTTGCTATTGTAGTTTATGTAGATGATATTCTGTTATGTGGAAATGACATGTCAGCCATAAATGATCTTAAGAAACTTTTGGATGACACTTTTAGCATCAAAGATTTAGGTCCAGTGAAGTATTATTTGGGCTTAGAAATTCAAAGAAATGCTAAAGGGATTTTCTTAGGGCAAAAGAAATTTATTCAAGATATGCTTAAGACAGCTGGTTTACTTGATTGTGCACCACTTTCTGTCCCTATTGATCCTCATATTAAGTTGCATGATGGTCCAGAATCAGGTGATCTGTTACTTGATAGTACATTATACAGGATTCTCATTGGTAAAATGTTGTATTTGACATCATCTAGACCAGACATTGCTTTTTCTGTGCAACATCTAAGTCAATTCCTTCATGCACCAAGAGCTAAACATTTAGAAGCAGCTCATAGAGTGATTAGATATTTGAGTTTTACAAAAGATCATGGTTTGTTTTTTCCTTCAAAGAATACTCTGGTACTCAAGGGCTTCAGTGACAGTGATTGGGGTGCATGTGTTACTAGCAGAAGATCAGTAGGAGGTTATGCTTTTATGCTAGGTTCAGTGGTCATTTCTTGGAGGTCTAAGAAACAAGGGATAGTTTCTAAGAGCACAGCTGAAGCAGAATATAGGGCTTTGTCTGATGCTTCATGTGAGGCAATTTGGCTCACTGGTTTGTTGAAAGAATTGGGTATTCCATGTGTTTCTCCCATACCTTTGATGTGTGATAATAAAGCAGCCATTGACTTATCTGCAAATCCTGTTTATCATGCTAGAACTAAGCATATAGAGATTGATTGTCATTTTATAAGGGAGAAAATTTCTTCTGGATTACTTTCTGTCTTACAGGTCCCTTCTAAGGATAATGCATCTGATATACTCACTAAAGGGTTGGGAAAAGCTTTACATTGGAATTGTTCTTCTCTACTAGGTCTTACATACTCTTGTGCATTGCCAGAAGATGGTACTCATATTGTTGTTCACAATGCTGCCTTGTTGCCAGACTTAGCTGTTGCAGGGGGGGCTAATGAGAATATTAAGTCAACTCTACAATCAAAGTCAAGGCCACATCTTACTAATAAGTTAGCTTTAGTGTTAAGCCAAACAGAGCCTTACTATTGTAACTGAATTCTGTTATTTTGTATGAGCTGTCATGTTGCTCAGATTCTCTATATAAACTCTGATGTATTCCTCATTTTGCAACTAATGGATATTACTAGTTTTTGTATCTCTTGTTCATCTCTTTAGCTCATCTCTCTCAATCTCTCTTAGTCTCTCTCATTTACTTCCTATACTACATACAGTCTATAGATGTTGTTATTATGGCTAAGAAATTAAAAGGTGTCACGTAGATTGATTTAACTAAGGATTTGGTACCCGAAAATGCTCTTATGTATTGGTTTTTGATCCTGTGAAATTAGTGCACTTGCTGAAAAAAATATATGTTATCATAAAAAAATATGTTATCAATTCCAAGTAAGTACAAAAAGTGAAGAATAGACTAGTAATAACCTACAAAGGAACTACTAATATCAAGGAATGCTGTCATAACAAATGCTAAAGCAAATGATGTGTACGAGCTCATGTCTTCAACATATTGTTGCAAGCAAAACAAGTAGTTATTATTTTCATTTTTGTGGTGATGGGGAAAAATGGAGAGACTTTTCGAGTTGCTTTTATTTAAATATCTTTTATGTATTTCGTATTTGTGAGAAATTCAGATAGTTTCAGAAGTTACTAAATATGAAATCTGCACAAACCTAGTGTAGTTCCTAAAGTAGCAGAAAATATATCATGTACAAGATTTGCATCAAGACTAATATCCATACACGTAATAAGATTTTAAGAGTTACGTACCACTAGTACAAAATTGATCTTTTACGTCGCCTCTTATACGTCGATTCCGGCCAAAGGCGACGTATAAAGCAGTTATATACATTGGTTCCGCCTAAAGGCGACGTATAAAGCAGTTATATACGTCGGTTCAAGAAAAAGCCGACGTATAAGGTCATATTATACGTCGGTTAAGGAAAAGGCGACGTATATAATGCTACTTTATACGTCGGTTGAGTGAAAGGCGACGTATATAATGAGGCGACGTATATAATGCTACTTTATACGTCGGTTAAGAAAAGGCGACGTATATAATGCTGCTATATACGTCGGTTGAGGAAAGAGCGACGTATATAATGCTATTATATACGTCGGTTGAGGAGAATGCGACATATATGATTATATTATACGTCGGTTGAGGAAATGGCGACATATATAATGCTATTATATACGTCAACTTTTATTATAACCGACGTATAAGAACAATTTAATTTACAAAACTCGGGCCTCAGTTTTAGACTTAAATTTATCCCTAAATTAAAACTAACCTCTAAAAACAAACTCTCTCCCTCTCTATCTCTGGCAAATCGGTTGGACTTTCAAGCCTTAATTTAGATGTCGGATTCTCAATTTTGTTCATCGGATTCTCAGTTCAGTTCGATCTATTATTGCCGCCGAGTTCGATCTGAAATGCGAGTTGACTCATTCTCATACTACTCAATCTCTCGATTCCAGTTTCTTATTCTGGTAATCCCTCCCTCCATCGTTTTCTACTGTGTTAGCTCTCTAGGTAATTAATTTGTTCACTACTTTAGTCCTTTTATTATTGATTTTTTTTCTTTAAATTGTGTAGTTTTTTAGCTGTAATAAAATATACATGTGTGGATTTGTTGTTGATAGTTTATGTATTAGCAACAATGGGTAATTAGGCATTGAATCCTTTTATTTATATTTTTAAGTGTGACAAAAGCTCATTCTAAGCATGGATCTCACTTTGGTTGTTCAATTCATATTACCACATATACAAATTTTGGGGTGCAGTTCCTCCACGAGTACCTGTAAGAGCAACAAAAGAGTATATACAATTAGACTATGCTGAGATGAACGTCACAGTAAATTGTAGTGAACTGAATGGAGAAAACGTGCCTGCTTTGTTTCTGTATAAAGTAGTTTCTGTTTTAAAATCAAACTCAGTCTGAACTTTTTGATCGTTTCCTGTTTTATATGGATCATGTCGAATTGACTAACTTGCTGCTAAAACATATTGCATTTAGCTTCTAAAACATATAACCTCTTCAAGTACAAATAAGAACTTTTGTGATGGTAGGGCAAGTGAAACTTTAATCATAAACAGTGTTTACTTCTTCAAATTCACGTATAGCAACTAAAACTATGTATTTCGTCTACAAGTATATATATATTGTGTTTCTCACCTTAATTTGTTGCAGTTTCAGTCTCTGCTTCAGCTTCAACCTTAGCATCAGTTTGAGGTTCAGAAGCTACTGATTTAGGAAGTTTTGAGACTCGGAAGATCGCCAAATTGGTGTCCCCTAGCAGTTAAACAGTAGTTTTATTAGCACAAATTTTGACTTAAGACTTATAAAACTATTAAAGACACATTTTTTAAATTATTTTTGGCTGACTAGCACAAATATTAACTTAATTCAAGTAATGTTATCATGCTGTACCAAAGGTAAGATATCTTCCGGTTTGTATCGTAGCAGGGACACCAGGACTAAGCCGCTTGTCATCGATAAATGTGCCATTTGTACTATTGAGATCTGTCACCACCAGACTCCCCTCCTTCATCTGAAGACGAGCATGTTCACCAGACACTGTTTTCCGTCAAGCACCAGAAGTATTAAACAATAAAGAGAGGATACATGTAATATGTATAGTATTTTCAGTTGCCACACTAAACAGCAAACTCTTAAGTTATAAATTCTTCTTTCCTTCGGGCCCTTTGATATTCAATTAAACGAAACCAACTAGCAAAAAGTGCATATAGGCGATTCAGGGGTCACCAGATGAACGACTGTTTAGTTCATCAATGAAATTATTGTAGTTAGTGCCCTTGCGACATCTTCAGGTTGGATCAACATTGTTTCTGCCCAATTCTTTGAGCCAATTACCATTTACACTATATTCCTATGGCATTTGATAGACTTCATAACTATAAATTAATTAATTAAGAAGCAAACTGAAGTGTTCTAAAAAAAAAAAATTTACTTATTTGATTTGGGGTGATACACAGGAAATTAGCACAAATGAGCGTTGCGCAGGGAAGAAAAATGTGGAATAAAAACGCAATGAAATCCTAAAATCTGTAGTACCTGTTGCGACAGGAATAACCAAGTCTGCTTTCTCAGGAACACGTCCAACTGTCACCACACTCTAACAAATATCAAAATTGTGCAGTCAACACGGCAGCGAATGAATTCGAAACAACAAGAACTAAAAGGCAAAGTATAAAAACTCACAGAAGATATTTCGTATGCATCTGGCATTGGAACCTTAAAACCAATGTGTCTTGAATCACCATCACCTACAGGTTGAAGAAGCCATCTATCTCCATCATCATCATCATAAGTACAAGTGGTATCCTTAGTAGAAGCAGCATGTTTTAGTTGTTTCCTCCTGGAACCTGCATTTGCATTTAAGTGGAGGAGATGTTGCAGCTTTCTGGGTGACTGTGGTGAGGTCTTGAACCCAGCTGAATAAGTCACACAACTGCGCCCATAATTACTACCAAACAAAGCAAACTTAGTAGTACTGGTGAGAGAATGAATTGCCACTTCCATATTGTGTGTGTGTGTGTTTGTGTTTAGCTCAATATTTTGTGATTTTATATAAAGGCTACAATCAAAGAGGCTACTCTGCCTGGAAAACATGTGGTATATATTTTCTGGTCTCTTGCTTATCCGTAATATGATATAAAAAAAAATAATCAACCTGCCTATCCCTTAGATGAAATGTTAAATATTAGTAATAATGTTTAAGAAAAAATCCTATATTATATACCATCAAACCTATAATATATGTGATTTTTAAGAGTGATTGGCTATAATCTTTTCCAAACAATTAAATTATTGGAAAAGGGATCTGAAACTTATCCATACTTTTGTCATACATTTACTTGGTGAATAGTGATAGTGTTTAAGATCAAAATGTTGGATCTAATTTTTTTTAAATGTTTAAATATTAAATTAACCGGTTTAAAACTTGTGGCATACAGACTTTTTTTTAATATTGTATGCTTTCTCTTATTTAATATGAATTAAATTTTGTAAGCTGAAATTTTTAAATGATATAATTTGATAATAATTGTATATATGTTTCCCATAATATTACTAAAAAAGGAGGAATTTTAGTTTGAAAATATGTTTAGCTGAAAAAGGTAATCGGTTAAGTATTAGTAAATATTATATTATTATTTTATTTTATAAAATAAAACCGTCCGTGATATTATTGGAAAAAAAGAAGTTTTAGTTAGAAAATAGTGAAATGTAAAGTGTTTTAGCTAAAAAAGTAATTAGTTGATAGTTAATATTATTATTTCATTTTATTAAAAAGAATAGCTCGTAGTGTTTTTAGAAAACGAGAAATTTCATTTAGATGAAATACGAAATATAATGTATATACCTAAAAAAAATTGATAACTTATCAAAAAAATAGAAAAATTAACATGTTTTACCTTAAAAAAGAAATTGATTAATTATTAGTAAATATAAATAATTAAGTAAATAAATACATAAGTTAGTACAAAATATGAAAATAGGGAGAAATGAAATATTCCACTAATATTATAAAAAAAAATATTCCACTAAACTAGTTTTTTTTTTAAAATAAGCACCACTAAACTAGTCTAGAAACACTAATTAGAAACACTAATTGGAATTAAAAGTTTTGTATGGAATGTAATTTAATTAAATGAGTGCTCTTTCTTTTGTTATGTACATGGACCCGGTTTTGTTTTATAAAAAAAAAAAGAAAAATAAAATGACTTTCCTTGGAATTTCCGCGTACATAAAATTACCCATGAACCAGGGACGGAAGTAAGGGGTGGCAGGCGGGGGCGGCCGCCACCCCAAAACATTAACTTAGTAGTAGAATTCATGCAAAAGAATTTAAATGTTGACATTTTTAATATTGAAATATTGTAACATTTTGTTTTCGCCCCCTCAAATTTATATAGATTTTATGAATGTAGTAATAAAATTTGTGATGTTTATCTTAATTTTGAATTTTAGTATTTGAATTTAATTATATTTATAATATTTAAATTTTTTATTAATATTTTTTTACTTTATTTAATGAAAAATTATTTTAATATATTAATTATGAAGAGGGAAAAAAATTTCGCCCCGCAAGCTTGACTTTCTAGCTCCGTCCATGCCATGAACTGGTGTGAACTAATGCCTTTGTTTTGGATTTAAATTACTAATTTCTGTGTATATTTTGTGTTTAGATCTCTTGATATTGATTAATTTGTTATAAAAGGATTTAATTTGAGTCATGGAATGAAACCCAAAAGGAATTACGGGGTGTGTAACCAACTACTACTATTTAACAAGAAGGAAATTGATAAAATGTAAAGAATAAAACCATAACTAAAGACAAAATTGAAATTTATTGGAATTAAAAGGATAAAATGTAACCAAGTTGCAGTACAAGGAAGAAAGGAAAATGAAAGAGAAAAGTACACAAGTCATTCCACACCTCTCTCTCCCCTCATCTCGCTTAGTGATAGGTTACAACTTTGTTAATTGGGCCTGGCCCACAACTACGTTCCATCGTATAAAACCCAATTACCATAATAATACTCAGTCCACTAGTTACATAAATAAATAAAAAAATAAAAAATGTTGCAGAGTTTCTAAATTGGACACTCTGTTACATTGCCATCTCCTTAAAAAGATACTTGATCTCAAGGATCAAAGTCTGGGTATTGCTGTTGGATCTATAATGCATTTTCCCGAGTAGCATTTTTCGGAACAGAATTCGACCATTGAATCAACCATTGCACAACTGCAACATACCCTTACTTCACCATTTTTCTTTGTAACACTTTAACTAGGTAAGCCAGCATTTGACCCTCCTGTCCAACCTGTGGTAGAGCAGTAGTAACAACCACATTGCTGCCAATCTTATTTTTCAACAAGCTAACATGGAATACAGGATGTATCATACTGTTAGCAAGTAACTGCAGTTTGTAGGCAACCTTCCCGATGCGAGCAATCACTGGATAAGGCCCATAATACTTATGTGCCATTTTTAAGTGCCTGCTAGTAGCCACAGAAAGTTCTTTATAAGGTTGCAGTTTCAAGAAAACCAGGTCACCCACATGAAACTCGATCTCTCTTCGCTTTGTGTCTGCATAGTGTTTGTACTTATGCTAGGCTGCTTGAATGGCCTCCTGTAGGACCTTATTCATAGCTTCACGCTGGATCTGGAATTCTGCCACTGAGTCAACAGGGGACCTGGTGTCGGCTGGGATACAGATTTGTCGTGGAAAAACACCGTAGAGAGCTTCATAAGGACTTCGATGTATTGCAGAATGATACGTGGTGTTGTACCACCACTAGGCCAAAGGCAACCACATGTACCAATTCTTTGGTCTAGAACTGACCATGGCTCGTAAGTAATGTTCCAAACAATGATTTAGACGCTCTGTTTGGCCATTCGTCTGTGGATGGTAGGCGGAACTCATTTTTAATTGTGTTCCCAAACCCTTAAACAGGTCCTTCCAAAAGAGGCTGGTAAAGATCTTGTCACGGTCTGAAACTATGGATTTGGGCATACCATGCAGCTTGATTATGTTGTCGAGGAATAGTTGAGCCACCTCTATCGCAGTGAAAGGATGGGAAAGAGCTAGGAAATGTCCCACCTTGGTGAATCGATCCACAACTACCATAATGCAATCCTTGTTAAATGATTTGGAAGAACTTCAACAAAGTCGATGGAGATGTCCTCCCAGATTTGATTTGGCACTGGTAGGGGCTGAAGCAAACCCCCTGGAAATTGGTGACCTGCTTTCACTCGTTGACGTGTGTCACACTCTTGGATGTGTTGATTGACTTCGTTCTTCATAGAAGGCCAATAAAAAAACTGCTTGATTCGCTTAAGAGTGGTTTCCTGCCCAGAATGTCCACCTATAACTCCATCATGTAATTCCAGCATAACCCTCCTCCTTATCTCCCCATGGCTGCCTACATAGATTTTACCTTGGTATTTAAGCAAACCATTTATGTATTGCCACTGACTCACTGTATCATCCCCTACGGAAAGCTTTGAGATTAACTCCTGGGCATAACCATCTTGATCATAGCTATCAACTACTTCATGTAGCCAGTTCAGTTGGGTAGTAGAGACTGAGTAAACCTGGGCTTGGCTTTGTATAGCTGGTAACCGAGACAGAGCATCAGCCACTCGATTTTCTATTCCTTTTTTGTATACCATCTCGTAGTCCAAACCAAGCAATTTCGCCAACCATTTTTGTTGAAGCATCGTTGATAATCGCTATTCCAAGAGATATTTGAGGCTCTGGTGGTCCGTTTTGATTATAAAATGGTGACCTTGAAGATAATGGTTCCATTTAGTCGTGGCCATAACCAAATCAAGCAATTCCTTCTCATACATCGAGTAAGCTTGGTGTCTCGGTGATAACGCCTTGCTGAGGAAAGCTATGGGGCGTCCTTGCTGCATGAGGACCGCCCCCAACCCTACATCACTCGCATCTGTTTCAACTGTAAAGCATAAAGAATAATCAGGTAATGTTAAGACCGGAGTGGTTGTCATAGCCACCTTAAGTTGTTGGAACGCAGCCTCTGCTTCTGAATCCCAAGTATAGGCCCCTTTCTTCAATAATCTGGTTAGGGGACGGCTGATTAGACCATAGTTTCTCACGAATCTCCGATAATACCCTGTTAATCCAAGGAAGCCTCGAAGCTGCTTGAAATTACTTGGGGTTGGCCACTCTTTCATCACCTTAATCTTCGATGGGTCTGTTGACACCCCCTTCAATCGAAATAATATGCCCCAAGTGTTCGAGTTTTTGCTGACCAAATGTACACTTGCTCCTTTTAGCATACAATAGGTGTTTTCTCATTTTATCCAGCACCACCTGCAAGTGTTTTAGATGGTCTTCTAGGCTGCCCCAGTAGACCATAATATCGTCGAAGAAGACCAAGACATTCTTCCTCAATTCTTCCTGGAATACCGAGTTCATTAAACTTTGGAAGCTAGCTGGAGCGTTTGTCAGCCCGAAGGGCATCACCTTGAATTCGTATAGCCCCTGATGTGTACGAAATGCAGTTTTAAAAATATCTTCCTCTGCCACTCTTATTTGGTGGTAACCCGAACGTAGATCTAGCTTAGTGAACCAACGAGCCCCCTTTAGCTCGTCAAGAAGCTCATCGATAATTGGTATTGGGTATTTGTTTTAAAATGTGGCCTCATTCAGTTTGCGGTAATCTACACACATACGCCAAGTCCCGTCTTTCTTCTTCACTAGAATTACTGGGGATGCAAATGGGCTCGTACTCTCCTGAATAACCCCTGTTTGCAACAACTCTTTCAATTGTCTCTCTACCTCTGCTTTTTGTACATAAGGGATTCGATAACTGCGTTGATTAATTGGTTGTGTACCCTCCAATAGTGGAATGTGATGATCATGTGCCCTTATTGGGGGTAGGCCTTTGGGTTCTTCAAAAACGTCTTCGTAACCATCAATGAGTAAGGGAGCAGCGATACTTACGTCTTGATCCTCCTGGGGGTTTGAAACTCCTGTCATTAGGCAAATATATCCCTGAGGTGTAGGCTTATTGCTTTTGAACATCTTGTGGAGTTGCTTACTACTAATTGCTTTGATATCTCCACATAGTAGTTTGCCCTGTAGCTCGTATCAAAAATCACAGAACCATAAAACCTCGCTCTTGATGCCAATTATTGGGACAATCAGATCGTGGTCCTGCGATTTATGATACAATAAATTAAAGAGTACGAACAGAAAATTAACCTTAATTGCTACGGCACAAGCGATTCAAGTCCACGTCTTCTGCTGTATTACTCGATTCCCCTTGAGCAAAGTGTGGCCTTCGTGCTCCCAAGGTTTGCCTCTCTTCTTGCTTCAAGGTGGCTGCCTCCAAAAACCCTAATGTTTTTCAACCAACCTCAGCAAGAAGAGAATAGGAATATATATAGGCTACAACATGGATCATGGATAATTAGGTTAGGCCTCCCAATGACATTCTGAACCTAGCCCAATGTCATTAAATATTAATTCAATCCACTAAAGAATTAATATTTGCACTACCTTTCCTAATATCGTAATTTAATTAATTAATTCGGTTCCAATATTATTTGCTTATTAAATTCCCCATGTTTAAAATATCGCATGTCCATTAATTAAATAAATTACTGATAATTCATTTAATTAATATCTTTTATCCTTGATTATGTTAGGTTAGGGGACTTACACAATCCGAGATTCACAAACAACAATATAGAGCACATACAACCAATCGATTAGTTGACAAGATCCACCAAAGCGCGGTCAAACACTATTCAAGTATTACTTATACTTCTATCATCAATAACTAAAAGCAAAACAAGAACACAAACAATATTTGACGTGGAAATACCCACGTCCCAAACTTGTATTATTAATCAAAACAATTATCAATAATACATCAAAACAATAACACCTTAACGATGTCTCAACCCTGATACTTGAGCCAACAATGCTCAAGCATCTCCCAAAAAATACTTAAGACTACATCTCTTAAGCTTTCACATTATCAAACAAATACAATATGACTATGTATATATAGCCATCCAAAACTTAGCAACCAAGACTTACCATACTTGTTCTACAAGTCTTACCATACTTGTTATACAATTCTTCCAATTCTTGGTACCTACTTACCCAACTTAGTGATCAAGACATACCATATATAATAATTGTCTACACATACAATTATCATCTTATCCATATATATCTTGAACCACCCAAGCTCATAACATCCTATTGGGTTGAAACCCAATAGATTATCCACTCAACCTTTATTTAATTATGCCGGAATAAATCCACCTGCAGGGTTTCACATAATTAAATCTTTTTGAGCTTTCAAGGGGACATCATTAACCCGAATATTATCAGGACATGGATTCCTTCTATAAATAATACTCACCATGTATATAATTCCATCACCCAAAATATATTGATGTAATTCAAAAGAATTATTTCATATATAAGTCAAAGCATGTAAATAATATACACGTGTCAATTACTATATCGGGATTAAGAACCTAAGCATTAATAATAACACAGAATCTTAGTTCTCCTTCTTAATCAGTATAAGGGAACAATTCTAAATTTGATCCTGTTCAATATACACAAAGTATACTGGTATTATTTATTAGTCAATATAAACTAATCTAAATAATACTACAGCCATACCAGTGGATTGTCCAACACCACATGTGCTGTGAATCTTATTATATTATATAAACTGTTATTTAACAATCTAATATTCTGTATCCCATTTGATACTAGATTGTCCACAATATATAATATCAAACAGCATGTAAACATTCAAAATAATTCTCAATAAAACTGGGCCAAAAATAAATGTGTATACTTCAAATAAATATTTTTAGTATGCACTAACAGTAATCTGGTATTCAGTAAGAAAAAATATATAATAACCGTTAGATCATAAAATAATTGATGAAAAACGTTGAATCTTGCAAAAAAAATAGTTTACCTTTTAACATGTAAACTAAAAAGTATATTTATACTGAAAGACGAAAAAGTGAATGTCAATGATTTAAATCATATATAATTTGGTTTTCCACATTGAAAAGGATTATCAATGTATGTCTTCTACACTGAATAGGATTAATGTAAAATTCATAATTACATTCTCTATTGAGATTTTGAGTGTTTCCATTTCTATAATAATTGTTAAATCATCCTTAAATTAAAGATAATTTTATAACCTTCGCGTGGGCTGTAAAATCATCCAAATCTGATTCTTAGATCTTGAGATAGAGCACAAATAGTAAATATAAACTTTTTTAATATTAATAAAAAATAAATATAATTCAGTTATATCCTTTTTTTTAAAATATATCCTTTTCATAGTATAATTTTCTTTTCGAAATTCAATTCTAATATAATCTTTTTTAATAACATCCTTTTTAGATTATAATTTTTTTTTTTAATATAATATAATCTTGATCGTCTATTCACCACACCATAAAAGGCCTATGGCAACACCAAAAAAATGTTACCGTAAGCCCGAAATATGTTGCCTTAGGCCAAAAAAACCCCAAAGGCAACATTTTGCTGGTGTTGCTATTTTGGCCGTTGCCTTTGGGGTCAAAGGCAACATTCTACCTCTCTATGGCAACATCAGCTTTCTGTTGGCGTAGACTAGCTACGGCAACAATATTATCAGTTTTTAGCAACATAATATTATGTTGCCTTTGGGTTAAAACATTTTGCAAAAAAAAAAAGTGGGCCCCACCAATAGGTCCAGTGTTTGGGATCCACCATGGAGCCCATTTGTGAGGCCCAGTTGTGGGACCCACTTTTATGTCAACACAAATTTTACCTACAGCAACATTTTCTACATTTTCTAGCAACATTTCTTAACATTAATTTTCCTTATTGCCAACACTTTACAACATTAATGCCAACACTTTACTCTTTACGATAAAAAATACACAATTTGAATATATTCATTCCCAAATTAACCATATCAACATAACCTATTTTTTCATTAGCACCAGACATAACATAGTATAACATAATATTCCTTACAAGTATGAAAATAATTAAAACTCCCAAGCATCGTAATCTATTCAACCATCTACATTACAATAATCCAAACTCATTTTTTGTCATCAACTCCAAGCCTCTTATATCTATCCTTGCATCTCATTTTTTGTCACGATAGACCTGCAAAACATCAAAAAATATTATTCATGTCGGGAAATACAAAAAATTGACCCTATTTGGTTTTTAAAAGTTAATACTCATTTAAAAGTATTAAGTTACACTAACCAGGTTACTAAATCAGTGCTTGAACCCCTCCATTCTTATCGAACATGGCAATCTTCATGGCAATCTTATACCAGCCTTTCAATAATATAAACTAAAAAATACGACCTTATTTTGTTATGACTGCTAATAAACTTTTCTTGTTATAAATTGACTTCTGATGAGATGATACTGTCTTAATGATCACAAAGATAGAAGAAAAAGTAATTTTTTTACCTTATACCATGTGAGCAGCTTTGAGAAATTATACTTGTTCCACTGCACCTTAATTGATCCTTGGCTGGTGTACACTTGCAGTTTCTCACCCAGCAATCCGACCGTTAAAATTTCACTCATTCAATTAGTACAGTGGTCTAGTCATTTTCTCCTCTTGTTAAGGAATGCTTTATCAAGGAGAACAAAATGTTATTTTGTGTGCTTGAAGATTAGGGGAGAGTACAAAAGGTTGTAGCAGACATAGACCTCATTAATCAGGGTCAAAGTTCTTGGCAGTAGTAAATCATGGGGTAAAAGATCTATTCGAGCAGTGTGCAGTGTGCAAACTTACGATGTACATTACCCAGGCTCTTATCATCTCCACATGTAGAGAGAAGGATACTTTTAAAAATAATGTACTTTACTTACTCCACATCTCTGAGAATAATGGAGCATTCTGCATATTTTATAGTTGCAGACAAGACTATTCTAGCATCAGCAAGCCGAAACTCCTTCAAACAAAGTTCATTGTCTAACGTAAAAGCGTGAGATGGGAGAATTATAAATGTGTTGTCTTTGTTTCCTAAGCCTATGATGCTAATAATTAAGAAGCTGATGTAAAATTCCAACATCTGCTGCTAGCGTAAACATTAATAAAGATGAGGTTTAAATGTTTGATTACCAAATAGTCAAAGCATGTAGACAGATATACTTTGATAATTTTTAACTCAAATCTACTAGTTTCTGCTTATCAAATTTCAACTGCAATAGAAAGAACAAAACTAGTTAGCAAAAAAAGAGAACTCAAAGTAGTTAGCAATAACAGAGAACAACACAAACTAGTAAAGTAGTGATCAATTGCTAATAAAACAAAATTAGCAAAACAAATTATTAACCATCTGGTATGCTTCCTCTGAATACAATATTGACAGCGTTGAAAACTATATATAATCACCATCATAATAATTATTTTGATCATGGCTATATATAATTGCTAGTTAATGTTAGTGTTAGTGTTGCGCCACTTTAGAAATAAGCATAATGTTACTCTCTGTTTCTAAAACAAGGAAAATATTCAGTTTTACTCAAAAAGTCATACACAGAACTCAAACCACTGAATCTTTTATTAACAAGTGCAGTGCTTATACACCAGTAGAGAGCAAGTAAACAAATAATTTCAGGATACGGTTCTCAAAACATATATTGAAATTATAAAATAAAAAAATAATCGCAGGATAAAAACCAAAATAAAACTCAGTACAACTTTTGAGTTACAAAGTTACAATGAGCATAAAATTATTTTTTAATCATAGTCTTGTACTGCTCAGGCATTAAATTGGAACTAAATGTTTGAAAATGATTAATACAGGCTCATAGCTTAGCTTACTTTAGTCTTTACTTACTATCAGTTCAATTTTTAAGACATACTAGTAGTAATAGAGCTTGACATACTATGTAATAGTATAAAAATATTTAGGCATTACGCATGTATTTACCGAATAATATATTCTGGCGAGAAAACTTCAGAAACTTTCCTGCTTTGAAAGTACTTTGAAAGTACTGAAAAATTAAACAGAATACCCTCAACAAGGTTCCCAAAGTGTGCAAATGCTACTAACAAGTATACATAAGAGGTACATCTATTATAGAAAAAAGGAAAATTCAATTATAATGTTACTAACATATCTATATGTTAACGTATCATACTTCCACTCCTCGTTTATACATTAAAGAAAAATCTCAAAAAAAGAGGAAAATCCAGGAGTACTTGACCTGTATGCCTCAGTTCTAAGTGCCTTGACAGCTCATCCCTAACAGAGTTGCTATGGAGGAAGTACAAAAAATTCTGAATTCTATTGTACAACACTCACAGGGGACAATGGGTTGCGTGTGAAGGATGTTAACGGAATTTAAAATTCAATCACTGCTCTTACTTTCTTTGCTAGCAATTCTTGTAAAATAATAACGATAACAATTCACATAGCCATAATTTCTAATTCGCATATAGCAACAAAACAAAGTTCATAACAAGATACTAGTAAGCTACAAATCTAAGATAAATTACCTCCAACAGAATCGATATCCACGCTCCCAATAAGTTGTTCTTTCCACCTCCTCAAGCTCTCATCATCCTACACTCCCAAATTAAACAAACATTAAACATGACATTCTAAGAGACAACCAAAACTTATATTTCAAATGTCCATGAACACAAACATATATCCCATCCCTAAGTACAAAAATCCATTCCGAAAATAAAAATATGATCTCCTTGAGTCACCATGTACCAATAAAACATAACTCATATAAAACTCGTGAATTAAAAGGAAACTGAGAATTAGGATTTCGAACATTTGTAGCCAATCCAAGGGGCTTTTAATATATGATGTATAAAACATCACTATGAGAATAGATCAAACATGAATTGAGTTGAAAAGTGTTGAATTGATGAAGTTCTCAGAGAGGTAATTTCTAGGGTTTTGAATTTGAGAAATTTGGGATAAGAAATTGAAAACTGAGAGATGAATTCGACGTATTTTGATGAGAAGAACATTAAAATGGTATCCATTTTTGTGAAGTGTGTGACTGGAGTCTTGGAAAATTAAAATCGTCGCTTAGGCTTAGCGAGAGAGAAAAGAGGTGAGAGAAAAAAAGACGATACCGAGAGAGACAGTGAGTGTGTGAGACCGAGATAAGTATTACTTTTACTTTTAAGCGGTTTGAGTTCTTTAATTGAGAATTGGTTTGGGCGGGTTTTTTACCGCTCACTAATTTTTCATCTTTCTACATGCTAAAAACAACAATAATATTTTTATAGTTATAAAAATAAATATAATGATTATGTTTACATAAATATAATAAATTTTGCGTGTGTTAATATGAATACTACTAATAAGAAAATGTCATGTATTATTTTGGAACTATTTTGGTACCTATTTTTTCACTAAATATTCAATTCCTTTTACATAATCTAAAATAATATATTCATATATTTTTACTCATATATGAAAATATTTTTTTTAATGACATATTCAAATATATTTAGAAAAAAAAGTTTAATTTTAAAAAATTGGTTTAATAATATTTCATGAAAATAAAAAAAAAATATTCATCTTAAAATATTTTAACATATTTAATGAAATATTCATTTTTCCTGAAATATTCTTGATTTTTATATAAATTTCTTTATTATTTTTATCCAAATAAATTAATTTTCATGTGAAAAAAGGTTAAACTTTATTTTTAGTAGAAAATGTAAAATTTTATTCATTACAAAATTATGACAACACAATTTGGTACCTACGGCAACATGCAAACACTTTTATTCTATAGCAACATAATTTTTCTCTCAAAGGCAACATAAAAATGACAATGTTGCCTTAGAAAAAAATATCATGACAAAGGCAACATATTTGATGGCAACACAAGCTAAAAATGTTGTCGTAGGCCTTTTATGGTGTAGTGATTTTTAAAAAGATTAGATCGACGGTTGAGATTAATTTGGTAGTACAGTGACAAAAATTATGGATAAGATCCCTCTTATGCTTATTATATATAAGAATATAATTGTAATTATCAAAAAACTACAAAATTTACTCTTGTACGACTATCCTGGATAGTCTTACCGAAAGTCTTAGGGACTTATCAATAGTCTTACTGAATGTTTGGGATAGTCTTTAAAAGTCTTACCGATTGTTTGATTTGAAAGAAGATAGTTTACAAGCTATCCTAGATAGTCTTTGCAGGTTCTTTAAAGTCTTACCGAAAGTCTTGTTGGTAGTCTCTGAAGATCAAAATCCTGGATAGTTTTTTATTTGCAATTCTCAGCTGTTAAAGACAGAAGATCAAGAGAGTTGATTCATTCAACAAAAAAAAGATATAATGATCGAATCATAACATTCTCTTTCATCTTAAAGCTTCAACACAGAGAACTTAAATATTTCACAGGATAATCAATTTTAGTCTTTATTGTAAAATTAAAGCCACTAGAATTTGTTTACTTTTACTTGTAAAACTATCTAGTGGATTATAATTCCTAGTTTATATCTCGAACTGCTTTTCAGCATTCGATCTCTTTATTACAAAAATTGATAAGTTCATGTTGAATTTATTCTAAATTTTTTTTAATTAGTTTGATATTGAAACCTTGTAATCTGTACTGTATTTGTAATAACCACTCAAGTTTAATATAAGTTATATTTAACTTGAATCTTGTATCATTTAATTCCGCATCAATTTGTTCAAGAATTAATATTTAATGAACCGAAAAAGTTCGATTAAACAGTACTGTTTGTATTCAACCCCCCTCTTCTACAAACAATTCAGGACCTAACAATATAACTTGTTAATCTTGCTTTATTAAATTGCTAGTTATATTTGCTCTCTCATGTTTATACAGTATGCTTGAATATGACTTGGTAATTTAATTGTGCTATATTGCTTCCGCTCTTGCTCTTGTTCATTTTATTCATGATATATATATATATATATATATATATATATATATATATATATATATACACACACTTACACATATATATTTTCTCACGAGTTTATATATATTCATGCTCTCTTGATTATAATGTGTCATATAATATATATTGTTTTATATATTATATTTACTTGCTACACTTCTTATATGCATGCCATATTGTGTTGTTCTTAATATAACATGTGTGTAGTTGTTCTAGCATTTATATTGTTAATAGATTGAACTTGTTAATGGTATACTTGCTTCCTTGGATTAATATATATGTTAATATATTATATCCATTTATCTACTCTTGTTGTACCATGCCTAATTAATTTATCAATTGTTTAACTTGTTGTCGATTTCATGCATGTATGTTTCTAATAGGTTAGACTTGTTAATAATATATTTGCTCACTCAAGTTACTATCTGTGTAATATTAGTTTAAACTTTCTTTTTTGTAAAGGGTATTTTGTAGATCTTGTTATATTAACTTTTGCACTGAGGTGAATTGAAGTGAGGTGATCCTTGTTCTAAGACTCAAGTCTTAGACACGCCGATGGGGAGTTAGGTGTCTTTGCACCGTGAGGAAAAGGAAAGACCCAAGACCTAAGATCCAAGATCGGCAATGGTAGTAGTACAAAGATTACACAAAGGGCTACATCGACTTTGAAGAGGTAACGGGGAGTTATCGTCTAAGATAGGTCATATAGGGTTTGTACATTTATTTGAGGAGGTAACGGGGATTTATGCTACAAGATAATTATTGTATGGTTGCTACTTTATTTTGAGGGGGTAACGGGGAGTTACGGTCCAAGATAGATATTGTAGTGATTCTATTTGTATTTTGAGAAGCTAACGGGAAATTACGCTTCAAGATAAATATTTGTAGGTTTGTAAAGACTTCTTCGCCTAAGTTAAGGAGTGTGTTTTAGTGGAGTAACTTCTCGAGATCGAGGAGGGTCCTAAAGACTGGATGTAGGGGTATATATCTATTAGAGGTATATATATCGCGAACCAGGTGAAAAATTGATTGTGTGGTACTGCTTGCTTCTTCTCTTTACTTATGCACTTATAACTTGTTATATTGTGTTAAAACGTTTTCAAAAAATGAAAAACCCGTTTTGGCAAAATTGCTTCGGGCAAGTCATCTTAATCTTTCGATCCGTTTTTCGAGAAATTTGTATCTTTCTTTTCATATTGCTAAAACCAATGTCTTAGAACTGAGGGGTATTAAGCAACCTACGGATTCTTCTTCGGAACTGATCAGTTGATTTCGAAAGATTCTAGATTACAAGTTTTCGTGAAACTTTCTCTGACGAAGAATTTTTATAAGGAAGAAGTTTGTAATAAATATGAAGTTTGTTATTAAAACAAGTACATATAAAGAGGATAGAAATTCAACATTGTATCTCTTTTATTGTTTATTATTATATACTCGGTACTCAACTACTCATTGGTATTGTAATTTGATTTTTATAGTCCATTTAATAAAATCTTTGTAATTAAACTTTTCCAAAAATTAAATAAGGCTCCATATTCCTTTTCCCAATATAAAATGAAATTCCCGCATCTTTGAAACATTTAATGATGGATAAATTTGATCATAAAATTGTATTAAATTATAAAATCGATAGACTTTGTTGGAACTTAAATATGAGTATACAAATAAAGAAAAGCCCTAAAACACTCTCCTTTTCCCATTACTCTGAACTTAAATAAATACCAGTACAGCACTTGAGTTGTTTAATGTAAAAATCCCAAAATTGCGTAATATCCTATCAACAGAGGAAGTGACACTAGCATTCCAAATATAACCCTGCAAAATCAGGTAAAAGTTTAGTTTCCACGATCATTCATAATTTCATACATAACATTAAAAAGTTATAGAGATTAGGTTGAATGACATTTCATCCTTAAAATATGAATAATTGAACACATAAATTCTAGTGATTAAATAGAAATCAAAATCAAAATAAAAACTAGTTCAATAAACAGACAACTTACGCCGTGCTGAGTACATCGGCATGCAGGCCATACTCTTTGGCGTAGATGAAAGAAGTGATGGACTGGGGCAATGCAGCCTGCAGCGCACAACATCAATAAATCTTATTTTTACAAACTTTTGCCTTTATTTTTTTCTTTTAATATCAAAACAGATATATGCTTGCAGTTAATTACAGAAAAAGACAGAATTATATTGTAGCAACCAACCAATCAAGGGATTAGAAATTAATTAAGGGTGGTGACCTGAATGATTGCAACACGTAAAACATCTCCATGCAAACCTACAGCAACGCAAGCAATAGCCATGGCAGCTGGACCCGCAACAAACTTCAGAACCATTCCTAAGGCTGTAAGACTGGACCCACATGCTACTACTTTCTTTTGCCTAGCCATGAACAGTCCTGCATCCAAATCCCCCATATTTATCAATTTTAATTAATAATTCATCTAGTTTCTTAACTTAAAACAATAATAAAAAGATCAGCTCACCCATGCTGAACATAGCGGTGCCTGTTCCAGCTCTTGACATGATCAATATAGAGCCTTCCAAGATGCTTGGCATCTCTAAATGCCACCTGCATGTTTAATCAATTCATATCCCATATATATATATATATATATATATATATATATATATATATATAAGTAATTATCTGATAATTATTTATACTGTATTATTAAAATCGAAACATTAAAAATTTGATAGTCGATCGGATTTGATAGTCAGTGAGGTGAGTAGGTATGAAGATTTACCTGTTAGCCACACATGCCCAAGTGATTCCGACAATACAAGCATAGGAATTTGGATTCATAGCAAGTTTGAGCCACACCTTCATCATTACATAACAAAACGATGGAGCAACAGCAATTTCATCACCGTCACTCATATCTCCTTCCAAATCTTTGTCCCTAACTTGAATTTCTTGATCACTTTCTATACATCCAATTTGAGTTCGTCGAAATTCAAGCACGAATAACAACAGTGTTAACCATATAATGGCTTGAACGACGGACAGTTGAACAACTAAATCAACTGCAGATGGACCATACATTGCCTGTAATAAAGGAACGCCTACCACAAGGGAATTGGTTAAAGTTGACAAAGAGAAGCTTGTTATAGACCAACCATAGCTCCCTTTGCTACTAAACTTAACCCAAAGACCCAGAACTCCTACGATTATAACTTTTGAAATTGCATCAGCGCCAATGAGAAGAAAATTCCATGCAAATGGGTCGACATTAGCAGTGAATTCGAAGGTAAAAAGAGGGAGAGTAATGTAACAAACAAGCAAATTTATGGCATCACATTGCTCGCTGGTGAAAATATGCCACCATTTAACAGAACCGTAGCCTAAAATCAGTGCTACATATAATGGTGTGGTTGCTACAATTACTTTGTATATATCTTCAATTCCTATCATCTTATATAAGGTTAATTTGTATATACGTATAGTGAATGAATAGGGGTGGTTTTATAAGCACTAGCTATACATATACACTTATAATTTGCAAAGGGAGGAAGGGCTACCATTTATATACATGTTCGCAGAGGAGAGTAGACTAGAATGAATGAATAAAATAACAAGTTGCGGGTAAAATAGAGTGAGTGTCACGCTTTTAACTTTAAATTGTAACAACTAGCTAGGGTGCATGCAAACATGAGCTCCTACACATTCCGCATGATTCACTCCGGAGACGATCGATCCAATTATTTGTTAGGCAGCAAGCAGCATGATACACACACCATTCATTTTTCAATCTGCTGACAACGTACGTAGGCCTGTTGTAGTTTTCAGGTTCACAGTAATTTTAAGTTAATAACTAAGAATCTGTACTTTCGTGTCATCCAGCGAATAAAAAGTTCATGAAAGGTATCGTTATGAAGTTACCTTCATACACTCATGTATGTATAAATATAATATTTTTTGGTAGATGCATATGACATATGTCATGTTAACATTTTATTCGGTTTTATTATCTTAGGTACGAACTTTATTCTGTATAAATAATACAATTATGCTGACACTAATCATTTCGATTAATTTATAATTACACGAAGAAATGGTTACAAAATTATAGCCTGTGTTAATAAGATTTGATAAACGAATTTTACGGCACTTGAAAACTAGTCATCTACATGCTACATACAACTGCGCTCCATGCAGCACACTAAGGTTTCGTGACAACATATTTTCTTAAGCATTACGTTTGCAACATGGATGTTTTGTAAACGGTGTACATAACTTTTGGCATTCGCAGAATATATATGTATAATATATAGTGAAGGACATTATATAAATTTAATGTACACGGAGACCTGACACCTACACATGCATGAAAGTGGATGCATACGATTTTATGCCGTGGATTCCTTAGAATTGAAACAAAATATATATATATATGCATACATGAGACATTTATAATTTTATTGTACGCGAAACAGAAATGAAGAGGGTGGACTTTGTACTACCACTGTTTTATGCACTATTAAACTAATTATCATATGCTTACATCAGTATATTCTCCACCTAGATTCTTCTGGTTCAGTTCGTTCATGGTTTATTTTTCTTAAATCATATTCTGTCTATCCCAACCAATTGTTTACACTTTACTTTTTGGAATGTACCAAACAATTCTTTACCTTTCCTAAATAGTAAATTTTAACACTATTACACCCATTACTTCACTTATTTTAACAATACTTTACATTATTACACCCACTACTTCACTTATTTTAATAATAAAATCACTATTACACCCACAACTTCACTCATTTTAACAATAAATTATTATTACACCCACTGCTTCATCTTCTTCTTAATTATTGATTTTCATGTTAAAAGCAACCGATAACAAATTGTTGGGACGGAGGGGTATCAATTTATGCTAAATTATATATTCAGCAGCATAATCAAACACCAAAAACTAGATCAATTGCCCGCATTACTCCACCAATATTACGCGTGGGAGTACGAGGTTTACAGACGCTTGCTTAACAAATACTGGCTTATATATATAGAGGGTGGAGTACTGTATGCGCAAAATACTTTTAATGTTTTTTATTTTATTTCTATGATTTAGATGTATATTTTAATTTCAATATTACATCTATTTTAGTTAAAAAAAATATGTATAAAAAACATTTTTAATAATTTGACTTGTTAAAATAATTTTTACTAAAAAAAGAGGCCGTAGAATTATTTAATATATTTTATTTAGCATAACTTTTATAAATATCGAGATCCGTTAAAATAAGTATTAAAATAAAAAGACCGTAGACCAGCTTATGTGTTTATTATAAAATTATAAAATCATTAAGTATGTTAAAGTAAATTTTAAAATAAAAAAGCACGTAAACCGACTCAACTCTTCTATATTTTCGATTTTAATTATAACTAGCTTAAAACCCGTGCCAAGGATGTTCTTTAATATAATGGAAACATTTTTTATTTGATTTAAGAATTTTAAGTCATGAATTTTGTAGGCTTATAATTTAAAATGATATGATTTGATAATAATTATATATATGTTGTTCATGATATTTTTAGAAAATGATGGATTTTATTTTGAAAATATCGAAAAAATGAAATGTTTTAGCTGAAAAAAGTAATCGGTTAGTTATTAGTTATTATAATATTATTATTTTATTTTACTTAAATAAATCTATCTGAATAGGTTGAAAAAGGCATTTGATTAGTTATTAGTAATCATAATATTTTATTTTATTAAAAAAATTGCTCATAGTGTTTTTAGAAAAGTAAAAATTTTGGTTAGATAAAATATAAAAGGTACTGTATTTTACGTGAAAAAAGGAAACTGATTAGTCATTGAATTATAGAAAATGTAACATGTTTTACCCGAAAAAAAAACATTTTACTTAAATAAAGCTACCCGAATAGGTTTTATTAGAAAAAAAATTGAAATTGTAACATATTTTAGCTATAAAAGGTAATTGGTTAATTATTAGTAATTATGATTATAATTAATTGGTTAATTAAGTAAGGATAATTAAATAAAGTAACATGTACCATTATGTAAGGGTAAATAAGTAAATCAGTAGGTACTGTACCCATCGACAAACTTCTAATATTTCGACTTTTATATAATAGTATAGATATTATATAAATATGATAAATGTAAAATTTCAAAAAAAAAATATATACAATATAATAATTTATATTATACAAATAGTACTTGCATTACTTAGAAATTATCACTTTCATAAGTGTAGGAGGAGTGACACCTGACATAGAATTTATGCAACTTACTCTTTAATTACTAGAATGGATAAAACTTACTCTTTTAATTTATGCTAATTGCATGAATTTGGATACAAGAACGGAGGCAAGCCAGGAGAGCGGTGAAGGGTGCCGCCCAAGTATCAATATATATATATATAAAGGATGATAGCGGGAGTTTAGGTGGCGATCTAAGATCGTCTCAATCTATTTTTCTAATTTTCTAGAATTTTAGAATTTTAAATATAATATATATATATATAAAGGATGATAGCGGGAGTTTAGGTGGCGATCTAAGATCGTCTCAATCTATTTTTCTAATTTTCTAGAATTTTAGAATTTTAAATATTAATACACATAAAAATATCAATTAACATATTAAAAGTAGAATAGGTGTTCGAATTTATAAAGGAGAAGAGTTCGAATTTATAGGGAAGACATGTGATTAGAAGTTCTATTGAAAGTATAATAAGTATTTATAAGGCATACGATTAAAAGTTCTATTGGAAGTAGAATAGGAGTTCTAATTTATAGAGAATAAGAGTTCGAATTTATAGAAAAAATATATAAATAAACGTTCTACAAGAAGTAGAATATGTGTTTGAATATATAGAGCAGACATATAATTAAATATTTTATAGAAAGTACGATCTTCTTAAATTATATATATTTTTATATAAGTTAATTATACTTATATTAGGAAAATTTATTCATAAATCCAATACTATTGTCATTAAAAAAGTCACCGTATTTAAAAAAAAAAAGAATTGATGTGTTAACATGATAAAAGAACAATCTCATGCAAGAATCCTAAATAAATACAGAAGTACCTATAATATAAAGAGAAAATAAGATGTGTTTTCATTTTCTAAAACTCCAAAATTTTTAGAAAGTCTAGAGAAAGTATAAATTGGAATTCACTCTATTTTTTAGGTTTTGATTTTAACGAAAAAAAATTGTTGTGTAAGATAAGTATCATCAATAATATGTAATGAAGTTGGAATTTCGATCCCAAACGAGAGCGGCTCGAAACATGTTTAACGGGAAGACGGCTCACTATAAAAGATTGTACTGGCTATTAAAATACCATATTGATGTTATAAATTTATTTTATTTTTAGGATTTGATTTTTATGGATAAACATTATCATACAAGTAATATATGTAAAAGTTAGATTTTTGGTCTTAACGAGAGAGCGGATCAATAGTAATAACTGTGTTTAACAAGAAAGCGGTTCATTAAATAAGACCGTATAAAAAGTGTTTAAATTTAAATATATAATACATAAAATAAAATATTTTATTGGAAGTAGAATACACGGATTTTTAGGAAAAAAGATGTATAGTTTTAAAAAAATCGTATAAAAATCCTTTATTTTAACTTTTTTATACAAGTTTATCTATAATATACAGAAAATATAAGATGTATTTTCATCTTTTAAAACTCCATAAATATTAGAAAGGTTAAAGAATATAAAAATTAGAATTTACTCTCTTTATATAGTGAAGTTAGAATTTCGGTTTCAAAGAAGAGCGGCTCGAAACGTATTTAACGGGAAGACGGCTAGCTAGAAAAGATTGTATTAGCTATTAGAATTTGATACTGTAGTCATAATTTTTTTTTTTTTTTTACGGTTTGATTTTATGGATAAAAATATTATATAAGTCTTTATAATATATGTTAAAAAGTTGGGATTTCGGTTTTAACGAGAAAGCGGTTCAATCGAAAAAATCGTATTTAACAAGAAATTGATTCATTAGAGAAGATTATTTAATTATTAAAATTTAATATTAATATTATAATATAACGTAAATGTATTGAATTTTTTTAAAAATAAAAATTGTAACGCCACCGCGAAGCGCGGCTTTATCAACTAGTATTCATAAAAGTAATAGTAAAATTCATAAAAATTTCTACGTATTTATATTTAATGTTTAAAATATTTATGGTATTTCATTTTTATCCCCTCAAATATATATAAACTAGTTGACTAAGCCGCGCTTCGCGGCGACCTTGTAATTTTTTTTTAAACAAAATTCAAAATATAAATTTAAGAAAGAAATTGAAAAGAAAATATTTATATATAAATTAATGAACATAATATTTTACAAATTGTTATAAATATAGATAATTAAATAAATTATATACTTATTTTTTGTGTCGATTTTGTATTACATTTTCTTAGGCTGACATTCGTTGTAATAAATACATATAAGCCGCGTTTCGCGGAGGCCTTGTAATATTTTTATTTTTTTTTCAAAATATTGACTATTTAAAAAAGAATTCAAAATGAAAATACCTATAAATAAATTAGTGAACAAAGTATTATACAAATCTCAATATATATATACTTATTTTTTACATCTATTTTGTGTCACGTTTTATTAGGCCGACACCCGTTGTAATTAATACATAACATAAAAAGCAGATTTAATTAAATTAATTAAAAGAAGACGTTGGAATATTATGATCAAGAACAATGAAAAGATAATAATATCAAATTAATAATAAACAAATAAATATGGAATGATAGCCGATTTTGTGTCACGTTTACTTAGGCCGACACCCGTTATAAGTAATGCATATAGATAAAAAAAATAGATTTGTTTGAATTAGTTAAAAGAAGACGTTGGAATATTATGATCAAGAACAATGAGAAGATAATAACGACAAATTAACAATATATAAATAAAGAGGAAATGGTAGAAGTTCAAACATTTTGTGCGAAGTTTCTCAAGTTCTTCTACTTCTTAAAGAGATAAAGATCTACTAATTCTTGTTCACTCAATAAGGTTTTTTTGTACCGAAATCACTAACAAAAAAAAATTCAAAAATCAAAGTAAAGAACAACCAATGGTCACTAATAATCCATAATTATAACTAAAATCATAAGAAATCATAAATATAAAAATAAAATGAAGAAAGCACATATTAAATCAAAAATTTCAAACTTTAAAAATCTACCAAAAAAAACAACCTAAAAATCACAAAAAATCAGTAGCACACACATTGTCATGTACATTGAGAATTAACAAAATACGAATGAATAAAAAAACTAGAAGAGAAAATATACGAAGACAAAAGCAAACAGAAGCAAGAAAAGTGCTATAAACATGGTGATAAAATTTGATCATTAGAAACAATGATTGTATATATATAAGAATATAAAATTTATTTTCTATATCGAATATGTAAATTTGAATTATTTTTCCTACAAATTAGAAAACCTTTTCTATTTCGAAGATGTTAATATTAATGTTAAAAAGGAAGTTTTGATTTCTTTTTTAAAAATAGAAACTACAAAGGAAATATTTAATTTAATTAAAATAGAAAAGCTCTAGAAAAATAGATAAATAAACTTGTTGCATAAAAAGTTATTCATGCTCTTGTATTGTTCATTGTAATACATGGATGATTAGTGTTAGAAAAAACTTAAAAAAATTTGATTGATACTTATATGTGTTCTTCTATAGAAGAGATATAAACATTATCACATAAATATGACAATGATACCTTATCATAGAAGCGTGGGAATAAATAACGTTATGACCACAATATAGAAACTCATGTAATTTATAGAATAAGAACAGTACACGTGAAAGTAAGAATACAAATAATTTCCTTTATATATATAATAGATAATAATAGATTTCTTTTCTATTTCGAATATGTAAATTTGAATTCTTCCTCCATAAAAATCCAAATAAAATTTATTTTCTAAGATTTGAATAGGTAAATTTGAATTCTTCTTCCATAAAAATACAAATATATTTTTTTTCTATTTCGAATATGTAAATTTGAATTTTTATTCGTTACAAATTCAAAAACTTTTCTATTTTGAAGATGATAAAGTTAAAAAAAGAAGTTTTGATTTCTTTTCTAAAAAATAGAAACTAAAGGAGGAAGTTTTGATTAAAATATTTAAAATTGAGGAGCTCTAGAAAATTTAATAAATATGAATAAAGCAATTCTAGAATATAAATTTCATAACAATAAACCAAAGATTTATGACGTACCAATATATGCTAGTATAAAAAGTGCATATAAGATTGATGTAACCATAACTATTGGAACTTGATATTTTCTAAAATTTGAAATTTGATTGTTCATTGTAAAGATGATAATTAAATGGCCAAATATAAGATTTAATGAAAATTAAAATATATAGTTTATATAATTACATGATATCTTACCGATTCAACCCTCAAAATCACCTTCTTAAAAAAGGTACTTACTGATAAAACAAAAACATGTATGAAACTTTACGCTCGTCAGAATATGAGAATAAGAAAATGAAAAATCAAATTATATAACAGAGGCATGCAAACGGGGTTGGAATGGTTTATATAGGACCTGAAATAATCAAAAACGATATCAATCAACAAAAAAAAACAACTAAAAAATCATTAAAAAGAAGCCATGTATTTAGAATTAAACAAAATAAGAATGAATTTATTTTCGAATATGTAAATTTGAATTCTTCTTCCATAAAAATCCAAATAAAATTTATTTTTTAATTTGAATATGTAAATTTGAATTCTTCTTCCATAAAAATACAAATAAAATTTATTTTCTATTTCGAATATGTAACTTTGAATTTTTATTCACTACAAACTCTAAAACTTTTTCTATTTTGAAGATGATAAAGTTAAAAAAGAAAGTTTAAATTTTTTTTCTAAAAAATAGGAACTAAAGGAGGAAGTTTTGATTTTAATATTTAAAATTGAGGAGCTCTAGAAAATTATATAAATTTATTTTTAAAATTCAAAAACCTTTTCAATTTCGAATATGTAATTTGAATTCTTCTTCCCTACAAATTCGTGAACCTTTTCTATTTCAAAGATGTTTATGTTAACGTTTATATTTATGTTAAAAAGGAATTTTAATTTCTTTTTTAAAAAATAGGATTTAAAGAAGGAAATTTTAATTAATTCAAATATATAATATAAGAATATAATTTTTTTTTCTATTTTGAATATATAATTTTTTCTTCCCAACAAATTCGAAAACCTTTTCAATTTCGAATATGTAATTTGAATTCTTCTTCCCTACAAATTCGTGAACCTTTTCTATTTCAAAAATGTTTATGTTAACGTTTAAATTTATGTTAAAAAGGGAAGTTTTGACTTCTTTTCTAAAAAATAGGATTTAAAGAAGGAAATTTTAATTTTACATATTTAAAATAGAGGAGCTCTAGAAAAATAGATAAATATGAATCGAGCGATTCTAGAGCTCCACCAAACTCCTGGAGAATTTCCTTTATATATATAATAATAATAGATAGATAGATAGATATATAAACTTTATGATTATAGTAATAAAATAATTATATTTTATATTTTACTTTATATTATACATAACTTATTACGAGAAAAAAAAAATTGTTGTGTAATTTTTTTTAGCTCCTTCATGAAATATTCGAGTTCGCTCAAACTCGAACTATTCGAATAATTTATTGGATCGAGTTCAAACTTCTGAGTACTCCATTTATGTAATTACATAAAAATATTTAGTATTACATAAAAAGTTAATATTTATATATTTATTTAATCTAGTTTAATTTGAGCTGAACTCCAGCCGAACTTACCATGCATTTGAACTTTTCTCAATATGTAGTAAAAGTTAATTCGAGCTTTTGAACCAAATTCTTACCTATCGAATATTTTTCAAAACCAATTTTGCATTTAAAGCTTAACCTTGACCTTGATCTCAAACTCTTCAAACTATTTAGTCGAGTTGGATATCGAGTTTAACAGTATTCTGCTCGTTTTACCGCCCCAGGTCTGAGCACATATGATCAGCTATTCCTATTATAATATTGGGGATGTTTTGAAGTTAGAGGTTTGAATCAAATTAGACGTATGATCAAATGAAATTTTTAACATTGATGTTTTGTAATTAGTGGATTGAAATAAATTTTCAACCAACTTAATTTATTAGTCAAAATACCTAATTCAATTTACTGACCGCCCCTCAAAACACAACAATAAAGATTTTTTTTTTCTTTCCTAAATATAACAACAAAGAATCTAAGTGTAAAAGAATGAAAGAAATTTAATTACCTGGCATATCAGCCCTGAGTAACTGCTAAAAAAGTATATTATGTACAAGATATAAAAATGACTGAAATATGTACCTAATATTTAGGCTATGTTCACTTGGATTGAATGGAATGAGGGGAGAATGAATGAAATTTATACTATTATTTGGGGGAGATTGGGGAAAGTGTTTATAAATTTCATTCCTTGCTTCATTCCTCTTCAAATAATTTGAACTAGAATTCTAACCCACATGTTTTGGAAGGAATGCCCAATTCCCAATCTTCATCATTTTCCTTACAATCTTCATCATAAAAAACTTCCTCTCCCTCATATTTGTTCATTATTTCCCCCAACATCCCCCTTTCTTCATAAATTTTGTTTACAATTTTCATTCCATTCCTACCACATTCCATTTTTTCCAAGTGAACACACCCTTATGTTGTGTTTGGTTGGGGTGAATCAAATTGGAGGGAATGGAATGGAATTTGAATAAGAATATAATTAAATATTTAAAAATTTTATTCCTTACATCATTCCATTCCTAACCACCTAGGCTAAAGTTTAAACACACCAATTTGAAAAGGAATGATCCATTCTCCCTCCAACCTATTTTCTTCCCAAATTCTATCATACAAAATTTGCATCCATTAATTTTTTTTTTAAATCTTACCTCTCATGTTTATTGTGTTCCTTTAATTTCTATTCATTCCATTCCATTCTCCCCAACCAAACACAACGTTAGTGGTAGAATACATAATCAAATTTATTTACATAATTCATATCAGTGATCGATCTTGTTTACAAGTTAATTTATTCTATTCATTAACGTGGACGAGCTTAATTAGCTATCAAGTTCTTTCACATGAACTTTGTTATCGACTGATCAAATCTAACTCTTCAATTAATTAGTTTGGCTCATCGATCTGTATGGAATCGAAGTCAAGTTGATTTTTTATCCAAGTCGGGTTGGAGTTTATAAGACTTGTCTGCAATTCTTAAAATACAAAATATTATGACATTAAAATTGACTCAATAATAAGTAGATAGATATATTAGAGGATAAGTTTAATGTTTTCGTCATTTTTTTTGAATAATTAGATTATAGTCTTACAAATGAATATCTATTCTAAGAAAATTTTCGGGATGAGTCAGAATCGAACTCAAATTAGAGAATAAGAAATTCATAGAATTCAAGCGTAGGAATAATTCCCGGAAACCTGTATAACATTATTACATACATCCAGTGAAGTGAAAAGGGCACTTAGTTGAACACGCTTTACTCAGCAGATATCAAATTTAGCAATATTTTTGAAGTGTAGTAGTGACTCGTGGTCAGCAATTGCATGGAATAAACGAATGAGGTCCAGCTATACATTCCATCCACTATTTGCCCATTTGGTTTTCTGATTAAAGGAATATGTATATGTATGTATATATGTGGGGAATTGAGTTGCAACTTAATTATTCTCATCCTCACATTCTTCGCAACTAGTTAGCTTGTTTAGTTGCAAAATTATTTTAACCCCACAAACTTACTTTCACTTCTCTACGGGGCTTACAATATAATAGCGATCGACCTTTATATTGAAGCATGGAGGACTTGAGCAAAAACGCCAAAATATGCCTTTTTTTTATTTATTTACATTTTTATTTTATAAAATGTTGGTTGATTGGTAGTTAATGTATTGGTGAGTTGAAAAGATAATGGAGCTCACTATGCTTGTCACCGAGCACTCGTTTAATCCAACTTTTCGCGTCAAAATATTTCTTGTAATCCTTGGGTTTGTGGAATCTATTAGGTTTCAGAATTGGTTTCTGATTTGATTTGGGAATTCCTGAATTGGGCTTTAATTAGAGTTAGGAGTTAGGAATTTCAGAATTAGACTCTGATTGATTGACCCAGTTTCTTCTCTTATAAATACTCATGTAATTGTAACAACAACATAACACAATGTGAGAGGTCAATACAAAATTAGTGCGGCTTGTGGAATAGGAATTTCCGAACCACGTAAATCTTTGTCTTGTGTGATTGTCATTATTTTCTTGTTCTTATTTATTCGCTTTGGGTTTTGCTTTCGTTGTTGTATACTCAACAACTGGTATCAGAGCCTAGGTTTTCAGGCGAGTGGGAGCGATGGCAGAAGAACGGAAAGTAAAGATTGACAAATTCGATGGCAAAGATTTTTCGTTTTGGAATATGCAAATTGAAGATTATTTGTATTAGAAAAAACTACACGAACCGTTGGAAGAGAAGAAGCCAGATTCAATGGATGACAAAGATTGGAATCTATTGGATAGGCAGGCTCTGGGTGTTGTCAGATTGACTTTGGCGAAAAATGTTGCTTACAATATCGTCAAGGAAACGACAACTTATGGATTGATAAAGGCGTTATCAAATATGTATGAGAAGCCGTCTGCTTCGAATAAGGTATATTTGTGTCGCTTGTTGTTTGCCACAAAATTGAATGAAGGTGATTGTGTTGCTGATCATGTGAACGAATTTAACTCTATCCTATCAAGATTGACATCAGTGGATATTAAATTCGATGATGAAGTACAAGCCTTATTGTTGGTATCCTCGTTACCTGACAGTTGGTCAGGATTTGTCACTGCTATTTGTAATTCATCTGGGAGCAGTAAGATGACTTTTGATGGAGTTCGAGATGCGATTCTTGGAGAAGATATTCGTAGGAGAAACTCAGGAGAGTCGTCAGGTTCTTGTTGAGTACTGAGAGTAGAGGCAGAAAGTCCGATAGGGGGCAGAATCAGGGGCGTAGCAGATCGAAGTCACAGAAGATAGGACAATCCAAAGATCGCAAGGAGATTGTTTGTTGGAATTGTCAGAAGAAATGTCACTTCAGAAATCAGTGTACGGCTCCCGCAGCTCCTAAAGGAAAGAAGAAAGAGGATAATTCAGCTAATGTCGTTGAAGAGGTGGTGAGTGACGATGCTTTGATTTGTTGTGTTGAATGTTCGGTTGAATCATGGGTTATGGATTCTGGTGCATCATTCCATGCTACCCCTTGCAAGGATTTGATGTTAAATTTCAGACTTGGAAATTTTGGTAAAGTTCGTCTTGCTGATGATGAAATTTTGGATATTACGGGCATGGGAGATATTAATCTCAAGACCTCTTTGGGAACTATCTGGACGTTGAAAGATGTAAGGTACATTCCTGGACTGAAGAAGATGTTGATATCTGTGGGTCAGTTAGATAAGGAAGGGTATCGAGTTACTTTCGGAGACGGACAGTGGAAGGTTATAAAGGGGAATCTAGTTGTTGCACGTGGAGAGAAAAAGGGGACGTTGTACATAGTTGAACAATCTAGCTATGAAGCAAATACAGTTGCTGATGAGATTGGGTCTTCAACTTTGTGGCACCAAAGACTTGGTCATATGAGTGAAAAGGGTATGAAGCTGTTAGTTTCGAAGGGGAAGATTCCAGAGCTGAAGAATGTGGAAGTTGGGTTCTGTGAGCCATGTGTTCTTGGAAAGAAGAAACGAGTTACTTTTGCAAAATCAGGGAGGACACCCAAGGCTGAGAGGCTAGAGCTAGTTCATACAGATGTATATGGTCCAACAACAGTTGCGTCATTGGGAGGATCTCGCTACTATGTCACTTTCATTGACGATTCCACTAGAAAGGTATGGGTTTATTTTTTGAAGAATAAATCAGATGTGTTTGCTACTTTCAAGAAGTGGAAGACCGAAGTTGAAAATCAGACCGGTTTGAAGATTAAGAGTTTGATGTCAGATAATGGTGGTGAGTACAGTAGTGATGAGTTTAAAAGCTATTGCGCAGAATATAGGATTAGAATGATCACAACAATTCCAGAGACACCGCAGCAGAATGGTGTTGCAGAGCGCATGAATAGAACCTTGAATGAGAGGGCCAAGAGTATGAGATTGCATGCAGGGTTTCCAAAGACTTTTTGGGCAGATGCAGTTAGCACAGCAGCGTATCTCATAAACAGAGGACCTTCAGTTCCTTTGGGGTTCAAGATTCCTTAAGAAGAGTGGCAGAAAAAGGAGGTAAATCTTTCACACTTGCGAGTTTTTGGTTGTGTTTCTTATGTGCGTGTTAAAGATCTGACAGGGACAAGCTTGATCCAAAAGCAAAGAAGTGTATCTTCATTGGTTATGGCTCAGATGATATGGGTTACCGTTTCTGGGATGAACTAACGAAGAAGGTCGTTAGAAGTTGAGATGTTACTTTTAACGAAAGTGTAGTGTACAAGGATAAGCTTGCAGTCGATTCTGAGTTTGCAAAGGAGCAACATGAGAAAGAGAAAGCAGTGCTTGAAGAGATTACAGAAGAAGATCTTGCAGGAAATAGTGGGAGTTTGGGGAATGGTAATGACACGGTTCCAGTTACTCCACAGGCTGAGGTAAGAAGATCTAGCAGAATTGTGAGGCCACCACAAAGATTTTCTCCTTCAGCATATTATATGTTATTGACCGAAGATGGAGAGTCTCAATGTTATTCAGAGGCAGTTCAGGTGGATGATTCAGTTCAGTGGAAATCATCCATGGAAGAAGAGATGAGTTTTCTTGAGAAGAATGAAACTTGGTCTTTAACGGAATTACCAGCAGGAAAGAAGGCTTTACAGAATAAATGGGTATTCCGTATCAAAGAAGAACCTGATGGCAGCAAGAGATACAAGGCAAGGTTAGTAGTCAAGGGTTATCAACAGAAAAAGGGTATTGACTAAACTGATATTTTTTCACCCGTTGTTAAGATGACTACAGTTAGAATTGTGCTAAGTATTGTGGCTGCAGAGGAGTTACATCTAGAGCAACTAGATGTTAAGACCGCGTTCTTACATGGTGATCTTGAGGAAGACATCTACATGGTACAGCCAGAAGGATTTCAGGTAGCTGGGAAAGAAAACCTTGTTTGTAAGCTTATAAAAAGCTTGTATGGTTTGAAGCAAGCGCCAAGACAATGGTACTTGAAGTTTGACAGCTTTATGATGAAGAATGGGTACACTAGGAGTGCTATGGATCATTGTTGTTATTTTAAACAATTTGATTCATCTTATATCATATTGTTGTTGTATGTTGATGACATGTTGATAGCAGGATCAAACATGAGGGAAATTATAGGTTAAAGAGACAGATGTCTGAGGAGTTTGAGATGAAGGATATGGGTGCGGCAAAACAGATACTTGGTATGAGCATCATAAGGGATAGATCTGAAGGTACTTTGAAATTATCTCAAGAGAAGTATATTGAGAAATTGTTGCAGAAATTCAGTGTCCAGGATGCGAAGACCAGAAGTACACCGTTGGCGACTCACTTTAATCTCACGAAGAAGCAGTCACCTAAAATGGATGAAGGCAAGAAAGATATGGCTAAAGTTCTGTATGCATCTGCAGTTGGCAGTTTGATGTATGCTTGGTGTGTACAAGGCCAGATATTGCTCATGCAGTGGGAGTTGTTAGCAGGTTCATGTCTAATCCAGGAATAGAGCATTGGGAAGCAGTCAAGTGGTTGTTGCGCTACTTGAAAGGCACATCCAAGGTTGTATTATGTTTCAGCAAGAAAGATGTTATCTTGGAAGGGTTCTCTGATGCAGATTTGGGTGGATGTTTGGATACAAGAAAAAGTACTACGGGATATATTTTCACGTTGGGTGGCACAGCAATTAGTTGGATGTCTCGACTTCAAAAGAGTGTTGTTCTTTCAACCACAAAAGCAGAATATATGGCTATCTCTGAAGCTAGCAAGGAGATGATTTGGTTGAAGAATTTTCTTGAGGAGTTGGGCAAGAAACAGGCGGACAGTGCTTTGTATAGCGATAGTCAGAGTGCTATTCATCTTGCGAAGAATCTTGTGTTTCATGCTAGGACGAAGCATATTCAGCTGAGATATCACTTTACAAGAGAGTTGATTAGCAACGATACTTTGTCCTTGAAGAAAATCCTTGGTTCAAAGAATCCTGCAGATATGTTGACTAAGGTGGTTACTAATGAAAAGTTGAAGCTTTGCATTGCTTCAACTGGCCTTCAGAACTGATTGATGAGAAGGCGTTGCACTAGTTAGAGTTATTGATCGAGGGATTATTTGTTACTAGATTTACAAGAGTGAAGTGAAGATGTGGTCAGACTCCAAGTGGGAGATTGTTGGGTTTGTGGAGTCTATTAGGTTTCAGAATTGGTTTCTGATTTGACTTGGGAATTCCTGAATTGGACTCTAATTAGAGTTAGGATTAGAGTTAGGAATTTCAGAATTAGACTCTGATTGGTTGACCCAGTTTCTTCTCTTATAAATACTCATGTAATTGTAACAACAACATAACACAATGTGAGAGATCAATACAAAATTAGTGCGGCTTGTGGAGTAGAAATTTCCGAACCACGTAAATCTTTGTCTTGTGTGATTATCGTTATTTTCTTGTTCTTGTTTATTCGCTTTGGGTTTTGATTTCGTTGTTGTATACTCAACAATAGTCTCACGTACTTTGTATGTTTTGTGCACCCACGTTACCTAATACTATATCAAAAGGGCAAGGGTAAATTGATGTAATCAAGTATACTTTTTTTTTTGTTGGGGATGAACTCAGAGGTACAGTAAATCACAGACCTAATAAAATATAATATATTAAAAATTTCTAGTTTTGAATGTCTTAAAAAACTAGGTACATAATCTATAATTATAACGAAACGTTTAAATCCCGATTCCTCCACTAACGCTTGTTAGACATGTTAGGCCACTCTAATTCCAGTGAAAGGGGTTTCCTTTTATAATTACCTAGCAAGCAACAAACAGTTAAAGTAAAAGGTTAACATGTATTCCCTCTCTTTCTTATTGTTTTTCTAGTTTTGACTTTTGGTACTATTCATTATAAGCGATTGACTACTAATTTACGCATAATTTATGAAATAAAATATAGTCATTAGTGATTTTGTTTGATTCGTATTTATGAGTACTTTAATATAGTGAAGTTTTTATATTTAATACTAACACGAAATTGAAAATATTAATAATCAAAATTGTGTGTTTGCAAACGTGTCCAAAGTAAATAAGAAAAAATTTAGGAGAGAGGGAGTATTGTGTTGGGCTGTTCGTAGCAACTCACCATTCAAGTATATATGCTTGGTTATTAACACAGTGACAAATCACCAGTAACAAGAGTTAAAGAACAAAAAATAATTGAAAATTTATAAATTCTTGAAAAATGATGGCAACGGATAAGCATATAATAATATTATATATACGTAGATCGAGAATATATACCATCCTCAAATGTGTTGGTTTGTTTAATATATTCGGAACGTTATGCAATTTTGTTTGGTAGAACAAATTCAATTAGTACACATGCTATTCTGTTTTGAATGGTTTTGGATGGTTGCTACGTACAACATATGCTGCTAAGTTTGTTTGTGGACTGAAATTAAGTGATTACTTGTCTCACTGTTTAACGTTGGATGGTCTCTTTTTGTTCCACTATTACAAGAATAATAACGTTGTTTTCCGCAACCAAAGGTCTGGTAATGGCAACCTTCTATGTGTGTCAGTGTTTGTTTATACAAGTGTACTACTATATCACTGGCCAATATAAAGGTACTTGAGCACCTGAATGACACCAACACAGAGCACCTGAATGACACAGACAGATATACAGCTGTAAATGAACTGGGTCGGCTCGATTCGGCTTGGTTCGATAAGAACTCGAGCTCGAGCTCGAACACGAAAATGTGTGCATTAAGCTAACGAGTTCGAGCCGAGCTATTAGTTTGGCTTGTTAAAACTCGGAAAAATTACATATATTGTAACTTTTCATAAAATTCCTCACCTGTTAGGCTTAAAATTACAATCCAAATATCTAAATCGTGAATCCTTTGAGAATAACAGATTAAAATTTGAAGCTGGGTTGAGTCAAAACTGATCATTAGTTAGGTAAATGGGGTTTAAACTAATTTTTCATGTTAAATTTTACTATTCACGAGTTGTACGTTAAGGACTCGAGATCGGCTCAGCTCGGTTTGTTAAGAAAAATAATTAAGTTTGGCTTGTTTCGGTCAAGCTCGACTCGGCTCGGTTTGTTTACCGCCCAAGACAGACACGTGTATTTCACTTTAAGCCCCCTAGAGCAATGCTATTGTTTTCTTTTGCTACTAGAACAATGTTACTATTGTTTTTTATCCTTGTTACTTATTATTTTTGGCTTTCAGCACCTTGCAAGCTGCAACTAGTCAATACACGAGAGTTTTTAAAGGGGTATTGCTAAATAGACGGTGTTAGAAGTAATTAAATATAAAACAAAACAAATTATGATGGGGGTGAGCTAATTCACTGTGTTTTAAGTATAAATTTGGTCCTTGATAGTACTTACTTTTGATGCTACAAGATTAATTTCTACTTTTTAATATTTGTATCAACTCACCTGGCTTACACAAATGTCTCAATTGTTAATTTTTTGTAATACGAGCCAAGCTGCATCTTCTTGCATGCTCCTCTAACTTCAAAAGACAAATCTTGATGGACAAGGACTCGGAAATCAGCAAATTTGGGCTGGTAAGAACAGTGGAGACTATATATATGTATTATTGACTGCTGTTATCTAACTGTAATCAGACTTGAAGCAAGTGAACGCAACTAAAATGGAAGATAATAAGATTTGTCACCGACCTATGTGAAGAACAAGTCATTTATGTAGTTTTTAGTTCATTGACCAATGTGTATTTCCAACTGCATGTCAGTAGTGTCCAGAAAAGAGACCAACAGTGACCGGAAAACACACCATTGTAACCAGAAGAAAAGAATAACAGTTCACCTAACTATTCAACTTAGATCAGATGTAAAGTTTTTTATAACTCGCATTATAATTCCATCTGGTCATACCAAAGGCTATGCAGAATTGTGCACAGTTAACAGTACAGATATATTTTCTTAAGCTCAATACTTTTGGCACATCACAGGTATATTAGATACCATGATAGCTAGAGTTGTTAATCTACATTAGGCAGTAGGGAAGCATTCGAGCCAGATCTTCAAATATTTTGCTAAACTTCCTATTTAACTTACATCTTTAATTTGCTAAAAAAAAAAAAACTAATACAATAAATTAAAAACATAGCTTTTGTTTTGCCAAGAATTAGATAATACGTCTATTATCAAACAAGGACGCACAAAAGCGGAAAAAGGCTAATGAGAAAAGAAGACATGCCAAATGGAATTCAAAAGCACATCAGCATCCTTCATCGATATTGCAGTAGCAGTCTACTCTCTTAGGCGAGAGTGAAATAACAGAGAATTTTCAGGAGATAAGCATCTGCCACCTCACATTCCAAGCAAGATTCTGGAGATTGTTCGAAGCAAAATATTTAGCAGCAAGATTTTCGGAAAAAACTTAAGAAAATTCCTGGTCTGGTTTTATCTTTATATCGATATTGTTGGCTTGAGTCTACTTTAAATTTTCAATAGATATTTTAGATTATAAATTTAATTTCTTGCTGGAACTGGATTTGTCTCCAGATTCAAGATTGTGTGGGCCTGTCCACATTCTCTTTGTTCAATGTTTTTTTTTTTTGATAAATAAAAAATTAATTCCTCAGAACAAGCAGAAAGGAAGTCCAGGGGCATACCCTGCGATGAAAACAAACTAAGCAAGCTACTGAGACATCAACACTGATACATAATCAAGTAAGCATTAGAAGGAAAAAAAATATTCTATGACAGGAGAATCAATCTAATAAAGGAATCGGGTTAATGTAAGATCTTTAGCAGCCACCCTACGGGAAAAAAATGCAGGCGAAGACTTTTCTCTAATCAATTTTTTTTGTTAAGTACTTTTTCTCTAATTATTCTCTTAACATCCTGAACAATAAGCTTAGAAGCACGTCTCTGGTTAGGTTATGCAGTTGAAATTCCTTTGTTTCCAAATTTAATGAGTGGCTACTGCAATATATAGCCAAGCAAGCCACTTTCTAACTTCGCATGTTTGTCCAGCAAGAATAACTGACCAGGAGCAAATAGAGACAGGAGCTGCAGAAATAATACTCGAAGCAAATGGAGAAGTGTAAAACAAGTGTTCAGCATTTTCGTTATCCACTCTGCGAAATAAGCAAACTGGGTTTACATGTTGGAAAATTAATCTAAACTTGTAGATTAATGTGGAGGAAAATCTGGAAACAAATTCGGTTATGGTCTTATGGAAATAAAGTGTTGATATGTCAACATGATTTGGTCAATTGTAATTAAGAGATAAGAGATAAAATGATAAGAGATAAGATAAAAATAAGATAAGAGATAAGATGATATCAAATCATCGTTCTTATCCTTAGTTTGTAATGGTTAGTTTTTTTTTTCTATTTAAACAATGTAATCAGTTTCATTCAATGTATCATTAAGCCAGAAGCATAATACAATGTAGTCTTTAGAGTATTTGGGTCTTGTACATATCAGTTTTCCTCTTGCTTATTTACATTATTGTTCTTGTTATTATGATTCAGTTATTTGTTTAATTTCAACATGGTATCAGAGCGGGCGTTCCTTGGGGCGTAGCAAATGATTTCAAACAAGAAGCTCTAGGAGCTGAGAAGGCCACAGGCGGATTCCTCAGCAAGAGTAGCAGGAAGAAGAATGATTTTATTATTGAAGAAGAGGAACTGGTTTTTTTTTTGTGTGCAGATTGTTGGAAGGAGGTAGTTTCAGGTAGGCGTCGCAGAAGGATGGTGGCAAAGCTGCATGTGTAGTATGGGATGCATGTGTAGTATGGGGCTGCCGAGAAAGACGAGGCGATGCCGGAGAAGCTTACTGAAGGCAGAAAACAAGTTAGTAGTGTCAGACGGACAAGACGAAAGCCATACGGGCTGATTGCCAGATGGGCAAAGTTGATTGCCAGACGGGCAAACAAGTTCAATAGCCATACGGGCTCAGATTATTAGCCATACGGGCTCAGTTTAAAAGCCATACGGGCTAGAATGATTGCACGAGACAAGTTTAGATTAAGGGAGAGATTGTTGAAAAATTAATCTAAACTTGTAGATTAACGTGGAGGAAAATCTGGAAACAAGTTCGGTTATGGTCTTATGGAAATAAAGTGTTGATATGTCAACATGATTTGGTCAATTGTAATTAAGAGATAAGAGATAAAATGATAAGAGATAAGATAAGAATAAGATAAGAGATAAGATGATATCAAATCATCGTTCTTATCATTAGTTTGTAATGGTTAGTTTTTTTTTTCTATTTAAACAATGTAATCAGTTTCATTCAATGTATCATTAAGCCAGAAGCATAATATAATGTAGTCTTTAGAGTATTTGGGTCTTGTACATATCAGTTTTCCTCTTGCTTATTTACATTATTGTTCTTGTTATTATGATTCAGTTATTTGTTTAATTTCAACATTACAGTCATCCAAAGCGACACATTATGTCCTAGGAAAGCAAGTGATTCTGTAGAGCAAGACCACAATGTTAAAGAGCATTTAGGAATTGCAAGGGAGTGCCCAATAATTGGCAGCCATAATAATGGTGGACTACCCTTTGATCTTCTAGAATTCCATATGATGTTTAAAATAATTCTCACTTTGCATAAATCATCCCAAGAAAAAGCATGAACCTTGTTTATCTCAATGTGACGGAGATGATGCCTGATATGAGTAGGCAAGACATGATTTAGTTGACTAACAGACCATTCACCATTCGAGATAAAGGAGCACACCTTATCCATATTAGAGGCCTTCGTTCAATATCGAAATGATATCATCATATTAATTCCAGTTGGTATTAAGTATTAACTGGACTGACACTATTTTAATAGCATATATGATGCCAAATGGAATTCAAAAGCACATCAGCAGCCTTTATCGATCTTGCAGTGGAAGTCTACTCTCTTTGGCAGGAGCGATATAACAGAAAATTTTTCAGGAGATAAGCATCTGCCACCTCACATTTGAAGGAAGGTTCTGGAGATTGTTCGAAGCAAAATATTTAGCAGCAAGATTTTGGCGGCTATCATAGCGTTTCCATTGAGTAACCGCTGGCTGTTTGGTGCCGCAGAGAACAGGTGACCCATTTCGATGTAGAGAGTGATAATTTGATCCAGTGGATAGCTAGCTAATTGAAAAAAGGAAATTCCTCATTTCGGGATGCTCCAAATGCCGGTCATTCAGCCATGTCTTACCTTACATACAAACAAGCAAGACACAGAGACTCGGTATTCAAAGATTCAGACTACTTGGATTAATTCTTCTCCAATTTTAAGAGCTGTCCATCAAATGATTTAAGCTCTATATACATATAGTGGCCTAATTGTCAGGAGAGCCAATGCAAAATGTCAGTGTAATCCTTTTCATATAGGAGGGAGTTCAAGGCAGTTTGGTTTTAACTTATTGCTTAGATGTTCCGAGAGCTTGTAATGAAGAGTAAACAACTGCTACCAAAACGCAGCGTGCTATGGGATAATAGTTCAAAAAAGAGTGTGAAATTAATTTGAGGACAAAAGTAAGCCCATCACTCAATTAAGGTTAAAATTTTTTATCAAACCCATACACCTGCAAATCACTTTAAATGGGTCAAAAAGAAATTTAAGTGAGCCCCAAAGTCCAAACAGACTCGTGATATTATCAAAATGTTATGGTATTGGTAGTTTCCTTCTTAATAATTTTCTCTCCCTTTATCATAATGTTTCTATCTATTATTACATCTATACTATAATATAATAAGCAAACTAGGGATATTTGGTTGTCGGTTTGGTACTTTTCTTTGTACACATTTTTTGTACACTCAATACCAATCATTGGATTTTGAGACAGATTAAGGAGAACCGTTGGATGTAATACTAAAATAATATTCTTTTTATAATATATAAAATACTCTTATAGGTTCAAGTTCGAATCCCGCCAACAACATATTATTATTAGACATTTATATCATCTTATAAACTACTCCTAAAAGTTCAAGGTTCGATTTCCCTCAACAACATATTTTAGTTAAAAATTTATATTATTTATTTTCACCATATTATTATTAAATATATTATATTATAAATTACTCCAAGAATTTGAAGGTTCAATTCCCGTCAAAAACATATTAAATTTAAAAAGTTATTTATATATTTTCAATATACAAGCAAAAAACTATCATTTAAAATACTATCAAATACGTATTATTATATTTTATTATCTTCTATAATTTATTTTCTTACTATTTAAAAAGTAAATATTAAAATTAATGAATAATAAAATAAAAATATTAAATATTAAAATTCAAAAATTCAAAATCTTCCGTGCTTAGCACGGGTTATAAGCTAGTACATATAATAGTCTAATAAGGGATTTAAATTAGTAAAACATTTTAATGAACTACTTAAATGGTGAAAAATTTATTCAATTTAAATTGTCTAAATTATTTTTAATTTAATTTTTTATTTTTAAAAAAATGTGATATCATGCCTAAGTCTTACCATTAATTTGCACGGAATCCTATGTGTTATGAATCATCCACATATTATGTGTGCGTGTTTGTCCCTGAATTAACAATAGTTAGTATTTTGATTACTAAATTTTAAAATTCATTTTGTTCGTGTTATATTTATAAATTTATATCATATTATTTTATAATATAAATTAGTGATTTATATTATATAATCAACTTATACATTTTTAAAACATTCAGTTCAATAAAATAATACTCTCACCGTCCCTTTTTAATTGTCACATTTGGATAAAAAAAATTGTCACTAAATAGTTGTCTCACTCTTATTCAAATACATTTTTATATCAATTTTTCCATATCTACCCCTCCATTCCTAATTCTAATGTTTGACTTTACAACTAATCTCATCATTTAATATAATAATTAGGGTAAATGCATGAAAATAATTTATAACAATAAATTTTTCTTAATATATGTGTTTATTCTAAGTTTGACAACTAAAAAGGGATGGAGGTAGTATTAATAGTTAGTATTTGCAATATATAGATAAATATAAGATATCGATTTAGATATTTATATTTTTTATTACATTTAAATGCATGTTATTCCGAAAAATGGTTGATGAAAACGTAATAATCAGAACATTTATATACAAGTAATTGAACCAATGTAGTTCGACATATTTCAGATTCAAAATCGAAGCATGATTTGATATTTTAAAAGTGCTCAAAATTTCATCATTATATACATATGATATTAGCCCTATCCGGCTGGAAGTGCATCGTCATTTGCAGGATTTAGTATGTTTGTTTGTTCGTGGGAAAGACGAGATCGTCGTCCAACTACGATAGGGGTTGTAATATTCCACATCAATACGAATTTGTGTATTTGACACCGCTATAAGAGCAAGTCGATATAATGCATATCAAAATTACTAGCATACTATGTGATGGATTTTTGGGTCAAGAAGTTGACATGATTTAAAAAAAATATATTTTGAATTTGACTGTGGGTGTTGCAATTAAACTTTAACCAATTTTTTATCACATTTCGCAATTTTATAAAAAGTTTGAATTAATATCATAGTTTGAAATATTAGCTTGTATCAATTTTAATAATGGTAAATTTATAAAAAAAATGTCATTTTATAGTCTTGATTTAATATTTAATGCGAATATAGAATAAAAATTAAACTATTTGTTATTAATTCAAAAAAAATTCACCGATCAATGCAATTTGAGAATCACACATAAATCCATTAAAATATATTGGTTGTAGATTAAATACAATGTTATTTAATTAATATATAAAACTCGATCACGATCAAAATAATGCTCGAACAATATTAGTAAAAATATTCATGTCTGATACTAGTTAATAGCTCGTCACTCGGATAGGTTCTAAAATATAAAAAATTGTATTTTAAGAAAAATAAAAATTCTCAATTTCTCGCGAGATCCCCGTTTCCCATCAGGGATGGGGATTAGGTAGCAAAATAATTTTTATTAGTGGATCGGGACGTGTTCGGAAATCGCATTCGGATTTAGAAGCGGTGGAAGATGTCACCACGATCACGAATTGACCCGACATTTATCACTAACTACATTATTTGTATCCATTTAATACATGCAGATTACATGTCACAAATAAGAAAATGTATTATTCGCTTTATGAGCTAAATTACCAACGTTGCGAAAATTAGTAAGTTAGAAACATTGATACTTAATCACCTTATATTTGGTATATCTAAAACATTATATGTATTATCAATACACAAACAATTAAGAATGTTATTATTACGTGATTATATATATAAAAAATTAGAAATTGATGAGTATCTCGCATGAATTAATATGCTAGTAGTAATTTAACAAGACACCATACTTTCTATTATTATTATTACGATCTCTATCATTTTTCTTGTGTAAATGTGCTTATTGAACCTATCTTATATTTTGTATTATAATTGGTAAGAAGTTAATTTTAATAAAAACCCAATGTTCCCATTCTCTCTAAAGTTCACCCAATTGCGTGCCAAAATACATAAAGTGCAAGAATGTTTATAAAAAAACGGGAGGAAAAATAGAGGAAGGAATGAAAGACAAAAAAATGTCCGCAGATCTGTTCCCAAATAATCTCTTGGTGTCTAAAATTCTCAGGTGTATTTGCTAAATCCACCATCCCAAAAAAGAAAATCAACTCCCATTCCCTCTCTCCATAATGACGACTTATTTTTTTCCCACTTTTCTTCTTCTACTTGACCACCTTTTGCCCTTGGGGTCCTCCTTCAACTTTTTGCTGCTGGGGGACCCCCTCCTTTTTCCTTTCAATTACAATTTGTTTCATGAATTTTATTCTCTCGAATTGCCACCCATTCAACCCCGTTGTGTTGTTTTATAAATTTTGTATTCTTATATCGTCTCCAATTTATGTGCATTGTATCCCATGTAACTACATTGAATGGTTATATTTTTGCTGTGTGGAAGGAAAAAAGTATTTATAGAGCAAGCTAGCTATCTTTATTGTATCTAGATATGAATTGCTTCCCATGTTTTTCAAGTGAGAAATCTAACTCCGAAGAAGAAGGCGAGGAGAAGCAGTTGCCTATAGCTCAGCCGAAAGTACCACCACAAATCCCTGGTATATACTTGTAACTTCTTCATTTGTTTTTAGCAAAATCAAAGATTAGTGCTTAGCGGTATTTTAATCACATTCATTTAAATTTAAAAATTGACTAATTATATAGACGTAATGTGATCAAACAAGGATGTTTATGAATTCTTCACAAAAGAATTAGTTAGTGATGGTTTTTGTTCCTATATATTTGATGAAATTACTTTTTCTTGTGCATGCAGAGGATAGACAAGCTGCAGAGAAATCCAATATTACAGCAAAAGCTTTTACTTTCAGAGAAATGGCCATTGCAACTAAAAATTTCAGACAAGAATGTGTAATATTTGATGATGGATTTGGCAAAGTTTTTAAAGGGACACTTAAACCAAGTGGAGAGGTCTGTGACACAAGCACATGCACTTTAGTTTAATTGGACTACTACTTGTTATTCTTTGATAGTTAGTTTATTAAATCAGAAATTTAGTTGTTATTTTTCAAACTTGTACAGGTTGTGGCTATTAAACAACTGGATAGAAATGGAATTAAAGGAAGCAAGGAATTTCTTGATGAAGTGGCAGCCTTGAGTCCTCTCAAACACCCAAATCTAACCAGCCTTCTTGGATATTGTAACGATGGAGATCAGAGAATTTTAGTATATGAGTACATGCCCTTAGGTTCCCTTGAATCTCATCTGCTAGGTATATGAAATTCATGTATATCAATCTCAGACATGTAATATTTTATCCACAAATCCAAAGGGGTTGATAAGCAATTGCAATATGACACTTTTTGAGTAATGTCAAAGTGTTTGCATACATATCTATATCTGATTGTACAACCTTTTATCTTCTTGAGAAGTAAATTGATTTAATACTTAACAATTTTAAAAATGCAGAAAGACCAGCAGATGAAAGTCCATTAGATTGGGTAAGAAGGATGAAAATAGCCACAGGTGCAGCTCAAGGTCTACGGTACTTGCATGAAGAAGCAAATCCCCCTCTTATATTCCGCGATTTCAGATCGGCCAATATCTTGTTGGACGAAGAATTCAATCCAAGACTATGGGATTTTGGGCTTGCAAAGTGTGCAGAATCAGGGAATATAACTGGTGACGTTCCTCCAAGGGTGATGGGGACATATGGTCATAGTGCTCCCGAGTATGTAAGTACAGGGGAGCTCACATTGAAGTCGGATATATATAGTTTTGGAGTTGTCTTGCTTGAGCTTATCAGTGGTCGTCGTGCCATCGATCCAGATCGACCAGCTAACGAGCAAAATCTAGTTACTTGGGTACGTATGCCTACACATAGTAATATTCTCTACATTCTCTCCTACATTCCTAGCTTTTTTCAACTCTCATTACAGAATAATATTTAGACCTATGGTTTTAATAGTATTCATTAAACAATCAGGTTATCATTTTTTAAGAAAGGCATAAAATTTATGTTGAACCATAGTACCTTTTATGTACCGAAATAAGAACATGACAAATTGACTGAGCTGACAACTAAAGTGATATTTTAAGTATACTAACAGACAAATGAAACAATTCTACCCCTGAATTTCGTACATGTTAATCCTATATATGTTGCTCCTGAGCAGGCACGACCTATATTTAGGGATCCAAGAAGATTTCCTGAAGTGGCAGATCCACTTCTTAGGTTGGATTTTTCAATGAAAAGTTTAAATCAAGCAGTTGGGGTTGCAGCTATGTGTCTTCAAGAGGAACCAACAGTCCGCCCGTACATCACAGATGTTGTTACTGCTCTTAGCTTTCTTGATTTTGATGCAAATGAACCTCCACCATCTTCATTACCTTCTTCAGGTAACAAATCTGTGGAAGATGTTGATGATGGAGACCAAATAGATAATGAAAGTGAAGGTAGTTTCTCAAATCAGGAAGACGACGAAGATGCTGGTGACGGAGACCAATCAGATAATGAAAGTGAAAGTTGTTTCACTAATCAGGAAGACGACGAAGTTGTTGATGATGCAGACCAGTCAGATAATGAAAGAGAAAGTAGTTCCTTAAATCAGGAAGACGATGATAACAATGATGATGAGGAGGAGGAGGAGGACGACGAAAACAAGAGTAATAGCTCTTCCAATCATGAAGAAAATATTAATGATGATGACAAGTGTAGCAGCAGCTCCTTGGATTATGAAAATGAAAGTGGTAACAAAGTATTGTGTGCTGGTGTTTCTTCGGATCACGAGGACAATGAAAAAATTAATGAAACTCATGATGATGATCGTGCTGGTTTTACGAGTGACAATGGTAACACTGATGATATTCATGATGACATGAGTTGTTATTCTTTGGATGACGAGGACACTGCACTTACAATTGAGCTTGACAATAGAAATAGTTTATCTGACGACATATCGCCAGGTGAAGCCTATGATGATGATGAAGTTGAACAAAATATCACGATAAAATCAAGCAATGCAAAGAAAGGCAAGGTGATGGAAGTATCGGACGATGAAAGTATATATTCCTCAAGTACATCAAGAAGCAGCAATAGCAGTATAGATTATAAATTAGGAGAAAAAAGGACAACACAAAAGGCCAAGTCTACAAAGCAAAGTAGTGTTGGTAATGTAAGTAAAAAGAAGAGCAAGAACAGGTGGAGGAGAGCAAAATTAGCTTTAAATCATGAAACAGAAAATTGATAAACCTTTTCTTTTTTTAATTACATAACATTTTTTTTATGTCATCTTTTACCTCTGCCTTTTTCATAGAAAGAAACATAAAAATTTCTAACTATTGTGAAATCAAGAAAAGCACAGATTTATGGTGAATTCCAGTAAAAAAATTCATAAATTATAAATTATCTAGATTTTTCATAATCAATAAATTAAAATATGTGGGTGGTGGAGATTATAGTTATTGATTATAAGTCTAATTTAATAAATTGTGATAATTTTATAATTTATAAAATTGGTAAGGAGAATTTATCAAAATTATCCTCTCCACTAAATACTCGACATGTAAAAAAAATAGATTTAAAATTCTCAATTCTTCATCTTCTCCTTTTTTTCCCTCATCTATCTATCCATTGATTGGACCACGTACCATTTTCCACAGCCTATCAATTTGTCGGGTATGCCTGATAAATTCGGTGGGGTGTTGATTTTTCTCGTTGGCAGAAAAAGATAAACCGTGACTTACGGTAAAGAATCTACTGCTGGTGATGCAGCTGGTTAAGGAAAAGGCTGAAACTGAGTCTTTTCTTTCTAGGGCAGTTAAGGCCTGTATTATTTAACACCCACTTTATATATCCATGTATACATGATTTTTGAGGACATTCTTTTTCCTACTCGAGTTTTTTACCATTAGATTTTGCTTTTGTGAGATTTTAACGAGTCTCTTCTTTGTAGGTTCATTCTTTCATACCGGAAGGTGTTATTGTCCAAACGTCCTGAGCAACATGCATGTTCTTCGTGTTCTTCAATTAAATAATAAACTTTTGTGATCAAAAGAAACTCTTTATTAGAATATTATATTCAATTTCAATTCATTTATGAAATATATTCATATCTGACAAAAAAAATGATTGTATTTTTGTAATTTTAAAATTGGGCAAAAAGATCTGCAGGAGTTTAATTAATCAGACGAGAGGATATAACATTTGCATTATCGAAAGAAACAATGTTGAGTTGTTGGAGTGTGTGTAGGAAACTGCAAATGCATTCATTACTTGTTAATCAACCTGAAATAAGAACAACACAAGCATTTCAATTGGGGGGTGTTTCTGTCAAGAAAACAAGTTCAATTTCTTATGTTAAAGTAAAACCCCATTATCAACATTATTCTACTTGTAGTTTTCGTTGCAGGTCTCAGTTGAGTTCTGAGGAGATTGCCCCTGTTGCATCCGCAGCTTATGGTGTTTTGCTTCTTGGTGGTGGTCTATTTGCTTGTAATCTCTCTCTCTCTCTCTCGCCCCCTCCCTCCCTCTCCCCCTCTCTCTATTTTTTTAGTATAAGTTTGTAAGATGGGTTATTCTCTCTCTCTCTCTCTCTCTCTCTCTAAAGATTTGCTTGTTATGTTATCTTCATTTGTGTGAGCAGATACAAGAACTGAGAGTAAAGGGTCACTTTTAGGTGGACTTACCGGGGCTGCTCTCATGGGTGCTGTAAGTACTAATATGTTTTAGTATTTGATTATATTTGTAATATTGTGCATTCCATTTTTCAGTCTCTGAATTGGTGCAAATGCCTAACGATGAAACCGTCAGTTATCAAGAGTGTCATACAAATAGTCAGGCTACTAATTCTTGTTTCAGCATAGCTCAACTGGTGTATATAACTTAAAAAAGTAATGTTTCAGTGTTTTGATTGTTCATTTCCACTTACGCTACTTGCCACCTAGCTAATTTCACATTTGATCTGGTGTTGTTACTTGTTAATGTGCACCTAAGCAATAGGCAACACCAGGCTCTTTAAGATCACCTCAATTATACCTGTGCTTCACTTGATGTGGCACAAGGCGGCTCTCAGTAAAGTGGAGTCCAGTTTTACCTAATCCACTGGAAAATAAAGTTGCAGGTCGGCCAAATTCTCCAACTCCTCCAACCATCACATCCTTCTCCATTTTTCCTTCTTTATTCTTCTTCTTACACATTCTACTTCTTTTCTTTGTGTGTATTGTTGTTTATAAGTATTTACAAGAAAATACAATCTAAAAAAAATATGAGGTCATTAACTGGTCTTGATTTATTGCGAGCATACATTTTACATATTTATGTAACAGTATCTCTTTGAAGTTATGTCGATAATTCATTTGATGATAGAAATTTACCAATGAAGTAGGACTACAAGATCTTATATATTGTAATTTAATTCAGTTCTATAACTTTTTTAATTTGCTTTGGTTTCGTGTTGTTCTCAAATACTAGTATTGTTGGAGTCACAAGTATTGTTAGTAGAAATACTATGTTTGCAATTCTATTTTATTTTCGAGATGTTTTGTTATGAGCCCGAAACAGCCCAATGCTGTAATAACGTATGCAAGGCAAAAGTACAGGGGTAAAAAGGGAATTGCACAGAGTGAAGTCAAGGGAGGACAGTCAAAGGGTGATTTGGTAAATGGCGGACCAGAACAAAAGGGGATCGAGGATGGGAACTAGGGTTTCATGATTATTATTGTTTTGTGCTTCTTATTTTGTTGTGGAGAGACTGGCCTCTCGAAAGCCCAGATTATCCTTGTATTCGTTAATTCGTACTTTCATTTGGTTGTAATTCGATTAAAGACTGAGGTTTCGTTAATTAAAGTACTTAGTGCGTTTCAATTGGTATCAGAGCATTCTTTCCATGGGACCGCCTACAGTGAATCAGCGACTCGATCATCTGGAGGAGAGGGCGGCGACGGTGACTGAAAATATGACGGAGATGGTGTCTAAGACCGTCGATCGAGCCATGGAAGAGATGAGACAGTCGATGCTTGCAATGGTGATGGAAAATCAAGCTGCGATGTCAACAAAAATCGGAGTCGAGTTAGAGACATTGGTGGAACGTTTGGAAGGTCGAATTACTCGGAGTCGGGAGTATCAAGAAGCGTTAATCAACACGATGAGGAACGAACAAGCCCAGTTCCAAACAGATCTCAAATCGAGCCTTACGGGTCTGCAATCGGGTCATGGACTCCAACACCACAAAACTGATGTAAGTACTCATCCTCCTGGTTCTTCCTCTTCAGGTATGAATTCTGGGTTGGGGGGGATGGACGATAATAGGAGGGGTTTGGGAAATAAGTATGTAGAGACAGGGGTGTTTGCGGGTGGAGGTTGTGTTGGGGGTGGATCTGGCGGAGGTCTGGGGAACTGGCGTTTTCGGAAGCTAGATATGCTGATCTTCGATGGCACAGACCCTGATGGTTGGGTATTACTGGTGGAGCGGTATTTCGGGTTTTATAAAATGACTGAGGCGGAGATGTTGGAAGCCGTGGCGGTGGCGTTAGATGGGGACGCGTTGCGATGGTACCAATGGGCAAATACCAGGCGTCCCATCAGTCGTTGGATTGACTTGAAGGAGGGTATTCTTAGGGAGTTTCGATCTGTGAGTGGAGGAACGTTGTACGAACAATGGTTGGCCACGGTGCAAACCACCACCGTGGCGGAGTATCGACGCAGGTTTATAGAAATGGCGGCACCCTTAGACCGAATTTCTGAAGAGATGCTTATGGGACAATTCATAAATGGGCTTAAGGATGATATAAAGGCTGAATTAAGACTGTTAAACCCGGTGACCTTGGAACAAGCTATGGAAATGGCAGTGAGGGTAGAGGACAAATTGAGAATCACAGGAGTAAAGAAATGGAGCTTGGGCTCAATCAAAACAAGCACGACTGCGTACAGTAAAGGCACGTCAGCCATTAACCCTTACTCATGGACACCGTCCACAGGTGCGACATCGTTTAGGAATTGGGGATCGTCTGAGTCTCAAGCCTCGGTCCAATCACCTAAATCAGTGTCACCATCACTGAAGTATGTCTCCCCATCGACAAAAACTGTGGGTGAAGTAAGGCGTCTTACCGACAAAGAATTGCAGGAGAAAAGAGCTCGGGGTTTGTGTTACCGGTGCGACGACAAATGGGTACAAGGCCACAGGTGTAGACGAAGGGAATTAAGTGTCTTATTGATTGATGATGAAGAGGAGGATATCGAAGGTGGAAGCAGCGAGTCGTTGCGCAGCCCAACAGAGGAAGTTAGCTCAGAGGTATCTCTTAACTCGGTTATCGGTCTAACTAGTCCTAAAACGATGAAGCTTAGGGGGTTGGTGGGCAGTCAAGAGGTGGTTATAATGGTTGACCCTGGGGCAACCCACAATTTTATTAGCCTCCCTACGGTGCACAAGGGAAATATAGCCGTGACAAATTCGGGCAGTTTTGGGGTTTCGTTGGGTAATGGGGAGGCCATTAAAGGAGAAGGAATTTGCAAGAATGTGTGTGTTCAACTAGACGGGGGAATCGAGTTGGTGGAGGACTTCCTGCCCCTTGAACTAGGCAGTTCAGATATCATCCTTGGGGTACAGTGGTTGGAGAAGCTGGGAACAGTTACAACTAATTGGAAGACACAGGTTATGAGCTTTGAGCTAGGGGGTGAACAGGTGACAATAGTGGGTGATCCCACACTGGTGAGGTCTCAAATTTCTCTGAAAGCCATGTTGAAAACTCTTCGGAAGCAAGGACAAGGGTATTGGGTTGAATGTAAAATGATGGAAAACACTGAAAAACAGGCGGAAGTACGAGACAGCCACATCATGGGGGTTCCATCCTTCCTTCAGAGCACAATTACCGAATATTCAAAGGTCTTTAACGAACCAACAGGTCTGCCTCCAAGGAGGAACCATGAACATGCCATCAATTTAAAGGATGGAAGTAATTCAGTAGGGGTTAGGCCCTACAGGTATCCCCAAAGTCAGAAGGATGAAATCGAAAGGCTGATTGCAGAGATGCTAGCTGCTGGAATCATTCGACCCTCCCAAAGCTCATTTTCCAGCCCGGTATTACTTGTGAAGAAAAAAGATGGGTCGTGGCGGTTTTGTGTGGACTACCGCCCACTAAACAAGGAGACCATCCCGGATAAGTATCCCATTCCGGTGATTGATGAATTGTTAGCCGAGTTGAAGGGTGCTAAAAGGTTCACGAAGTTGGATCTTAAGGCGGGGTACCACCAAATTTTGGTACGGCCCGAAGATATCCACAAGACGGCCTTCCGCACCCACAATGGCCACTATGAGTTTCTCGTCATGCCATTTGGGTTGACGAATGCCCCGGCCACCTTCCAATCGTTAATGAACGATATTTTTAGGCCCTTCTTGCGTAAGTTCTTATCCGTTTTTTTTATGACATTTTGATCTATAGCACGGGAGAAGAGGAACACCAAGAGCACGTGAAAAAGGTATTGGCGAAACTGGAGGAGAACAGCCTGTATGCCAATTTAAAAAAATGTGAATTCGGGAAAGAGAGAATTGGCTACTTGGGGCATGTCATTTCTGCCCAAGGGGTTGAGGTCGATCATGAAAAGGTACAGGCAGTTAGGGAGTGGCCACAACCTCGAAACTTAAGAGAACTAAGGGGATTCTTAGGTCTTACGGGGTATTACAGAAAATTTGTTTCGAAATATGCCCAATTGGCTCAACCCCTAACCGAACAGCTCAAGAAAGACAATTTCGGATGGACTACAGCAGCTACCATGGCCTTTGAAGAGTTAAAGACAGCCATGACCACCACTCCCGTGCTCGTTATGCCGGATTTTCAGAAGGAGTTTGTAGTTGAGGCAGATGCCTCGGGGTTTGGGATCGGAGCTGTACTGATGCAAGGCAACAGACCCATAGCTTACTTTAGCAAGTTGTTTGGAGTACGGACCCAGCAAAAATCAGTCTACGAGAAGGAACTGATCGCCATATGCTTGGCTGTACAAAAGTGGAGACACTATCTTCTTGGGCGACATTTCGTGATACGAACAGATCAACAAAGCCTGAAGTACATCACCCAGCAGCATGAAATCAATCAGGATTATCAGAAATGGGTCACCAAGCTGTTGGGATTCGACTTTGAGGTTCAGTTCAAACCAGGGGCGACAAACAAAGTGGCTGATGCGCTCTCTCGTAAACATGTGGGGGAGGTGATTTTAAATTCTATGTGTTCCTCGTATGGAGTCAATTGGGATCAGTTGGAACAGGAGATAGCTAATGACAAAGATCTACAACAGATTGTCAATGATCTGTTAACAGGGTAGAGAGATCACCTTGGGTTCAGTTTGGTGGAGAGGCGTTTAATGTACAAGGGGCGTGTGGTCGTGCCCAGGTCTTCGACTTTCATTCCAGTCTTATTACACGAGTACCATAACTCATTGGTAGGAGGACATTCGGGGGAATTAAAAACCTATTTGAGGTTGGCCCAAGACTGGTACTGGTGGGGCATGCGACATGAAGTTTCGAGGTACGTCCAGCAATGTACTGTGTGTCAACGACAAAAGGCCTCTCAACAATCACCAGCCGGACTGCTCCAACCTCTACCCATCCCCACACTGGTTTGGGAAGACATTTCGATGGATTTTATCGAAGGTCTTCCCATGTCTTTAGGAGTGAATTCCATCTTAGTGGTGGTTGATCGATTGTCTAAGTACGGACACTTTATTGGCCTCAAACACCCCTTCGATGCATCTACTGTCGCCATGGTCTTCATTCAGGAGGTGGTCAGGCTTCATGGGTTTCCTGCCTCCATTGTCACCGACAGAGATCGGATTTTTATGAGCAACTTCTGGAAAGAGTTATTTCGATTGCAGGGAACAGCCTTAAAGCGCAGTACGGCATACCACCCGCAAACTGACGGGCAAACCGAGATTGTGAACAAAGGATTGGAAACTTACTTACGATGTTTTGTGGGAGATAAGCCTAAAACCTGGGCTAAATGGCTAGCGTGGGGGGAATTCTCTTACAATACTTCTCCACACTGTTCAACAAAAATGAGCCCTTTTAAGGTGTTATATGGGCGTGATCCTCCACGTGTTTTGCGACTCGGTCGGGGGCAATCTCCAGTGAACAGTTTGGAGGAACTCTTACAGGAGAGAGATGCAATATTGGACGAGCTTCACTATAACCTGGTGCTAGCTCAGCAAAGCATGAGACAGACGGCTGATGCCAAGCGTAGAGAGGATTCGTTTGAGGTAAATGACTGGGTATTCCTTAAACTTCAACCCTATCGCCAACAAACCCTGGCCAGAAGACCATGTGAGAAACTATCAGCACGCTACCATGGTCCATTTCGGGTCCTGCAAAAGGTAGGCAGAGTGGCCTATAAACTGGAACTCCCACCAGAATGTAAACTCCATCCTGTCTTTCATATATCTCAGCTGAAACGCCATATTGGAACAGCAATGGTAGGGTCAACTATTCCATCTCAACTAACGGCTGAACTGGAGTTAGTGGTCGAACCTGAGGAATTAGTGGAAGTGAGGCAGGTACAGGAGGGGGGCAACATAAGACAGGAAGTGCTACTGCAGTGGTGGAAAGGGCTACCCAGCTATGAGGCTACATGGGAAGATTTGACAACCATTATGCAACAATTTCCAGCTTTCCACCTTGAGGACAAGGTGCGTCTTTGGGAACGGGGTAATGTTATGAGCCCGAAACAGCCCAATGCTGTAATAACGTATGCAAGGCAAAAGTACAGGGGTAAAAAGGGAATTGCACAGAGTGAAGTCAAGGGAGGACAGTCAAAGGGTGATTTGGTAAATGGCGGACCAGAACAAAAGGGGATCGAGGATGGGAACTAGGGTTTCATGATTATTATTGTTTTGTGCTTCTTATTTTGCTGTGGAGAGACTGGCCTCTCGAAAGCCCAGATTATCCTTGTATTCGTTATTTCGTACTTTCATTTGGTTGTAATTCCATTAAAGACCGAGGTTTCGTTAATTAAAGTACTTAGTGCATTTCATGTTTTCGATTCATAATTATGTTATCTTTGATTGGCTTTCACTATGTTTAAAGCTTCATTGAAATCTCATCATCAGTTGCAAAGCCCGTGGCACTACCCTGTCATCTGTTCTATGCATACTCTATATTCATTAATAGGACTTAGCAAGTTTGTCTATCAGTGACTATAATATAGCTACCCTGTCTGAGATAATTGATCGACTGTAAGAATCTTAGCAAGAGATCATTGCTAGCAAGTGTGGTTTCTGGTTATACAAAACCTGGTAAGTAGACGTCTTGAATATGAGATGTATCGTATCAGCATCAATCAGATAACCACTTGCATCATGGACTAGGTATCTTTTCAGTGTAAATCTTTAGCTATAATTTTTGCTAAAGTATATCTTAGTTACATTTTTTTTTGCTTGATAAATCTTAGCTACAATATAAAACACTAATTTACCCTCTCAGTGTACCCATCTGCTTGATATTTACAGTCTGTGCTTAGCTTCACTATAGTCCACATGGTCTTTGTTATAGTCAGGTCATGGCTACCCCTGATCAACTCGAAGAGCGAATTGATCCCTATATACATGGTATGTATGCAATTTGAGGAAGGACGGTCAGAATTACCCTACCCCAATACATTTCGATATTAAGGCCCTGTTTGGCAATTAGCGATTAGATGTTAGTGGTAGCGGATTGAATTTCTATCATTTCCAGCAAAATCTCCATATTTTGTTGTTCCTAAATTTCTATAACAGCAGTCTTGAATAACGGCACTCATAAGTCTTCCACAAAAATCAAGGCCTAGTCCGAGATGATTGACATAGAAGGTTTACGTAACTTGATCACATAGTGTATAATAAGTGTATAATATACTCTGTGCTGTCTGAGTTGCTGTGCAAGGATCTGTTCTCTTTTAAAATAGATGTTTGTTGTGACCTGTCATTCACCAGCACAGCGAGAATATCTTTCACAAGAGGGCAAGATAATGGACAACCCTCTGCAGAGAATCCATACTGAGCAAATACCTAGTGCATGATGGTTGAGGCAAAGTCTGTAGCAAGCCTGGACTAAACTGAAAGTTTCACTTTCTTTTTATATGTGGATAACGAAAAAAAAAATCCTGCACAAAGTAGAAACCACCAAAAAAACTTAGGTTATTGACTCTTAAAGTGCAAGTATCTTATCTAACAGAAATCTGACACTCTACTGTAAAGGTCTGTACACTTGTAAATTAACCAATATCTTCTGCTGGTAAAAACATTAATTCTTTGTCACATTAGCAGTTAACATATATCAATATGTTATTTTCTTTATATAGGCGTACTTCTTAATGCTATCTCCCGATACGAAGGATTTGGGTGAAGCCCTTGCCTTTGGATCTGCTCTCCTCTTTTCCAGTGTTTTTGGTAAACAATTTAATTTTATATACTAATGCTTTAGTTATCTCCTTTGTTGCAAGGATTACATGCCGCAGCTATCAAGCATTTTGTTAATCCTATTTGTACTTGTTGGTGCACGTATAGTAACTTTTTTTTTTTTAAATTTCTTTTTTTATGAAGGTATACGCTTGGCAGCTACTCGGAAGATAGTGCCAGCAGGCCCTCTGTTAGCCCTTTCTCTAGGTGCAGTAGTTTTGTTTCTCTCAGCATATCTTCAAGACACTGTCTGATGTGAGAAATTGCTACCAAATTACAGTTTCTTCGGCAAATGGAATGCAGTTGCAACGTAACTTGTCTTTTTGTTTCGCCAGAATTGTTCTCGAATATGTGCTGCTGCTGACAATTCCGGTCGTATCTTATCTCAGTTAATTTTCATAAATGTACACCCTGATTTTTGTGTATTCAAATCGAAATGTTTCTTCCGCCCGAATTTGTAATGCCACTATGTCTTGCAAGCTTAATTGATCAACTTATATGGATGCTGTTCACATGCGTTAGTTTATTCGTATGGCACATTTCTATTCAATGCAGTGGGGGTTTGTGATGTTGCAAGAAATCTAGGATTTGAATATACATTGAGATAAAATTAATAAGAGATTCGGAACTGCTAAGGGACTGGTGAGAAGAAAAGTCGGGCGGTCACGGTCAACATTTAGCTCCAAGGACTTGGTATAAAAAGACAAAACTAACATCTACTAAGAGGGCGTACGCTACAAGAAAAACAACTTACAGTTAAACCTCGATGAATGAATACATTTGGGAACGGAAAATTTTATTCATTTATCGAGTTAAAATATACACTGTCTCTATTATGTCAGGACCGGAAATAATTATTCATTTGATGAGGTTATTCATTTATCGAAAATTCATTTATCAAGGTTCTACCCTATGTTGTATTTGGTTGGTGAGAATGGAATGGAATTAATGAAATTAAAAGAAAAAAATGGAGGTAGATGGGAGATTTAGAAAAAAAATGAATAGATACAAAATTTCTATGAGGAGAAATGCGAAGAAATTGAATGATGGAGAGAATGGAGTATTGCTTCTTAAATAAATGAGTTTGAGTTCTAGTTCAAATAATTGAGAATGGAATGGATGAATGAATAAATATTTTAGACAGTAACCTATTTCATAATTCAAATTTCATTCCATTTCTTTGCATTCCATTCATCACAGTCGAACACAACATAATATGTAGACGGCAAGAGTATGGGCATATGATACAAGAAAAATAACCTAACATCCTACGTGCAGAGCCCGGACCATTTCGGTTTGATTTGGTTTTAGGGAAAAATCGAATATGGAACCATATACTTATCAAAAACCTTGGGGCAAGAGTAAAGTTGCAATAAATGAATGAACAGCAGTGCCGGTGGGCTCTTTCTTCTCACTGGCTGAAGCCCCAGTAAGGAGGGTCGAGAGTCTTTCGGTTGTGGGGGTGAGGAGGAGAGGTAGATCGAGGAGGTCGTGGGAAGAACAGCTTAGGATGGATCTGAAGGCCTTAAACTTAAATGAGACCATGACTGCGGATAGGTGTTCTTGGAGGCGCCAGATCAGAGTGGTGGATTCTCTTTTAGGGAGCGGCTCTGTTGTTGAGAGCCTCAGAATTGGGATGTCTCGGTTAGCGTTATCTTAGAAGTTCGGCTTTATCGTTCTCTTTTTTTTTTTCCGTTTTTGTATTGTTTTCTGGTTTTGCAGTTGCAGGGAACTTGGCTCGGTGACATCTTAGATCTGAGTGTCTTGCAGAGCGGAATAAGCAATCCCCTGGTAGGTAAACCCCATGTTTTAGGCAAGAAGTGTTGCTCGGAGTCGACCTATATCAGGAGAGGAGTATCTAAAACCCGGTTAGGTAAGTCCCATGAGGTCCAAGCCATGGGTCCAGGTTCGACTGAGTACTTTCCCATTCTTAATCATCTTTGTATATAACACACACTGTTTTGTTGCGCACTAAGCCGGGAGTCTCCACGGAAACAGCCTCTCTACTGTAAAAAGTAGGGATATAGTCTGCATACATCTTACCCTTCCCAGACCCTACTCTGAGCGGGATATAATGAGTATGTTTGATTTGGTTTGGTTTAGAAATGTCACCTAAACAAAAGAGCGAAGTTTCGTGACTTCAAACCACGTACGGAAGCTTTCTTTTCTCTAAATCCTAGGTCAAGTTTCATGCTTCTATACTAACTTAACATGACCATAAAAATACAACCTCAAACTTAGTTCTTTAAAAATGCAACCTCGAAGCAAATCTTAAATTTACTGCCATAAATTAACTTAACCAACACAAATTAAAATTCAGACAAGTATCAGACAAGTTTTTGTATACAAAATTAGAATACATGTTTTTTTTTCCTATCAGACACGAGTATAAAAATTATGTTAGAGTTTGACTTGTACTATAATTAAGGGATCGAATTTGAAATATTAATAAGTTTTGGAGTTTAATTGAATTTATGAAGTCTCATCTAAGTTATCAAGTTCTGATTTTAATTCCATAAAGACCAGTTATTATATCTTGAGAAAAAGGATCCTAAGATATATTTGAGGGAACTTTTCCTGAGATACAATACAAAATAACCTTAAATTTTACTGGGCCGGCAGGGCTAATTAAAAAATTCTGAATTTACTAAAACGCCCACCACATTTTTACATACAAAATATAGGTATCTCAGGAAACTTACCTGAGATATATTTCAGGCTCCCTAATCTCTTATATTTTTTGACAAATTAACCTAAAAGTGTATTTTTTACAAATAATCAAGAAACTTTCGAAAATGTTAAAGTAACACGATTATCGTAGAAGTTTTACAAAAATGAAGTTTATGTCACTTGCAGGATCGTCAACAAATCAAATCAATGGAATAATATTTTATTCTCATCTTGTAATGTGTTACATGTAACACCGTAACACATGTAACACATGCTGTTATTGTACACAAATGACATGACAAGCTATTGCTACACATAAAATATAGACTTAATTGCATTTTGGTGGTCTATAGTTTAATTATTTTGCACGAAAATGGCTAAATTTTTATTCGTGCTAGAATGATGGCTAAATGTTGAATTTTGAGTCACTTTGGGGGCTCCGGCTCTCTCCCGTTACATCTGAATTAACGGCGTTAAATAAAAAAAATTCACGAGGACATATTAGTAATTTAGACACATGGCACAACATAGTACACCCCTCACCCTGATTCCCTCCAATTTCACAATATAATATACACCAGATATAAATATACATACACTTGATTGGATAGAGACACATGACAGCCATGCTTTCAACAATGCGTCTGGGCTACATTCATTTCGGCGAAATGATTTTGCCTAATTGTTTCAATCTTGGTAAGATTATTATCTTCTCAATTAAATTCCTTTTTTTTAATATGATTCTTGATTTTCTTGATTGTCAAAAAAATCGAATATACATCAAATATATAGTCCACCCACGAATTGTTTATGTGAGTTGACACAAGGGGTGTGATTAATTTTTTAGTTTTTATTGCCTATATGAACTGTTGAATTTTTGGTGAATTTTTTTTTTTAATAATATTTTGTTGTATGACATTGTGTTGTGTATGTGTGTGTGCTCAATTTGTGAGCATTTTTGGTAGGAACGAGTAAATTGCTAAAGATGATGCTAGGTTGTTCTAAGGTTTACATTTTCGAAAGTCGAAACAAGGCTGCATTGGCCTCGATTGAACGAGCTGTCGAGAAATTTCCCGAAGCTATTATTGTTTCGAAGTTGGCTCCAGTGCCATTGTTGGATTCGTGTCCTTTAAAGAATGTTGTGTTTGCGATGGTGAAAGCTGCTTTTGATGCTATTGATCTCGGAAGAATTGTTTCTACTTTAATGTCACGGGGAAATAAAGAATCTGTTAAAATTTAAATAGAACTGCAATTAAGTAGTGCTTATGATTTCTGTGTGATAGCCTTGGCCTTTCATCTTTCTCTTTTTTCTTTTATCTATGAAATTGAAGAATGCGTAGAGTGCTTTAGCATGTTTGGTGTTTACTTGTGATAGTATCACTTTACTTTCAAGATCACTTGTTTATACGGAGAAAGAGAATGATTTAAAAATAATGTATCTAGTATTCTAGTGAAAATAATGTATCCAGAATGATTTAAAGCCATTTGGGGATTATATACCCAAATTAGCCGTTACAGCTTTATTATACCCATTTTATCCCTTCAACTGTTAAGATTAAACAGAGCAGTTAACGGGAGAGAGCCGGAGCCCCTAAAGTGGCTCAAAATTCAACATTTAGCCATCTCTCTGGCATGAATAAAAATTTAACCATTTCTGTGCAAAATAATTAAACTACAGGCCACCAAAGTGCAATTAAGTCTAAAATATAATGTGTGGAGCGACATTTAGGGACCTCCATCATCACCCTTTTCCGAATGTACTTTAACTTTTTTGACAAATTTTGTAACTAAAAATATGTAACATGTATACATTTTTACATGTTTTTTTTAATTTGATTATTTTTCTTTAATTATATCCTTATATATAATAAACGTAAAAGTGATTTTATCTAATTTTTTGGTAGTACGATGATATGGTTAACCAAAATAGTACGAGTCGTTGGATCTTAAAATAAATAGATGAGAATCGTTAGATTTAATATTAAAAAGATGTACTTTATTGATAGTAGAATTATATTTGAATATTAAAAAATAAATGTAAATAATCTAAATCAAGTATAACTAGATTTTCTAAATTTAATAAAATTCTTGATTAAAAAATTAGTAACTTTCTTTTCTCTTCAATTTCCGGGTAATTTCAACTAGAAAATAATTGTTAAACCATAATAAAAGATGATTTATTGAATTTTGTGTGGGATGTAAAATTGTCTGAATCTAATTTTAAAATTCAAAATATAACAAAATTGTAACCTAATTGTGTGAATATAATAAATAATAATTATTTATTTATTTATATTCAAATGATTACTTTTTTCAAAGTATTTCAAATTTATGAATACTTTATTTTCTTCAATAAAATATTAAAAATGTATATTAAAAAAATTAATTATTAACATAATTTATATAAGGGTGCAATTTCACAACCACCGTTGGTTGGGAAGGGGAATTCAGCCACCAAATCAAAGCCGTTAATTTCAAATATTTCTACAACTGACGCAATGAAACAATGTGGAAGAAGTAAAAATGTGCAATTACTTTTTTACCCTTACAACTACTGCCGCAATGATACAATGCGGTGTTGAAAATCTGAAATTACTTTTTTACCATTAATACTGCCGCAATGATATATTGTGGTATCCTTTTACTGCCGCAATGAGCTATTGCGATAGGCGCTTGACCCGGTTTAACCCGAATTAAACCTGTTTCTCCTTTATTCATTCTCCAAAAACACTTAACACGATTCAGGTGATTTCAAGACGATTTTCAGGCGATTTCCAAACAAAATCTCATCTCATCTCCTCTAACTATCTTCTAATTGGTACTTACGCATACATACATATACACACACGCACTATTATATACATTGCTACGTTTGATTCGTTTTTAATTGTGGGTCGTGTTGATTTGCTTCGTTTTACTTAAAAACATGAATTTAATCGAATTATTAGGGTCCATAGTTCGAATTTTACCCATTTTTGGTTTGAATTAGGTTGAAATTAGGGCTATTACCCTCAGTTGAGTTGAAATTAAGGTTTCTCATCTTCAATTAGGTTGAATTAATTTGAATTGCCCATTTTAGAATAATGATTCGAGTTATTATGTAAATTTTTATTCAAATTATGAATTAATTCGAATTATTAGGGTTTACAATTTTGAAATTATAATTATAAGTTTTTTATGAGTTGTGGAAATTTTAAATCGAATTTTTGAATTATTAATTTGAATTTTTGAGTTTAAAATTTGAATTTATGATTAAATATGATTTGTTAATTCGAATTTTGATTAATTAATCCAAATTAGGCTTAATTTCCCTAATTTAAATTTTAATTTCCATATTTCTAATTCGAATTATTTGGATAAATTGTTCATTATCTATATTAGGTTTAATTTGTTTGGGTTCGAATTGTAAATTATAAACTTGAATGTATAGATTCGATTTTTGTGGATTTTGTGGTGATCATGTTCGAATAACATGATAATATAATCATTATCTATAAATTCGAATTTTTTGTAAATGTTTCATTAATAAATGAATTTCTCAATATTAAATTCGAATTTTACTTAATTTATTTATTTGAATTATGTGATATTTAGTATTATATAAGGCAATGTGTGTGTTTTATTATACATGGTTCACATTCATTTTTATTGATACATATATATGTGATAATGAAATGTTTACATGCGGGTAACTGTTCTTTATCAATTTTCAACCAATTTAGTAGATGTTTATGAAATGTGTCTAATTTTTTGATTTCTCACGTTGTGGATACTATGGATATGAAGTGCGGGCCTCTCGATAGATCCCTCTTGACCATGCAGGATGATCATATTAGCAGTCACATATGGCAGAGGGTGAGCGAGAGAAGTGGATGTCCGCCTGTTGACAACCAACCACGACCAGTGGGTATTTTGATGAGATCCATAACGTGTACTAACCCACGCTCGATTCCCCATAACGACATCCGATTGATCACGGCGTTAGTGGAGAGGTGGAGGCCAGAGACCAACACCTTTCATTTCACATTTGGTGAGATGACCATCACTTTAGAGGATGTTTTCATGATATTGGATCTGTCTGTTCGTGGTCATGTTGTTACTCATACGGAGCTTGCTAGTCCAATTAAATATTGGTGGGGTGAAAAGCATAATGTTATTTGGTTAGAACATGGGGTGACTCCTGCTCTTGCTTGGGACAATGTCCAATTCCTAAGACGCGATCGCGACTTGGAATCTACAGTGGTGGATGCATATGTTCAGCTGTTGAAGGTTAGGGAAAGCAATTATTATCTGGGTAAAGCGCTAGTCCCTCCATACAGGAGGTTTTTCCTTGCCTACAATTTTTTCATGACCTTGGCACTTGGGTACTACAACGACTTGGAGGTAAATCAATTTTTTCTTCCATTTATTTGCAATTTATGCAAATAATTACTTGGTTCTTGCATTTTAGGCCTTAAATGCAAGAATTAGAGAAATAAAGGTCTAAAATCCAAGAAATAGAGAAATAAACGTCTAAATGCAAGAATTAGAAAAATAAAGGTCTAAATGCAAGAATTATAGAAATAAATGTCTAAATTGCAAGTATTAGAGAAATAAGGTCTAAATGTAAGAATTAGAGAAATTAAGGTCTAAAATGCAAGAATTATAGAAATAAAGGTCTAAAATGCAAGAATTATAGAAATAAATGTCTAAAATGCAAGAATTATAGAAATAAAGGTCAAATGCAAGAATTATAAAAATAAAGGTCTAAAATGCAAGAATTAGAGAAATAAAAGTCTAAAATGCAAGAATTAGACAAATAAATGTCTAAATTGTAAGAATTAAAGAAATAAAGGTCTAAAATGCAAGAATTATAGAAATAAAGGTCTAAATGCAAGAATTAGAGAAATAAAGGTCTAAAATGCAAGAATTATAGAAATAAAAGTCTAAAATGCAAGAATTATATAAATAAAAGAATTAGAGAAATAAAGGTCTAAATGCAAGAATTATAGAAATAAAGGTCTAAAATGCAAGAATTATAGAAATAAAGGTCTAAAATGTCAGAATTAGAGAAGTAAATGTCTAAAATACAAGAATTAGAGAAATAATTGTCTAAAATGCAAGAATTATAGAAATAAATGTTTAAAATGCAAGAATTAGACAAATAAATGTCTAAAATGCAAGAATTAGAGAAATAAAGGTCTAAAATGCAAGAATTATAGAAATAAAGGTCTAAATGCAAGAATTGGAAAAATAAAGGTCTAAAATGCAAGAATTACAGAAATAAAAGTCTAACATGCAAGAATTAGAGAAATAAAGGTCTAAAATGCAAGAATTAGAGAAATAAAGATCTAAATGCAAGAATTATAGAAGTAAAGGTCTAAAATGCAAGAATTAGAGAAATAAAGGTCTCAAATGCAAGAATAAGAGAAATAAATGTCTAAAATGCAAGAATTAGAGAAATAAAGGTCTAAAATGGATTCAAAACTTCTTTTATCATTTCCTTGGAATTTATGCAAATAATTATCCAGTTCTTGCATTTTAGGCCTTAAATTTTCATTTCTTTGCAATTTAAGAAGATAATTATCTAGTTCTTGCATTTTAGCCCTTCAATTCTAATTTCTTGCATTTTAGTCTTTAATTAATTTGCTTAATTCTTGCATTTCATAAATTATTTTCTCATTTCTTGCAAATGCATCCAAATTGTAAACTATCGAAGGTGATGAAAGATCGGGAATGTTTCTATAATACCTACCAAGATCAGCACATTGGGCCACCAATACAATATTGTGATATTGCCTTCTTCCCCACATGCACACAAAATCATTGGATTTTGTTTTTTGTGGACCTTAAAAGAATGAAATTTCTTTTAATTGATCCTCTCCGGGAACATAAACCTCAATATTGTGACTTACGAAAGGCATATGCCTAGGAGATTTATGTCATGGCAATCTATGCTCTTCATAGTTATCTTCTTTTTTAAATATGTTGTTAATTCTTTATGTGGTAAATTTGTAGGAAAAATTCTTGTCGTGCATGCTTCATTTCTTGGATGGAATAAAATTTGGTGAAGACCGGTTTGTGAATGTGAAGTTCATTAAGTATCGACCGAAGCAACAAGGCGGCTCTAATTGTGGCGTGTACGTTTACAAGTATATTATTATTATTATTATTTGATCTCGTTTATTTGATAGATTTAAATTTGGATTGTATTATTATTTTGTTAATTTTGGTTTGAAAGTAGCTAGTTGTATTTGTATTTATATTGGTTGGGATTGTGTTGATGTGGTATTGTTGTTAGTTAGATTAGTTAGTCATATGTTGGTAGTATTTTTCTATGTATAAGTTCGTTGGCAGGGAAGGACTATTAATACAAGTTCAAGTTTTAATTTCTTAAAATCTAGAAGTGTGAGAAATAATTGATGTGTTCGAATAAACTAATTATAAACAAGGAAAACTAAAATTTAATTGATGAGGAAAAGCAATCCGAGAAGTAGGGTTCTTCAATTGGTTCAATAATGTTATTGTAATGCGATATATATGTTTCTCATACTTTGCTAAAAACAATTCTTCTAACATTTATAATGTTCTCTCCCAAGATACAGAATAATGTCTACAACCATATCTCAAAAGTCACTCCCATGATCAATCAAAATACAATTATAGATTTTTAAGACCTGAGAATTATAAGTTTCATAGTCCTCTTATTAATTTCCCGATTTAATAATTGAACCACGTCTATCAAATCATGAACGAAAATTATGACTCCTTTCCCAATTTATCATAATCCCTATGAATATAATTAAAGGTTAGCTACTCCCTTAATTTGGTTAAGTCCTCAATGATAGATTAAAAAAAGTAGAGAATTATTATCACAATCAAACAAACATATCACCAATGAATAATACCTAATTCTCGGATTATAGAATTAGTTACTCATGCTAGATAAATAAAATAAACATATATTAATGGGTAAAATCATAATTAAAAGAGTTTAGAGTGAAGAAATTACAACTTTAAGAATTTCTTAAGCTTGGAGTAAATCCCCTCTATCCTTGCTCTCCCACCAAAATAGAACTTAGAAATTTAAGTGTTTGAATTTAAAACTAAAATTTACAAAGGAAGCTGAGGAAAACAAGAGGGAATAGAACTGAATATTCGGTACAGAGATGTCCTCAAACTCACTGCAAATACTCCTATTTATAGCCAAAGTTAGCACACCTACTGCCACAATTAAATGAGCCGAAAGCAATGGCGGGCGGTATAATATTGTTGAATGAATTGATTGCTTTGAAAACAAATCATTCTGCTGCGCATGATTCATTTGAATACACCAAACATAAAGATTCTTTTGTTTTAAAAACCATTCACGTGGCTTTTACTTTTGAACGGGCTCACTAGACATGCTTTTTAACCCGCAAAGCTTATAATCTTTAATTAATAAATAATTAATTAAATTCATAAATTATAAAAATATATATATAATATTATTAGATATTTATAAATATAATTTTCTAAATAAATTAAATATTTATTAACATAAATAAATCCTTAAGTCCTAAGCTGCGGTTTCTTGAGGGCCTGGAACCGGACTCCTTTTGCTTAGCAAAAATTATATTAATTCCAACCAGGATTCCCGCTTTATGAATATATCACTTTCCATATTTTTGTGACAATTCTTATTTCCTCATTGCTCGTCCAGGTCTAAGCTACGGTCTCTTGAGGATCTGAAACCGGGCTCCTTTTGCTTCAAAAATTATCCTATAAACATAAAAAATCATCTTAGCATCCAATCCAAATTAAAATGCTACTAACAATGCTAATCAAGGACAAAATTATTACAAACTAAGGATAAATAAGAGATAACATGCTATAAAATATACATAAAATTAGCATGTATCAAATACCCCCCAACTTGACCTTTGCTCGTCCTCGAGTAAACCAATATAAAATAACAACTTATTAATACCACTTCCGTGGGTGATCACGGTTGCATTTGGCATATGCAACAAGCCCTTTAAACCCCTAGGTAGCCCTAGTGGACGAGTGAGGTCTCGTGAGGGCCTATAGTGAATGTACCCATAAAATCCATCTAGCTCATGTGAAAGATCGAATGCCAATACAACACCACACATACAAGTCCTCTCATGCCCCCATCAACTTAAGAATCAAAGTGAAGAATGCAATGCCTTGGTGTCGAAGTTACAAGTATTCATATAGTCTACTCAAAGAAGATGCATAAGTTCTCAACAGTCCATGTCAAATGTAAGAATAAGTTGGTAATCATGCTAAGCCCATAAGAGTACATTTTTGAGTCAAAACTTGGGATCTCATATGCAAAATACAAGTAATAACTCACCTTTCACTCAAAAGAATATTCACTCAAGAACAAGGGTAAGTGTATCACTCCATTCCAACAAAATCATAAGCATGCTTGACACTTGGTATCAATCTAACTTTAACACAACATACACCACTGATGATAATCAAAAGGTCTTTATTCGGGTTGTAATGGGGCTAGGGACAAGGTATGTCAAGTAAGGCAAAAGAAGGTGAAATGTCAAAAGCTAGTACCCAACAACATAAATCATTCAACTCCCCATCTATCATCCCCACACTTGAAATCTTTTTCCAACAAATAAATTGATTAGTCGAACAAAGAAGGATCACACAAACATAAGTATGCTCATTTTTTTTAAGAGCTAAATATAAACAAGTACAATGATCCCATGATAGTAATACCAAATTCGACTAAAAAGTAAATAACCATACCCCATATTCTTCAAAAGTAATGATCATCAATAATCCCATTTTTTGCACACCTTTTTACTCCCTCAAACATTCTACTAGCCTTTGACAATTTGGGTTTAAGTTAAAGTAAGGCCAATACAAGAAAAAGGTTTAGGCAAGTAATGTGGTGTGTCACCGAAAAAATAAGATTAAGCTCAATGGGGTAACTATTTGATCATATATAAATGGTGTGGCAATATAAGAAATATGAGGTTATACCTAACTGCCTTTATCATGTTATCATCAAATAATGTCATGCATTTTAAGAAAGGTCTCAAACAAGTGCTAGCAATGCAAACAACATGTGGACACTCAAGCAAACGAATATAAGATGCAAAAGGTATGCATATAGGCTCAAAAGCTCACTTGGTGGCAAAATATAATCAATCCCAAGTAATTAGTCTCTCTAATGCACTTACTTGTACTCAAAGCATGTAAACCAAATCATCTTGCACATATTCATGTCCTTTTAATCACTTACAAAACTCAATGAGTTTACTTGCTTCAACTTGCTAGTGTATGTGTGTGCATAAGAACAAAGCATATCACTTCTCAATCAAAAGCGTCAATAACACAAGATTCTTTTAGCATGCATGGCTGTATCAAGCTAACTTACAACAACTAATCTTTACAAGGCTAGAATTATTTTTGTGATTTTTAAAATTTTTTAATTTTTTTTAACACCAAATAACCCCAAATAAGGTTCTATCTAAATGAACACACCCCCCAACTTATCACGTTTCTTGTCCACAAGAAACAACACACAATGGACTAATATGCGAGGAAGAAAAGAGAGGACTCCCCTGAATCACGGTCGAGGTGGTAGTGTGCAACCAAGAACTGCCATTGTGGCATCCATCTTGAAATGAAGATCCTCCTGCATAGTCCAAACACACAAAAATATTATTCAAATCAACAAAATTCCTTGGGTTGCCTCCCAAATAGCGCTTGTTTAACGTCATTAGCTCGACGCCTCTCGTGATGAACTTAAGCTTGAGGATTGGAGAGAAGCCAATTGAATCCTCTTGGAATGTCATCACCAATCAAATATGGCTTAAGTCTTTGCCCATTCACTTTAAACACATCGGAACCATCTCGAGTGATGTCCACAACACCATACGGATATACCTTGACAACTTTAAATGGACCAGACCATCTTGACTTCAATTTTCCGGGAAATAGTTTCAGCCTTGAGTTGAACAGTAGAACTTGTTGGTCAACTTCAAACTCTTTCGGTTTAATGTGTCTGTCATGCCACTTCTTTGTCTTCTCCTTGTATATTGCCGCATTTTCATAAGACTTAAGTCTTAACTCATCAAGTTCACTTAGTTGCATTAGCCTGTTAAGTCCCGTAGCTTGTAATTCCATGTTCAAGAATCTTATCGCCCAAAGTGCTTTGTGCTCCACTTCCACGGGTAAATGACATGATTTTCCATACACCAACCTATAAGGAGACATACCGATAGGTGTCTTGAATGTCGTCCTATAAGCCCATAAAGCATCATCAAGCTTCCTTGCCCAATCTTTTCTGGAGCTAGTCACTGTTTTCTCAAGAATTTGTTTAAGCTCTCGATTTGAAATCTCCACTTGCCCGCTAGTTTGAGGGTGATAAGGTGTAACAACTTTTTGTGTAACTCCATACTTTCGCAAAAGATCTCCAATTAATTTATTACAAAAGTGGGATCCTCCATCATTGATGATGGCCATAGGCACTCCAAAACGTGTGAAAATCTGCTTCTGTAAGAACTTTTTCACCACTCTAGCATCATTTGTAGGACTAGCAATCGCCTCCACCCATTTAGAGACGTAATCAACTCCCACTAAAATAAATTTGTTCCCGTAAGACGATGGGAACGGACCCATGAAATCTATACCCCAAACATCAAAGAGCTCAACCTCAAGAATAGGTTGCAAAGGCATCTCATTCCGTCTTGCAATATTTCCTGTTCTTTGACATCGATCACAAGTTGCAACAAAGTTTCTGGAATCTTGATACATTGAAGGCCAATAAATCCAGACTGCCAAATTTTTGCAACAGTTTTCGTGATACTGTTGTGACCACCACACTCTAAAGCATGACAATGATTTAAGACATTAGGAATTTCCTCGTGTGGCACACACCTCCTCATGATACCATTAGCACATTCCTTGTAAAGAAGTGGTTCTTCTCAGAAGTAGTGTTTTACATCAAATAAGAATTTCTTCTTTTGTTGATAAGTCAGTTCACTTGGCTCAATACCACCCACGATATAATTGACGAAGTCCGCATACCATGGTGTAGACAAAGATACGGCCAGAAGTGTTTCTTCCGGAAATGCATCATTGATAGGTATATTAACTCCTACCACTTCATCTCCCTGGTCCAACCTGGATAAATGATCAGCTACCAAGTTTTCAGAACCTTTCTTGTCTCGAATTTCAAGATCAAACTCCTGGAGTAAAAGAATCCAACGGATTAGACGAGGCTTGGCATCCTTCTTTTTCATTAAATAACGAATCGCAGCATGATCCGTATAAACAGTCACCATAGACCCAGCAAGATAGGATCTGAATTTGTCAAAGGCAAAAACCACAGTAAGTAGCTATTTTTCAGTGGTAGCATAATTAATTTGTGCATCATCAAGTGTCTTGCTTGCATAATATATCACATGCATGCGTTTTTCCTTCTTTTGGCCCAATACAGCACCCACAGCATAGTCACTAGCATCACACATGAGCTCGAAAGGCAAGCTCCAATCAGGGGCTGATATGATAGGTGCAGAAGTAAGCTCCTTCTTCAACCTGTTAAAAGCAACAAGACAACTCTCGTCAAAATCAAACACACTATCCTTTTCAAGTAAATTACAAAGAGGACGAGAAATTTTAGAAACGTCTTTGATAAAACGGCGGTAAAAACCGGCGTGTCCAAGGAAACTTCTAATCCCCTTTACGGATGAGGGTGGTGGTAATTTTTCAATCACTTCAATTTTTGCCCTGTCCACCTCGATGCCTTTCCTCGAAATCTTGTGCCCAAGCACAATACCATCCTTTACCATAAAATGACACTTCTCTCAATTAAGAACAAGATTAGTGTCTTCACATCTCTGCAACACTTGAGACAAACTGGTTAAGGAAGAATCAAAGGAAGATTCATATACAGTAAAGTCATCCATGAAGACTTCCATGGTTTTTCCTATAAAATTTGAGAATATGGCCGTCATGAGTCGTTGAAAAGTAGATGGGCCATTACACAAACCAAAGGGTAGTCTACGATATGCAAAGGTGCCATAAGGACAAGTAAAGGTTGTTTTTTCTTGATCCTCGGGAGCAATGGGAATCTGAAAATATCCCGAGAATCCATCTAGAAAATTATAATACTCATTACCCGCTAGTCTTTCGAGCATTTGATCAATAAATGGGAGAGGAAAGTGATATTTGCGAGTAGCATTATTTAATTTCCTGTAATCAATACAAACTCTCCAACCTGTTACTGTCCTAGTGGGGATTAATTCATTTTTTTCATTATGCACGACAGTCATCCCACCCTTCTTAGGTACAACATGTATTGGACTAACCCAGTTACTATATGGATCAAAGTATATAATACCAGCATCTAACAACTTAGTTATCTCTTTCTTAACCACATCTTGCAAATTAGGATTTAATCTTCTTTGTCCCTCAATCATAGGTTTATGATTATCTTCTAAAGAAATCCTATGCATGCAAAGAGCAGGGCTAATTCCATTGATATCTTTAATTGTCCAACCAATTGATGATTTAAATTGCCCAAGCACATTTAACAATTTATCTAGTTCATTATCATGGAGCAAAGCGGACACTATCACAGGATATGTACCATTAGGACCAAGAAGCATACCTTAGATTAGAAGGAAGAGGTTTGAGTTCTACCTGAGGTGCCTCTGAAATTGAAAGTGCCATCTCAATTGTCGGTGTACCTGTTTCTTGCATATCAAGTGCAAGTGATTCTTCAACTTCTTTATCATCTAAGGCTTGTTCCACTTCTGCTAAGTCTACATCTTCAAGACTTACGATCTCATCTACTATGTCAATAGTGAAACATGTAGCATCAAATGAAGGCATCTTCATAGCTTTGTTGAGATCAAATTCAACCTTTTCATCACCAACATTTAATGTCAATTTTCCAGCTTTGACATCAATTGTGGTTCCAGCAGTAGCCAAAAATGGCCTTCCCAAAATAATGGGCATTTCAACATCTTCATCCATCTCCAACACCACAAAATCACAAGGGATAAAGAATTTATCCACTTTGACAAGTATATCCTCAATGACTCCCAAAGGATACTTGATAATACGATCAGCCAACTGAAGTGAAATTCTTGTCTTCTTGAGCTCTCCAAGACAAAGTCTTCCACAAATGGAGTGTGGCATTAAACTCACACTAGCCCCTAAATCACACAAGGCTTTAATATTCTCCATTGTTCCAATAGTGCATGGCAAAGAGAAGCTTCCAGGATCTTTTAACTTCTGTGGAATTGATTTTTGTATCACTGCACTACACTTCGCATTTAGAGTAATAGTTTCCACATCCTCAAGTTTCCGCTTTCTAGACAACATCTCCTTCAGAAATTTGGCATAGAGTGGCATTTGGGCCAAAGCATCAGCAAAAGGAATATTTATATGCAATTGCCGAAAAAATTTCAAGAACTTCTCGTACTGTTTCTCCAATTGCCTGTTATGAAGCCTTTGTGGAAAAGGAATTGGAGGCACATATGGTTTCACTGGTACTTTTGGTGTGACCTTTTCTTCTTTTTGCTCATCATTCACCTTCTCTGAAATTTCTGCTTCAGCTTCTACTAACCCAAATATTGTTAGTGAATATTTTCAATTTCAATATCCTGATCTAAGAGTAGACATATCGAATTTCTTTAGTTGGTTGATAATATGTATTTTTACTATCAACAAAACCTTAAACATAGGTAAAAAAAACTTAATAACTTGGTTGATAGATTAGATTCTAAACAAACAGAGATATTTATTAACAATAAAAAAAAAAAATAGGCGGGCTTCATTTTATGTACTCTAATCTTAGTTTTGTTTTGTAACATCTCAATGTTGTTTCCAGTTATATAGTAACATACTTAGATAACTTGGCAAGAGAGTAACATTACATGTAATTGTCAATTTTTTTTTCACGCATTATTTTCGTTTGGTGTACTAAAAAAAATTCATGTAGTTTAGTAGCATTTTGTGTTCGAATTTTGGGCAAAAAAAAATTTCATGTCATTTTCATGCAAGATCCCAAAGAAGCACAACATGAATATACACAACACAAACGATTTGTCAAATCTATGTAAGCGCTTTCTTCTTCTATATATCAGAAAAATATACTCACTGTTAAAGGAAATGAATTTCACATTTTTAACCATATAATTAAATTACAATGATGCATATATAAAATGTGATTACGTGTTTATAAGTTCCACATTTAATTTTAGTTTCGTGTACAGTTTCATATTCTAACATGTTAGTCAAATAGAAAAAAAGATAGATAATACTCATTTTCAAATGTTTTATTTATTGATAACGTGTAGGGTTCGGTTCGAATTTTGTAAATCCAAACGCATATCCAAATATTTTCGGGTTTTAAAAATAAATCCAAATTCAAAACTCAAAATCCAAAACCAAATTCTTCGGATTTCGGATTAGAATTGATTTTTTCGGATATCCAAAAATTAAAATGATTAAGTTAAGTAAGTAGTCAATTGTAACATATTGTACGAATTGACATACTAAGAAAAATTTAAAATATGTTAAAAAAATAATTCTTCGTATAATACACAAATGAAAATTTTACGTGAAGTAAATAAAATTACATCTTACGTGTTTCAATGAAAATTGAGATGGAGAAATAGAAATTTTTATTGCTAAATTAGTATTGACTACTTTTTAATGAAATATTTGAATAAAAATATATAAATTATATGTTTTACATGTAAGATATCACATTTAATAATTTCAAATTATGATATTATTTATTTATGTAACGTGTTTCGATATTGGATCGAGTTTCAAATTTCGGATCGGATATTGGTTCGGTACAACTGAAATCCAAATCGAAACTATTTCGGGTTCAAAATTTAATTCCAAACTTGAATTCAAAAATTCGGGGTCGGTATTTCCAAAATTTCGGGTTTCAGATCAGCTACCAGTAGATCGAATTAATTTGTCATCCCTATTTATGGGTGTAAGAAAACCAATACTTAATATATCATATTCTAATTAAAAAGAATAAAAAATTTAATCTTCAAACTCTGAAACTGAATATACACAAAAATAAGTTAAGGGCAATCACCATAAACTCTAACAATCATATCTTACTCTAACAACGGGATATATTGCACATGCTTAGTTGATTGATAATATTTATTTTCTATAGTAAATCAATTCATTAATAAAAGAACATACAATTTGTAAAAATGATATTGAACGAACACATAGGAAGCTGGATTAGAAGAAAGTTTCCTTTGTCATAACTACGTTCGTTTAATGAATCTTGCACAGAAGGAATCATTTCTCATATAGCTGAAAGATGCAAAAAATTTGAGAGACAATCTAATAATTTATAACAATCGTGAGAAATAGGTGTTTATGAATTTTTAATATGTATTCGAAAAATTGATTGTGACCCAAACAAGTTTTTTGACTGAATTAATATAATATAAATTCTAGAAATCCACAATATTGTACACTTAAATATACCGAATTTTTGAAAGAACAAAATTTGAAATATGGATAAAAAAACTTATGAACTTGGTAGAAAGATTCGAGAGAAATCAAATGAAAAACAAAATTAAGAAAAAACGTTTAAGCGGGGAATGTGAATGTTATGATAATTGTTCGATAAGTAATTGCTATAAGTTAACGAATAAGTAGTTTTATATTTAAATTAATTACATTTTAATGAAATTATCTCTTTTTTTTCTAAATAATGATTAAAATAATATGTTTATAGTAATTAATTAATAAATTTTATCGTTCGGTGCGTAGCACAGGTAAAACGCTAGTATAATTATAAATATTAAAAATGAAATATTTCAAAAAAAAATATTAAAAATGAAACGGGTATAAGCTAGTTAAAATGGGAATAAGGATTGTTATGGCAAAATCGTAATGTTTTAATAGTTTTAAAACCAAAGAAAAAAAATCCTAATAAATATTCATTTTGCACCAAAATATTCACTTAATTTGCAACAAATAAGTGAGAAAACAGTGTATTCTTCTTCATTTCTTGTTCTTGTTCATCTAAAACCCTAACGGGAAGAGAAAGAAAGGTCAGGATGCTTGGGTCACTACTAGTACAGAGATTGAATGCAACAAGAAGAAGCAATCCATTGATTTTGACATGTTCCAGAACATTCGCTACTAAGAAACCCAAATCATCATCTTCCCCCCTTTCAAAGAATGCAACCAAATCCAAAAAAATCGATCCCAAATCCAAAAACAAAAACGATGAATTCGCATTGCCAGCAGATGGTACTTCTTCTTCGTCTCTAGATAATATAGCAGTTGATGATTCTTCAAGGCTCCAACTACTTGCTTTGGATGAAAACAACAAGTCTCTCGATGTCGGAATTAATGGCCGTCCACTCTTCACTTCTGCTACCTCCATTTCTCAACTCAATAGTAAACATGCCTGTTCTTATATCAATTTCAGGTCTCTCTCTCTCTCTCTCTCTCTCTCTCTCTCTCTCTCTCTCTCTCTCTCTCTCTCTCTCTCTCTCTCTCTCTCTCTCTCTCTCTCTCTCTCTCTCTCTCTCCCTCTCCCTCTCTCTCCCTCTCTCTGTCCCTCTCCCTCCCTCTCTCTCTGTCCCTCTCTCCCTCTCCCTCTCTCTGTCTCTCTCCCTCTCTCTGTCTCTCTACCTCTCTATCTCTCTCCCTCTCTGTCTCTCTTCCTCTCTATGTGAGTGTGTGTGGTTCTTTTAATTTCTGTGATTTGTTCTTTTTATTTATACAGTACGGAACAACTCAATGCGGTTTTGCCCGAGGGTCTGCCTGCGGGAATGCTGAAGGAGTTTGAGGATTCTAAGAGAAATGCGTTGCTTGTCCGTCAGAGCTTTTTGGATCTTCGTGATAATTATAGGCGTATTGTTGATCCCCCTTCTTTCCAGTTTGCTGGTACTGCAAAAGGTCCGATTATTAATTTCTTTCCAGTTCTTCTTTATTGAATTATACATGGAGGAGGAGGAGGCTCCAGACTATGCTATATCCTAACTTATATCTTTCGTAGCTCAGATTTCGCCATATGCTAATACTGGACCTCCTACATTTTATATTACTTATTCATTACATTCATATTTTTTTACCTTCTCTTGATAAGAAATTGTATTAGTTTGATATATTTTGTCGAAATCTGTTTTAATTTCATGTATTTTGATACGTTAAGTGTAAGTAACATTCTTATGCTACATATTTTTGTTAAAGAACTCATTATATTCTAAAATGGCTGAAATACATTTACTAACACATCCACATCAAGTACTATTACTGCAACTGCTGAAGTGTATGGAGTGGTTTGTCTGTACATGATCAAGTATGCTTACGGGGTTCTAAGTTTGTCAGTTTGGTTGGCCTGTTTATGCTTTGATATGCATACGTCTAGCGATTGTTGTAATCATGGTGTTCCAAATATTCAGGTCCCAGACCTCAAAAGCAAATTGTACTGGATGGGCCTGTAAGCTGTGGCAAAAGTATAGCACTAGCCATGCTTGTTCACTGGGCTCGTAGTGAAGGTTGGCTAGTTTTTTATGTCCCAAAAGGAAGACAATGGACCCATGGAGGATTTTTCTATAAGAACCAGCAAACTGGCCTATGGGATTCACCAGTCCAGGCAGCTAGCAGTTTGCAGGCATATTCAAACTCTTGCTGTTTTTGTGTGGCACATGTCTCTCATTATGTTATGGCATAGCATTTGAATGTCTTCTATTAACTTCACTTGTACTTGCATTTGGTCATTACTTCTAATTTCGATAAACGATGATGAAACATGATAACTCACTCTTCTATCGGAATTTCCTAAAAGGTTTTGGTTTTATGACATCGTACAGTTTAGTAGTTCATTTCTTATGGAGTATTGGTATCGTTGTTTTGCTTTCTGGTTCTTTGTCCACAACTTTTTTTTTTTTTTTGCTAAGTTAAACACACACGCACACACACTGACTCCTCTGACTCCTCCCACTGGAGTCGAACCCTCGACCTCTTGCATTGAAGAGATGAGGGGTATCCGCTTGGGCAAACCTTGCAGATTGTCCACAACTTATTTCTTGTCTGATAAACTGTATAGATGCATGAATGTATTTGTTGTGTATTACATGATCAAGGCTATCCCCTTTTTGTTGTAACATCTTACAGTAGGGTCCAACATTCATCTAATTGTTTATATAGTCTATGAAACATTTATCATTGCCCGGCTTCTTTGATTCATTGATTATCATAGTTCATAGGAATGCAATTCTAATTTTCTGCACTTTATTGAAGTCCCCTCTGTAATTTGTTGGAAGCTTTTACTTCAACCAAAACATCACTTACCTTTTGTTTTTCCTTTTTTTTTTGGGAGAATTACATGTGATCTTCTTGTTGTTGCTAAATGCTAGGCTACTTGTAATGATTTACAGGCTCTTACTTTATCTTGCGTGTCCTTCAGGATTTTATGAAGTACAATGAATCACACCTACTTCAATTGCCCTGTCAAGTATCTGATCCTATTCCATTGGGAGAGGGTGTCGGTGTTGGACAGATGAAGGACGTTGATTCAATGGCAATGCCTGAAGGTTCAACACTATATGACCTGGTTCAAGCTGGAATAAATTATACGCATGCTTCTGTAGGAGTATTAGTACATCTAAGAAAAGAGCTGTCACTAGTAAAGGACATTCCTGTTCTCATTGCAGTTGATCAGGTGAGAGATTTTGTGTTTGTAATGATATTTTAGTACTTGTTATGTGGTTTAATGGTTTGCTGTAAATTATTCTCTGGTGCTGTGCTACAGTACAATAATTGGTTTACGTTCAGTGAATACGAGGAGCCAGTAACTTATCGTTCCACTCGGCCAATTCATGCTAATGAACTTGCCACGGTAAGTTAAGATTTCACACTTAACTTTTACTTTACATAATTGCATAAAACTTTATATCACTTCTTATGTATTTTCCTTTGCGTAGCATACTTGGAACGCCATTGAGCTACACTCAGTTTTCCTATATTATCTACCTAAACTTTGTTGTTCAGGAGCTTGCTTGTGCTGTTTTGACCAGAAAATTAATTGATGTATCATGTTTTAATTTTATAACTTTTACTGTAATAACTACAGGCAGATATTAACGTCCAATTGTTTATATCTTACTGCGATTGAGTAACATTACCTTTCCTGGGATAATTGGTAACGTCACTTAACCATCAAAACCAATAGTTATAAATTTATTTGAGAAATATACTACCTTTAGGTTCTATTTTGTGAAGATTTTATATAATATCAAATTTTCTACTTTTACTGGAATAACTATAGGCAGATGGAATTAACGGCCAATTGTTTGTCTCAGTGTGATCAAGTAATATTACCTTTTCTGGGATAATTAGTAACATAACCTGCTGCAGTCACTTAACTATCAAAGTACCAACAGTTATAAATTTATTTCAGAAACATACTACCTTTAGGCTCTAATTTGTGAAGGTTTTATATAATATCAAAGTACGGCTGGATAAGCAAGTGTTCTGTATTTACACCTTGCGCATGCAACGAATGCACAAATATACCCACCTAATAATAAGCTTTGAATGCATAAATATTCACACCATAAATTCACTTAAAGAGTACTTTACTGGGACTACACTATGTAATACAAATAATGTTTCTGCATCGGATTCATTTGGGTCAATCGTTTTTAGTATGTCATTCGAATAACATACATTAAAATTACTAGTAATTGTTTGAATTTACCCCATGGCCTAGTGTTTGTTAAATTTTGCATCAGTAGTTTCCTCTTTCAATAAACTCTTGGTTCATTCGCCAAGTACATTCCCCCAAGTAGCTCACATCATCACGTATAGTGATTGATCTGAGAATTAGAATCTGAAATCTTATTTTGTATTGTATCTAGATGGATTATTAAATTATTATTATAGCATGCTTTCTCATCTTACGGTGAAATTATGTCAATTGCAGGTTAATGCATTCAGGTCTATGATGAATGATGACATGATGATTGGTGCTTTCTCTCATTCAACGGCTGTAGGGAAACTGCGCCAAGAGTTACCTGATGTTCCCACTGGCGCACGCATTAATTATCCGCGTTATAGCCTTGAAGAAGCTGGCACTGTTAGCCACTACTACCTCAGGTGTGCATATGCTGAACTGGTTCCCTTATTTCAGTGGTTCTACACTTCTATTAAACATCTACATAGTCAACTTGTCCAATCGTCTTCGTGGTTTGTGTTGCTAGCACACTATTATGAAGTATTCATGAGTTTGTGACCAACTACATTGCCAACTTGCCCAATTGTTTTGGTGATTGTGTTGCTATGCACCCTATAATGAAGTATTCGTGAGTTAGTGACCAATGTAGCTCATTTATATTTGTGGCCAACTTTCTTCTAAAAATTTGGGGTGGGGTGGGGTGGGGTGGGGTGGGGTGGGGGGGATTATAAATTGGTTTGACTTGGTATGTAGGGCATGTACTGTATAGCTTTATCAACGCCCTTTAGTGTTTCTTTTTCTTTATTCACTGACTATGCAAATAAAATAATTTTTATACCAAACGAGATCGAACATAGCATATAATAAGTTACATGTAAAACTATCAGTACTAATTAAAAAAAATTCTAGTTCTAATTTTTAGTATTAAATTAAATGAGGATATTTGTTCTAATTTTGATCATTTGTTGGAGTAGAATATAACTTTTAGTGTACCACAACTGTATTAAATTCAAGTAATGTGAGCATTACTGCATTAAGTTTTCTTTAGGCTTCCAGTCTTTGTTAGTCGATCAAAACCACATATTTAGGAGACTAGCACTTTGATATTTTAAAGGTTATTGCTATTATTTGATCGGGTTTAATGCACATTTCATATTTCCATCATTCCTTGGGCATCAAATCTTCTATTGTTAGTTCAGCCAAGTTGTCATTTAATTAATTTTCCCTCTTCACTTTCTACAATCTAGTTATGCTATAAACTCTAGTATTCTAGAGAAATCAGTTGGAACAGTCTTACCAACGATATTAGTGATACCTTGACATGGTATTAATGTCTTTCTTGGTACAACCTAAGAGGTCGTTTGGTTGACTGGTCATCACATGGGTATTTGAAATACCTTGGAAGTGATAATTGAAATATTTGTTTGGTTGGATAAAACATAGGCAGTTAAAATTACTTGGGAAGTACAAATACCTGGGTAATGGGGGAAGTCACTTACCCAGTCCTTGATCAAACTTTCTGTATCACACTACACATTAAAAAAACAAAATCAACCAATAAAATTAGAAACACGGCCCAAATTAAATATAACTTTTTAATAAAGATATCTAAAATAAATCTAGAGTGTAACCTTTTTTTTATTTTATTTATCTTTCTAGTTAACTTTATTATTAAAATATAATCTTTCTTCTTTTTCTCTATTAATTTTTAGCTGTTATAAATTACTAGCTATATTACTAATATTAACTGCTAGAGAAAGAGAGCAAGAAAAGCAGTATAGAAAGATTGCTGCTAGGTGCATTTTACTTCTTCCGAGATGTGGCTATTTATAGCCAAAGCAAAGAACAATAGCATTAAATGAAATGTAAAATTTCTACGCCTAAGTCTAGCCTTACTATTTAACCATTGACAAATAACAATCAATTTACCACATTAACATCTTTTTAATTTTAATTTTTTAACTATTTTTTAAGTTTCTTTTGTTCTTTATAGTAAAGTATAGGATAGGTGCTGATAATATTGCTTAATATTTAATTTTCAAGCCACCAAGTAAATTGTTGGCGTTAAAAGTTTTAGTTTTAACTATTTTAAGGATTTGCAATTAATAAATATTGTTATTTAAATGTAATTTTTTTGTTAGTTCAACTTTGATTTCATTTTAGCATAAAGAATTCACACTTCCAATTTACTTAAAGATTAATAATATCAAAATGAAATTTAAATTCAAATGCTATAATGTTAATAATTATGTTTGTTAAGACACGGATAAAGAAATTATCTATAAACAAATGATTTGATAAATATCTTTTAAATTTTATATGCTAAAAAATTGAAATAATACCAAATTACAAGCTAGTAATTAGTTATTAGTGAAAAAATATATTCCCTCCGTCCCATCCATTTGTTTACATTTCAGAGAGAGTGTATGACACGCATTTTAAGGTGTATATAAAATATAGTTCCGTATTTTTTTTTATAATTTTATGATTTTGAATAAAAATTGAATGTTTAAATTTTTATTCAGAAAAAGAAAAATTCAAATACAAGTTATAGAACTATATTTTATATGCACCTTAAAATGCGTGCCGGACACTCTCATAGAAATGTAAACAAATGGCCGGGACTGAGGGAGTAGTAAATAAGTCCAAATATAGTTATTATGGAGGTTATAATAATAATTTAAAATATACATCGGAAGTAGTTATTAAACCAAACAAAATAGGGTAAGTGAATTCCCAGGGAAGTGTAAAATTTATTTTGTCAACCTATGTTACCCCGACTCTTCATTACTCGACACTCGGATATGGATTTTAAGCCAAAAATATGTATTCTATTCAAAATATTGCCGAGTCCGACACTAGGACACGTATCCATGCTGGATATTTCCAGCCGAGTCAGGGTAACAAAGTTGTCAACCAAACATGTTCATGACACTTCCCAAGAAAGTTTTATGGAGAGTAAGTACAACTTCCTACAGTAACTTACTTCCTACATGTAAAGAAACAAGCAGTAAATCTAATCTTATTTCTCCTCAACTGTCCTGTATTATATAATTATATAAAGATCTTATGTACTGGTTTTTAAGCTTAACATACTTTTAGGTTGAAATATGTATTAGATCCAAAATAGGTTGTTATATATGGAACTGAAATAAGTCAAGAAAAAATAGCTAGAGTTGGAATGAAGATTGACATGTCTGTGCAGCAATGTATTCTCGTTATGTAGACTTCTTCCCCCAATTGCATAAGAGTTTATGTCGTCGTTACCATATTATATGTATGTGTAGATAAATATATATTGCGGTTGTTTGAGAAGATTTAGTGCATACAATTATTATTTGAGGGGAAAAAATTGATATTTTAGGGACTAACAGAATGATTTGTCCCATTGTCTGTTTTTAGTTCCTTTATTTTGCTTGTTTTTGCATGTTTTTTCTGATAAGATTTATAGTTATGGTGAAACTTACTTTTTGCTGATTAGATCATAGTACTGATTTTGGTTTGCATTCCAAATCTCTGTAAAAATGGTGAATTGATACATAAAACTTGGCATTAATTACTCTTAGCATAGGAGAAGACTGATATGTTGACGTAGTCTAAGTTTTCTGTTTTTTTATTGCTTAGGCAAAGGCTAATACGTCGTGAAGCTTTCTCGGAAGACGGCTGGAAGAAATTATACTATCTATCATATGGAAATGGAGCGGAGCTAAGATGGTTAGCCCCCTTTATGCGGTGACCTTTTTTAGACTATTATCTGTTGTTGCACCTTGGAAGTTGAACACAAGGCCTCATACAATGGTGGTGATCCCTGTGATTGCCTTTGCATTCTGATTGGCTACAACGAAGTTCCAGGCAATTAAGTATTGATTAGGAAACCATTAGGTTTTGTGCTTGTTTTGCTGATCGGATCACATAGTACTAATTAATGAAGTTATATCATGGCTTGTATGCTATGCATCAGATACTAAGCTGGTTGTAGTCCTGTTATCAAGGAATGTCTTTGAATTTTGGGAATCAAAAGTCCCTTAAACTAATCTCTAGATACTCAAACAAGATTCCTGGAAAATCTATTGCAGTATGGTCCCGTCCAGAATTAGTAATTACGTATATTATTGCGACCACTACATTTTTAGCTAGTATTTTGGTCATCGATAGTATTGATGACTAATGACTTTGTGATTGTGTTAGGAATGAATAACTTTGGAGCTGGCTTTTAGTTGTTTAATAAAAAGTCTATGGCAGATACAGTATGTAAATGTTGCTGCTGGTATTTGTTATCATTGCGTGAAGGAAAAAATGAACATGAAGGCATATTTAAAAATTTAGGTTTATTGGGACTTTGAGCGTCTCTGTGAAGAGAAATGTCTCAACTTAATAATTTGTCAATCAATAAACAGCTGTTGAGCCTGACAAAAAGAATAAAAAAAGAAAGGTGATTTATGCACATCCTAAATTTATTTATGCATCCCTCAATTTGTTTAGATCAAAATAACCTTAATATACACATGTCAATCTTGTATCATTTTTTTTTTTTCTAGCATAATTTTACCCTAAATTTTCCACTATGCATAATTTTCTTTTCTATAATAAAATGTTTTGTGAATTTTGAAATTAAATTATTAATATTAAGTTTTTTTACTTGTCTTAATTTTATTAGTTCAATTGTATCTATAACTTACTATAAATATGAATATCCAATCCCAGATTAAACGGGGTAAGCTTAATTTTGATGAACGGAAAGAGGAGAACGAGTTTTTTTTTTTTTTTTGACCTGGAGGAGAACGAGTTAAAACAAGCTGACCCCAGATTATTAATTTAATAATTTTATTTCCTGGTGAAGTAAAGCAAGCTCATTGCACTCTGAAAACAGTGCTCTGATTAGAGTGCCATAGTAGTAACTGATCCGGTACAACATCCTGTAACATAATGTATCGTTTTATCAGAAAACATGTTTGGGGGATAACAGTTAGACATTTTCATCATATTTTGCGACGAATCTTCATTTTTACATAAGGAAGGCTTTATTCACTTGGATTAAATGGAATGATGGAAGAGTGAAATGAAATTTGTATTACTATTTGAGGGATAATTATTATTATTATTTTTTTTTTGAAGAAAAAGGGATAATTATTATTGTTTACTTCATTCAATTTCAAACAATTTAAACTAAAGTTCTAACCCACATATTTTAGAAAGAATGTTCCATTCTTCATCTTTATCATTTTTCTTACAATTTTCGTCATAAAAAATTTCTACTCCATCATATTAATTCACTATTTACCTCAACATTTCTCTTTTCTTCCCAATTATTCATTGCATTCTCCCCAAATGAAGACGACCTAAGTGTATAGTGGTGCTCCAATTCTATTTCTCTCTACTCCTCCTCATCTCTCATTTACCATCCTCTTCATTTTTCTTTCTTTCATTCATATAATTTTATTTTACTTAAATATTTTTCAATTTATTTTATATCTTCATAACATTTAACAAAAATTTGTAATAAAAAATATTCATGATTTATGTAACATTTTTTTAAATTTCATTTTATTAAAATGATTACATATAATATTCATATATATATATATATATATAGACATATATACACACACAAACATACATATATACATATACACACACACACACACACACACATATATATATATATATATATATATATATATATATATATGATATTACGCAAATGAGAACCCCAAATAAAATGAGAATTGAGAACTAATCCCAACCCTTCATTTTATTTTAATCCTACCCACTCAGTTTATATATATATATATATATATATATATATATATATATATATATATATAGAGAGAGAGAGAGAGAGAGAGAGAGAGAGTTATTCTAATGAGACCCCAATAGAATGAGAACTGAGACCCCGGTGGCAATTTTGTAATTAAACTAAACAACAAGGATAGTTACGGAATTAATGATACATTAAATAATACACAATACAAATGTTATCCAGCATATTTGTGTATATCCTTGCATATCGCCACAGACCCATCAGCCTCTCCTACATCAAAATAATTTGCTACCACCTGTCTTTCCTCGCCATTCTACCTCACGACCACAATCATCACCATAACCACAACTACACCATCACCGCCATCACCAAACACCAATCACCACCATCACCAATCGCAACATCACCATCACGACATCATGTATACACAATAGTCATCACACGGATCATTAAATTTGAATCCAAATCACTAATATAAAACACATTGACATAATCACTCTACACTATAAGCTGCTTACTCGCCAAATTTAAATTTAAATCACCAATATTAAGATCACAATCGCTATCAACAACTACAAAATCACCAAATTAAAATTCAACCCAAAATTTAAAAGAAAAATCACCAATTTTACACCCAAATCACTAAAAATTCTGGGCACAAAATCAATAAAAAAAAATCAGATGTAAGTTCGTAATATTATCAAAATCACCAGATCTAAGTCATCATCGCCATTTCACTAGCCCACACAACCACTGTCAACAACTACAAAATCACCAAATTAAAATTCAACCCAAAATTTAAAAGACAAATCACCAATTTTACACCCAAATCACTAAAAATTCTGGGCACAAAATCAATAAAAAAATCAGATGTAAGCTCGTAATATTATCAAAATCACCATATCTGAGTCATCATCGCCATTTCACTAGCCCACATAACCACTGTCATGCTCGCTGATTGTTAGCCTCCGTCGTGGTGAACTGAAATGTCGTGGTGAATTGAAATTTAATTGATCCATGATGTCATCTTCTTCTTTTATACCTTCAAAAGATTTGTCGAAAATCCTGTCGTAACCCGTAATGATCTATAATCAACGTCGGGAAGATGAGAGTCTAGGATGAAATATGATTTCGAAAACTTTTTAAAGGTTCGAAGGTGTTTTGATCAATTTCGAGCTCTTAAAATGTTAGAGTTTGATGAGAGAGAGAGAGAGAGAGAGAGAGAGAGAGAGAGAGAGAGAGAGAGAGAGATGAGATGAGTTTGGGAAGAAGAAGAGTGAGAAATGTAAAAAACTACGTACAAGATAATAGGTGACGGGATGGAGGCAGAGAAAGAGAAAAGTGTGTGGTTTAGATTAAAGGAGCCTTCTAAAAATAAAGGGTTGGGATGAATTCTCAGTTCTCATTTTAATTAGGGGTCTCATTTGAGCACTTGCATATATATATATATATATATGAGTTGCACTCTATAACAAATACCTTATATAACAAACAATAAAGAACACCTCATATCTAATCTAATACAAGAGTTCCGTCATGGCACCCAATACAAAAAGTTGTTATTTTTTTAACCTCTATCCATCCAGCAAAAAAAATTAAATAAAAAAAAATTACTGTTCATGATGACGTCACTGATGACGTCAGCATGACGTCATCATGAACAATAAATTTTCTTTTTTAATTTTTTTTATTGTTTTTTGCTGGATGGATAGAGGGTAAAAAAATAACAACTTTTTGTATTGGGTGCCCCTGGCGGGGCCATTGGATCTATTAGATCTAAGGTTTTCTTTATTATTTGTTATATAAGGGTGTTCTGTATGGAGCAATAGCCTATATATATATATATATATATATATATATATATATATATATATATATATAGGGTCTTGTTCTAATAGAAACTAAAATAGAATAGAAACTAGAAACCAAACCCAAATAAAAAATTGAAGCTAATCTAATGACCAAACTAGGGGTACCCCAATACAAAAAATGCATAATTATCTACCCTCCATTTAGTAAAAAAAAAAAGCACTGTTCACTGTGCTAACGTGGCAGTGACGTCAGCGTGAACAGTGAATTTTTTTTTGCTGAACGTTGGTGACTTAATTTAGGACATTTTTTGTGAAGGTGCCCCTGGCGGGGCCCTGAGAATAGATGAAATATAATTTATTTAGTGGTAGTTTCTAGTTTCTATTTTAAGTTTGGTTTCTATTTGACCAGGAGCATATATATATATACACACACACACACACACCCCCCATGTATGCATTATATATATATATATGTATATATATATATATACACACACACACACATACCCCATGTATGCATTACCCTCTCCAACTATTATAATTTTCACAAGACCTACCCTGCCATCCCAACTGCCATCTCCGGCAACCACTTCCGTCGACATCCTCCGACAACCCCAAAAAGTCACCAATAGTTTGAGAAAATCACCACAACTAAACCATTAAAAACAACCACAAAACCACTACACCATCACCGGCTCCGATCACCGCCTCCCACACTACCAACAAATCACATGGAAATCAACACAAATGAACTAGGAATATCAAAAAATCACTATCATCAAATTAACAAACCCACCATTGCTATCCATTAGAAACATGTTGCCACTGTTGGGTTCCGTCCCGAATTCCTAATTAAGTTAAGAATCCTATTATGAGCAGAATTCTAATTTGTGATAATTGAGGTAATTCTTATTTTGGTAAAAATATTATTTGTGGAAGGATTTTTATCCAATATGAAAGTACTAAAGGCTGGCCACGTTTTTGTACTAGGGCGGTTGACCTAAATTGACAAATACAACCTGATAGAAGTTCAATGATCACATTGATCTCTCAGTTAAATTCATTTACAAGAAACTCTTATCAAACAAAACTCAACGTATATCCATACATGCTAACATCTACCCATTTTATTGATTCATTTTTCTAGAATCCCTTAACGATTCCTAAGTTATCGGTGATTGAAAGTAGTAAAGATAGACACGACGACGACATTCTAAGTGGTCCAAGTTACATTTACGTCGATGGAAAATTGGATGATCAAGTTTGAGAAATTGATGTTAAAATAGAGATTGCATATCAAATCGGTGTACTTATTAGATTGATAACACATGTACAGGGTTCAACATTACTGAGAACTGAGGAAAGATAAGAAGCAGGTAACAAGGACACGAGATTATTAATTTTGTTAAAGTCGAGAATAGAGTGATATCGGATATATTTGGTATGTGATAGTTAACATTGATGAAAGATTGATTATGAATACCTGTTTATTACATATTTCACTATTATTTTAGTAGTGAGAACATCACAAGATTTTGAACATTTTGAAACCAGCTATTGGATATAAAATTTTAGGTGTCCCATCCCCGCTCCTACCACTGCAACAACACGTTATGTGCTCCAGAGATTTTTTGGGAGAGAAAAGAAGAGAAGAAATGGAAAGAGAAGAGAAGAGAAAAGAAATAATAGAAGAAAATGATTCTCTTGTGTGCTCCCGAGTTGGGGAGAAAGAGCATTTATTTTAATCTTTCTTGTGCTCCTGAGTTGGAAAGAAAAGAATTTTCGTTTTATGTCTTTGCTATAATACCCTTAAAATTTTACAATATTTTATTTTTCATAAAATTGACAAAATGTATGCTATTTTATGGAACCTTTTATGGAACCTAACAGCAGGTAGTCTACACTTCATTCTCAACTCTCTACAATAAAACCTCGTTAAATTAATACTCGGTAAATTAATAATCTCTCTAAGTTAATAATTTCTTCTGGTCCCGAATTGGGCCATTTCAAAAAATGATCAATTTCGATTAGATAATAAGACAATAATTTTTTTGAAAGCCCCTATATAAATATATGGTCCCAATAATATTATAAATTAATAAATCCTTTATAACCATAAAAATATATGTATGACCCTTTTGTAAAATATGATTCTAGGGTTCTTAAAATTTGAATCTATATGAAACTCATTCTTAATCCTCTTTGTTGCATCAAAAAGTTGAATGTGGTGTTTTCGTAAAGCATTAAAAAGTTATTAATCAATATTTTTGATGTTTTGAGTGCTCAAAAGGTTCCAAAATGTTATTTTATCTTTGATATCATCTAAATATACATGAATCTTTACTTTGAATCTCGCTAATTCTCATTGAATTTGTAAAACAATGTATATTTAATTAATTGAATTAAGTATAAAACATAAATTGTACAATTCAATCTAATAAATATATATATAATTGGAAATTAATTTTCTTTGATGTCAAAAATCTTTATAAATTAATAATTAATAATTTATCGATTATTTAATACCTCTCTAAATTAATAGAATTCTTCGGTCCCGACTATATTAATTTATAGAGGTTTTAGTGTAGTAAAAAGATTGAATATTACTCCTAATATTAATTAAAGGATTTCATCCGTGTGCTGTATTATTTACTTTCTCAGAATATATACAAGATGAGTGCAACTTAGTTGCTACAAATAAGGCTATAATTGCGGAGGATATTAAGGAGAGGTAGGCCAGTATATTTAGAAGTGGTGTTGGAGACATGCTGAACATGTAGGTCCATATGTATAATCTATCACACCCCCCGCAGTCGAAGCTGGAGGTTTGCGGATGCTGAGACTGTCCCTAAATTCATCAAAGAGAATGCGCGGAAGTCCTTTAGTAAAGATGTCAGCTATTTGGTATCGAGACGGGACATGAAGCACTCGAACATGACCACGTGCAACCTTCTCGAGTGTATATCCATTTCGATGTATTTAGTGCGTTGATGTTGAACCGGATTACTGGAGAGGTATATAACACTAACATTACCACAGTAAAACAAGGTAGCTTTATAAATCGGAAAATGGAGTTCCAAAAACAGGTTCCGTATCCAACAAGATTCGGAGACGACATTGGCGACCCCCCTGTACTCGGCTTCGGCACTAGACCGGGATAAGGTGGGTTGTCGTTTAGACGACCATGAAATCAAGTTGTCGCCAAAGAATACACAATATCCAGAGGTGGATCTTCTTGTGTCGGGGCATCCACCCCAATCAGCATTGGTATAAGTGACGAGATCAGAAAGTTTAGACTTGTAAAGATGTAAGCCGTAATCAAGTGTGCCTTGAATGTAGCGCATAATTCTTTTTAGAGCATTCATATGCTCATCCATGGGAGCATGCATGTGTAAACAAACCTGTTGTACTGCGTAAGATATGTCCGGTCTCGTAAAAGTGAGGTACTGCAACGTGCCGGCTAAGCTACAATAATGAGAAGGATCGTCATAAGGAGAGCCGGAGGAGGCACTTAACTTAGGCTTTGCGTCAACTGGTGTTGCAGTGGATTTACAGGAGGTCATGCCGGCTCTTTCAAGAATATCTTCTGCATACTTTCGTTGGCAAAGGAAAAGACTATTTGCTTGTCGAGTCACAGCAATACCCAAAAAATAATTCAAGGAGCCCAAGTCTGTCATAGCAAATTCAGAAGCAAGCTGTGACATAATGGATTTTCAAAGTGAATCAGATGATGCAGTGAGAATGATATCATCAACGTAAAGTAAAATATATGCCATGTCTTGTCCGTTGCGATAAATAAATAGAGAGTGGTCAGATTTGCTATGTGAGAAACCAATGGAAGAAGCAAATTCAGCAAAACATTGAAACCAAGCACGGAGGGCTTGTTTCAACCCATAAAGGGATTTCTTGAGTAACACACGTAATCTGGATGAACGAGATCGCGGAATCCCATAGGTTGATGCATGTAGACTGTTTCATTAAGGTGGCCATGGAGGAAGGCATTTTTGACATCTAATTGATGTATTTGCCATGACTTCGATAGAGCTATACTGAGAACAGCCCAAATGGTAGCTGGTTTTACGACTGGGCTAAATGTTTCATCACAATCAACTCCAATCTGCTGAGACCTGCCATCACAAACAAGACGGGCTTTATGCCGCTCAAAATCACCATTAGATTTCTTTTTATGACGTAAAACCCACATAGAACGAATAATATTGACATTAGAAGGGCGGGGCACTAACTCCCACGTCTTATTGTTAATAAGAGCATTAAATTCATCCGACATGGTAGATTTCCAATTCGTGTCAGAGAACGCAGCTTTCGGGTTACGGGGAATAGGAGAGGGTGTAACCGTAGAAGACAAGTTAAAGTGGTGCTTGGGCTTAAATATCCCATGCATGCTGCGTGTGGTCAAGACCGAAAATTGGAAGGGGTGGACGGAGGTTGGGCAGAAGTTGTGGTGGTATACCTGTGGGCCAGTGTTGGTGGAGATGAACAAAGAGCAGGTGGTAGTGTACTGAGTCGTGCTATATTTAGCAGGCGAGCCTGAGAGGTAGCTGGGGAGGTGGTTTTTGATGGTCATGAGTTGTTAGAGTCGGAGGACAAGGTTCCAAGTGGAGAGTTACTTGGAGGAGGTGAGTTTGGTATGGGACTAGTAGGAATGGAGAGTGGAGGTAGGCTGTGGTGGTCTACAGGAATGGGATTAGGTGCTGGAATGGGAGTAGGTGCTGATGGATTGACAAAATGATGGTGCAAGATAGGAGGGAGATCCTCATTTAAAAAATCGTAAGTATCATTTTGAGGAGTATGTAGCTGGGCAAACGGAAAATGGGACTCATCAAACATGACATGACGGCATTTGAAAATTTTACCATTAGACAAGTCATAACATTTATAACCCCGATGATTAGAAAGGTAGCCCAAGAATACACATGGCATGGAACGGGCTTGAAGTTTGTAAATAGAAGTGGAGGGAATAAGAGGATAACATAAACATCCGAAAACCCGTAGATGTGCATAAGAAGGATCCCGTTGATAGAGTATTTGAGTCGGGGAATTGTTAGACAATATTTTTCTAGGAATTATGTTTAAGAGATAGGTGGCCATTTGAAGAGCATGATGCCAAAAAGACGGGGGCATAGAAGAGTGAGCAAGAAGAGTTCGTGTCAAATTGTTTATGGATCGTATTTTACGTTCGGCCTTTCCATTTTGAGAGGATGTGTGAGGGCAAGAAAATCGAAAAACCATCCCATAGTTGTGACAAAACAATTTAAATTGGTTATTATCGAATTCTTTCCCGTTATCACATTGAAAACATTTTATAGTCCTTTCAAATTGTGTGTGAATCATAGTACTAAATGATGAGAAAATAGAGTAAACTTGAGATTTCTGCCCAATGGGAAATGTCCATAGAAAGTTAGAATAATCATCCAAAAAGAAAATGTAGTACTTATGACCGGCCGAACTCAAAATGGGTGATGTCCATAAATCACTATGCAATAAATCAAAAGGCAATTTAGTACAAGAAGTAGAAGAGTAAAAAGGCAACTTGACCTGTTTATCAAAAACACACGACTGACAAACATCAGAGAATGAAGTTCTATTACATTTAAAAAAATTGTTATGCTTGAGAGAGCTTAAAATAGAGTTTCCCGGATGTCCCAAACGATTATGCCATAAAATAGGAGAAATGGCTGCAAAAGTTGAGGGAGAGGTGTCTGAGACATGTGGAATGGTGGTCACAGGATAGAGATCCCCAGTGCTATCACATCTCATTATGGGTATCCTTGTCCGAATATCCTTCACAGAAAATCCAAAAGGATCAAACTCGTTAGAAACATTATTGTCAGTTGTAAAACGTCGTACAGATATCAGGTTCTTAATGAGTTTTGGTGCATGAAGAACATTGGATAAATTTAGAGGTGGGTGAGGGGAGGGGAGTTTTGTGTGACCATGGCCACGAATTGGTATTTCCTGTCCATTGCCAACAATAATATTTTTGTTATTGCTCATATTACAATAAGACGAGAGAGTACCTTGGGATGCCGTCATGTGTGAGGTTGCTCTGGTGTCCATATACCAATTATTATCATCTGGGGCATGGAGAGACATGGTGTGCATAGCCTGCTCAATGTCAGTAGGGGCATCAGATGGCATTGGCTGTGGTGCATAGACTGCAAATGCCTGTTGTGGACGGCTGCCAAGGATCCCGGGCTGTCGAGGTTGTGGTGGCCTTGCCCATGTGGAGGTGGGATAAGGACAAGGGGGAGTTGCCCATTGTTGCGGATTCCATCCCCAACCAAGAAATTGTTGTGGGAACCACTACGGACCTTATCTAGACGGCCTGGGTCGCCACTGTGGTTGAGTGCTGCCACCACGACCACGTTTCCCCCTGTTGTTGTTTCCGCGTCTGTGCCCATTATTATTGCGAGAATGTGATGTAGTTTGTGATGCATTGTTTGCAGCAGTGGAGCCAAGAGGGTTATCAGCAGTGTGAGTGGTGAGGAGGGCAGCAGCAGAGGCTTGTTTTGTCTTGCGGGTTTCTTCAAGAATAACCCTCGATCGTGCCTCATAGAAGAGAGGCAATGGACTACTCTGCTGAATGAAAGTAGAAACACCATCGTAATTTTCATTTAAACCCGCAATTAAACAAAGTACTAACCTTTGATTTGAGACTGGTGCACCAACATTAGATAATAGGTCGGCAAGCATTTTAAGTTCCTGACAATAAGCTGAGACATTTGCGAAATTATCCACGTGAACGTTATGGAACTGTTCCTCCAAAATATACAGCTCGAGAAATCTTGTTGTCTTGAAAAATATTTTACAGATGTTCCCATGCTTGTTGGGCCGTGGAATCTGGTTCAAGGATGGTATGCAATAGATCATTGAAAATTGTGCCATAAATCTACTGGAGGACAATAGCATCCAAGCGTGACCAAAGAACTTCATCTCGGCCTGCAGGTTTTTCCTTTTCTGTGACAGGAGGAGTGGGGAGGGGAGTTGGTGGGATAATGTGGTCAATAACTTGGTATGCTCGACAATGGATTTTGAATAACTCTGCCCAAGAGGAGTATTGGCCTTTTTCCATCTCAAGAGATATGGGGATGAAATTCTTGACGTTATTGACAGCAAGAGCAGGATGGAATTTAGAATCAGCCATTGATGATGATGACAACTACTAAGAGAAGGAAGGTGAGGAAGAAGGGATTTCTAGGATCAAATAGGCTCTGATACCATAAAGGATTTCATTCGTGTACTGTATTATTTACTTTCTCAAAATATATACAAGATGAGTGCAACTTAGTTGCTACAAATAAGGCTATAATTGCGAAGGATATTAAGGAGAGGTAGGCCAGTATATTAAGAAGTGGTGTTGGAGACATGCTGAACATGTAGGTCCATATGTATAATCTATCATTAATATTTAAGATTAAGATTCAAATGTCATATTACTCCTAATACTATAATGCTAATGTACATTACTTTAAGCTAATGGCGGAGACTAGAGAAACTAATACACAGAACAACCAAAATGCAAGCAACAATGTCATTAAGACATTTACGAGAAGTACAAAGGTCCCATGTTTTGTACTAATACATTGTATACCTTAATTGGGAATTTCAAATTCCCCCTGTTTAATAAAAAATAGTAGTATAATTTCAACGCTTAATTGTGTTAGGACTTTGGGAAGGTGCATTGAAAAGGAATTGAAACTGAACTTTGTGAGTGATTTCGGAGATGTTGGAGGACACTTCTGAAAACAAACTACTGGCTTCTTTGTGTGCCACTAATGTGAAGAATATGTAAACACCTTCCACAGTTGATATATAATTACATATGGATGTCTATCCTTAAAACATAAAACACCCTTCAACGTTGTTATAGAAATCGACCGATTTCTAAAAAATGTCGATAAATCGGCAAAAAATCGGTCAAAATTTTGGAACCGATTCGGCCGATTTTGAAAAAATCTCCAATTTTTCAACCGAATCACCCGATAAATCGTAAATCGGTACCTCAATCGAATAGTTCCGATTTCCGAAATCTGCATTCAACCCAAAAATTAATCACATCAAATACGTTCTTTAATCGGCTTTGTAGGAGCAATTAAATACAATAAAAACCAAAAATACAAATGACCAAAGATGAAAACTGCTTCGACCACAGGTTGAGTTACCCTAGAAAATTAGCAAATTACTAATACAGTTTCACATGGACAATGGTAGAAGCATCCTCCGTTTCTTTTTCCTGGAAAGCCTCAATTGCTTTGTAACTTTCATGCATACAAGTAGTAAGAATGAGATGCATACTAAATAAAATAAAGGCGAGTCTTAAATGCCTGAAATATAAAGAGACCGCAGAGAACATCAAGAAGGCTAGAATGACCAATTCCCACGACCCTTGTATTAATTGATAGATATGGGTATTTTTGGATAATTGAAAAAAAAAAGATAGGATAACTTCCTTTCCATCCCAATCTTTCCATTTTTGGAGAGAAAGTTTTGGTGTCAAAATCTATCAAATCTTCTTTTCCCTTCTGTCCGCTTCTCTACTTCAAAAAACTCTGGAGCACGCCCAGAGAAGAAATGAAAGGCAGAGTGTGTAAACTTGTAACACTATAACTAATGTAACTCAAACTAAAGGAAAAGATACTTAACCAGAAGACAATCAAGAACAAGAAGTTACAAGAAATCAACAATAAATGAAGACAAGGTAATTGATACAATTCAACATGTTAACTATGATCAATCCAAGAAGAAATCATTGAGAGAAGTTCAAGTCAAAGTTGTTCATGCCTCAGTGATTTGGAAAGCCAAGAATCAAGATCATAACTATCAGTATCAATAAGACCAATTGATTTCAAGTGAACAAGAAGGAAAGCAAATATTGGAAAGCCACATTTCTATTTGGATATGGTAACTTATTCAAGAAGCAAAAACCCTATCAAGACTAGTCACTTATGAACCAGACCGTTGCATCAAGTGTCAGGACATTGATAGCAAGTTTATGTCAGTAATAAAGATCCATATTCAAGAGCTTGGTGAAGAATAAAGAAGACATGAAGATATCACAAGTTCAAGATGTGCATTGAAGTTTCAAGTTGAAGACCAGAATATTTTCTAAGTACTAAATATTCTAGATGACCAAGTAGAAGTTTCTAAGTAGAAGTTCTACTTAGAAATTCGAGATGGCTAAGTAGAAATTCTCAAGTAGAAGTTCTACTTAGAGTGCAGCTTCAACATGACACATGGCATCTTCTGATTGGCAGATTTCCAAGCTTTCAAGATAAGGCAAGATTTATGTGGACATCATTGAGCCACGTATATCTTAGTCTTTGAAGACTACAGGACATAGATTACATGTAGTATAAATAGAAGTACTTGTGTAATGTTTTAAGTAGAGCAATAGTTGAGAGAAACACAAGAAAAAGAGAGAGAGTGCATTCACAGAGCTTAGTATCATTCACTTCTCTCTGAACTTCTGTCATACTTTGTAATGAATGTTGTAGCAACCATTTCAAGTTATATATAAGAAATATATTCCTTGAATCTGTGTGTTCATTTATTGCATCGTATTTATTGCTTCTCATATTCGAAAAGTTGTATTCACCCCCCCTCTACAACACATTTGGACCTAACAATTGGTATCAGAGCTATATGTTTAACATACAAAACATAGATCCTTGTGTTGAGTAGAAGAATCGTGAGTTTTCATTTTCTAGATCTACTTTTCATTTTCTTGAAAAGTGTGCCTTAAATCGTTTGTATTGAAAACTCATCTGAAAAATTATTTAAATGCTCCAGGTGTGATTATTTAGCTTGGATGTATTTTAATTAATTTTTGTGAATTAATCTGGGTACTTTCATATTTGGTGTTCTTGAGTGTTCATCATCTGTTCTTATCAAAGAAGACAACCCAACAACTTTTTGATCTCCTTTTCAAACAGAAAAAATAGTAAAAGAATAAAAAGGTGTTTTTGGACTTTGTGATTTGCATTATTCACGGCCGAAAGTGAACAAAACATATTCATTACCTAGCACGTGGGTTAGGTGGGTTAGGTGAGTAAAGCATTCAAAGTCAAAAGGTGTTAAAGAGATAATATTGTTTATTCAATATTAAAGTAATCTGCAGAAAAATTTTTCTAAGGACAAAAGTTCTACATAGAATTTCTACTTGAGAATTTCTACATAGAATTTCGACTTGGACAATTTCTACTTGGTGATTTCGACTTGAGCAAAATTTCTACTTAGAGAAATTTTGACTTAGGCAAAAGTTCTATATAAATATTCTACATAGCCTAGTCTTGGGTACTTAGAAACTTTTAGTGACCAGAATTGAGATGGCTCCTAAAAATGCATTCAAGATCCCAATGTTCAACAAAGATCACTATGAAGAATGAGTTTTCAGAATGAGACTATATCTAGAGACTGTTAACCCTGAATATCTGGAAGTCCTTGACAAGGGTAAATTTGTCCCAATGGTGGTTATTCCTTCACATACGGAAGGAGGAGTGGTTATACCACCTCGGTCTGAGCCTAAAAAGGTCTCGGAGTTTTCGGATGCTGACAAGGAACAAATAGCTTGTGATACTGCCGTACGACAAACCTTGATGGAATCTCTTGATCATGAAATGTTTAATATAGTCAAAGGTCTGACTACAGCGAAGAAGATTTGGGACAAGATAGAAGTTGTCATGGAAGGATCTGCAGAGGTCAGAAGCAACAAGACACTCATACTCAAGATGGAGTATGACACCTTTAGAATAAGGAAAGGAGAAGGCATAACAGATGTCTACCTACGATTCAGTCAGTTGGTATTGGATTTGAATCTGAGAGGTGTAACTCTCCCCATGGTTGAGACTAATACGAGATATCTGAGGAACCAGCCAAAAAGCATTGAACATAGGGTCTACGCAATAAGAGAAAGCAGAGATTTGCATACAACTTCTCTGGAAGAATATTATGGAATATTAAAGACCTATGAGCTGGAAACACTTCAAGATCAAGCATGGGACAATGATTCAAAAGGAAAAGAAAGTGCATCAGGATTAGTTGTTGATGAGGAAGAGTCTAAGAAGGCAATGGTTGCAGCAAAGCCTAAATCATCACTTGCACCACATCAAGTTGATAATGATGACGAGTGCGCATCTGACAGTGATGATGACTACTACACCCAAGAAGAGCTGGACAACATGGACGATAGTGTCGTGGCATACATGGCAAGGAAGTTCAGCAACATGAGATTCAGAAAGAGCAACCGACCACAGAGAAATTCTTCATCTTATTATCGGGCTGCTAGGGGTGGTGGTAGTTTGTCAGGCTACAAAGGAAAAGGCAAGAATACCAGCTACAAATCTCCTTTGGATTTCAAAATGAAGTTCAAATGCTATAATTGTGGTGAAGCTGGACACTTTGCCTCGGACTGCAAAAAGCCTAAACAGACTTATCCAAAAGAGACATTTGAAGCTCTCAAAAGCAACTATGAAGCACTGTTGAAGGAAAGACATGGAAAACGAGCTTTATTGGTGACAGAAGGAAGAGCTTGGGATGATTCAGATGAGGAAGATGTTACTCATGTAGCAAACTTTGCCCTCATGGCTGAGACATCAGAGGAACCAGAGGTACCAGTTCTGACTCTTAAAGTAGAAATGTCTATTGATGATTATAAGGAACAGAACGGGGCTCTTAGTGAAGAGATCTATATGTTGTGCAAAAGCCTAGACTCTTCTCAAAAGGAACAGAAAACACTTGTTGCCAAATGCAGAATGCTTGAGGCAAAAGTGGAAGAGCTAGAGGCTGCTTGCACTGTAGATACTTCCATAAGAGACTTTATTAAATCTCTAGAACACAAGCTCGTCCTTAAGGAAGAAGTAGAAGCATGTCTTAGGAACAATCTAGCTGAGGTAGAAACAAAATGCGAAGCTTACAAACTAGCTGCTAGTAAAGTGTATGTAGATAATGACACATTTAAGAAAATAACTGGAGTAGGTATAGGACTTGATTATTCTGACCTTCCTAAGAAAGAAGGAAAGAGACCTATTGACCCTAGTTCCAGTGACCTTAAAAAGGAAACACCTAGAATTCTTAAATCGGCTGTCAAACCTATCTACAAACATCTTGTTCCTAGAATAGAAGAAGAAGAGACTGAATTGATAGCTAGAAATGAGATTGAGATGGAAGATCGCCAGAAAGAACAACCTATAACTCCTATCAAACAAGTGAAAATCAATTTCCCTAGAGATGAATCTAGACTGGGATTAGGAGCTAAGGCTGTTAAACAACAAGGAAAGAGAGAGAAAGGCATAAAAGAGGTTAAGGCTGAACGAATAAAGAAAGCATGTTATCATTGTAAATCTACTGAACATCTTTCTTATGCATGCAAAGCAAACATGAATGTTCCTGCTGCACATGCCATGCCTACCACACATACAATGAATAATCTGCATCAGAATCATGCACAGTGTGGTCAACCTAACTGTATGCCATGCACTTTTAACATCATGCAAACTTTTGTTCATTTGATGAATGCATCTAGCCAGTCATGCTCAAATACTGTTGCTAGTTCAAATATCAAGAAAAAGTATGGGAGAGCCAAGACTGTCAGTCCTCCTAAAGTTAGGAGTGACAAACCTTCTCCTAAGACTGACAAATCTGTCAAGTCTGAGAAAGGAAAGGAGATAGTCGAAAGCTTTAGTAATGTGAAGAAAAGTGCATCTCCTGTTGTTAAATCTGTTGATTCTCGATCTTATCGAAAAGCCGGGCCCAATCAAAGTTGGATTCCGAAGAATGTCTAACCAATCTGTCATTGCAGGGCGTTAAGCAGAATAGAAATAAAGTCATATGGGTGCTAGACAGTGGAGCATCGAGGCATATGACTGGAAACAAGTCCCTGCTTACAGAATTGGTTATGAAGGCAATGGCAAACTGAAAACTGGCAATGTCATCATAGAAGATATTTCCTATGTTGAGGGACTGAAGCACAATCTGTTGAGTATCAGTAAATTCTGTGACAAAAGTTACGAAATTGTCTTCAACAAGAAAGGTGTATCAATCACTCACATCAAGGAAGGCTCACTAGCTTTGAGAGGAGTTCGAAAGGCAGATCTTTTTGTTGCAGATATGGATTCAGCAAATCAGAATGAGGTCACCTGTTTCTACAGCAAAGCCTCGGATGATGAAAGCTGGTTATGGCACAAAAAGTTATCTCACTTAAACTTCAAAACGATGAATGCTCTCGCGAGGCGAGAATTGGTGAGAGATCTACCTCAAATGGAGTTCGCTCCGAAAGGACTCTGTGAAGCTTGTGAAATGGGAAAGTCGAAGCGAGCATCGCATAAAAGCAAAGAAATTTCTAGTATTACTGAGCCTCTGCAACTTCTTCATATGGATTTGTTTGGCCCAGTGAATGTCCTATCTTTGTCTAGGAAAAGATATGCTTTGGTAATCGTGGATGACTTCTCCAAGTATACATGGGTATTGTTCGCAATGACGAAAGACGAAGTACCTTTCTTAATCATTGATCATATCACTCAAATTGAGAATGTTTCAACACTTACTGTGAAGACGATTAGATCAGACAATGGCACTGAATTCAAAAACGCAGTGCTAAATGACTTCTGTGTATCTAAAGGAATACGTCGTCAGTATTCAGCCCCGAGAACTCCACATCAAAATGGAGTAGTTGAAAGGAAGAATAGAACTTTGGTTGAAGCAGCAAGAACTTTGTTGTATGATTCAAAACTTCCTTTGTATTTCTGGGCCGAAGCAGTGAGTACCGCTTGTTACACTCAAAATAGAACCTTGATCATAAAAGATAAAGAAAAGACACCATGTGAGCTAATGAACAACAGAAGACCAACAATCAAATACTTTCATGTCTTCGGAGCAAAATGCTATGTGCTTATAGATGATGAAAATCTAGGCAAGTTTGCAGCAAAAGCTCGTGAAGGAATCTTTGTTGGTTATTCTACAGATATGGTGGCAGCTTATAGAGTGTTCTTGGTGAATGATCAAAAAGTGACTGAAAGTTACAACGTAAGATTCGACGATACCAAACTCTCATCAATTTCAAGAGATTCTAGTGAACCCGAGTCCCTAAAATTTCAGAATCTGGACTTAGAAGATCTTGAAGATGAACCTGAGTTGGTTGTTCCATTAAATGTTCCAAGTGTACATGAAGAACCTGAGTCTAGTGAACAAGCTAATTCTACAAGATCAGGAGAGACTTCTTCAGTACGAACCGGCAACAACTCAGGGGGAGTAAATAGCAGCTCAAGGACTACTGTTCAAGGCTCAAGCCGAGTTGACTCTAGTTCTGTAGGAGCTGGCACTAACTCAGGGGGAGTTAGTGAAAATAATCAAAGTAGTCAGCACCCCAACTCAGAAAGTCAAGCTGAATCATCAAGACAATTTCCAGGTGAACGGGTATGGAATAGAGACCATCCGTTTGAGTTAATTATTGGTGATCCAGATGCTGGTGTGACTACTAGAAGAACTGCAAGAGCTGACATGGCTAATATCTCCTTATATTCTGGGTTCTTATCCAAGCTTGAACCTAAAGAAATAGAAGAAGCTCTTGGCGATGCTGATTGGGTGATTGCAATGCAAGAGGAACTCAATCAGTTTGAAAGGCAGAAAGTTTGGAAACTGGTACCCCGACCAAAGAACATATCCGTAATTGGAGCTAGGTGGGTATTCAGAAATAAACTGGATGAAAACGGACTTGTAACACGAAACAAGGCTCGTTTGGTTGCAAAAGGTTATTCTCAGCGAGAAGGAATTGATTATGATGAAACCTATGCACCAGTTGCAAGACTTGAGGCAGTCAGGATGTTCTTGGCATTTGCAGCACATAAGAACTTCAAAGTTTTCCAGATGGACGTGAAAAGTGCCTTCCTGAACGGAGAGTTAGAAGAAGAAGTGTATCTGGAACAGCCGCCTGGCTTCGTTGATCCAGAACATGCAGATTTTGTGTATCTACTCTTCAAATCTGTCTATGGCCTCAAGCAATCCCCAAGACGATGGTATGAAACCCTATCCCTATTCTTAATTGAAAATGGTTTTGTTAGGGGAGTAATTGATAAAATATTGTTCTATAAAGTTGTGAGAAATGACTTAATACTTGTTCAAGTATATGTGGACGATATTATTTTCGGGTCATCAAATGAGCGCTTGTGCGAGAAATTTGCCAAGCTAATGCAGGAAAAATATGAGATGAGCATGATGGGAGAGCTGTCCTTCTTCCTTGGATTACAGATCAGTCAGAGAAAAGATGGTATCTTTATCTGTCAATCCAAGTACGTCAGAGATTTACTCAAGAAGTATAATCTAGAAGATGCATCAGCAGCTAAGACTCCCATGGCAACAGCCACGAAGCTTGATGAAGACAAATCAGGTAAATCAGTTGACATCACAAGCTATCGAGGTATGATTGGCTCACTCCTCTATTTAACTGCAAGTAGACCCGATATAATGTTCGCAACTTGTTTATGTGCAAGGTTCCAAGCGGATCCTAGAGAATCACATCTCGTAGCCGTCAAAAGAATTTTTAGGTATCTCAAGGGCACACCAAATCTAGGGATTTGGTACCCAAGAGATACAGGTTTTAATCTTATTGGCTATTCGGATTCTCAGACTATGCAGGTTGCAGGATTGATAGGAAAAGCACATCTGGTGCTTGCCAATTTCTTGGCAGAAGATTGGTGTCCTGGCAAAGTAAAAAACAACATACAGTATCTACTTCTACTGCTGAAGCTGAGTACATTGCTGCTGGAAGCTGTGTAGCTCAAATACTGTGGATGAGGAACCAATTGAAGGATTATGGCATGGAGCACAAGAAAATTCCAATCATGTGTGACAACACAAGTGCCATTGCCATAACCAACAATCCTGTAGATCACTCAAGAACCAAGCATATTGACATCAGGTATCATTTCATAAGAGAACATGTCGAGGAGGGGACTGTGGAGCTACATTTTGTGCCCACAATGCAACAAATTGCAGATATATTCACCAAACCTCTTGATGAAGTAACATTCAATAGGTTGGTTGGTGAATTGGGAATGCTTAACACAAGTTAGTAAAGCCTTCTATCTGTAAAATCCATGTTTATGTTTGTATGTGCAAGCTAATCAATCATTATGTGCTTAGACTTTAAAATGCCTAATTAATGATTGTTATAGTTTGCATATAGTGTGATTTTGCATGAATTCATTGTGTTTTAAGTGTCTTTTATAGCACAAATCTGTGAATTTATGCTTGTTAGATTGCATGATCATAGGGGGAGTTAAATTCATAATATTCTAAATATTGCATGATTTTTAGATGAATTTATCTATGATTTTCATGTAATTAGAGGCCTTAGAATTAAAAAACTTCAAAATTTCGAGTTAGGTTCTATCTCGAAACTCATCTAGAAATTCGACTTGAATTTCGACTTAATCTGTCAGAGTGAAGTTTTTGAAAAATTCTAAGTCTGGGAAGAATTTCGAGTTGGCTATCTCGAAATTCATCTCGAAATTCGACTTAGAGTTCGAATTCGAGTTACCAGTGTGCCTAGTTCTATCTTCAAAATATTCGAGATAAATTCTATCTCGAATCTTATCTCAAAGGTTGAGATGAGGTTTCCATTAAGGGAATATTTTGAAAAGAACAGAGAATTAACTTCGAGTTAGTCTATCTCGAAACTCAACTCGAAGTTCGACTTGATGTTCGAGATAGAGTTCTTAGTCTATCTCGAAACTCAACTCGAATTTCGACTTGATGTTCGAGATAGAGTTCTCAGTTAAGCTGAAGGGAATTTTTCGAGTTACACTCCTAACTCGAAACATATCTTGAATTACCCTGTACTTTTTGGTTCAAGGGGGTATTTTGGAAAGAATTTGAGATTAACTTCGAGTTAGTCTATCTCGAAACTCAACTCGAATTTCGACTTGATGTTCGAGATAGAGCTCTTAGTCTATCTCGAAACTCAACTCGAATTTCGACTTGATGTTCGAGATAAACTTCTAACTTGAAAAGTATCTTGAATTTCCCTATTTTTTCAAGAGGGGAATTTTCCATTTTTACTACAAATCATAAATGTTCAAGATAGGATTTCCCTATAGTTTCTGCTGAAAAATTGGTTAAAGTGTTCATTTGTGCTTAATTGTTCGAGTTAACTTCTATCTCGAACTTTATCTCGAAGTTCGACTTGATGTTCGAGATAGAGATGTTCGAGATAGAAATGTTCGAGATAGAGTTCGACTTAGATGTTCCCTGTATGGACTTCGCAATTTTCACTCTTTTTAACAGGGACATTTTTGTCATTTCACATTCATCTATATATACATCTCTAACTCGATGCCTAATTCACTTTACCTAATTTCATTTTCACAGCAGCCGTTTCACAAAAACAGTGCGATTTCACAGACTTCATACTATTAACCAGTGTTTTTGTGATTAAACTCATACTAATCACGAATTACTGCCAAATTTTTGACTTTTAATCACTGTGTTATCATTAATCATTGTGATACTGTGTTTTGTAACCACATATACACACGATTTCACTGATAAACACACGAATATTCATCTTTGTTGAATATTCAGATCTAGTCATTGGCTGTTCATATTCCGTAGTTTAAATTTTCAGACTATCTTTTGATATTCTCGAAAAATTAAAAGGAATAAAACTGATTAATTCGTAAATTATTTGTTTTTCTCAATTAAAATAAAAAATTCACATCTTTTAAAGAAAAACATTTAATCAAAATGGCTCACCAATTTTCACTTGCTAAAAACAATTTTTATAATATTTCTACGGAAATTGGTGATCAACTCCCGCGGTTTAAGTTTTGGATACGATTTCTCAATTTGTACTCCAAATCTAGCCATGCTTTTACTGCTAAACCTACACTAGTACATGATGCTTTACAGCAATTATGGACTAGTGCGGTTACTTTTGGGAGCAAATCAACCCCCTTAGGTTTCAGGTTTACCTTAGCGGGTCAGGAATATGAGGTGACTGAAGAGATTGTCAACAGAGTTCTGGGATTCCCAATTAAAGATGCTTATGATCCAGAACCTACAGCTACAGAACGCCTCAGATTCTTTGAAGAAATTGGATGTTATCCTCCGAAAGGCCCAATCACAGGAAATATCCAAAAACAATTCTTCCATGTGGAATGGAATTACTTTTTCGAGGCCATCACTAGATGTTTTCGGGCATGAGAAAAAGATTTTCATCAAATTCCAATTCCAATGCAAACCTTTGCAGTTGCCCTAGCAAGAGAACTGGATATAAATTATGGACGCATAGTTCTCTCTGAGATAGTGGCTTCAATGGGATCTCCTGCAAGCAGAGATATCACTACAACTGATGTTGTCTGCTGGTTTCCTCGGTTCCTACAGATGCTGATTAATGACTTAATACCGAAGGATGCTCTTGCTGTTAGACAGGGATTTGCCAGAAGCCCAACATCTGAATCGCTGGGGATGGGCACTAAGTCACTTTCAACCATTGCTAATCAGGATAAACATCAAGGTAAACCTATGTCAATTCTTGAAAATATTCAAATGTGGCTTAGATATGATGCAGGAGTTACCAATTTGGGGGAATCATCGCAAGTTTCATCATATGCTCAGAATCCATCTGCTCATGCTGAGGCATTTGATGAGATTCCTGATGAGCAAAGAGATGAGGCACAAGGTAATGAACAAGGTAATCTCTCCCTGCATACTACTCATTCCTCCTCCTATGTATCTGATTCCGAGACCCAAGAGACTGCTAACCCGCAGAATCTATCCCAGGGTGAGAGCTACATTTCTGAGACTGATACACATTCTTATTCTCTTTCACCCCTGTTAACGGAAGTCAGAAAGCCAACACGTATATATGAAAGGCATATGACATAGCCTATTTGTAGTTCGAGGACTCAACTCAACTTAAGCTTAGTTTGTAATAAGTAAATAACTTTAACTGTCACAGGAATCTCAGGAGGTACTATCTGTCAGAAGAAAAACCTTAAAGTCAATCTATAGTTTTGATGTTTTACACTGGAAGAAGTTCAGATTGCTGATCAAGCCTCAGTATAGCATCAAAGAAGTGGATTTATTTCTAAGACAGAGATTTCTAGAGTAACAGTTTCAGACAGTATACAGTGAAGTACAAGAAGGAGAAAGAGATGAGAAGAAAAATGAATCACATTATTAATGTGAAAATTAAAGGACAGTCATTGAGGTTAGTCGTTCATGAACCAGACAGTACATGGAACGTCAACAAAATATTCAGTGGTATTCTTTTATTACTTTCAGTGATTCAGAAAAGAATTAAGACAATCCAAGGATATATAATTATTCTTGTTTAATTAATTTAAATCAAGTAGTCAATTTAATTAATTAATTAATTCATCTTGAATTAATTCTTTAATTAAATTAATTATTAGATTAATTAAATCAGATTAATTATTTAAGTAAGAATAAATTAAAATGATTATTTATTAATCAATTTTAATTAATTCTGAAAAAAATGAACTAGCAAGACAATCCCTGATTGTCTTGCCGATTGTCTTGAAGGTTAAATTCAGAACAGCAAGACAATAGGAGATTGTCTTGCCGATTGTATTGGTGAAGAAATCAATAAAGCAAGACAATTCCTGATTGTCTTGCCGATTGTATTGATAATGATAATGTCTGAAAAGCTTTTAAAAAGTAGAATAAAAATCTAATTTGATTGTCTTGACGATTGTCTTGGCAGTTCAATTTGATTGTCTTGATAATGATCAAAAAGAAAAAGCTTCAGACAGAATGATAAATTTGATAAAGCAAGACAAAGATATCTGAATTTGATTGTCTTGACGATTGTCTTGGAAGAACCTGATTGTCTTGACGATTGTATTGCCTATTGTCTTGGCAGTACAAAATTGGTTGTCTTGGAAGAATAAATTGTATTGACGATTGTCTTGGCAGTTATATTTGAAGACAAAGAGTCAGTGATTGATATATAACAAGATATATCGACAGAAGCAATCAGTGAGGAAAAACAACACAGAAAATATTACATTTCAAGAACTGAATTCTCTCTTCTCTCTCATCAAGAACACAGCACAAGAAGCAGAAAATTATTTAGAAAATCAAGTTCATCTTATTTTTAATATCTGATCCGATAGAACTGATTTCATTGATACTCTTGTACTATTAGCGAGTTTTTACTCCTAATCTATATCTTGATTTTTATTAACAAATCTAGAAAAATTCATGTTGAATTTTCTAATTTGTTTTTATTAACTAGATATAAATTCTGTACTGTATTTGTAACAAACCCCTCAAGTTAATATAATTTTATATTCAACTTGAATTTTGTTTCATTTAATTCCGCTCAAATTTGTCAAAATATAAATTAAATTATCCGGACAAATTTCGATAAAACAGTACTGTTTGTATTCAACCCCCCTTCTACAAACAGATTGGACCTAACAATTGGTATCCGAGCAGGTTGGTTGATACACAAACCAAAGATTCCATTTTAATCAATTAAAAATCATCCCCGAATTTTTTAACTCTCTTAAAAAATTCATCATGTCTTCTAAAGTCGGAACTGTGAAAATTCCCATATATGACAAAAACAGTTATGATATGTGGAAGAACAAAATGTTAATGTTCCTCGAGGTTGCAAATCCTAAATACATGAAAGTCTTATCAGAAGGACCAATAATACCTTTTGGATTAACTCCTGAAGTTGTTACTGATGGAAAAGTTGTTACCCCTGCAAAGCTTGTTCAAAAAGATTCTTCTGAATTCACTCTTGCTGAAAGAGAGGAAGCTGGACTTGACATTAATTTAAGACTGATTTTAATAGATTCTCTAGTCTCTGTGATGTACAGTCATGTGATTAACTGCAAGACAGCAAAGCACATGTGGGAAACCATTGAAACTGTGAATGAAGGAACAGAGGAAGTTAGGGAGAATCGACTGGAAATTCTGACATCTGAGTATGAACACTTTCGATCAGCATACAATGAAAGTATTCAAGATGTGTTTGAAAGATATAACAAACTTGTCAACAATTTACAGATGCATGGCAAGTACTACACTCAGAAAGAGATCAACAGAAAATTTCTATTGTCAATGCCTGTTCATCTAGAACATAGAATTACAGCTATCAGAGAGTCGAGGAATCTAAGTGAAATTACTGTAGAAAGACTCTTTGGTGTTTTAAAAACCTATGAACTGGAACAATCTCAACAAAAGGAGATTTATGGAAAAGGAAGAATTGCTAATTCTTCTACAGCTCTTATTGTTGAGAACAAACAAGAAGTGGAAGATAAGGTTATTCAACCCTGTAGTGTTGACAGTGGCAAGCTGGAAGTTGAAGTTGGTCAAACGAATGCTACTCCAGATGAAGGTGACTTCTATTCACTAGAAGAACTAGATCAGTTGGAAGATGAGTCCATGGCTTTGTTGGTAAGGAAATTCAGTAACTTCAGATTCAGGAAGAATCCCAAGTTCAGGTACAAATCTAATTATAACAGGTTCCAGAGAGGAGGTTCTTCATCCTCAAGTAACAGAGGAGGTTACAAAACTGGAACAGTTGAAAGAAGTAAAATTAGATGCTACAACTGTAATGAACTTGGACATTTCGCTACTGAATGTCAGAAGCCAAAACAAAACCAAAGAAAAGACTTTGGATCTGAGAAGAAGAAGACAGGAAGAGCCTATGTGGCTGCTGGAAAGAGTTGGGATGATACAGACTCTGAAGATGAAGAGTATGGCAATCTTGCCCTGATGGCAAAATCTGATAACTCCAGTGGTACATCATCTGAGGTATCATGTACTGAAAGTCAATATATTTATCAACTTACTGATACACTAGGTAATGCTAATAGAGAGATTGAAAGGCTAAATTTGTTAAATACAGATCTTAGTAATCAATTATCAGAATTACATGATGTACAAAATTGCCATGTTATACAAAAATCAGAAATAAGAATGCTAAAAGAACTTGAGAGGTCTCTAGCAGAGATAGTGGTTCAACAACGTGAAACAATAGCTGAACTAGAAATAAGGGTTAGTGCTACTTCTAATTCTTGTAAAGTGGCTAAAGAGTTGTTTAACCAACAAGCAATTAATCAAACCGTAGGAATTGGGTTTGATTATAATGAAGCTATTGGTCGAAAAAGCATTAATACTCCTAATCGTGTCAGTGCTGTAGATAGGGGTATACCATTAGTGCTTAAGAGTGTTAGTAACCCACTCTTTAAGAAATCCATAGCAGAACCTTTGGATACAACATCTTTAATCATTAAGGAAGAGATGCGCATTGAGGATGTAGCTAATGGCGTAGTCTTAGAAAGTAATCAAGTTGTTAAAAATGATAAAGATAGAAAGACTGTGTTTGTAAAAGCAGAAAGAGATGGTGAGTCTACTAGTTCATTGAAAACTAGTAACAGAAGTAACAACATGAATAAATGCAACAACAAATCTACCATGCATGCTATTCCTGTTATTGATACTGCTCATAAGAAATGTGATGCTGCTAATTGCATGTCTTGTGCTTTTAATATAATGTCTGCTTACTTTAACGGTAATCATGCATGTGTTGATAAGAATGCTCCTAGACAGCAAATGAGCAGAAATAAACATGTAAGATCCAGGACTGTAACATCACCTAATTCTAAGATTAGGACCCCAAGTCCTTCTCAGGATATGGTGAAGACATGGTTACCCAAGCTGAAACCAAAACAAGTTAAAGCTGTTTACAGGGTTAAATGTCCAGTACCTAAAGAAAATGTTGTTAAAATAAAAAGTGTTGCTTTGCCTGATAAAGGTCAATTCTTTAAGTACTCCGGACCCAATCAAATTTGGGTTCCGAAGAAAGTCTAACCAATTTGTCATTGCAGGGTGTGAAACAGGTTGAACGAGTCATGTGGATTCTGGACAGTGGATGTTCAAGGCATATGACCGGAGATAAAGCCCTGCTGACAAATGTGGTGGAGAAGGCTGGCCCAGTCGTTACCTTTGGAGATAACAGCAAAGGTAAAACTGATGGATATGGCAGATTAGAAGCTGGAAATGTTATCGTTGAAGATGTCTCTTTTGTGAACGGCCTTGAGCACAATTTGCTCAGTATTAGTCAATTCTGTGATAGAGGTTATGAAGTGCATTTCAACAAGAATAATTGTCTAATATCACACAAGAGAAATGAAAGGCCGCAGTTGACTGGAGTAAGAAAAGGAAACTTGTACATAGCCAATATGAACTCTGGAAGCACAGAAGAAATTAGATGTTTTTATTCAAAGGCATCTACTGATGAAAGTTGGTTATGGCACAAGAAACTTTCTCACCTAAATTTCAAAACAATGAATTCTCTAGTGAAAAGAGAGTTGGTGAGAGGTTTACCTTCGATTGAATTTACTCAGGAAGGTCTATGTGATGCTTGTCAAAAAGGGAAGTTAAAAAGGGCAACTCACAGGAGCACTAACATATCATCAATAACTGAACCATTACAACTTCTCCATATGGATTTGTTTGGTCCAGTTAGTGTGATGTCCATGTCAAGAAAAAGATATGCTCTTGTGATTGTTGATGATTTCTCAAAATTCACATGGGTACTATTTCTGAACTCAAAAGATGAAACTCCACAACTGGTAGTTGATCACATTAAGTTAATTGAGCTGGATTCTAATCGTCCAGTAAGAGCTATAAGGTCAGACAATGGAACTGAATTCAAGAATGCAGTTCTGAATGACTTTTGCACTGAAAAGGGTATAACTAGACAGTACTCGGCTCCCAGAACTCCTCAGCAAAATGGGGTAGTTGAAAGAAAGAATAGAACCTTGATTGAAGCTGCACGTACTATGCTAAGTGAATCAAGGCTTCCATTGAGCTTTTGGGCTGAAGCTGTCAACACTGCATGCTATACTCAGAATCGTACTCTTATCAATAAAGACTTAATGAAGACACCATATGAAGCTCTACATGACAAGAAACCAACTCTCAAGTACTTCCATGTATTTGGGACAAAATGCTTTGTGTTGAAAGAAGGAGAAGATCAAGGTGGTAAATTTGAAGAAAAAGCGCATGAAGCAATATTTATCGGTTACACTAGAAGAGCTTACAAGGTGTATCTTATTGATCAACAGAAAACTATGGAAAGTGTCAATGTTACATTTGATGACACAAAACTCCCAAGTATCCAAAATGAAGATCCATCTGAAAAGCTTAAGTTTGATGACATGTCAGACTCAGATTCAGATGATGACAATCAACCTGAAGTTGTTGCTGATAATAATAATCCAAATGTTGGTGGTAATGATCAAGGTGATGCTGGTGAAAACAATGATAACTTTCAAGACACCACTAATACTCTTGAACCATCAACAAGTCAATCTGGCAACAACTCAGGGGGAGATAATGAAGGGTCAACAAGTCATACTCAACATCATACTGAAGAACAAGGCGAATCGTCAAGATCAATTCTTCCCAGACAAACTGTTTGGAATAGAGCTCATCCTTTTGAGCTGATTCTTGGTGATCCTGATGTTGGTGTGAAAACAAGAAGAGCTTATCAGAATCAATGTAACTATTCTGGGTTCCTGTATGTCATGGAACCTAAGAAAGTAGAAGAAGCTCTATCTGATCCTGATTGGGTGATTGCTATGCAAGATGAACTCAATCAATTTAAGCAACTAGAAGTATGGAAGCTGGTGCCCAGACCTAAAGATAGAAAAGTGGTGGACACAAGATGGGTATTCAGAAACAAACTAGATGAAGATGGCACTGTGATAAGAAACAAAGCAAGACTGGTAGCTAAAGGTTATTCTCAAGCTGAAGGCATTGATTATGACGAGACCTATGCTCCAGTGGCAAGACTTGAGGCCATCAGAATATTCTTGGCATATGCATCCTATTCAAGATTCAAAGTTTATCAAATGGATGTCAAGAGTGCCTTTCTGAATGGTAAGCTAGATGAAGAAGTGTATGTAGAACAGCCTCCTGGTTTTGAAGATCAAGATCATCTGGACTATGTTTACTTTCTTTACAAAGCTATCTATGGTCTTAAGCAAGCTCCAAGAAAATGGTATGACACTCTTTCTGAATTTCTAATAGAAAATGGTTTTATAAGAGGTGTCATAGACAAAACTCTCTTCACTAAAAGACATAAGAATGATATAATACTAGTCCAAGTATATGTGGACGATATTATATTTGGGTCTACTAATGAGCTTCTATGCAAGAAGTTTTCTAAGTTAATGCAGGGTAGGTTTGAAATGAGCATGATGGGAGAACTGAAATTCTTTCTTGGATTACAAATAAGTCAGAGACAAGATGGAATATTTATTTGTCAATCTAAGTACATCAAGGAACTCCTCAAGAAATATCACATGGAGGAGTGCTCATCAGCAAAGACACCATCAACAATAGCTGTCAAAATTGGTTTATGTGAAAGTTCTGCCAAGGTAGATATCACAGGCTATAGAGGTATGATTGGCTCTTTGCTTTACCTAACTGCTAGTAGACCAGATATAATGTTTGCCACATGCTTGTGTGCAAGGTTTCAAGCGAACCCTAAAGAAATACATCTCACTGCTGTCAAAAGAATCTTAAGATATCTAAAGGGTACGCCTAATTTAGGCATCTGGTACCCTAATGAATCTGGCTTTACTTTAATTGGATATACAGATTCTGACTATGCAGGAAGTGTTATAGACAGTAAAAGTACATCTGGGAGTTGCCAATACCTAGGTGGAAGACTGGTATCTTGGTTCAGTAAGAAACAGCAAACAGTTTCCAACTCTACAGCCGAAGCTGAATATATAGCTGCTGGAAGCTGTTGTGCTCAGATCTTATGGATTAGGAATCAATTAATGGACTATGGCATTGTATTGGAAAATATCCCTATTTTATGTGATAATACAAGTGCCATAGCAATCGCCAGCAATCCTGTGCAGCACTCAAGGACAAAGCACATTGACATAAGGTATCATTTTATAAGAGAGCATGTAATGAATGGTACAGTGGAACTACTATTTGTAGGCTCTGGAGATCAAACTGCAGATATTTTTACTAAGTCGCTTAATGAATCCTCATTCACTAGAATTGTTAGTGAATTGGGTATGTTAAACAGTCCTAGTAATTAATACTTTAATATCTGAAATTTGATCTTTAATAATTTTGCAAGTGATTATTCTGTGAATATTTGTTGTTTGAAATCACTTGTATAATTATTTTACCAACTAATTTTCTTGCTTGTTTAGTTATTTTTCACTTTGTTTATTCATATTATTTAATACTCCATATTTCTATATTTTTAGAATATTTGTAGATATTTATTTCTATTTTAATAATTATTTTATTAAATGTTTTGTAATGTTTGTCCTTTTGTTATTTAAATTTGTTCTCGTAAAAAGATTAATCCATGTTTCTGTAAAATATTTATTTTTAATATTTTTAATAATATTAGAGTGTATTTTAATTGGATTAATTTTGCACATTATTTGTATTTTATTAGCATTTTAGTTAGCAGTTTAATTAATTGTTGTGATTGTGATTATCATATCAAGACAATCGCCAAGACAATCCACAGATTGTCTTGGAAGGTTATTTTGTTGTTAATAAAATATTTTTCAGATTTTTATTATGTTTTCATTTTATTTTTACTCAAAATAAACGATTGTCTTGATAGTTTTGAACTACCAAGACAATCGGCAAGACAATCAACTGATTGTCTTGGAGTGTTTTTCTTTATTTTCAAAATTAAATTAAAAAAAAATGTGTGTGTGTAAATTTGTTGATTATTATATTAAATAAACGATTGTCTTGATAGTATTTATACTAACAAGACAATCGGCAAGACAATCAAACCGATTGTCTTGTTGTGTTAGTATTTATTTTAATAAAAATAAAAATAAAAAAAAAATTGTTTTCATTTTCTTTTATTTATTAGAATTGTAAACGATTGTCTTGATAGTATTTACACTACCAAGACAATCGGCAAGACAATCAACCTGATTGTCTTGTAGTGTTATTTTGTACTTAAAAAAATAAAAACAGATTTCAAAAGCAATACAATCAGTTCATTCTCTCGTGTATTTACACAGAGCCTTGATATATATACATACAATACACACGTCTCTTGAAACGAATTGCTGTCAAAATTTCCTCAACCAAACTGAAAAACAAGACCTGATTCAAGTAGATCGTTCAATTATCTTTCATTTGAACCGATCAGTTTCGAATTTGGTTAAGTTTTGGAAAATCAACTTTTTCAAAAAAATTGAATCGGGTTTTACAAGTTTTAAGAGTTTCAGATTTTTTCTGAGAAATCTAAAAATAGATTGAGACTCCCAGTGATCAAGAGAACAGCATATAAATTTTTGGGATTTTTCTGACAACTTTGAATTAATTCGAATTTTTAATTAATTTTAATTAATTATTAATTCTGAAAATTTTCGAATTGTTTTAATTTTCTTAAAATTAAAGTGTGTTTTTGTATTTAAAAATGGCTGATAATTTTGAGATAATGAAACATAATTTGGTTGGCTATTTTAATCCGAACGATTGTTCCTACGATCGATTTAGGCCTTGGATACGATTTTTGAATGACGATTCAATTATCCGAACTGCCATTTCGATTGAAGCCCCAATTAAGATAGGACCACTGAGATTGATTTGCACAGAATCTGTGGTGTCTGAAGACTTGACCTCATTCTCGTTTGATTTTGATGGTACACACCACGTCGTGACAGAATCAACCCTAACTACTGTTTTGGGTCTCCCGGCGGATAATTATGATCCATTTCCAACCAGTGAGCAACTCTATCAATTCTTCATTGATATTAATTATCATGGAGTAATTGATATGAACAACCTGAGCAAAAGGAATCTGGTTCAACCATGGGATGCATTCTTCGACACGATCTCCAAGGTATTTGCTAATTCAGCCAGAGGTAATTTTCACTTACTCATCTCTATGTTACAAACTATTGGTTATGCTGTTGCTAACAACCGTAGAATCAATATTGGTAATCTACTTTGGAATACTATTATTAACAGGATTGTTAAGGCCAGAAAGGATTTTGATGAGGGTAAGAAAGTTCTATGTTATTATCCTAGATTTTTAACTCTGATATTTAATCATCTTGTTCCTGTTGGTCAACAAACAGTTTTTAGGAATGACAACCCTATGGTATCAGGCAGGCAAACCAAGAAAATATTCACTAGCCTTGATACACATAGAAAGTTGATAAATGTGCCAGTGTATATTACACCATATTTGTCTAACTTCATAAATCTACCTGTCATTCCTCGACTTTTGAATGCACCTGAACCTGAACCTCAAGATGTACCTGTCCCTGAACATCAACATCAAATAGAACAATCTATTCCTTCAGGTACAGCTACTGCATCAATGGAGCAGGTATTACCTTCTATCTCTCAAACTGTTTCTGGAGCCCAAGTGGCTGATAGGTCAGACCAAGAGGTTGTAGAACCACAGCCTCTATCCCAGGTCTTAGAGCCAAACACTGTGTCTAACCAAATCTCTAAACCTAAAGCCAGAAGCAAGTTGATGACAAAAAGAGCTGATAGAAGAAGTGATGATGTGAGTGATCCCACAGCTCTGCCTCCACCAAAGAAGAGAAGAAATCTACTACTTGAGGCATCTGTAAGCCCATCCATTTCCTCCCAACAGGATTTGGACATTGAAATGGCCGATGAACTGTTACTAATTTCATCCTCTCAACAGGATGCAATTATTGAAATTCGCCAAAGGGCCGTGGCACCTTGTACAGAGTCAAGCACACCTCTATTACTCACAATGGGGGAAAACATTAACTTAGAATCTGATGTTGCTAAGGACACTGAGCAAGGAGTGCACGATAGGATTGTTACTGTGCCTACCATTGTTACGGTAGAAGAGCCGTCACAGGCTTCAGAGGGAAATCTTGACTCTCTGCCAAGTATAATAGAGTCATCATCTCCCCTCCCAGGAGGAACATTCCTGGCTCCCTCAAGGGATTCTTCACTCGCAGATTTATCTGGTGAAAGTGAAAGGCAACTTGGTCATCCTATCACTGAAGAAATTCAGTTATCAAATCCAAATGAATTGATAGAGATGACTGAGGATTGGGAATTGCGAACTCCCATTGCACCACCACTGACCTCTCCAGAAGAGGCTAGGGTGATTTCTTATGCAGGTACAGCTCAAGGAAAGGAGCTAGTGTTGAGTGATGTGAGGACCACCTTAAATATGAGTGAAACACATGCACGAAAGGAGAGTGACATATCCTTGAGTGAACATCAGGTGAGTGCACACACTGACACAAACACTTTGTCTCTAATGGCTCAAATCAAAGAACTGCAAAAGAAATTGATGGAAACTGAGGCTGAAAAACAAGTTTTGAAAGCACAAGTGGATGAACGGTCTTCTTCTTCCACCTCTGTCAACAATCAGCTCATGATCATTCGTGACGATGTCCACAATATAAAGACTACACTCACTCCAGCAATCAATACATTGATACAATCTAACTCCCAGGCATCTACAGAAAGAACAGACATTCTAAATGCTATTGACAGACTCTCTAATAGGGTGGATGAACTTCAAGTGGAAATGCATGAATCTGCTCAATCATATGCTACAACCTTTGCAAATCTTGAAGAGAAGTATGATTACATGTTTGAAGGACTTGATCATCTATACAAAATTGTTAAACCTACTCATAATATCACACCAGAACAAAGAGCATACTTTGAAGACTATGATGATGATAATGAGGGGGATAATGATGCAAATAGGGAGCTTGACAGTCAACAGAAGTCTGTAGAGGATTCCTCAACTAAGGGGGAGAAGTCTGGAGATGGAGCAGGTAAGTCTGGAGGAGAAGCAGGAGGTAGTAAGTCACAAGGGAGGCATAAGGGGAAGTCTACCAAGGGAAAAGAAAAAGAAAAAGCTCATGATCAGGATGCATTTGAGTTTGATTTTGATCTCAGGAATAGTAAGTTTGAAGTACATCAATTAAATGATATCGAAGAAGATCTTTCAAACTGGCAAGATGATCCTGTGTTTGAGAAGGAACTGCAAGAGGAGAAAGCTGATCGTCTGATGAGACAAGCTAAGCTTGAGAAGACCAGACAGGTAGTGAATGAAAGGTTGAAGTTGAAGCAAGCTGAAGATGCAGAGAAACAAAAGCTACATGCAATCAGTGTACAGGAAAGGAAAAGGGATATTCAGTTGAAGATTGGTCCAAAGTGGGATAGAGCAAGAGAGATTTTTGATTCTATTCAGAACACTGCTAATGATGATGAACGTTTACTCCAACTACTTCAACAGTTTCAAGAGACCAATCCAGATTACTTGCAATATATGGATGCACTGATGCTGGAAATTTCAAGGATAGTTGCTGGATTTGATAGATGTGCAGATCAACTGATAATTCAGATTGACTCTCGTACAATGGGTTCTCTCTTTGTGTCACTTCAAATCTTTCAACAGAGAAGCTTGATGGAACTGTGGATTATGTCTACAAAGGTAAAAAGGTTTTCTGAACTGAATATTTTACTTCATGAAAGACTTTTGGAGTTTGCTCAAAGGAATAGTCCACAAGTTATTCAAACTCCACATCATGTTAAGTTTCTCAAGGGTAATACACTACACTCTTGTTTTCTTGATTCTAAGTCAATGAAGTTATACACTGCATCTCATCTGGTATGGTTAGAACATATGCTGAGGACTACAGGATTCGAAGATAAAGAAAGTATCTTTGTAGCTGACATTATTCGATCATATGCTTTAACTGGATTTGAAAAGAAATATTACACTCTTCGGAATCGGCTTTGGGGTAACCTTGGAATCTTGCCTAAGAAACCTAAAGGTCTTATGTCAGATTATGAACGTGTACTTGACAAGGATTTGATCAAAACCTTGGATGATCAAGAACGATTTGACACAGAGAATATCAGAAGATTCCTGGAGCAAGAAGATGAAGTTGAACCTGGAAAGATAAGGGATGAAGAAACTTCAAAGTGAAGATCAGCTCTACATGTAATATCTTTAGAGCTTAGATAGGTCAAGATAGAAAAATGTATTATATGATCAGTCTAGAGGATCATCTATCTTGTATTTATCTTTTATGTTTGAATCTGGAAAATGTTAAATATAAACCAGAACTTTTCGTTTATTTACTTTGTGTTTAAAGTTTTATCTTTTTCTAAGTTAAGTTGAGTTAGTTGAGTAATCCTCTAGGAATTTGCTTGTTATATTCTAACAAACAAATAGGGGGAGATTGAAAGGCATATGACATAGCCTATTTGTAGTTCGAGGACTCAACTCAACTTAAGCTTAGTTTGTAATAAGTAAATAACTTTAACTGTCACAGGAATCTCAGGAGGTACTATCTGTCAGAAGAAAAACCTTAAAGTCAATCTATAGTTTTGATGTTTTACACTGGAAGAAGTTCAGATTGCTGATCAAGCCTCAGTATAGCATCAAAGAAGTGGATTTATTTCTAAGACAGAGATTTCTAGAGTAACAGTTTCAGACAGTATACAGTGAAGTACAAGAAGGAGAAAGAGATGAGAAGAAAAATGAATCACATTATTAATGTGAAAATTAAAGGACAGTCATTGAGGTTAGTCGTTCATGAACCAGACAGTACATGGAACGTCAACAAAATATTCAGTGGTATTCTTTTATTACTTTCAGTGATTCAGAAAAGAATTAAGACAATCCAAGGATATATAATTATTCTTGTTTAATTAATTTAAATCAAGTAGTCAATTTAATTAATTAATTAATTCATCTTGAATTAATTCTTTAATTAAATTAATTATTAGATTAATTAAATCAGATTAATTATTTAAGTAAGAATAAATTAAAATGATTATTTATTAATCAATTTTAATTAATTCTGAAAAAATGAACTAGCAAGACAATCCCTGATTGTCTTGCCGATTGTCTTGAAGGTTAAATTCAGAACAGCAAGACAATAGGAGATTGTCTTGCCGATTGTATTGGTGAAGAAATCAATAAAGCAAGACAATTCCTGATTGTCTTGCCGATTGTCTTGATAATGATAATGTCTGAAAAGCTTTTAAAAAGTAGAATAAAAATCTAATTTGATTGTCTTGACGATTGTCTTGGCAGTTCAATTTGATTGTCTTGATAATGATCAAAAAGAAAAAGCTTCAGACAGAATGATAAATTTGATAAAGCAAGACAAAGATATCTGAATTTGATTGTCTTGACGATTGTCTTGGAAGAACCTGATTGTCTTGACGATTGTATTGCCTATTGTCTTGGCAGTACAAAATTGGTTGTCTTGGAAGAATAAATTGTATTGACGATTGTCTTGGCAGTTATATTTGAAGACAAAGAGTCAGTGATTGATATATAACAAGATATATCGACAGAAGCAATCAGTGAGGAAAAACAACACAGAAAATATTACATTTCAAGAACTGAATTCTCTCTTCTCTCTCATCAAGAACACAGCACAAGAAGCAGAAAATTATTTAGAAAATCAAGTTCATCTTATTTTTAATATCTGATCCGATAGAACTGATTTCATTGATACTCTTGTACTATTAGCGAGTTTTTACTCCTAATCTATATCTTGATTTTTATTAACAAATCTAGAAAAATTCATGTTGAATTTTCTAATTTGTTTTTATTAACTAGATATAAATTCTGTACTGTATTTGTAACAAACCCCTCAAGTTAATATAATTTTATATTCAACTTGAATTTTGTTTCATTTAATTCCGCTCAAATTTGTCAAAATATAAATTAAATTATCCGGACAAATTTCGATAAAACAGTACTGTTTGTATTCAACCCCCCCTTCTACAAACAGATTGGACCTAACAATATATCTAGGAGATGATGAGGAGAGTGAACCCGAAGAGCAATAACTTATTCGAAAGAAAGCAAAACTTTTTCATGCTGCTACTTCAAAACCCCAGTCAAACCCTAGTGTGTCACACGCAACCACTCCACCTCACGAGAGTGGTTCTCCCTTTAAACAGTCTACACATAGGGATTTTGATGACAATTATGTACCTTTTGAAGATCCCGTTGCTTCAAAAGGACATGGAGTTTTAACAACTTCAGCCGTACCTTCACCGGTACGTACTGATGCTGCAAAGAGGATCGGTTCTAATGTCGTACAAGAACACTTTGCAGCCGCTCAGCCTGAGATTCCAACTCAGGACAAAACAGACATAGATCCCATAACTGCCAATTATTTTGCTTATCCAATTTCTGCAGGTACTGCTTCATATTTCGGATCAATAATTGAAGACATACACGAGCGTGAGACAGGGAGTGTGTGTGAGAGGTTAGGGAGAGAGGGACCTTCATTTTTAAGGCCCGAAACCGAGCGCCAAATACCAACAGAACGAGTATTAGAGTGAGGTCACCTAAACCAAACACCGTCCCTTAATATTAAAAATTTTGATACTCGTATGACTTCTATGGAAAATCAGATGAGTCAGTTCGGGCAGACGATGGGGCAGTTCGGGATTAACATTGGAAACAATCAAAGGGCTCTAGACGACTACGCAGCAAGAATGGCAAGTCAAGCTATAGCTTTTGATGCTTTGACAAATAAGGTCAATGACTTGGGCCATGCTGGTGGTGTCTTGGGAAGCACTCTCAATGAGAGGATGGAGGCATTGGAGTCTACAATGCATACAATGGCTGTGGAAATCAGTAGAATGATGTTCGCAGTCAGGAGCTTTGTGCCCCCGGAGTGTTTCGAGTCGCAACAACCTCCCCCCGATGCTGGTGCAGGTGGTGCAGGTGGTGCTAGTGGAGCGGGAGCCTCTGGTTCTGGTTTTGGAGGTTCTTATGCAACTGGTGGATCTGGAGACCAAGGTGGAGCTCAGGATAACTCACCTAAGGGGGAGAGTGGAAAGGAGACGAGACAGCAGGCAGTTCACATCGAAGAAATTGAAGAACCCGCTGATCTTGTCAAGGAACCAGAAGTTGAGCCGTCTGTTGATGAAGAGGCTCTGAGGAGGAGAAAGGGTAAGGCAATGATGGTTGATGAACCATTCGTTGACCTGAGTCATCAGGAAACAGTACAGGAGGTACTTGACTCAGATTCTGATATGGAAGACGTACCGTTGGCACATGCTATAAAAAGATCTTTGAAGGAACAAGGTGGAGGTGCTGGGATGTCTTCCGGAATGCCTGAAGAAATTCCTGTTGATGAGGAAACCCTTAAAGCTCAACAGTTAGCCTTGGAACAAGCTCAGTTCCATAAAATGAAGATGATGCAAGAACGTGCTGCCTTCCTAGAAAAGAAAGTGGAGCTACAAGGGAAGCAGTATGATCATGAGCTTGCAAGGCTAGCTGATCCTCAAGTTGATCTGGACAAACGAAGGATAGGGCAGAAATGGGATGAAGCAAGGAAGATAATGATGGGACCCTGTGCGAAAGGAGTTCATAACAAGGATGCAGATGATCTGTTCTACAACTTGAATTTGCAGAATCCAATGACTGGGGACTATATAAATGCTTTGAAGAGATTAATTTCTAAAGTCAGGGTTGGATACAATGCAAATCTTAAGGAGTGGCAGGTTATCTTGTCTTTGGTAGAAGGAGTCCCAACATCTTTCCTATATGTGGATGACCAATTCATAATGAGAAGATCTGCGTCAGAGTTGTTCTTGCTAGCGACTAAAATTCAATACTCTCAATCTGAGGAGCTAAGCATTCTGTACAGGGATCAGTTAATGCAGCTAGCAGAGGACAAGGGTCCAGAATTCTCAGCATATCCAAATTTTGTCCGGATGGTAGTTGACGGAAAGATGAAGAGGGTTAGCATGGAGGAAAATGATCTAATGGAGCTTTCAGTAGAATCTCTCAAAGCTGTCTGTAGACAAATGATGAGTAAGGGATTCGCTTCTGAGCTTAAAGATAAATCCGTGAAGATCATTGAAAGAGTTATATTCAAGAAGAGCAATGAGGTGTGGAAGTGTGATGTCATTGCTCCAAACCCTCTTGATGACGTGAAGATTGAGCCGGAGCTGATAGAGAAGAAATGGAATATTCTTCAAGCCATGAAGAATGTAGATGAAGCTCTGACTCTTCCTTCTGGAGCACTAGAACAAGGAGAAATAAGGGAGGCTATTGGTGTTCCAGGAAGTGATAGTGTATACTGGATACACGCTTATGTTGAAGATACAGCCGATGCCTTAGTATTCATAGATGCAGACCAGAATCAAACAATCTTGCATATGAGTAGACAATGGCTGCTACGGACTCAAGATGCTGCATTTCTGGAGAGAGTTTGCCGAAAATTAAACTGTATGAATTAAAACTAAATTTTACAAAGAAAAAGAGAGAGAGATTACAAGAGAGGAATTTTCTCTCTAAGAATTGGGTGTGTTTTCAAGCTCAAGAACTACATCTATTTATAGCAAAAATTAGCACACCAATAATAATAAAAAAATAAAAACAAAAGAAAAAGAAAATAAAAACAAAAGAAAAGAAATCAAATAAAAAAAAGAAAGCAGCCGAAAGCAGCTGCACTACTAATATAACTTCCATTTCCTTATTTAATAAACAATCCACCTGCTTTCACTTTCAGCCGCCTATGTTGTTTAATACAATGGGCTCCGTAGAAATGCTTTTTAACCCGCACAGCTTATAATCTTTAATTAATAAATAATTAATTAAATCCAGAAATTATAAAAATAAATATCTAATATTATTAGATATTTATAAATATAATTTTCTAAATAAATTAACTATTTATTAATTTAAATAAATTTTTTAGTCCTAAGCTGCGGTCTTTTGAGGATCTGAAACCGGATTCCTTTTGCTTAACAAAAATTATATTAATTCCAACCGGGATTCCTACTTTAAGAATATATCACTTTCAATGTTTTTGTGACAATTCTAATTTCCTCATTGCTCGTCCAGGTTTAATCTACGGTCTCTTGATGATCTGAAACCAGGCTCCTTTTGCTTCCAAAATTATCCTATAAACATAAAAAATATCTTAGCATCAAATTCAAATTAAAATGCTACTAACAATGTTAATCAAGCACAAAATTAAGGATAAATGAGAGATAACATGCTATAAAATATATACAAAATTAGCATGTATCAAATACCCCCCAACTTAACTTTTGCTCGTCCTCGAGTAAACCAAACTAACTACTTATTAATACCACTTACGTAGGTGATCACGGTTGCATTTGGCATATGCAACAAGCCCTTTAAACCCCTATGCAGCCCTAGTGGACGAGTGAGGTCTCGTGAGGGTCTGTAGTGAATGTACCCACAAAATCCATCTAGCTCATGTAAAAGATCGAATGCCACTACAACACCACATATACAAGTTCTCTCATGCCATGTCAACTTAAGAATCAAAGTGAAGAATGCAATGCCTTGTGTCGAAGTTACAAGTATTCACTTAATCTACTCAAAGAAGATGCATAAGTTCTCAACATTCCATGTCAATGTAAGAATAAGTTGGTAATCATGCTAAGCCCACAAGAGTACATCTTTGAGTCAAAACTTGGGATCTCATATGCAAAATACAGGTAATAACTCATCTTTCACTCACAAAAGAATATTCACTCAAGAACAAGGGTAAGTGTATCACTCCATTCCAACAAAATCATAAACATGCTTGACATTTGGTATCAATCTAACTTTAACGCAACACACACCACTGATGATAATCAAAAGGTCTTTATTCGGGTTGTAATGGGGCTAGGGACAAGGTATGTCAAGTAAAGCCAAAACAGGTTAAATGTCAAAAGCTAGTACCCAACAACATAATTCATTCAACTCCACCCTATTATCCCCACACTTGAATCTTTTTATTCTCTTTTAACAAGTAACTTGACTAGTCGAATGAAAAAGGATCATAAAAACATAAGTATGCCCTCATATAAATAATTTTTTTTTAAGAGAGCTAATTATAAACAAGAACAATGATCCATTGATATTATTACAAACTTCGACTAACAAGTAACAACCAAACCCAATATTTTCCCAAAAGTAATGATCATCAATAAACCCCCCTTTGCACACCTTTTTACTCCCTCAAACACTCTACTAGCCTTTGACAATTTGGGTTCAAGTTAAAGCAAGGCCAATAAAAGAAAAAGGTCTAGGCAAGTAATGTGGTGTGTCACCGAAAAAATATGATTAAGCTCAATGGGGTAACTAATTGATCATGTATAAATGGTATGGTAATATAGGAAATATGAGGTTATCCCTAAATGCCTTTATCATGTTATCATCAAATAATGTCATGCATTTCAAGAAAGACCTCAAACAAGTGCTAGCAATGCAAACAACATGTGGACACTCAAGCAAACGAATATGAAATGCAAAAGATATGCATATAGGCTCAAAACTCACTTGGTGCGGCAAAGCATAATCAATCCCAGGTAAAAGTCTCTCTAATGCACCTACTTGTACTCAAAGCATGTAAACCAAATCATCTTGCACATATTCATGTCCTTTTAATCACTTACAACCTTCAAAAAGTCTACCATTTTCCACTTGCTAGTGTATGTGATCTTTTTACAAGGCCAGAATTCTTTTTGTGATTTTTAATTTTTTGATTTTTTTTTTTTGATTTTTTTTTAGCACCAAATAACCCCAATAAGGTTCTATCTAAATGAACACCCCCCAACTTATCACGTTTCTTGTCCACAAGAAACAACACACAATGGACTAATATGCGAGGAAAAAAAAGAGGACTCCCCTGAATCATGGTCGAGGTGGTAATATGCAACCAAGAACTGCCATTGTGGCATCCATCTTGAAATGAAGATCCTCCTGCATAGTCCAAACAAAAATATTATTCAAATCAACAAAATTCCTTGGGTTGCCTCCCAAATAGCGCTTGTTTAACGTCATTAGCTCGACGCCTCTCGTGATGAACTTAAGCTTGAGGACTGGAGAGAAGCCAATTGACTCCTCTTGGAATGTCCTCACCAATCAAATATGGCTTGAGTCTTTGCCCATTCACTTTAAACACATCGGAACCATCTCGAGTGATGTCCACAGTACCATACGGATATACCTTGACAATTTTAAAAGTGCCAGACCATCTTGACTTTAATTTTCCGGGAAAGAGTTTCAGCCTTGAGTTGAACAGTAGAACTTGCTGGTCAACTTCAAACTCTTTCAGTCTAATATGCCTGTCATGCCACTTCTTTGTCTTCTCCTTGTATATTGCCGCATTTTCATAAGACTTAAGTCTCAACTCATCAAGTTCACTTAGTTGCATCAACCTGTTAAGTCCCGCAGCTTGTAATTCCATGTTTAAGAATCTTATCGCCCAAAGTGCCTTGTGCTCCACTTCCACGGGTAAATGACATGATTTTCCAAACACCAACCTATACGGAGACATACCGATAGGTGTCTTGAATGCCGTCCTCTAAGCCCATAGAGCATCATCAAGCTTCCTTGCCCAATCTTTTCTGGAGCTAGCCACTGTTTTCTCAAGAATTTGTTTCAGCTCTCGATTTGAGATCTCCACTTGCCCGCTAGTTTGAGGGTGATAAGGTGTAGCAACTTTCTGAGTCACTCCATACTTTCGCAAAAGATCTTCAATTAATTTATTGCAAAAGTGAGACCCTCCATCATTGATGATGGCCCTAGGCACTCCAAATCGTGTAAAGATATGCTTCTGTAAGAACTTCTTAACCACTCTACCATAATTTGTAGGACTAGCAATCGCCTCCACCCATTTAGAGACGTAATCAACTCCCACCAAAATAAATTTGTTACCATAAGATGATGGGAACGGGCCCATGAAATCTATGCCCCAAACATCAAAGAGCTCAACCTCAAGAATAGGTTGCAAAGGCATCTCATTCCGTCCTGAAATATTTCCTGTTCTTTGACATCGATCACAAGTTGCAACAAAGCTTCTTGCATCTTGATACATTGAAGGCCAATAAAATCCAGACTGCCAAATTTTTGCAATAGTTTTTGTGCTACTATTGTGACCACCACACTCTAAAGCATGACAATGATTCAAGACATTAGGAATTTCCTCGTGTGGCACACACCTCCTCATGATACCATCAGCACATTCCTTGTAAAGAAGTGGTTCTTCCCAGAAGTAGTGTTTTACATCAAATAAGAATTTCTTCTTTTGTTGATAACTCAGTCCACTTGGTACAATGCCACCCACAAGATAATTTACGAAGTCCGCATACCATGGTGTAGATAAAGATACTGCAAGAAGTGTTTCTTCTGGAAATGCATCATTGATAGGTATATTAACTCCTACCACTTCATCTCCCTGGTCCAACCTGGATAAATGATCAGCTACCAAGTTTTCAGAACCTTTCTTGTCTCGAATTTCAAGATCAAACTCCTGGAGTAAAAGAATCCAACGGATTAGACGAGGCTTGGCATCCTTCTTTTTCATCAAATAACGAATTGCAGCATGATCTGTATAAACAATCACCCTAGACCCAACAAGATAGGATCTGAATTTGTCAAAGGCAAAAACCACAGCAAGTAGCTCTTTTTCAGTGGTAGCATAATTGATTTGTGCATCATCAAGTGTCTTGCTTGCATAGTATATCACATGCATGCGTTTTTCCTTCTTTTGGCCCAAAACAGAACCCACAGCATAGTCACTAGCATCACACATTAGCTCGAAAGGCAAGCTCCAATCAGGGGCTGATATGATAGGTGCAGAAGTAAGCTCCTTCTTCAACCTATTAAAAGCAACAAGACAACTCTCGTCAAAATCAAAGATACTGTCTTTTTCAAGTAGATTAGAAAGAGGACGAGAAATTTTAGAAAAATCCTTGATAAAACGTCGGTAAAAACCGACGTGTCCAAGGAAACTTCTAATCCCCTTCACAGATGAGGGTGGTGGTAATTTCTCGATCACTTCGATTTTTGCCCTGTCCACCTCGATGCCTTTACTAGAAATCTTGTGCCCAAGCACAATACCATCCTTTACCATAAAATGACACTTCTCCCAATTAAGAACAAGATTAGTGTCTTCACATCTCTGCAACACTTGAGACAAACTGGTTAAGCAAGAATCAAAGGAAGAACCATATACAGTAAAGTCATCCATGAAGACTTCCATGGTTTTTCCTAGAAAATCTGAGAATATGGCTGTCATAAGTCGTTGAAATGTAGATGGGCCATTACACAAACCAAAGGGTAGTCTACGATGTTAAATATAATTGATGTGTTTTAATCAGTGTTTAAGTGTTACAGTGAATTATCAGAGTTTAGCTGGAAGCAGTCAGAGTTTAGTGTAAACTCTGACAGATGGAAGCTCGACAGAGTTTGTCAAAATTCTGTCTGGAGGCAGCGTCTACTAGTCAACAGTGATTGAAGATTTATTATGGAAGCGATATCTTTGAAGATTGGATAGCTATCAAAGAGATCGAGTTGACTTAGGAGACGAGTGACAATCTGTAATTGATATCATTGTATAGCTGATTATTAGGAATATCAATTAGAGATTGTATCGTAGCTGTATGTTATATAAATACAGTTAGGTTAACCCTAGAAGGGTATCGTACAACGAATTATCTTTATTGTAACCTAGCAGCTCTTTGTGATATTTTACATCACGAAGAGGGTTCTTAATACAAGAAGTTTTTAAGTGCATAAACGTTTTACTTGTTAAACTCTCATACTAAGTTGATTATTAATTGTGTATTCGGCCTAACAAGTGGTATCAGAGCCAATCTGTTACTTTATTACAGGTTAAGATCCAAACACAACAATAATCATGGCAGCAATTCCTCCACCAACACCTACTGTTTCTGAAAAGGCTCCTACTACTGTGAGTCGTTATGAACCAATCAGGGTTCCTATTCTCAGGCCATTAGAGTATGCTATGTGGAAGGTCAAGATGACTATGTTTCTGGAGGCTACAGATCCAGAATATCTTGACAGGATTTATGAAGGCCCTCACAATCCTACAAAGCTATCTGTTGCAGTTGCTGGTGAAGAAGCAAAAATGGTTCCAAAGGAAAAGAAGGACATGACTCCTGAAGATCTATCATCAATTGCTAAGGATGCAAAAGTTAGGCATTTAATGCATAGTGCTTTAGACAATGTTATGTCTAACAAAGTCATTAACTGCACCACTGCAAAAGAGATATGGGATGCTCTTGAAGTCAGGTATCAAGGAACTGCGGCTATTAAGAAGAATAGGAGAAACATACTCACACAAGAGTATGAGCATTTTGAGGCTAAACCTGAAGAAACCATGACAGAAACATTTGATAGATTCTGTAAACTGATCAATGATCTGTCATTGGTCAACAAAGAGTATGATCTAGAAGACTCGAATCTCAAGTTTCTTCTTTCTCTACCTGAAAAGTGGGATGTGAAAACAACCACTATTAGAGACAACTATGATATTGCTGAAACAGAGATTGATGAAATCTATGGGCTGCTCAAAACTTATGAATTGGAAATGGAGCAGAGAAACAGGAGATCAAGCAGGAAAGGAAAGTCTGTTGCTCTTAATGTTGAAGAGAAGCCTCAGAAGAAAGATGCATCAAGAATAAAAATGAAGGGAAAAGCTTTGGTCATACACTCAGAAAGTGAATCATCAAACTATGAGTGTGATTCAAATTCTTCTGAATCATCTGACTCTGAGGATGATGAAGAAGAAATGAGGAAAATGGCTGTGTTGATGGTAAAGACCTTCAAGAAAATGGGCTTCAAGAATTTCAAGAAAGGAAAAAGGTTTTCTAGAGATTCAAATGAAGACAGGAAAAGCTTCAGGAAGTCTGATAAGAGAGATTCTAAAGGGAAGAAGGATAAGTCTGAAATTCAATGCTACAAGTGTAAGGAGATGGGTCGCTATGCTCCTGAGTGCAAGAAGGGTAAAACTGGAAAAGTACTCTACACTAAAGGCAGAGATTGGGCAGATACTTCAGATTCTGATGAAGAAGTGAACTATGCTCTCATGGCTACTACTGAATCAGAAACTTCTGAAAATCAGGTACCTCTAACTACCTATGCTTATAATATTGATGACATTGCTCAATTAAGAATTTATCTTAAGTCATTGCATATAAGTTATAGGGATCAGACTTTAGAAAATGAGAGGATAAAAGCTGAAAATTCTGAACTTAAGGTAAGAAATAAACTTGTTGAAGAAAAACTTGAAAACATGCAACAAGTTTAGAAAGAAAGAGATGATGCTGTTTGTAAAGAACAAAATTTGCTTCAGAAATATAAACAACTAGAGTCAGAGTTGGAGGAAGCAAATAATAAAATTAGAACTTGGACTAATTCTGGAAAGGACGCTCAAAAGATTTTTCAAACAGACACTGTTGGTCTAGGTTATAATGAGGGAGATGAACTTAGATTTCAAAATCAAGTTAAAATCAGAACTCATTTTGTACATGGAACAAGTAAATTTTTGTCTGAAAATGAAAAAGAAGCTGTTAAAAGTGAACCAGTAAAAACTAGTGTTAAACAGGTTAATATTGGTTCAATGACAGATAAACAACTCAAGCATAAACTGAAGGAGTTAAAATCTGTTAAGAAACAGAAAGTGTCAAACAAGAACAGAAATGGGAAAGTAGGCATCACTTCAGGAAATAAACCAATGCTTGCTAGTTATGCTCCAAGAAAGACATGTCATAACTGTGGTAGTACTAAGCATCTTGCAAATTTCTGCAAGAAAAATAAAAATATAAATTCTTTACCTACAAAGTCTGAGGTAAAGAAGGATTTTGCTAGAACTAAGCCACAGACTTTATGCACACACTGTGGAAGCACTTGGCATTCCATTTATACTTGCAGAGAATATCATGCTATCTATCATAATTACTATGAACTGAAACCCAATCTGAAATGGGTTAAAGTTGATACTGCAAGTGTAAACACTGATACTGTTAGCTCAAACTCTGATAATGTTAATTCCGCTGCAAAAGCTAACAAAGTTAAGAATGCCAAAGGATCCAAGCAAGTCTGGATCCTTAAAACTAATCCTCAGTAATTGCTTGTGATTGCAGGGTAACTGGGAGGCAACCCTAGTCATGGACAGTGGATGTTCAGGACACATGACTGGAAATAAAGCCCTGCTATCAGACTATGAGGAGAAGGCTGGCCCAAAAGTTTCCTATGGTGATGGCAATGTAGGAAGAACATTGGGATATGGCAATATTAATCTTGGAAATGTCATCATCAACAATGTAGCTCATGTCCCAGGACTCAAGCATGACTTGCTATCTGTGAGTCAAATCTGTGACAAGGGATATCATGTAGATTTTCAACCTGAATATTGTGAAGTTATCAGCAAATCTACAGGAAAGGTTGTTCTAGTTGGTCACAGGCAAAACAACATTTATGAAATCAAGCTTTTGATAGACTCTGTTGGAAAAGCTGTTTGCCTGTCTACGAGAATGTCTAGTGAAGAGAGTTGGAAGTGGCACAAGAAACTCTCACATTTGAACTTGAACAACATCAATGAATTGATCAGAAAGGATCTTGTAAGAGGACTCCCAAAGGCTCTGTTAAATGTTGATGGCCTATGTGATTCATGTCAGAAGGCTAAACAAAGGAAGTCATCTTTCAAGAGCAAGACAGAATTTTCTATCACTGATCCCTATCATCTTCTGCATGTTGATCTCTTTGGTCCAGTAAATGTTATGTCTATTGCAAGGAAGAAATATGCTTTAGTCATTGTTGATGAATACACTAGATTCACTTGGGTGTATTTTCTAGCAAAGAAGGATGAAACTGCATTAACTCTGATGGAGCATGTGAAGCTTCTGGACAAAGGATCAAGCAACAAAGTCAGAATCATCAGAAGTGATAATGGAACTGAGTTCAGAAATGCAACAATGGAAGAATTCTGCAAGGACAATGGAGTGAAGCAAGAATTTTCAGCACCTGGTACACCACAACAAAATGGTGTAGTTGAAAGGAAAAATAGAACCTTGATTGAAGCTGCCAGAACTATGCTTGATGAAGTAAAATTGCCAACTTATTTCTGGGCAGAAGCTGTTCAAACTGCTTGTTTTACTCAAAATGCAACACTGATCAATAAGCATAGAAAGACACCATATGAGATGGTGAAGAAGAAGAAACCTAACCTGAAATACTTTCATATTTTTGGGTGCAAATGTTTTGTTTTGAAGACTCATCCAGAACAGTTGACCAAGTTTGAGCTAAAGGCAGATGAAGGAATTTTTGTTGGCTATCCACTGTCAACAAAGGCATTCAGAGTTTACAAACTGAGAACTAAAGTGATCATGGAATCTATACATGTTTCTTTTGATGATAAGAAGATAACTGGACTTGAAGACAAAGATGAATATGATCAACTGGATTTTGAAAATAAAGATTTAAACTCTGATGAAGTAAACTCTGATGAATCAATTCTGACAGACTCTTTTGTAACAAACTCTGAACCTCTACTGGTAAACACTGGAGAAACTTCTCAGCCACAACAAAGGGGAGAACCAGTTGAGGGGGAGCATGAATAAGATGGAGACTCAAACACTGATACTGAGTCAACTGAAAAATATGGATCAAACTCTGACGATTCAAACTCTGAAAATTCAAATTAGACCCTGGGCAGTCAAGTTCAGGGGGAGTCTCAGAAAACGAAGATAGATCACAACAAAATCAGGAGAGCATGGATCAAGGGGGAGGATCACATGCTGATAGAAGTCATTTGCCTTCTGCTAGGAAATGGACTAAATCACATACACCTGATTTGATAATTGGTGATCCAGATGCAAAAGTGAAAACAAGAAGTGCTACTGCAAGTGAATGTCTGTTTCATGCATTCTTGTCTAAAAATGAACCAAAGAAAGTCGAAGAAGCTCTTCAAGATGCTGACTGGATAACAGCAATGCAGGAAGAGTTGAATGAATTTGAAAGAAATGAAGTTTGGACCCTTGTACCAAGGCCAAAGAACAGATCTATTGTTGGTACTAAATAGGTTTTCAGAAACAAGACTGACAGTGAAGGTGTTATCACAAGGAACAAGGCTAGACTGGTAGCAAAAGGTTATTCACAACAGGAAAGAATAGACTATGATGAAACATTTGCTCCAGTTGCAAGATTGGAGGCAATCAGAATTTTTCTAGCAAATGCCTCTCACAAGAAATTCAAAGTGTTCCAGATGGATGTGAAAAGTGATTTTCTGAATGGAAAGCTTGAAGAAGAAGTGTTTGTTGAACAACCACCAGGATTTGTGGACCCCAAATATCCAGATTATGTCTACAGGCTAGATAAGGCACTATATGGACTTAAGCAGGCACCAAGAGCATGGTATGAGACACTTGCTCAATTTCTTCTAGAAAGTGGATTCAACAGAGGAACAATTGACAAAACTCTGTTTTATTTCAATCAAGGAAGTGACCTCCTTTTAGTTCAAATTTATGTTGATGACATTATCTTTGGGTCTACTAATGATAAACTCTGTAAGAAGTTTGCCAAGCTCATGCAGTCCAGATATCAAATGAGCATGATGGGAGAGCTTAGTTACTTTCTAGGCCTACAGGTGAAACAAACAGATGATGGTATTTTCATTAATCAAGAAAAATATACCAAAAATCTTCTCAAGAAATTTGGTATGCTTGACTGTTCATCTGCATCAACTCCCATGGCAACAGCAACTAAATTGGACAAAGACACAGGAGTTTCAGTGGATATGACAAACTACAGGGGCATGATAGGATCTCTTCTATACTTGACAGCTAGTAGGCCTGACATCATGTATGCAACCTGTCTTTGTGCAAGGTTTCAGGCAGATCCTAAAGAGCCACATCTGACAGCTGTGAAAAGAATCTTCAAGTATCTCAAGGGCACCATATCATTAGGTCTGTGGTACCCCAGAGAATCAGATTTCAAGCTACTTGGGTATTCTGATGCAGACTTTGCAGGCTGCAAGATAGACAGAAAGAGCACTAGTGGAAGTTGTCAATTTCTTGGTGACAGACTTGTTTCCTGGTACAGCAAGAAACAGAAATCAATCTCCACATCTACAGCAGAAGCAGAGTATATTGCAGCTGGTAGCTGTTGTGCACAGATCTTATGGATGAAGAATCAATTGCTGGATTATGGATTGAGGTACAGTAAAATTCCTATTTACTGTGATAATCAAAGTGCTATTGCTATGACAGGTAATCCAGTACAACATTCAATGACCAAGCACATCAGCATAAGGTACCACTTCATCAGAGAACATGTGGAAGAAGGGAATATTGAACTACATTTTGTGTCTACAGAACAACAGCTTGCAGATATCTTCACTAAACCATTGAGTGAAGCTACATTTACAAGACTGGTCAATGAACTAGGAATGGTCTCTGGTTCTGACTAGGAATGTTGGTTAGATTCAAATTTTACTTATGTAGTGTATTACTCATATTTCCTGATTTGTTAAATGCTAAGTGAACTCTGTTGATTAAACTCTGTTATGCATACTCTGTTAAACTCTGTCAGCATGCCTGTATGTCATTCACTGTTAATAAGTTTGATAAACTCTGTGAACTCTGAGTTGATTTTTGTCTGAATGAAAAACACCAATGAAGAATATGTATGAAGCATGATTCTCAGTAATTAATCATGAATCTTTCTGAGTTATTGTGATCTAATCTTAGATTGTGCAGAAAGTTAACACAGCATGATACTGGCTCATATTTATAGCATCTCTTAGTTTATTTTGTCCTAAACTCTGAGTCTATAAATACTGTGTGCATTACCTTACAAGAAAAACTACTGATGTTGATGAACTCTAAACTTTGTTAGTTATACTCTGGTAGAATAAAATGCTTACTGCAATACCCCAAAGAAAATGTATATAAGTTGTTATACTCCTTTGAGATTATGTTGGATACTAGGATGACCCAGGAACTTATAAGTATATAATATGTGCTAAAATTCTCTGATTTTTGGTGACTAGTTAAATACTAGGATGACCCAGGAACTTATCAAAATGATAAGGGCTAAAATTTTTGAATTTTTGGTGACTGGTTCCAACCTCTGATTACTGGAATGAATAAATAATAATAATAATAATAATAATAATAATAATAATAATAATAATAATAATAATAATAATAAGAAAAAAGAAAAAAAATAATAAAAAAAAATGTATATAGAGGGGGTATAAAATAAAAGTTACTGTATATAGTTTGATTACTTCAGAGTTTAGCTTTCATCATACAGTCAGTGTTTACTATGACAGTTTGTGCATCCAGTGTTTATTGATTTACTTTATGGATTTTATGAAAAATTAGATGCTCTAAAAATTGATTTAGTAAACTCTGCTTCACACACACATATATTCACAACTGTGCAATTTATGAAAGGGTTTCGGTGATAAAGTTGGAGAATTGACAAACGCTGTTGATTCGTGATTTGTACTCTAAGGTTAATTTTCACTTGGATAATTTGAAAATCTTGGAGTAAATAGGGATTTTGACAACTGTTAATCAGTGGATTGTTGATGAATGTGTTCTTTATATGATTACTTTAATTAGTTCTCATATTCTCTTCTTTGATTTATTTCCTTGAAGAACAGTTCATAGAACATAAATAAAAATTGTAGAACACAATGAATAAGATTAGACAAACTTAATTTTTCATTGATAATAAGAAAGAGATTACAAGCAAATATTACATCGTTTTGTTCTCTCTATCTGCTAATCTATTCAACAGGAAAATAAAAGGTCAGTCCAAACCACTCCATTGTTAGCAAAAATCCCAGATCCCATCTTTGCCACTTTATTTGGGTGGAAGTTGAAGGGATAAGGTTATTTTTGCTGACATATTCATTAACAATGGTTGGTGGTGTTGGATGAGGATGCCTTCGAGGAGAGCCATGCAAATGTTGCTTGGAGAGCAGCATCGATGTCGATCACCCTTGCAGGTTTCTCTCTCTCGATCTCTTCCAGACCGGCATCCATTTGCAGCCACAGCATCTCAAGCTGCCTTTCCCACTCAAACGCTTCAAACTCTTCACGCGTATAGCTGAAGATATCCCTATTCTCGACAAGATGGAGGTTCTTTTCTTTAATGGTAAGGTTGGCCATTGTTTTTCAGAGTGTTTTGTTTGAAGGGTTTGTGATTTTACAGGGGAGACTGAAAGGTTAAAGAATTAATGAACTAATCTGAGCAAGTCTTTAGGCCTTAAATAGAGATGGGTAAGCAACGAAGTCCTTAAACGCTTCGTATTCTGGTTATTAAAGGCAACAGGTAAACGCTTCAAATTCTGGTTTTAATTGGGTTCAGATATTTTAAGAGAGTATTATTTGATTTTTGTTTAAATCAAATATTTTAATGTTTTAATTTGCAAAATACTCTTCTTAAAAATAAGCGCACGTGACCCACTCGCCCATTAATGTGTCCCACTCACCCATTATTGTGTCCCACTACACAATAATCTAGGAACTGATTGAGTGTTTGTTACATAAGTTATTGGGTTTTTAATTACTCTAATTACTTTTGTGTCCAAACGGTTGTGTTTTATTCTTACATCTCTCAGTTCTCTCATTTTTCACTTGGGCACTCTCGCAAACACCTTTCCTACATACATTTCTCTTGGAAATTCTTGCAAATTTCTTAACTCACTGGCTTCTAAAGCATTCACTGCTCTTGGTTTATGGTTTGTTCCTAACAACTATGAAGCTCCACTCTATCATGAACGTGTTCCAGAACCGTTTCATCTAATGCAGAATTTCTTGAGGGATTCAGAGATTGGACAAGCTCTGGTCGGACCTGATATTCTCTCTGCATCTCAAATTGCTACATTTTGGCAGAATTCAGTTTATGTGGATGGAGGAGAGAATGGGACTCCTAACATCATCTTCACTTATGAAGAACAAGATTATGTGATTACTCCACAGACTGTAAGAGATACAATGGGGTTTGACACACATACTTCTTATACTCTGGTTAATGAAACTTATTTGAGAGAGATGCTACAAGAGATAGGTTACATGGAATCTCTTGACAAGCTTGGCGGTATAAAGAGACCAAATCTCAGGAAGGAATGGAACTTTTTCTTTGATTGCATAACAAGGACATTCCAGAAGAAAGTCACCAACTGGGATGCCATTCCAATAGACAGTCTCCAAATCGGGTATTCTCTACTCTATGGTACTAATTTTGATTTTGGTAGATATGTTCTGATGAACTTAGGTGATAAACTGTCAGAATCTACTACTGTTTATTATGCTCGTTTTTGTCAAATGCTGTTCAATGCTTGTGTACCTAGTTTAGAAATTGCTGATACAGACGAAATTGATCCTTTTAGAGTCAATAAGAGAATATTCTCTGATATGACTAATAAGGATGTTGGTAAAGCAAATCTCCCTGCTTTTGTCATGCCACTTGCTCTGCAAAATTTTCTCAATCAACCACAAGAACAACAACAACCTGAACCACAACAACAACAACAACCACAACCACAACAACAACCTGAACCACACCCTGAACCTCAACCTGAACCATTAAACATTGATCGTACTCAAAAACTAAACACTGAATCACCTACTCACTCAGCACCTACAAAATAACCTTCACCCACTCCACAAACAAACTCTGAATCATCACAATCTCCACCAAAATCACAGTCTAAAGCACAAAGAGTTAAGCAGGCAATTACTGAACGACATGCAAGGGTTAAGCAGGCGAAAGAGACACAAAGAAAATCAAAACAGACATCTCCTGGAGCTGTTTATACTAGAAGAGTGAAAAGAATAAGACAAACGGCAAACATACCTAAATCACTCTCAGTGGTAGAACAATCTCCACCATCTAGTGAAGAGGATTCAGATAATGTACCTCTAGCAAAGCGAAGAAAACTGGTATTCTCTGATTCTGTGGAAGAAGATATTGATGCTCCAGAAGTAGGTTCACAGCAAACACCTACTGTTGAGGTTGAGAAAGATGCAATACCTGCAGAGGTTGAAATACCTGCAGAGGTTGAAATGCCTGCAGAGGACAAAATGCCTGCAGAAGAGGATGCTAGAGATGGCCTTTCTCCAATAAATGATATTCTTGATTCATTTATGCCATTCTCTGATCCTATCTCTGATACTGGTGCAGCTGATCAACCTACAGTTATTCTTTCTGAAACTGTAGCATCTCATACTGAGTTATTATCTGATGCTCACCAAACTGTTGAAGGAGGAGATGAAATTGATCAAGCAATCAAGGCCACTTCTCAGTCTATGCCTGTTGCTGAGCTTGAGCAACATGGAGAAAATCTTGACAGGCCTACAGAAGAAATTGCTAAAACTGTGGCTGAAGACGAACATGCTAAAGATACAAGTGTTGAACCTGAAGGTGAAAGCAGTGCAAACTCTGATTCTTCTCTGAGTGCACCAGTACAAACAGACAATAAACATACACCTTTCACTCAACCTTGTACGTCTCATGAAATTGAGAGAGCACAATTTGCAAAGAATGCTACTGAATGGTACAAAGAGGAATGTATTTTTCCACGAGGAAGAGCAGCTGATTTTGTCAAGCAAAATGCTGATACTATCTCCAATCCAGAGATTCTTTCTTGCTTAAAAGCAACTGTAGTTCAAGTCAAAACTCTGGATAGAAGATTTGATGACACTACACAGGCAATCACTGCTTTGAGGAATGAGGTTGTAGCTAGAGACATGAAAATGGAAAGAGATTCAAAACTTGTGAGTACAAAATTTTCTACAGCTCAAGACAATCTCTTTGCCAGGCTGAGTAAAGTCGAAGAGAATCAGTCTAACTTATATGCTAAAATTGATTCTATTGCTACCTCCTTGGAGTTAATTACATCTATTCTTATGCCTGATGATGTCAAAAAGGGGGAGAGAGTTGTCAGAAGGGATAGTGCTGGAGATGGAGGAGCAAGTAGTAAAGGAAAGAACAAGGCTGAAGAAGTTCAAACTTTGAGAACTAGCAAGTCATCTAAATCACAGTCTGTTGGGAGAAATACTGATACTCAAGGTACTTCAAAGACCAAGAGTTTATTGTTACCTTCTAATCCACAAACTGATGAAGAATTGGCTGCTAAGCTGTTTATTGAAGAGAATGAGGAAGGAGTTACGATTGAGGACATTGAAGCTGAAGAAAAGAGTTTACAAGAAGAACATCTCAAGGCTTTAAAGTCTGGTAAGTTACAAAGAGGAAAAGCTCCTAGACCTGTTGTTAAAGGTGTTGTGATCAAGGAAAGGGCTGATGTTAGTCAAAGATCTCGGTTTTCTAAGGAAACAATGGCAGCAGAAGCTCAACTCAAGCTGAAAGGCATTGAAGGAGAAAGTTCACAGAAGATAGTTACAACTTCTGTTGCATCACAAGTTATGATTACACCTTTACACTCTTCTCAGTTGAAATCAGTTTTTGGGAAAGGAACAATTCATGATCCAAATGTATTATCTGGAGTTTCTATGAATGTTTCTGATGGAAGAGCTTTGTCTGGCAAAGTTGGAAATAATAAGGGTGGACTAGGTTCACACAGAGACAAAAGGCAATATACTAGTCCTAGAGATCCTTCTTCACTGGCTGTTCCAGGTCGTGGTGTTCCTCAAGAGAGTTTGGACAGACTGGAATCAGTACAGTTAGTTCATCAGAAGAGTTTAAACAAGGATTTTCTCTTGTACTTCATGGCTGATGGGACGGTATTTAAAGTTGGTGAGAATGATATTGACTTAAAATGTTGGGAAGAACTACAGTATGTTCTGTATCTTTTCAAGGTGAATAGTCAAAGGACTCAATCAGTTGCTAATGTGCTCAGACAGAGAATGATTCAGAATCTGGCAATCAGAGGAGAGAAATATAATAGCAGATATGTTCCTAAGTACAGGGATTACAAAGGAAATCTCATTGAAATGAAGAAAGGTACTGCAAAGTTAAAGACTGATTTGGGAGTTACAGTACTTGACTTCAATTCACAGTCAGAAAAAGTCAAATTCATCAGATTTGGAAATGAGATGAGAAGGAACAAAATCTATGATCTTAGGGTTGCTATCTATCAGACAGATGATAGTGATCCTCAGCTCAGAGAAATTAAAGAAGTTATGAAGATTGAGCTTGAAAATGCAGAAAGAAGATTGCTCATAGATTATCTCAGAGCTATGCCAGATCTTGAAGTGATAAGAGATTAAGATCTGTAAGGATTTTCTTATTCTCTGTAGTTTTTGTTAAGTAGAAGCTTAAACTCTGAATTTGTGTAAACACTGTATTTGTTTATTTGTTTTGACATCATCAATTATTGTCATTAACTTGTGCATTTTTGCTAATGAACAAGTTGGGGGAGATTTTTAAATATAATTGATGTGTTTTAATCAGTGTTTAAGTGTTACAGTGAATTATCAGAGTTTAGTTGGAAGTAGTCAGAGTTTAGTGTAAACTCTGACAGATGGAAGCTCGACAGAGTTTGTCAAAATTCTGTCTGGAGGCAGCGTCTACTGGTCAACAGTGATTGAAGATTTATTATGGAAGCGATATCTTTGAAGATTGGATAGATATCAAAGAGATCGAGTTGACTTAGGAGACGAGTGACAATCTGTAATTGATATCATTGTATAGCTGATTATTAGGAATATCAATTAGAGATTGTATCGTAGCTGTATGTTATATAAATACAGTTAGGTTAACCCTAGAATGGTATCGTACAACGAATTATCTTTATTGTAACCTAGCAGCTCTTTGTGATATTTTACATCACGAAGAGGGTTCTTAATACAAGAAGTTTTTAAGTGCATAAACGTTTTACTTGTTAAACTCTCATACTAAGTTGATTATTAATTGTGTATTCGGCCTAACATACGATATGCAAAAGTACCATAAGGACAAGTAAAGGTTGTCTTTTCTTGATCCTCGGGAGCAATGGGAATCTGAAAGTATCCCGAGAATCCATCTAGAAAATTATAATACTCATTACCCGCAAGTCTTTCGAGCATTTGATCAATAAATGGGAGAGGAAAGTGATCTTTGCGAGTAGCATTATTTAATTTTCTATAATCAATACAAACTCTCCAACCTGTTACAGTCCTAGTGGGAATTAATTCATTATTTTCATTATGCACGACAGTCATCCCACCCTTCTTAGGTACAACATGTATTGGACTAACCCAGTTACTATGTGGAACAGAGTATATAATGCCAGCATCTAACAACTTAGTTATCTCTTTCTTAACCACATCTTGCAAATTAGGATTCAATCTTCTTTGTCCCTCAATCACAGGTTTATGATTATCTTATAAGGAAATCCTATGCATGCAAAGAGCGGGGTTAATTCCCTTGATATCTTTAATTGTCCAACCAATTGATGATTTAAATTGCCTAAGCACATTTAACAATTTATCCAGTTCATCATCATGGAGCAAAGCGGACACTATCACAGGATATGTATCATTAGGACCAAGAAAAGCATACCTTAGATTAGAAGGAAGAGGTTTGAGTTCTACCTGAGGTGCCTCTGAAATTGAAAGTGCCACATCAATTTTCGGCGTACCTTTTTCTTGCATATCAAGTGCAAGTGCTTCTTCAACTTCTTTATCATCTAAGGTTTGTTCCACTTTTGCGAAGTCTGCATCTTCAAGACTTACGATCTCATCCACTATGTCAACATTGAAACATGTAGCATCAAATGAAGGCATCTTCATAGCTTTGTTGAGATCAAACTCAACCTTTTCATCACCAACATTTAATGCCAATTTCCCAGCTTTGACATCAATTGTGGTTCCAGCAGTAGCCAAAAATGGCCTTCCCAAAATAATGGGCATCTCAACATCTTCATCCATCTCCAACACCACAAAATCACAAGGGATAAAGAATTTGTCGACTTTGACAAGTACATCCTCAATGACTCCCAAAGGATACTTGATAGTACGATCAGCCAACTGAAGTGAGATTCTTGTCTTCTTGAGCTCTCTAAGACCAAGTCTTCCACAAATGGAATGTGGCATCAAACTCACACTGCCCCTAAATCACACAAGGCTTTAATATTTTCCATTGCTCCAATAGTGCATGGTAAAGAGAAACTCCCAGGATCCTTCAATTTCTGTGGAATTGCTTTTTGGATGATTGCACTACATTCCGCATTGAGAGTAATAGTTTCCACATCTTCAAGTTTCCTTTTTCTGGACAACATCTCCTTAAGAAATTTGGCGTAGAGTGGCATTTGAGCCAAAGCGTCAGCAAATGGAATATTAATATGCAACTGCCGGAACATAGTCAAGAACTTCTCGTACTGCTTCTCTAACTGCCTGTTGTGAAGTCTCTGTGGAAATGGAATAGGAGGAACATAAGGAGGTGGAGGAACATACGGCTTTTCTGGTTTTTCTTCCTTCTTATCTTCATCTACTTTTTCTGACTTTTCTGCATCAATCTCTACTATCTCATTTTCTTTTTCCGCATCCCTTTCTTTAGGCTCAAGAGCCTCAACCTCGGGCAACTCTTTTCCGCTCCTCAAAGTAATTGCTTTGCATTGTTCCTTACCATTCTGGTCGGGTTGACTTAGAAGAGAACCCTGCTCACGAACACCCATCTTGGAGGCAATTTGTCCAATCTGCATTTCTAGCATCTTTTGAGATGATGCCATCTGATTTATTCTTGATTCCATATTAGCCAATGCCCCAGAGGTTCCTTGCATTATTTTATTTAGTGCAACCTCCCAATCAGCTGGTTCTTTCTTTGGCGGTGGTTGATACTGTTGTTGTGCTTGATACGGTGGTCGTGACTGAAAACCAGGATGTTGATTTTGCTTTGGAAATGAATAGGAAGGATTAGCCGTATGATTATTACTGTAAGAAAGATTGTTGTTTGGCCTTTGATTTGGATTGTAGTAGGAGTTATTCTGAACAGGCCACGGCTGTCTTCCCTGAATAAAAGATGCTTCTTCTGGAAATTGTTGCACATAAGAGTTCTGACTAGCACTATAATCATTATACCCTTCCATAGGTGAAGAAATAGCATTCACATTTGCCCTTTGTCCTCGCATCTCCTGAGTTAGAGTATCCAATTTGAGAGCCAGCATGTTGATCATCTCAGAATCTTGTGCTGCTTTTGCTGAGCTCGTCCCACTAGGTGCCCATGAATAATTATTAGATGCCAATTCCTCAAGGAGTGCTTTAGCCTGTGTAGTTGGTGCCTTCTTAAAATTTCCACCAGCAGCCACATCCAAACTCAAATGAATATCTGCATTCATGGCCCCATAAAAAGTACTAATGATCTGCCAATCTTGCAAACCATGATGTGGACATTTCCTCAATAATGCCTTAAATCTCTCCCATGCCTGATATAGACCTTCACCCGGTTGTGCTTTAAAACTCATAATCATAGTCCTCAATTGTTGCATCTTGTCAGAAGGATAATATTTGGACAAGAATGCAGTAGAAAGACTCTCCCATGTAGCAACCGTGGTGTCTGGAAGTTGTTGAAACCATTCCAAAGCTCTTCCCTTAATAGAGTAGGGAAACATATGGAGACGAATCTTGTCACTCGTAACACCATTGATTCTGAAAGAGCCACACATCTGCACGAAACGCTCTAGATGTCTGTGTGGGTCCTCTAGTTCAATATCTCCTTCAAAAGCTTGATTGCTGATCATCTGAATTAAGCTTGGATTAATGTTGAATTGGGCTGCACCAATCTCTGGAGTTTTGTACATGCAATTAGCAGGATTTGGTGTCTCATGGTCCCAAATTGAAGTCTCATCAATAATAGCAACTTCACGATCTTCGTCAGCCATCTTAGATTTTTCTTTCCTTTGCTTTGCCTCTCGCCTTAAGATTCGAGCAGTGCGTTCGATTTCCGGATCAAATTCTAGATTTCCAGCACTTACTGTACGTCGCATGCAAGAGTTTGTGCACCTGAAAAGAAAACACAAATAGAGTTAAAACAAAAGAACTATATATAGTTTCTTTTTATTATAATTATCTATTTTTTTATTTTTTATTTTTATATTTTTATATTTTATTATTATTATTATTATTTTTTTTTTTACAACCAACAAAATCGCAAATAAAATTGAAAAGAACAAAAACTAAATTAATCTAAAAATTCTAAATTTGAACTAAATTTTATTTTATTTATATGGGAAATCCACAACTCACAAAACAACTTTACAAATTTAAAAGAAAATTTAAACTATTTTAAACTATTTAAGTAAAAAAAAATGAAAGGATCTAAAAACTAAGTTAACAATTAATTAAAAACTATTTAAAATCTAAATTAAATCCAGAAATTTATTTATTTATTATTATTTTTTTATTTTAAAACCATAATTAAGACTTTTATTTTTTTTATTTTTTCATTTTTTCTTTTTTTTTTTGCAGGACCAGAACAAAATCGACTCAAACGCAGAACAGACCAAAAACAGACTCGTTCCACATAACTCAGCGACTCAGTATAATTCGGTCGAACTCAGTAAAAACTCAGAAGAAAAACAGCAGCAAAACTCAGCAACGACTACAACAAAACTCGCACAAAACTCGCCTAATTCATTGACACGAAACTCAAGCATACAGTAACGCAAACACCTCAACATCAAACTATAACAACGCAAATACGGACCACATAACCCAGACTCGATACAGGACTCGGAACAGACTCGAAGTAACACACCACAACTCAGTAACGATTTACACAAGGTTTATAACCCAGCAACTCAAACATGATGACGGCGCAAAACAACGAACCCAGTCAACTCGGTACCATTCAACATTACACAACACTGCATCATCTCGCAAATTCAGCAACAACAATTACAACACAAGCAACAACGATAACGAAATCAATCAACAACGAGAATCTCGACTCAGCAAACTCAGCACATAACTCAGCTTAGAATACTCGAAACAAACAGCAACGTTCCAACCCGAAACTCGAACTACAAACTCAAAAAAAAACTAAATCACAACTCAGCTACACATCAAAACCAAGCAGCAATTTACGAAAACTAAAACTACTTAGCACACAATTCGAACTACAATACGAGTGAAGAAGCAAAGAAAACTTCGACCAAGAAACTCGATTTAAAACCGAAGTAAACGAAGAAAGGGGAAAGGGGGTTTGCGTGATTTAATCGGAAACAATGGAGAAAAGGAGGAGAAGGCTGTGGAAAATCAGTTGAGGAAGAGAGGGAATGAAGGAGAAATGGGTTGAGAGGATTTTGTGGGTATTTCGAAACTGACAGGGGAGGAGGAGGGAAGGAAAAAAGGGGGTTGTTGGATAAGGGAGAATGGCGCGGTGGAGGAGAGGATGAGATTGGTGATAAGTGGAGGAGGTGGTTTCGTGTGGAAATGGAGAGGAAAAGGGGAAGGAGGAGCTTGGGTTTGCACGGAAGAAGTGAATAAAAAGAACTGGGTTTGTTGAAAATAAACAGGGGAGGCTGAAAACAAATGCTTCGAAATAGACAATTACAATGAAGAAAATAAGTACTGAAATTTTATGAAACTAAAAAATAAATAAAATTTTGTTGTTTTTTTTTATTATACTGAACAAAATAAAATCTAAATTATAAGAAATAAATAACCTAAACTTAATATTGATGCCTTCCCCGGTAGCGGCGCCAATTTGTTGACAGTATTTTTGTGAATATAAGTTCGTTCGTAGGGAAGGAATTTTAATACAAGTCTAAGTTTAATTTCTTATAATCTAGAAGTATGAGAAATAAGTGGTGTGATTTGTTATTAACTAGAGTAAAGCAATTAAAACCAGACTTGACCAGCTTTGAGTTACCTTTATTAAAATTATTTTTATTTATAAACAAGCATAATAAAACACAATACTAAAATTTAAGTATTGAATTCGGATTTTATTACTTTGTTTTCGTGACTTTCCCAAAGTAGAATATATAGACATATTTTTAGGTACTAATTATTTTAGCAATCTTTTTTAAGGATTTTATTAGTTAAAATTTATTACTACGTGCGTGACTAATTTACAAGCCTATTCTAATTAAATATATATAACCATTTTATTTAAACACATCTTTAAAACAACTTAGCTTAAACTCGTGTTATGCACAAACCTTTTTTAATATGTTTTTTTCTTTAATTTGAATAAAATTTTTTAATAAAAGAATTTTCTACGTTAAAATTTTTAAATATCATGATTTCATAATAATTATGTAAATACTAGCGTTTTACCCGTGCTACGCACCGATTGGTAAAATATCTTAATTAATTAATAAAAACATGTTATTTTACTTATTATTTAGAAACAAAAATAATTTCATTAAAGTATAAATTAACTTAAGTATAAAATTACTTATCCGTCAATTTATACCAATTGAATTAATATTAATATTATCAACCATCACCGAAACATTTACCACCCATGCATAAAAGTTTAAAACCCCTCTTTATTGTTTTTACTTATTCTAATTTTCTTTTAATTTTTCTTTTTATTGAGAATATTTTCTACCAAGTTACTAAATTTTTACCTATATTTTGAATTTTGTTTTTTTTTTGAGAATTTAGTATATTTAAATGTTCAGTATTATGGATCCCTAAAATATTTATTATATTACTTCATTAAAAAATTTTGTACAGCAAAGTCCTTCTAAAGTGATAAACTTGTGACCGAAAAAAATTATCACGTTATACATTAGAGTGACTAATATATAATTATTGATTATCATGTGGTACCAAAATTTTTAATCATCATAGAGAGGTTATCACTTTGTGGAGTATTAATTTAAAAGGGTTCTACTATATGGGTCGTGGTCAATTTTTCAAATACATGTTAAAAATAATAAACACTTATTTCTCACGCCATTAATAAATCATTAGAATGTCTCTAAAAAAAAGGTTGCATATTTCGACTGTATGAGAAAGGATCGTTATTATGCAAGATCCACGAAACGAACGTAGTTATGACAAAAAAAAAAACTTTCATATAATCTAGCTATATATTCATTCAATACTTTTTTATAAATTATATGTCCTTTTATTAGTGAATTGATTCATTATAGAAAAATAAATATTATCAACCAACCAAACAAATCCAATTTATGGCGCTGTTAGAGTAAGATATGACTATCAGAGTTTCTGGTGATTGTCCTCAATTTATTTGTAATGACAACATAAATTGTGTATTTTCAGTTTAGGAGTTCGTATATTGAATTTTTTATTCTTTTCTATTAAAATGTGGTATATTAAATTTTAGTTTTTTTGCTCGTAAAATAGACATTCAAAAATGAGTATCACCTATCTTTTGTCTATTTGACTAACATGCTAAAACAAATACTATCTGTAAAACTGAAATTAAGTGTGTAATATATAAACACGTAATCACATTATTGTATATTTGTCCTTCTAATTAAATTATCATGTTAAATAACATGACATTCATTGTCCTTTAACAATGAGTATATTTTTCGGACATATATTAGAAAAAAGCGCTTACGTAGCCCTAATGAATCATTTGTGTTGTGTACATTCATGTCGTATAATTTGGGATCTTGCAAGAAAACGACGTGAAATTGAATCATGTACAAAATGATACTAAACTACCCGAATTTTTTAGTGTGCACAATACAAAATAAAATACATGAATAGAAAAAATGTGATAATTGCATGAAATGTTATTCTGTATCCAAGTTGTGTAAGTATGTAATTATACTACTGAGAACAAAATTGAGATGCTACCAAGCAAAACTAAGAGTAATGTACACGGTATAAAGTCTCCCAAACAAAACGATACCCTCCTTTTTTATTTTTTCTTAATTTTGTTTCTTGTTAATAAGTATATCTCTTGTGTGGAATCTTTCTACCAAGTTAGTAAGCTTTTTTACCCAAATTTTAGTATTTGTTGATATTAAAATATAAATATTATCAACCAACCAAACAAATTCAATATATCTACTCTTAGATTAGGATATGGGAATTGTTCAAAAATATAAAATTAAAAAAGGCACCTTTTTATGAAAAACAATATAGAATTTTATGTGTATCGACCTATTTAGTTATCAATATTACTGATATTTATAACAAAGTCCATAGTCGCCTAAACTAAAGTTTAGGAGTTGACATTAGCCTTGTGGTTGATGATAAACCCCTTTTTATTTTTTTTCCTTGATTTTCCTTTGTTTTTCAATAAATATATCTTTTTATCGAGAGTCTAGCAAGTGTTTTTTATATACCGATGTATTGAATTTTGTACTATCTTCTTATGAATGATATGCTCCCGTTTCTTTTTTTTATTTCTTTTTGATTTTCAATAAATATCTCTTTTAATAAGAGTTTAGTACCTCGTTGGTGGATTTTATCAACCCATATATTGGATTTTGTTATAATGGTTCAATTATTTGGATAATATAGAATAACAGTTATGGTCGATTGTTCAAATATATTCTGACAAATCAGATATACATATTCCTCATAACTACAGCAAATTGTTAGATTATCTTACCCAAAAGGCTTTATAATCAGGGATATAAGCGAGTGGTATATCACAATGAAGATATGCTCAATGATTGGATGAATGAAATCTTGATTTGATCTATTTTAGTATGTGTTTGTTTAATTTTGATTATTTTTGTAGATGTTGTATGTCATTTTATTGATGAATTAATTACCTATAAGAAATAGTGATTTGTAAGAAAATAAGCAATTTTGATTATTTTCGTAAATGTCGTATGCTCTTTTATTGACGAATTAATTACAAAAAAATAGTGATTTGTAAGAAAATTTGCGGTGGGTTGACCAATTTAGTATTGAAATAATCACCGAAAATATTTATTATTGACAATATATTGATTTTTATTTTTGAAATGATAATTTATACACCAAATAATGTCTACTACTATTTATGAGTATATTTAATATTTTAAATAATTCAAATATGTTGTCAGGTCAATTTGTTTATCCCATTAATTATTGTATAATTAAAAATTTCTCATAAGTAAAATGTAAGAAAACAATTGTTTAAAACTTATTTTACTATTTTAACTGGTTGAAACTAATATTTTTTATAATTGATTATTTTAAAAGTTTATATAACTTAAATTTTGAACGTGTATTTAGAACTCTGTGATAAAAAAATTTATAATTCTAAATTTTTCCAATTTAATAATAGCATATTTATTAAAATTTGATTGTAACTTATGATTTTAGATCGAGAGTTTGAAAAATTAAAATACTGTATATTTTAGACAAAATATATTCATGTATTAATATATATTTTTTTAATAATCATTGTATTGAAAATAAAATTGTTAAGTAACCAAGATATTTAAATTAGGATGAAAATGATATGGTTGTTTTAAGTTTAGTGGTGAATTCTGATTGACTCTAATATATATTTATGAAAAATTAATATGTTATATACAATAGTGTAATTACAATTAATTGTACATCAAATAGTGGTAAATTACTTTATATTTTGAAATCAATTATTATTAAATTTTTGTATACTCCTGATTGATTTTAGTTTAAAATAATTTGATATTAATATTTTTTGATATTAAAAAATATGTAATATATGGATATCTTAAATTTCAAAAAAAATAATTATTGTATTTAAAATAAAATTGTTAAATAACCAAGATAAGTAAATTATGATAAGAATGATATGACTCAATTTTAATGGTAAATTCTGATTGACTCTAATATATTTATGAAAATTAATCCGTAATATATAATAGTGTACTTATGATTAGTTCTAAATCAAAAAAGTGGTAAATTTGTTAATAATATGAAAATCAGTGAATATTCAAATAAAAAAAGTGGTAAATTTTTTAATATTATGAAAACCTGTTAATAATATATATATATTTTTACAATCCTGATTGATTTTAGTTTACAATAGTAATTTATTGTAAATATTTTTGAAATTAAAAAAATGTGTAAGATATGAGTATGTTAAATCAAGAAATTATTATTATTTAAATTAGAATTGTTAACTAATCATGGTTAGTATAGTAGAAAAAAAATGTTAATAATATAATATGATTGGTCTAAAATTTAGAAGTGGCATTTGATTGGTCCTAAAATAATTCAAAGTTTTCTGATTGGTTAACTATATCTTAACTATACATGGGTAGACTCAGATATTATAATAAAGGATTTGTATAATCCTGATTGATTTTAATTTAAAACATTAATTTATTATAAATATTTTTTGACATTAAAAAAAATGTAATATATGGATATGTTAAATCAAGTCATTACTATATTTAAATTAGAATTGTTAACTATCCATAGTTAGTATAATAAGATAAGAATAATAAATAAAGAAAACTTTTAATATAACATGATTGGTCTAAAATTATCCTAAATAATTCATAATTTTCTAATTAGTTAACTGCATTGCATCTAACTCTAGAGTATATTGGTACCTTGCTACTTTCTATGCTAATGTTTCCATGTTGGTTGCCATAATTAGCGTAATTCCGTAAGTATATGGTTATCATTTAATAAAAATGAAAATATATTATGTGAGAAATTTATTGTCGAATATTTTTTTATTAACAGTATTTATAATATATAAGCATGTTAAATAAATAGTTAATATATTTTAATTAGAATTGTTAACTAACTACAGTGAGTAAAGTGGGTACAGAAAGATAAATAAGGAAAACTTTTAATATAATACGATTGGTCTAAAATTTAGGAATGAAATCTGATTGGTCCTAAAATAATTCCTCGCTTTTGATTGGTTAATCGGTGTGGTAGACTCAGGTATTAAATTGTTAACTAATCATGGTTAATATAATAAGATAAGAATGATAAATAAAGAAAACTTTTAATTTAATAAAAGATTTATTAATTAATTTTATTACAAATTATGAATAAATATATTTTTGAGCCTTCAAAAAAATTGAGTTTTTGAAGATATGAATTTTATCCAAGTTATTTAAAATATTATTCATATCAGTTTTGTAGTGTTGGTTTATATTTATTAAATAATTAATTTTATTAACAAATTTTGAATAAATGTATTTTTGAGCTTTTAAAACTATTGACTCTTTGAAGGTATGGATTTTATCCAAGTTATTTCAAATCCGAATTTTCAGATTTCTAGTTGAATTGGATTGTAATTATTTAAAAAAATTTAATTATACAATATGTATTACGAAAATCTATTAATAGTGTAGAATAGTCTTTGAAGGTATGGATTTTATCCAAATTATTTCAAATCTGAATTCAAATCCGATTTTTCAGATTTATAGTTGAGTTAGATATAATTATTTAAAAAAATTTAATTGTACATCATGTATTATGAAAATCTATTTATAGTGTATGATAATATGATTGTTATTGATTTTATATTAAAAGAGTGGTTGATTAATGAATGATTAATTATGAAATTTAATTTAAAATATATAATAGTATATCGTCATTGATTTCAAATTAAAATTGTGATTTTTTAGTAAATATTTTTTGATTTAAAAATATGTATTTATGGATATGTTAAATAAAATCATTATTGTATTTAAATTATAGAAGTGTTAACTAACCATAGTTAATTAAGTAGGGTGAGAATGTAAATAAGGAAAACTATTAACATAACATGATTGGTCTAAAATTTAGGAATGCGTTGTGATTGGTTCTAAAATAATTCATAGTTTTCTGATTGGTTAACTGATATGTGGTAGACTCAGGTATTATAATAAAGGATTGCCCGTGATATTTCTAAAAAAATAGAGATTTTAGTTATAAAATATAAAATTTAGTTAAATAAAATTTAAAAGATTTTTTGTTTTACTTTAAAAAGGAAATTGATCGGTTATTAAAAAAATTGAAAATATAATATGTTTAACCTGAAAAATGAAAATTGATTAATTATTAGAAAAGATTTTATTTGTAACTAAATAAGGATAATAAAGTAAAAATACGAAATATCGTAATGACCCACCAGGCTTTTAGTTTTTCGTCTTTAATAATTTTATGCTATAGACTAGCCTATAACTCGTGCGATGCACAGTTGCTTGTAAACTGTTTAGTTATATTTCGTTAAAATTTTAAGTTGTATATATGTTTTTATTATTAAAATATTTTTTGAATTTTATAAATTTCATGAATAAAAATATTTTTCTAATTATTTATTTTAATTATTACTTTCAAATACATATGTATATATAAAAATATTACATAAAAGTAGTTTTTTTTTAACTTTTATCTAGTAGAAAGAGTGAAATTTATCTAATCATGTAGACCTTTTTTTGGATTTTTATACAAAATTTTTTATATTATAAGTGTTTTCCAGATTTTATGTAATTTTTAACTATATAATTTATAACTCGTGTGATGCACGGATGTTTTTTAATAATTTTTATCTTATTACTCATATTTTCATATATATATATATATATATATATATATATTAAATAGTAGGGAAAAAAATTATTTACGTTAATAAAATATAATAACACATTTTTGATGAGAAAATGACCAAAATATTCATTTTTGAGGGGTAAGTTGCCCAAAATACTGAAAAGCGGATTTAGGGCCATTTTTACTGACTTATTACGGAATATCGTGATCCGTATCTTTATACAACACGGAGCACCGTCTAGCGTATCGTGCTCCACTAACCTTACCCACATAAACATAACGGAACCCTAATTACAAAACAATTGATTCTAAATTGAACTGACTGACGACGGAGACACTGCTGACTGACGGACGGAGACACAGAAGCCGGCGACGGAGCCTCTAATTTACCTTTCTACATAATACATTGTGAGTATTCTTGTTCACACTCGAATTGAAAAAGTTAATACATTGTGAGTATTATTCTTCTTGATTGGTTTTTGCTGCGAGTACAATTGCCATTGGTCCATGATGTTATACTTTATCTCCTATTCTCTCTGAACTGATATATGAAAGCAATAATCACAAATTGAAACGAACCTCGCACCTAGGTTTCTTTGTTTCGATTCTCTGAACTGAGATTGATGTATAAGATTCTCAAGAAGCTTGTTAATTGAGTAGCTTGCAATTGCGTAAACAATGAGTGACAGTTGATGATGAAGTGGAATCATTCATGAGAAAAATACAGTACTGATTTTAGAAAAGAAACTAAAATAGAATTTACCTTCTCTGAATCAATGGGAATGTAGGAGCAAGACGAGAACTAGTTTCCCTGATGACGAAGATGTAAATAGTCATGGATTATTTACATGACTATTTACTTCTCAGAACATGGGCCTTTATAAGACCCTTAGTCTCAGTAAAAGGATCCCATTGAGTAGCACAACGCGTATCATCCAATTGTAGATGATCAAATATGGAGCATAACTGACATGTGGATTCCCCTGCTTGCTAAAGTTCCAACTTCTAGTCTGTCCCTATCATACGTCCATTCATTTAGACATTCGATAGGCAGGGTTGCTTAATCTTTTTGATGCACAACGATTTCAAGTGACTAAAAGCTCATGGACCGAATGTATTATAAAACTTACTGTATAATAGTAAGGGAAGAATCCAGATGAGTATGGTTTCGTACAGCAAAGATGTTTGTATAAATGTATGTTAAAATTGTGATTGATTGGACGCGTCTTTTTCATTTTTGTTGCACACTAGTGCCACTGGAGAAGCATCACTACTTAATAAGTCACTATACATGATGAATTATTAGTATATTAGACTATTATGTTCTACATTACCGCCTAAATAAGTACGACTATATCAGTATTAGATTGTTACGTAATTCTGCTCTATTATAATTACTATGAATCTTCTCTAAGAACTGATCTAAACTACTAGATACAGACCTGTGAACTGGAAACTCAGGATAGAGCTTGGAAACTTTGTCAGCAAAATCTCGAAACTTAATGAGATATGGATTATTTGCGCAGTTGATAAAACTTGTATCATACACTGTTTTTTTGAGATTTTAAGAGATCAGATCCATCTATCATTTGAGAATGTACTTGATATCCTTATATGTCAGTTTATTTCATACTTACTGTTTCCTGTGAAGACTTATAATAATGTGTGTGTTTTTGTTTATTTTCAGATTATGGATCAAAATAATGATAAATTGTCTATGGACCCTCGCCCTCGGGATCCTTCTGTCTTGCATTTACAGGGTACTCATAGGTCAGAGGCTGTGTGGGAGGCTGGTGGTGGTGACAATATGAAATCCCGAGTTCGCAATCCTAACAATTTCAGCCTCCATTCTTTACATCCGAGGATGGTTCCCCTTCTTGAGGCTTTGAAATTTGATGGAGTTTCTAGGTTGGCAAGCATACAGATAGATTGGGGTTTGATCACTGCTCTTATAGAGAGATGGAGACCCGAGACCCATACTTTTCACTTTCCAGTCGGGGAGTACATGATATCATTACAGGATGTGTCTGTTCTTCTTGGGTTGTGTATTGATGGGCCTGCAGTTACTGGTTTTACTGCGGTTACAGGTGGATGGGACAGTTATGTTGGAGATGTCTTTGGTGTACGGCCGGGGGAGAAGGGTGAGAAGGGTAAGAAGATTAAGAAGGGTGAGAGTTCTGCATTGGATGATGATAACAGATTTGGATTGATTGGTGGTAGATTGAAGTGTACTTGGTTGAATTCTGTTTTTGGTTCCCTTCCAGATGATGCTTCTGATGTTGAGCTTACACGTTATACACAGTCCTACGTGTTGCAGTTGATTGGTGGGATCTTATTGACCGATCATTCTGGGGGTCAGGTTCATTGTATGTACCTTCCTCTTCTCTTGGATTTTGCGAAATGTGGGAAACTATCTTGGGGTTCTGCTGTTCTTGCATACCTTTACATGGAATTATGCAAGGCGTCTCGTAAAGATACAGAGGAGGCAGCCGGATGTCTTTTATTATTGCAGTTGTGGGCTTGGAGTAGACTACCTTCTTTGGCTCCTGTTCCTCGTGATCCAGTTTTAGATCACTCACGTATTTGGGGTGATCGTCCAGGGCCACATGGTTTGAGGTAAAAAATGTTCAATTTTACCACATTTATTGACATATTGAATGATATTTTCGGCATTCAAACTATATAGTTGTTTATTAATTCCTTTGAATCAATTCTAATGCCCTTTTTATGTTTTCATGTATTATATAGGTGGTGTGCTCATCTTTCCTTCCTTGACAGTGGTTCACATTCAGTTTCCACCTACCGAGTTCAGTTAGATGTTCTTGCTGATTCTCACTTTTTATGGCAGCCATACACCGATGAGATTCTTGCCGAACTATCGGAGCAGTGTAGAGAAGGCAAAGATATTTGGTGTTACAAGGGGCCTCTTATATGTTTTTGTTTCGTGGAGCCACATCAGCCCGACAGATGCCTGCGCCAGTTTGGGATTATACAGGATATACCATCTTCTCCTAGTTATTGTCCTGAACTTCATAAGATTAACTTGAAGGGTAAGGCAGACTTGGACTGGACTTGGATGCATCGTGATCATGTAGCTCTTTGGGATGATAGGAAGAATAATGTTTTTGCTGGAGATGTCGGTGTGGGTGTATCTGAGCGTTACCCCAAGTGGTATTCATCTATTACTCATCGGTATCTGACTCGCATTGGTGGTGGCCATTCTTATACGGTAATCACAAATAAGCTCATCCTTACTTGTTTTGATATATACTTGTACTTGTAATTATAATTATATTTGTTTTGCCATGTATTACTCTATTTGTGCAATGTATTGATACAAATTGTTTTGTTTATGCAGTTGGATTTATTGGATCACCTAGATTTATTACACAAGGAAGCGAGATTTGGAGACTTACCAGCTATTACGGCTCATGCTAGACAGGTGCTGCAAGAGAAGTTTGCATCCGGATACTTTCAAGATTTCCCTGTTGAAGACCGGCGTGCCAAGGAAGTTGAGTTGAAACAAAAGAGAAAACGAGGTGGCCGCGGGGTCAAAGCTCCACGCTTGCTAGGACCACGGATTGGTGTTGATTTAGATGATGATGCCGAAGGTGGCGAGAGGCCTAGTGATGAACCACCACTGTCATATCCAACATTCCACCTATTCACACAATCTCCAAACACGTTTCCTGATTATGTAGCAAGACAACAACAGCCACCACAACCGGATCAGCAGCAGCCACTAGAGCAGGAAGATCAGCAGCACCAGGTTTGACATACTTATTTGCAAGTAATTATGTACATATCTTGAATTTACTAGTGCTGTGTCACCGTAACAATGATATATCGATCTAAATATGTACATATCTTGAATTTCACATGAACAGGTCCCACCTGTAGATCATGAGCATCCTATGCAGTTACGAGCTCGTAAGAAAGTTACCGATCAGCAGTATACGAGGAAAACTTGGTGAGTTTTTTTAAATCTTTTATTTGCATTATTTCGAGCATCAATTCCTTTATTTGTTTGTGGTTTTGAGTCTTTATTTTGTTTAGGCAGAAGAAATAAATTGATGGCAATCTTATGAGTTTTGCATGACAATTAAATAGGTGAGTTATCTTGCGTTAATAAATTATACGGTTGTAGTAGATAAGTTATTTTCGTATAATACGGCCCCGCCAGGGGCACTAATATCAATGAATTTCTGATATATATGCAGGCACATGGAGATGTCATTTCTGTAGGCGTCCTTTATTTCAATGCTCAACGTGAAGGGGTCCTTCATTTTGATTAGTGTTAAGGCAGTTCAATTATGTAAAAGAACTTTTATGTAGAAGAATTTTTATGTAGAAGAATTTGTAATAATAGTTTACAATATTTGAAATTTTTATGGGTCTTTTTTATGGGTCTTTCATTTCAATATTTGTAATTTTTTGTTGTTGTGCATTATGAGAGTTTTTTTCCCTGTGGAATTTTACAGTTGGTGTCATTTGGGTGTGAGTACAGGTAGTGAGTACAATTGACAATTTGCCATCTCATTCTGGCCTGTGTCACGGTGATCTATCCACCGTATCAGACCATATCACGGTTATACGTGTGCCGTATTAGAGTCTGTCACGGTTATGAATGTTCCGTATTACAGGTGACACGGAGTACACTGTTCCGTGTTACAGGTGACACGGAGTACGGTGTTCCGTACTAGGGGTGAAACGGAGTACAATGTTCCGTATTAAAAGGAATCCTGAATTTCCTTACATGTGCAGTAATCAATAAGAATATAAGCAGGACACATATCCAGAAATTTAATAACAATAACAACAAGCAATAACAATAACAATTTAAGCAATAAGAAGAAGCAAAAACAATAACAATTTAACTAAGTTTTAGATCCAGAAAACAAATAACAATATGTTTACAACCATCATACTCATTACAAATCTAATGTGTCAATAATGGATTAATACAATAATGGATTAATACATTCAAATAACACATGAAATCAATCTACGGAGCACTAGAAGAAGCTCCTTTGCCTTTTGATCCTTGATAATCCATTGCGTTCTTATATCTTGTGGACTTTCGTCGACCAACTTTTTTTGGAATATCATCAACATCAAAGATCACTGTTGGAAACCCAAGTAATGGAGGCCATTCTTTCTTGCTTGGTATTGGCTCAAAGTGACCCTCATATACTATTTTTGCTTTCTCTAGCTTATACCACTCACTTACAAGGCTTGTGTGGGCCAATCCTACACTAGCACAAGCAGCAAGAACATGTGAACATGGAATGTGATACGTTTGCCACTTGTTACATGTGCAAATCTGTTCCCGTACACGAACAACATGTTTATTCCCCCCCTTCTGACCATGCTTCTTTGTTATCACCTCAAACACCCAATTGTAGCGGTCAACACTTGTCACCTGATGTCCACTTGCGCGTTCTTTCCATTTGTTCAAAATTTTATTGGCATGCTTGGTAAACTCGTTACCATCAACAGCTTGCTTTTTTATCTCTGCACGACGTTGCTCAAAGTAGCTAACCACCTTATAATATAAGGCCTTCACCATTGTTGTGACCGGGAGTTTTCTTGAGCTTTTGATGGCATTGTTCCAACTCTCGGCCATATTTGTTGTCATTATACCAAATCTCTTGCCTCCATCACAAGCTAAAGATGTTTGTTGGGGGTTTATCTCACTAAACCATTCATCAGCTCCAGGAATAGCTCCCAACAAAGCCTTCCAATGCAAATTGAATTTGGACTCTGTCAATTGGCTACACATTGCAACCACTCTTTCCTTCGATTTAGCCTTCTTGAATTGACTAGCAAAATTCGCAGCTAGGTGTCTAACACAAAACCGGTGATAGCCGTATGGTTCACACCACCCGATGTCAGGATTTTTCATAGCAGACATGATTCCTGCATGTCTATCAGAAATCACACAAACTCCCATTCGCTGCAAGGCAACCATCTTTCTCAATCTCTCCATGAACCATGTCCAGCTTGCTATATTTTCTGCTTCAACAATTGCAAATGCTACTGGAAGAAGGTGGTTGAAGCCATCAACTGCTGTGGCAGTGAGTAATACTCCTCCGTACTTTCCATACAAATGTGTTCCATCAATCTGAAGTACTGGAATGCAATGTACAAAGGCATCTACGCAAGGCTTGAATGTCCAAAAGACTCGCTTGAATCTTACCACCTATTTTCAAATTACACAATATTAAAACGACATAAGTTACATAATTGAAATCTTTTTTTAGGCCCCGCTAGGGGCACTAATCAATGCATGTCGAAATATATTACAGTTTCAACAATTTGCATACCTGAGGTAAAGGCCCTCCTAGATCATGCTCTTTGAAATACCAGCTGACTGCACCAATGCCCATACTTTGTAGCACACTCATCAATAGTGACAGCTCCTGGTATGATTGCTCCCAAGAACCATAAATCTTCATAGTTGCAATTTTTTTCCCGTCTCTAACCTTTTTCCTTGTTGGTACATACCCAACTTCCTTCGTAATTGCAGCAACTAACACCTTCTCTGAGACATTAGGATCCGCAGCTAATAGGTCAATGATGATATCTGCAATGTGTGAAGCATCTAAATTGGGATGATCTTGTGAGATAGAATGATTGATACATGTATGCGGACCCTTAATCTCCATGATTTCAAAAAAGTTATGTGACTTTCTCTTTCTCGCCCTCAATTTCCACTCACAACCTTCAGTATTTTGTTGGCAAACCACATCCCAAGTCAATGGATCAGATTTCAACACCTTTATCATTTGATGATTGGAAATATGAACCTTCTTTACTAAATTTATCAACTGCTCTTTCGACTCAAACAACATTCCTTTAGCTAGCTCTGCCGGATTATGAAGTTCAGTAGCTTTTTGCATACCATACTCTAAATCTGAAGCAATCATTGAAGAGCCGTCGAAAGACCTATAGTAAGGTATATCATCATCCGTTAACTCGGTGTTTCCTCTTGACCCCCTTGAACTAGTGCTAGAAACACAATCAACACCCCATTGAACACTTTTTGTTCCTCTCGACCCTTCACTACAGGCACCACCCATGAACCAAGTCCTACTTGAACTACCACTCGAAATACAATCAATACCGCCTTGGAAACTTTTTGAACCATGATTGCTTGAGGTATTTTCACCAACATTCGAGTATCTAAACATATCACCTGAACTTATGCTCATAGCAATTGGGACTTTTTCAATGTAAAGTTCCACACGAGGTTTACTTTCGGAATCATCCACCGATTCAAACATATACTCAACGTCATCATCATCAACAATCAAAACAACACCATACTTATTTGTACTAGGATTCTTAAACCTACGAAAAATCTTTAACTTGAACGATTCTGGATTTATAGCTAGCTTTCGATACAAAACATTCAGAATTTCTACATATTTCAAATTAAAGTGCAATTTGACAAAAGCAATCACATCTCTATCATATGTACTTCCAATTGCAGCATCATATATAATGTTCCCATCAACATATAACCATCCCCAAACATAATCTGAAGCCATTAAACTAGGGTTTCAAAAAGGGAACATTACCTTGATATTTGGGAGAGATTTGATTGGCAATTGGCAGTGGCTGCTCGGGTCTGTGGGTTAGTATACATATACCATACACGCTAGACGTAACACCGTGTATACTCCTATTACGGAGTACGGTTTACCGTGTTAGTCCTAATACGCTATCCAATCATCCGTGTCAGGCGCTATTACGGATTTCCAAGCTCCGTGTCAGGAGCTATTACGGATTACAGTATTCCGTATTACTCTTAATACGTAGATAAGCTTTGGAATTGCATTACAAAACACTAGTTCAATATAATTCACATAAATTCAATAAAGGGCAAATTGTATTGATTCTCTTTGATCAATTTGAACAATATGATTTTCATACCTATTACAAAAATATTGAACTGCCCTAATTACATTGTTAATTGAAATTACACCCAATTGCTCTAGATAATTCATTACATGAAATTTAAATCTACAAATAAAACCTTCTGTTGATGGCGTCAACGTCGTCCAGATTGTGAATGTTAACCAACATTTATGTATTGAAAGTTGTCTTCTAAGATTATTGTTGAAACGTATTTGGATTTTAATAATATCCAAATTCTGAAGATATGGCCGCTGTAGATGTTCCAAGACGACAAAGTATAGAGGGTTTGGAACCGTCTCTACGTAAGTTCCAGTGATGCACTGTATATACGTCAATTCCTCCCCAGTTCTTTCATCCATTTTGAGTACCTGAAGCCAACTGTTTTGAATGATTGGACTAAAGATAGAACTTTGAAGCCTGGATATAAAACTAAGTGTATCACGGTGGACAGTCTTCCGTATCCAATGTTGTCACGGCTGACGGTCCTCCGTATTACGCTAATACGGAGGACGGTACACCGTATTAGTGTAATACGGTGGACGAAACTCCGTATTAGTGTAATATGGTGGACGAAACTCCGTGACCAGTCTGTATTTAGGGCCAAATATTTGGAAATCAGTATTTTGGGCAAACAGTATTTAATTTTGATTATTTTGGGCCTTCACCCATTTTTGATAGTATTTTAAACGATAATGTTTTAATTTTTAACTATAATATGTTATTGACGAGAATTTTTGGGAGTAGCTTATAAGATTATATAAATGTATAATAATAGTTTATTAAACAAAAATAATTTTTTTTGATTATAATATGATATTGACGGGAATAGAACCTCAAACTTTTAAAAATAGTTTATAAAATAATATATATGTTTAATAAAGATATATTGTTGGTGGGATTTAAACTTAATCCATGAGAATATTTTAAATATTAGAAAAAGAACATTCTTCTAGTATTAGATCCAACAATTTTCACTAATCTATCTCAAAATCCAACGGTTGCTACTGAGTGTACCAAAAAAATGTACATTTTAAATATTTTTATCTTAATATTTTTATTTGATTATTTATAATTTTAATATTTGCTAATTAATTAGTAATATAAATTATGAAAGATAATAAAATATGATTATACGTTTTTGATAGTATTCCAACTGATAGTTTTTTTCTTGTATATTAAAAATAGATAAATAACTGTTAAATTTAATATGTTGTTTGGTTGAGCTTGTCATGCCCTTCCACAGGAAACACAAGATAGAAGTTGAAATTGTTGATACTTTTTGATTTACATTTATACTTTGGAATTTTATTTTATTCTATAATTATGTTTTTATATAATTATTAATTTTAAAAATTATTTTAATATTAATTTAATAAAATTTGAAATAAATTTAATAAATTATTTGCATGATTTAAAATTTATAAAATAAAATTTTAAGTTAAATATGTCGTTAAACAGAATTCGAAACTTGAATATTTAGTAAATTACTTTAATCATTAAATATACCTTATAATTACATCTAACGGTTCTTGTTAATTACTAAAAAACTAACAGTAATATGGTGTCATATTTTTGGGTATACATTAATGATTGTAAATTTATGTTTTAAATTAAAAGGTAGTGTATTTAATTAGAAAAGAAATATTAATGATTGGAAGATTATGATTGCAAAATTATGTTTTAAATTAAAAGGTAATGTGTTTTAATTAGAAAAAAAATATTAACCATTGGAAGTTACGATATTTTACGTACACATAAAGGGTAATATGTTCAATTAAAAATAAACGTATTTTAAATTGATTGAAAGATAAGATATTTTAGGTATTTATTAAATTTTAGTTAATAGTACAATTATGTTTTTATATAATTATCAATTTAATAATTTTTTAAATTTTAATTTAACATAATTTAATATACTCATATTTACGTATTATACTAATATTTTCTTATTATAAACAATGTACAGGGATTTTTAATATATTTTATTAATAATTAAAAATATGGTGTGATATTTTTGAGTATATATGAATGATTGTTAGATTAGTTTTAAATAAAAAAAGGTAACGTATTTTAATTAGAAAGAAAATATTAAAGATTTAAAAATATGGTACGTTTGGTGTTTTTATAAAAGGTAATATCTTGAATTAAAAGTAAATGTGAAAATGGCAATAACTAATTACCATTAATTATATTATATCATTATTTATTTTAATAATTAGGATAACCAAACCGACCAAACTTTTAATCTTTCGGCTTTAATATATTAGTATAGATTAGTCCTTCAAATGAAATGAAATTTTTTCTTTTTAGAATTTAAATTATATCTCTCAAGTTGAAATTGTTTACGTGTCGGGCTGTTGTGCTAATTCTTTCTGGGGCCTAGAACAAATATTTACTTTGTAGAATGACTTTTTCTTTAGAGTTTTTTAGATTAGTATGCATAAATAACTTTTAAATACTACAAAAAAAATTTGAGATTAACATGCATAAATAAATTTTATTATTATTATTAATATTATTAATATTATTATTATCATTATTATTATTATTATTATTATTATTATTATTATTATTATTATTATTATTATTATTATTATTATTATTATTATTATATCCAACGATTCTCATTAATCTATCTTAAAATCCAATGGTTTATATTGAGTGTACCAAATAAGTGACCAAATAAATGACCAAACTACCAACCAACCAAATAGAGGTTGTTTTGCTTATAATAGTATAGATAGATAGTATAAATGGTACTTTGCACTGGGATCCTTTGTTACGGTAGTTTACCATCTATATTCTATACTTCTAATAGTTTATGCCGCGTTCTTCTATAATCCTTTTTTAGCCGAGCATCTAGCGGCTTTGCGCTCTGGAGGGGTCCTACGTAATTTTAATCTTAATTTTTAATATATTTTAAACATTCAATATAAAATTGTTGTTCATATGTGTAACGCCCCGATTCCCAATACTGAAAATATACTTTTTATAATAAAATAGAATTTGATACAGGGAAATTTTAGAAAAATTCGGCATGAAGTATTCGTAAATCGGACTATTCGCCTGTATGTAAAATTTAATACACCAACAATTCCTCACCGAGGATCGATTCCAGGTTATGGTATGAAACAAGAATCTAAACTTTACAAATTACTACAATTTCTTTCACTACTCTAAATATAATTATTATACCTTCTGGTCTTTAGCTTAACCCCGATCTGTGCTTACCCGCTCTAGCTCCGAAATCTATCCTGAATATAATGCCTCGTTGCTCTCATATGATTTGCACAATGTAGACATCCATCTTTAACCTTAACTGAAAGGTTAGGGAAAAAAATAAAGAAAGAGTGAGCCAAATAACGCTCAGCAAGTTAATAATATAGTGAAACAACAATATCTCAATAATTCATTGATGAACAATATCAATGATCAATATTTCTCAAAGGAGTAATTCAATTTCCATCATAGGATTAAACTTTCCATTTTCTTCAAATCATCTTTCATGAAAACATTTCTTTTCTTAAAACCATTTCATCATTAAAACATACTTTCCATAAAATCTTTTTAAAATCATTTAAGTTGATTGGAGTTTTCCCACGACTCCGGACAATACGGGTGATCAGCCACGTAAAGTCCCCAGCCCGGACACTCGATCCGTCTGGACATAAATTGGGTTCCCAATTAGGCAACACATTGGCCTTTAAAAGGTGCTGGACTGGTCCCACCAGAACTACAGCACAAAAATAAAACATGCTGGACCGGCGTCAACCGGCCTCTTACGCCTCCAATCTGAAGGAATCCGTAGAAAACATTTTGACGGAATCCCCCACAATAAAATCTTTAAAACGTTTAAAACATTTCACTTTTAAGTCCTTTATACTCACTGATAACAGATAAGCCCAGTATAAGGAATTTTAAAAACATCTTTAATTAATTAAGCCATTGTAATGAGCAAAAATAAAAGATGTAGGGACAGTGAAGCATTCGATATAAGGAATCATAAACAACAAGGCAGTAAGATTAAACTAAGCAGGGTATAGTTCAGCAAAACAGAATCATATATCAACAAAGAACATGATAAATCCAGTAAGGAACATATCAATTATTCAGGGTTTAGAATTGAACAATAGTTTATAAGGAAAATCATGAAATAAAGAAATCTGAAGTTCAACCGTAAATGAGAGTAACTGCACAAGGTATGACCATTCATTTAAAAGGTTACCAATTGATAAAATTTTCATGGCAAAAATTCGAACGTACATAAAAGATTTGAATAATTTAAACGAAGATTTAAGAAATTCTCAATAACCCAAGGTCTCACTCTTGTCAGCTAAGCAGTCATAGGCTTCAGCTGCCAAACCGGCATGACAATAATGAGTTTGAATAATTAAGAAGATCTCAATTCATTCTCGGCTTTAACCGTCGCTGAGCAACACATGCCTCAACAACAGTATAAACCTCGAATTAGCTCACAATAATTTGAAGAAAAATGCTCTTTGAAAAATATTAATAAAGATGAGGAATATTGAAATAAATTAATTTTAAAAGATTTCAACATCTGAACAATAGGTGAGGAAAATGAACAATGACAGAAAAATTTGAGAATGAGTGTTTGTAAATTAATAGAAGAAGAATGTCACTAGAATAAAAATGAAAGGTATATGCACTAGCAAAATGATTTGAAAGGAACATCGTATAATTAACAGGACAGGTTTACATTATTCAGAATAAATATGAAGAGTAAAATGGGTAGCAAGAAGTGATTTCGAAAACAAATAAATAACACAAAAGGTTTCACATCACTTGAACAATAAGTGAGGTATAGTAAACTTGCCTCAATACATGAAGTTTCCAATTCCATTATCTCAATTCTTTTCTCACTTTACATCAATCTCTACTTCTTTGTACATTGGCCTCTAATCGATCACACATCTGTCTTTCTTCTATAACTTGTCAGCCGCTACTCGGCACACTCGCCAATTTCGATAATTCTTTCACTCCTCAAGATTCCATTTACACGTGCGCTGGCTCTGAGCCGGCCTCCCAGTCGTACCTATATACAGGTAAAGTACTACTTTAGCACGCTTATAAACTTAACTATCTAACTCGTTCTACCCCAACGCACCCTATATCGCTTTACAACTTAACACATATAACACATAAGGTTACACTTATAATATACTTTTAGTACCACTAGTTAAACCAGATAGGCATATAGTACATTTGATCACTTAACATTTTAGCACGTATAACACCGGTAAATTACATATAAAAATCATTCTCATTAAAACACTTTATAAACTATACATCGAATTACCGAAATTTCGGCAGCACTTCCTCTAAAACATGATCAACCATGTCGGAATACAACGGCCCAAATCAACAAGCTATCGATCTTATGCTCAAATATCAATTCAACTTACAATTTACTATTCGAATATCGGTTCAAAACACCTAACACATCACTGACAAATTACTTAAATATATAAGTGATTTCACTCCTCGTACATAAACCACAGAAACTTTCGATAATTAGTTATAAATAATCATTATAACACAAAAATTAACACTTACAATTCATGTATAAACCAAACTCATCATTCCAAATAGAAATTCAAGTTAAAATTTGATAACTACACTTGAAATCTTTTACAGCCAACAATCAGTACTCAAATCACTTAAACCAGCTGCGAAATCACAAGAACATCACAAATAGCCGCCGGCTCGCCGGAATTCATCGCCGGCGACGGCTGTTCGACGGGGAAAACCTCAAAATCGGGCTCCTCAACCCCCGAGCAACCTTAAAACTCCAATTCTAGCAGCAACAATCTGAATTACAGCTCAAGAACATCGAATCAAACCCCTGTAGTCTTACATATCAATTTCGTATATATATATATATATATATATATATATATATATATATATATATATATATATATATATATATAAACTTCAAGAACACATAGTATAAACATACGGTTTACACACACACAAAGGTCAGCAGCTCAGCACAAACACACAGAAATGCAAAACCCCCAATTTTCAACACATAACTCGATCACTCACACACCCAGATCGACCAAGCACACCTGGTAGTTTTGCACATACACACAACTCGTTTTTAATGAGAAATAAAGGAGGAGGGAGAGATTAAGAGGGAGAGAATCGTGAGGGAGAGAGGGAGATTGAAAGAGATTGAGGAGATATTTTTTGAATGGGAAAATGAAAGAGAGGGTCGAGAGTTTGAGAGATTGGAGCAAAAGAATGACCAAGAACACTCTGGAGCCTCTGGTTTTGTGATTAAAACCCGCAGGGGAAAAATCATAATTTTACAATGCTGAAATCTATTTTAAAAACATTTTAAACAACTTTCAAAAATCAAAATTAAATGGAAAAAATAATAAAAGATAAAACTTTTCACTTTTAAAATGAAGAGTATAAAATTACGAACACACCCATATTTTTAAAATATTTTTATGATTAAAACGAATTAAATATGAATTTTCCAAATAAAGAACCTTTAAAAGCAATAAAACTCTTAAAATCATTTTAAAATACTTTAACACCAAAAATAATTCCCCCAATAATTTTAAAACTACATAAATATACAAAGATAATATTACAAAAGTTTTCATGATTTTTATCAACTCCAATGATTTTATAAAAATCTCATAAGAACAATAATACATGATTTAAATAAATTTTAAATCATAAAAATTCAAATAAAAATACACGGACTCACATTTCACATATACATCATCATATAAGCATGTAAACATGATGTCAAATATATTCAATCTAAAAAAAATTAACCTCATATAATCCACATTTACTATTAAATAACATTTATAATTACGAAATTTCTGAGGCGTTATATCCTTCCCCCCTTAATAGGATTCTGTCCTCAGAATCGACCGTAAGAAAACATATGACGGTATTCTCAAAAGTTTCTCTTTTAATTTTCAAGTCGTTTCTTCCATTCTAGAATTTCTTTATATCATTTCGTATCTTGCTAGGCTCGTCCTGTAAGCCCGTAGATTCCAACTTAAACCTTTGGCTTACATGTCTCGTTAATTCTAGATACTAATTGCTCGCACGTGATGATCCTTTTCTACGAAAAATCGGACATGACCTATTCGTATAATGTACTATGACCTGTACGCAACGCCTCAGGTACTAACCCAATCATCCACAATAATTTGCACATATATATAACATTAAAACGAAACCTGCCTCGACTTGCGGTAAACATATAAGCAAAGAAATCTGCCTTGACTTGCAGTAAACATGTAAATACTTAAATCTTGAAAACAAAATCCACGCAACTAAAACAATTGATACAACTTCCACGCTCCTACTCATAATCAGATTGGCTCAGATAAAACTTTGAGAAAAAAAATATCAAGAAATCCTCCAATCATTCTTACTCCCCTTTCAACGTACAATGTTACTCGAGGAGGGAATAACTGGGAAACTTCTATCCATCCTCAATCCCATTGTTTTAGTGAGTAATCTTTTCGAAAATAATAACCATTTACCTTGAAACGTATATATCTTATTCGCAATACAAACTATTCTGGGATCACTGCCCCTCAATACCATTCAAAATCAAACTCCAACTCTAATATCCCCTAATATCAAAACTTGACTTCCGAACCATTACTCTACATATCTTACAAATCGTTAAAATTTAAACTCTAACATTATAACTCCCATCAATAACTCATTTTCTTGAACTATTTCATTCTTCTACATTCATCAACTTCACCTTCTACTTCCATCAACTCTGCTTGGTATTTCCTATTTTCCTCTAACGATTCATTCGCAATAATCTAGACCTTTGGGTCTTCCATCTATAACTTCTCAAATTCTTTGAACATTTCCTTGATCATTGTATGCCTATTTAATCTTTCATGGTTCATCCGGTTGCATTGAAACTTGAGTTATTTTCGATCTCTTCTTTGACTCCTAAAAGCTCTCTTCACCTTTATCCATTCATTTCTTGATTTGTAGGTTTGTTTACTATTGTAGCTATCTTGGTAATACCTTTGACAACCTTCAATAATTCATAGCCGGTCCTTTAAAACGTTTGATCTCTGCTGGCATTTTACGCTTTTCCTGATTCATTGCTGCTTCGTCGTCTCGACATTCACTTCGATTCTTTCGTCATATCCTGAAAATTTTAATTCTTCCAATTGCAAAGCTCGTACCTAGAAATCGTATATATGCTCTTCTCATGTTCCTGAATTTCCTGAGATGCCTTGCGATCTTGGCTCCTAACGTAACAACCTCTTGGTCTGCGTGATTGTTAAAACTCCTTTGTCTGTTTGTGGCCTCGAAACACAACCTCTATATTCCTTGGGAATCATAACTTCACTTACTTGCCCTTACACTCTTTCTTGCACCTCGTATCAATAGATTCGATCCTAGAATCATACTTTATTCTCCCATCTGTACTCATATCCACAATTATTTGCGTCATTTGTAGCCTTTTTGAATCCTCTAGCTCCTGAGCGATTAATAGGAGAGGGTCCTGCTTTTCTTATCGTAGTATTCGTTGGAACTGACATGACGTAATCCTCGACACAACGTTTTATCTTCCCACGCTTATGGTGTACCACTTCTGGCTTCTAACTCTATCGTTCACTATCACACCATTCTTTCCGCTTACTCCCTTAGCTTTCAATATTTAGCGTAGTACATCTTCAGTATGCTTCCTCTCGAATTCCTTCCTTCTGACCATGGAGGTCTTATCGTCGCTGCTAATTCATATTCTGTCGGTGGCTATCTTGCCTCGTCATCTTGGTTTTTAGATCCTCTAAATCTTACATTCCTTTCTAGCTGAATTTCCTGTCCTATGTCGAAACTATCTTGAAAATTCATTGGTTCTCTGTCTCCTATTTCTTACCATCTTATCCCGTTCCGGTTCTAAAACTTCTATATTCGACAATTGGTCTCAACATCCAAATTTTGTTGTATTCTATCTACAGTATCCACAGTGAAAATATATAATAAACAAGTGTTCTTTAACAATCTTTCCTTCACGATAACTATCACATACCAATATATCAATCATCATTCTATTTCTGACTTTAACAAAATTATCATTCCATGTCCCTATCATTTACTCCTTAACCATAACCAGTTTTTCCGTATCATCAAATCTTGTATGTATGTTGTCAATCCACTGCGTAATCTAACTTGCTATTCAATCCCTGCTTTAACAACAATTTTCAAACCTGATCATCAAATTCTCAATCGACGTAAATGTAGCTTGGACCACTAAAATGTCACCATCTTCATCTTTACTGCTTTCCATCACTGGTAACTTTAGGAATCATAACAGTTTATAGCAAAAGGAATTAATGGAACAGTCAGGTGTTAACATGTATGAATATAAGATGAGTTTTGTATGATAGGAATTTTTTTGATAAAATAATTTAACCGAGAGATCAATATGATCATTGAACGATTATCAGGTTGTATTTGTCACTTAGGTCAACCACCATAGCATAAGAAGGGGGCCAGCCTTCTGTACTTTCATGACAAACACAATCAGTGGCATCCCACCAGACTTCTATCACATAGATAAGATGTCCCTGAATCCCCTACATATATAGGGTTGTTCATCCCAGTAAGAATAAATAAGGTCAGGTATTCAGAGAGAAACAAAAAGAATTCAAAAGTTTATATATATACAATGTCGAATAAGGAATAACAATTATTTGGGGAAAATAGGAAGAATTCAAGGATCTCAATAATTTACATGTCATGTTGAATCAAGTGATCCCCTGGAAAATAGGGGCATCTATGAAAAATAGGAATGTGTTTAAATGAATCTGAAAAATTCGTCATAAATTGAAATATAGTTGATTGTCAAAGGTGACGGGGTATTATCAAGACAAGAAGAAACAGAAATAAAGGTTGAATCTCCTTAATCAATAAATTAAATGAAATCAATGGCTAGAAATGAATACCCACGACATTCCTCCAACCCATGCCAATAATTGCATTTCACAACTTCTTTACCATCCTTTCGCACTTTCTATATCGTTCACGGGATAACTAGAGTCGCAAAAAAAATTCTAGAACATACACGTAGCATCCTCTAAGTTGGTAACTCCGGTCGTCTATTTAACGTAGGCGGCACCGAATCAACTACCACGTCCAAAGTCGTACCTTTGAATAAATCGAATTCTGGCTCGTGCGATATGTCGAAATACTAGCTAACGTCGCAACCGTTGTCCTAATATCCTAAGGCGAATCTTATCCTAAATCGTTCTAACTAACGTCCCACTTAAATACGTATTTTTAATCATCCTAACTTGTTTCAGTGACCATAACCTGTTGCTCTGATACCAACCTGTAACCCCCCACTTCCCAATACTGAAAATATACTTTTTATAATAAAATAGAGTTTGATACAGGGGAATTTTAGAAAAATTCGGCATGAAGTATTCGTAAATCGGACTATTCTCCTGTATGTAAAATTTAATACACCAACAATTCCTCACCGAGGATCGATTCCAGGTTATGGTATGAAACAAGAATCTAAACTTTACAAATTACTACAATTTCTTTCACTACTCTGAATATAATTATTATACCTTCTGGTCTGTAGCTTAACCCCAATCTGTGCTTACCCGCTCTAGCTCCGAAATCTATCCTGAATATAATGCCTCGTTGCTCTCATATGATTTGCACAATGTAGACATCCATCTTTAACCTTAACTGAAAGGTTAGGGAAAAAAATAAAGAAAGAGTGAGCCAAATAACGCTCAGCAAGTTAATAATATAGTGAAACAACAATATCTCAATAATTCATTGATGAACAATATCAATGATCAATATTTCTCAAAGGAGTAATTCAATTTCCATCATAGGATTAAACTTTCCATTTTCTTCAAATCATCTTTCATGAAAACATTTCTTTTCTTAAAACCATTTCATCATTAAAACATACTTTCCATAAAATCTTTTTAAAATCATTTAAGTTGATTGGAGTTTTCCCACGACTCCGGACAATACGGGTGATCAGCCACGTAAAGTCCCCAGCCCGGACACTCGATCCGTCTGGACATAAATTGGGTTCCCAATTAGGCAACACATTGGCCTTTAAAAGGTGCTGGACTGGTCCCACCAGAACTACAGCACAAAAATAAAACATGCTGGACCGGCGTCACCCGGCCTCTTACGCCTCCAATCTGAAGGAATCCGTAGAAAACATTTTGACGGAATCCCCCACAATAAAATCTTTAAAACGTTTAAAACATTTCACTTTTAAGTCCTTTATACTCACTGATAACAGATAAGCCCAGTATAAGGAATTTTAAAAACATCTTTAATTAATTAAGCCATTGTAATGAGCAAAAATAAAAGATGTAGGGACAGTGAAGCATTCGATATAAAGAATCATAAACAACAAGGTAGTAAGATTAAACTAAGCAGGGTATAGTTCAGCAAAACAGAATCATATATCAACAAAGAACATGATAAATCCAGTAAGGAACAGATCAATTATTCAGGGTTTAGAATTGAACAATAGTTTATAAGGAAAATCATGAAATAAAGAAATCTGAAGTTCAACCGTACATTAGAGTAACTGCACAAGGTATGACCATTCATTTAAAAGGTTACCAATTGATAAAATTTTCATGGCAAAAAATCGAACGTACATAAAAGATTTGAATAATTTAAACGAAGATTTAAGAAATTCTCAATAACCCAAGGTCTCACTCTTGTCAGCTAAGCAGTCATAGGCTTCAGCTGCCAAACCGGCATGATAATAATGAGTTTGAATAATTAAGAAGATCTCAATTCATTCTCGGCTTTAACCGTCACTGAGCAACACATGCCTCAACAACAGTATAAACCTCGAATTAGCTTACAATAATTTGAAGAAAAATGCTCTTTGAAAAATATTAATAAAGACGAGGAATATTGAAATAAATTAATTTTAAAAGAATTCAACACCTGAACAATAGGTGAGGAAAATGAACAATGACAGAAAAATTTGAGAATGAGTGTTTGTAAATTAATAGAAGAAGAATGTCACTAGAATAAAAATGAAAGGTATATGCACTAGCAAAATGATTTGAAAGGAACATCGTATAATTAACAGGACAGGTTTACATTATTCAGAATAAACATGAAGAGTAAATTGGCTAGCAAGAAGCGATTTCGAAAGAACAAATAAATAACAAAAAAGGTTTCATATCACTTGAACAATAAGTGAGGTATAGTAAACTTGCCTCAATACATGAAGTTTCCAATTCCATTATCTCAATTCTTTTCTCACTTTACATCAATCTCTACTTCTTTGTACATTGGCCTCTAATCGATCACACATCTGTCTTTCTTCTATAACTTGTCAGCCGCTACTCGGCACACTCGCCAATTCTGATAATTCTTTCACTCCTCAAGATTCCATTTACACGTGCGCTGGCTCTGAGCCGGCCTCCCAGTCGTACCTATATACAGGTAAAGTACTACTTTAGCACGCTTATAAATGATAAGTGGATTTATATCCACTTGGAGCGTTCCATATCGGCTTAAATTGATTGTCTTGGGCTCAAGTTTGTTGTAATTTTGATGTGTTTTGCTTAGTTGTGCAGATTTACGAGAATGTTGATTAAGGTGGATGCTTCTATCGTTTTTGGAGAATTAATTGATTGAAATTCGGATTTCTGAGACAGTTGCGCAGTCTACACTGTTTTTGACATATCTGGAGTTCTAGAAGTCCGTTTTCAGCGATCTTACTGCCCACGCGAAGCTTGGGAGATTTTCTACAATATGGGACAGGTGTTGCACGGGCAGGTTGCGCGTGGTTGGCGCAGGCTGCGCGACAAACAGACTGCTGGGCGCAGGTTGCGCGTGGAAAATCTTGAAAATTACTGTTTTGGCCATATCTTGAGTTCTAGAAGTCCGTTTGAGGTCCGTAAGCAGTCCACGCGAAGATAACGAGATTCTCTATCATTCTAAGGTGGTCCAGAGGTCCAACTATGATTGGAACGTTCCAGAAATATTGAAGAAAAGTCAGCTACGAATTTTCCTTAAAAACCGAATCAGTTTAGGAAACGTATTATGTGCCGAGCTGCAGAAATTCAACTTTGACAAGGAAATTGCTATAATTCCTACTTCTAATAAGTATGGTAATTTCTCTGGGCGGCTAGAACATTCCAAAATCAGATCTACACATGGAATTTGCAATTCTATTCTCATTCAAGAACGGAAATTGTCAATCTTCTATTCCAACTCTAAAAAGGCAATTGCTTGGTGGACAAGACTTCTAGAGCCTATATAAACACATCCAACCCTTGTAATTTGGATCATTAGGAGACACACCATTACATATCAATTACTTAGGATTATTTGTATCTTTTTATACTTTGTTTTTATCATGGTTTCATCAGATCCCATGATGACGAGAGGTTCAATTATGAGCTAATCGTTGTCATGGGATTCTAACGGATTTATCTATGTAGCTTAGTAGTTTGATTGCTTTAAAGATTTATGTGTGGTGAATTCTTGATATCCTTGTATGGTTGTGTTTCATGTGTTTAGATGAGTCATGAACATCTAATTTGTTAATCTCTTGCGAAACGAGAGTGGATCTTGAGATTTAGAACTTGCCATGCTAGCATAGGATAGGTTGATAATATTATCATGATTTGTGGCATACATAGAGATATGATGCTACCCTATGTGATCTATGTGGATAACTTGTGCTTAAACCTTTATGTTTTCAAATTCTATAGAGATATAGGGTCTAAACATATTTGGTGTCTACCCATCTTCTATCTCTTTTGTGGATGCATCCGTAGTTTGGTATTAGTATACCGAGAGGTAGCTTTTACTTGTTTCGTGTTATCCGATCAGATATCAAAACCATCGTAGGTATTGATTAAAGGCATCAACTCTAAGTGAAGTAGATGATGAAGTTAGGATTCCATGTTTTCTCGCATATAAGTAATTAAATTTTAATTCTCATTAGTTAGTAATTTTTAGTTTGTTAAATTGTATCCAAGTTATTTATAGTTGGTAAAAACTTAATCTTGTTATTTGTCTTAGCAGTGAATAATAATCATACATTGTTGCATAGGTACAAAACTGAATTGAAACCTAAGATCTCTGTGGGAACGAACTTGACTTCTATCTGTATTACTTGTGACCACGTACGCTTGCGTGATTTAGTGCAAACAAGTTTTTGGCGCCGCTGCCGGGGATCATCGGTGTTTTATTTTTGGTTTATGTGCCTGTCAATAGTGGTCGTTAGAGTTCACTGACTCGGATTAGTTACTTATCTATTCTTGTTTAGATCGTTGTGTTTCAAGTACTTGAGTTTTTGAAGATGGCATGCGAGGAGTTGCCATGGTGGGCATATTCGAGGACATCCATGCCTTATCAATGTGAGCGGTGTTTTGGCGTTCATGATCCGTCACAATATTGTTACTACGAAGGAGTTGATCCATATGTCACTTATGAGGAACAACCATATTTTCCATACCATCCTCAACAGTACCAGCAAGATGTTCCAGACATGTCATATTTCTTTGGAAGTGAAGAGTTTCAACATCAGCAACCTACTCCTACTTTTCAGTCAGATGAGGTTGATGATTTGAAGGAGATTAGGAAGGAGATTAGGATTCTTGTAGAGGGTCATGAGAAGAATCTCAAATCTATGGAGACACTAGTTGCTCAAGTTTTGAGTGTCTTGGAACAAGAGAAACAGCAATCCATACGAGAGGCAATTCCATAGAATAACGATGACTTGGAGCAAGGTACTGCATGCTTAATCGAAGAAGACAAATTCCAAGGCGAGGTGAGCATTCTCAAGCCATGTGAGGAATTTGATCATGTTAAGATGGTGGATGATTTGGAAAGGGCACTATATGGGACAAACACTGATGAGCTGCACAAATTTCAAGAATTGGTATGTGCGTACCAAGAGGCTGAAGAACATGGGAAAGATGCAGATCTTCTACTTGTCTCAGAGTGTAAAGATGGAGGTAGTGCATTAAAGCCAATGGAGGAAGTTCTCTTTGAGGAACCAAAGGCTTCAGTAACTTACATTTATCCTCCTCCATTATATTCAACCGAAGCCCGCGAAGGTGTGTTGTTCTACAAATTGACAGATTTTGGGTCAACAGAAGAAGGCATTGGAACAGGACATATTTGTTATACGAATAGCCCAAGCGAGGAGAAGGGGCAGAAAGTGTGTCGCCGTGATGACGATGAAGTCTCACGAAGAGAGGACCAGGCAAACTATTATCATCCTTAATGGAGGTTTGGAAGTAACGTCAAGCTATTGACGTTAAAGAAGCGCTTCTTGGGAGGCAACCCAAGCATTGTTGTATACTGGTATGTTTTCTACTTTCCCTCGTATTTACTTCCATTCAATGAGGACATTGAATATTTTAAGTTTGGGGGTGGTTTGAGGGATAAGTAGTGTATATAATTGTGATTTTGAGTCATTGTGTTCATATAGGATTTCATGCTTTGCATATTAGTAGTAGTAGTTCATGCATATATGTTCGTATTATTTATGTTTGTTTCATATAGGACATTCTGTTATTGTGGTATGTATGTTCATATACTTGCATGAGCATGGCATGCATTTTCATGATCCCGTAGAGCTTGCTAATTCTGACTGGTAGGTAGGTGTCTAATTGAGTGTGGTAATGATGAATAGAGGGTTGACTTATAGTTTCTATGAAATTGACTTATGTGTTTCGGAAACAAAACTAATTACACAGTCTCATTGGGTGCTTTGGGGCTAGGTTAGGGTCATGCTTGTTTGGATGTTTTGAGATTTAATCACTTGTTTATATTTAGAATTTTCGTTATTCCCTTGATGGCATAGGATCACTAAAGTCTAAGTTTGGGGGAAAATAGGAATTTCATACTAGTTGTAAATATTTGTCAATAATGGCTAGATGTCAAATGGCTAGTAGCCGGCTCATATTTTTATGAGTAGTCTAGGGTTGGAATTGAGAATTCTCATTCCAGATTGCATACATAAAAAAAAAGAGAAAAGAGAAAAAAAAAAGAAAAAAAAGGAAAAAAAAAAGTTGTGTAAATGTGTAGTTGCATAATTGGCCACGAGTGAGCTCTTTAATACTCGAGTAATTAAGTCTGAGGGGACTTAGTCCTGGTAACCTAAAGCCCTTGTGGTTTGGGATTGCTGACCTAACACTCGCTACATGGGTATTATTGTATAAGCCTTTAGGGGTCTCATTCATTGCACGGTCAAATAAGCATGTTTGTTTGTGTTCTATATAGTTGTTTGTCGTTAATAAAGCATGAATTCCTGTCTAACTTGAATAAGGATGGAGGTGTTCCTAGGTTATGAAGTGTCTACAGTCTATTCTATTTATAAACCTGTGATTGTCTTGGCGAAGAATATGTATGATTTTTGACCTAGTGTTGGGAGTATTTCTGATGAGCATCGCACACACGCACGTTTCTGTCATGTATTGTTCGTATACGGGGACTTAGTCGAGCTCTATTTGGATTTAGTTGCATTCTTTGAGGTATTTGCTTGCTAGTTGGTTTTGGTTAGTCTGAAGGAGATCGTTGCATTTTCATAATAGTTGCATTCATGCATTGCATTGCATTAGGTTAAATGGATTTTGTGGGTACATTCGCTATAGGCCCTCACGAGACCTTACTCGTCCACTAGGGCTGCCTAGGGGTTTAAAGGGCTTGTTGCATATGCCAAATGCAACCGTGATCACCTACGGAAGTGGTACTAATTAGTTAGTTGTAATTGTTTATGCTTGAGGACAAGCATCGGTTTAAGTTTGGGGGTGTGATAAGTGGATTTATATCCACTTGGAGCGTTCCATATCGGCTTAAATTGATTGTCTTGGGCTCAAGTTTGTTGTAATTTTGATGTGTTTTGCTTAGTTGTGCAGATTTACGAGAATGTTGATTAAGGTGGATGCTTCTATCGTTTTTGGAGAATTAATTGATTGAAATTCGGATTTCTGAGACAGTTGCGCAGTCTACACTGTTTTTGACATATCTGGAGTTCTAGAAGTCCGTTTTCAGCGATCTTACTGCCCACGCGAAGCTTGGGAGATTTTCTACAATATGGGACAGGTGTTGCACGGGCAGGTTGCGCGTGGTTGGCGCAGGCTGCGCGACAAACAGACTGCTGAGCGCAGGTTGCGCGTGGAAAATCTTGAAAATTACTGTTTTGGCCATATCTTGAGTTCTAGAAGTCCGTTTGAGGTCCGTAAGCAGTCCACGCGAAGATAACGAGATTCTCTATCATTCTAAGGTGGTCCAGAGGTCCAACTATGATTGGAACGTTCCAGAAATATTGAAGAAAAGTCAGCTACGAATTTTCCTTAAAAACCGAATCAGTTTAGGAAACGTATTATGTGCCGAGCTGCAGAAATTCAACTTTGACAAGGAAATTGCTATAATTCCTACTTCTAATAAGTATGGTAATTTCTCTGGGCGGCTAGAACATTCCAAAATCAGATCTACACATGGAATTTGCAATTCTATTCTCATTCAAGAACGGAAATTGTCAATCTTCTATTCCAACTCTAAAAAGGCAATTGCTTGGTGGACAAGACTTCTAGAGCCTATATAAACACATCCAACCCTTGTAATTTGGATCATTAGGAGACACACCATTACATATCAATTACTTAGGATTATTTGTATCTTTTTATACTTTGTTTTTATCATGGTTTCATCAGATCCCATGATGACGAGAGGTTCAATTATGAACTAATCGTTGTCATGGGATTCTAACGGATTTATCTATGTAGCTTAGTAGTTTGATTGCTTTAAAGATTTATGTGTGGTGAATTCTTGATATCCTTGTATGGTTGTGTTTCATGTGTTTAGATGAGTCATGAACATCTAATTTGTTAATCTCTTGCGAAACGAGAGTGGATCTTGAGATTTAGAACTTGCCATGCTAGCATAGGATAGGTTGATAATATTATCATGATTTGTGGCATACATAGAGATATGATGCTACCCTATGTGATCTATGTGGATAACTTGTGCTTAAACCTTTATGTTTTCAAATTCTATAGAGATATAGGGTCTAAACATATTTGGTGTCTACCCATCTTCTATCTCTTTTGTGGATGCATGCGTAGTTTGGTATTAGTATACCGAGAGGTAGCTTTTACTTGTTTCGTGTTATCCGATCAGATATCAAAACCATCGTAGGTATTGATTAAAGGCATCAACTCTAAGTGAAGTAGATGATGAAGTTAGGATTCCATGTTTTCTCGCATATAAGTAATTAAATTTTAATTCTCATTAGTTAGTAATTTTTAGTTTGTTAAATTGTATCCAAGTTATTTATAGTTGGTAAAAACTTAATCTTGTTATTTGTCTTAGCAGTGAATAATAATCATACATTGTTGCATAGGTACAAAACTGAATTGAAACCTAAGATCTCTGTGGGAACGAACTTGACTTCTATCTGTATTACTTGTGACCACGTACGCTTGCGTGATTTAGTGCAAACAATAAACTTAACTATCTAACTCGTTCTACCCCAACGCATCCTATATCGCTTTACAACTTAACACATATAACATATAAGGTTACAGTTATAATATACTTTTAGTACCAACAGTTAAACCAGATAGGCATATAGTACATTTGACCACTTAACATTTTAGCACGTATAACACCGGTAAATTACATATAAAAATCATTCTCATTAAAACACTTTATAAACTATACACCGAATTACCGAAATTTCGGCAGCACTTCCTCTAAAATATGATCAACCATGTCGGAATACAACCGACCCAAATCAACAAGCTATCGATCTTATGCTCAAATATCAATTCAACTTACAATTTACTATTCGAATATCGGTTCAAAACACCTAACACATAACTGACAAACTACTTAAATATATAAGTGATTTCACTCCTCGTACATAAACCACAGAAACTTTCGATAATTAGTTATAAATAATCATTATAACACAAAAATTAACACTTACAATTCATGTACAAACCAAATTCATCATTCCAAATAGAAATTCAAGTTAAAATTTGATAACTACACTTGAAATCTTTTACAGCCAACAATCAGTACTCAAATCACTTAAACCAGCTGCGAAATCACAAGAACATCACAAATAGCCGCCGGCTCGCCGGAGTTCATCGCCGGCGACGGCTGTTCGACGGGGAAAACCTCAAAATCGGGCTCCTCAACCCCCGAGCAACCTTAAAACTCCAATTCTAACAGCAACAATATGAATTACAGCTCAAGAACATCGAATCAAACCCCCGTAGTCTTGCATATCTATTTCGTACATATACATACATACATACATACATATATATATATATATATATATATATATATATATATATATATATATAAACTTCAAGAACACATAGTATAAACATACGGTTTACACTAGGGGAGAGCACGGTTCGGTTCGGTTCGGTTTTGCCCCGAAACCGAAACCGCATGTCTTCGGTTTTTAAAATTGAAAACCGCAACCGCAACCGAACCGTCGGTTTCGGTTTCGGTTTTAAAAAGCTCAGTTCGGTTTTTAACGGTTCGGTTTCGGTTATAAAACCGAACGAAAAAATCATAAATATATTACAAGATTTTAAATTTATAAATTACAACGCTCTCGATTTTTAAACAAAGTAACTGAGTTTTTTGAATGAATACACTCTGTGTATATGTTAGTGGTAATGTTATATGACAGTATTATATGACATTAGTAAGCTAATAAGTTATACACGGCTCACAATATATTTTAACAAAATTTATACATGCATGTGTGATAATGTGCAATGAATAAATCATAGGAGTACCTAATTAAGTCTCAACTTGCACAAATTTAATGCCTTGCAAAAACCAGTATATGAGTAAATGACAAAATGTACTCTGAGTTGCTAATACAAAAGCAAATTAGAACTTTTTCATGTAATATGTAAATTGGTTGCAATATAATCTTAGTTTTAATACAATTTACATGATAGTAGAAACCTATGTATATAGTTTACGAAAATGAGAAGTTACCAGCCGGAGCAGTCACCAGAAAGTTTTATAAATTTATATAAATTATATATTTATTTTAATAATCGGTTCGGTTTTAGTCGGTTCGGTTTTAACCTAAAACCGGAACCGAAACCGAAAATTTCGGTTTTTAAAAATCAAAAACCGCAACCGCCGGTTCGGCTTCGGTTTCGGTTTTTTCGGTTCGGTTTTGGTCGGTTTCGGTCGATTTCGGTTTCATTTCGGTTTTTTGCTCACCCCTAGTTTACACACACACAAAGGTCAGCAGCTCAGCACAAACACACAGAAATGCAAAAACCCCAATTTTCGACACATAACTCGATCACTCACACACCCAGCTCGACCAAGCACACCTGGTAGTTTTGCACATACACGCACAACTCGTTTTTAATGAGAAATACAGGAGGAGGGAGGGATTAAGAGGGAGAGAATCGTGAGGGAGAGAGGGAGATTGAGAGAGATTGAGGAGAGATTTTTTGAATGGGAAAATGAAAGAGAGAGTCGAGAGTTTGAGAGATTAGAGCAAAAGAATGACCAAGAACACTCTGGAGCCTCTGGTTTTGTGATTAAAACCCGCAGGGGAAAAATCATAATTTTACAATGCTGAAATCTATTTTAAAAACATTTTAAACAACTTTTAAAAATCGAAATTAAATGGAAAAATAATAAAAGATAAAACTTTTCACTTTTAAAAAATAAAGAGTATAAAATTACGAACACACCCATATTTTTAAAATATTTTTATGATTAAAACGAATTAAATATGAATTTTCCAAATAAAGAACCTTTAAAAGCAATAAAACTCTTAAAATCATTTTAAAATACTTTAACACCAAAAATAATTCCCCCAATAATTTTAAAACTAAATAAATATACAAAGATAATATTACAAAAGTTTTCATGATTTTTATCAACTCCAATGATTTTATAAAAATCTCATAAGAACAATAATACATGATTTAAATAAATTTTAAATCATAAAAATTCAAATAAAAATACACGGACTCACATTTCATATATACATCATCATATAAGCATGTAAACATGATGTCACATATATTCAATCTAAAAAAAATTAACCGCATATAATCCACATTTAATATTAAATAACATTTATAATTACGAAATTTCTGAGGCGTTATAATATGCATTGAACTCTCGACTTTTAAAAATACTTTAAAATTATCTTACATGTTAATTATTTGAAAATCAATTATATTGTTTTAGTATTATTTTATCCATATATAAATTTTTTATTTAATATGTCGTTTAGGAGAATCGATCCCTTGACCTATGGTAGTACTCGCTTATTATCCCTTTTACTCTTATTATATAATAGCATATAATTTGATCCAATACTAAAATTTAAGTCTCCAAGCCAGGCATTTTTACTTAGTTTTCATTACTTAGGGTCAAGATAAAATAAAAATACATTTATATCATTATTATTTTAGTAATCTTTTTACGGGTCTATTATTTAAAACTTAATATTACGGACCTAACAATTTTACAACCTATTCTAATTAAAACATGAATACCTATTTTATTTAAATAAATTCTAAACATATTTAATATACAAACCTAGCTTAATAGTTTTATTCATTAAAGAATTTATTATAATAAAAATTTATAACAAAAATTAATATAAAAATAATGAAAGTAACCCGTGAATCACATGGAATATAAAGATTATTTTATTTTAGTTTATATTTAATATAAATGGTGTTCAATTCAAATTGTACAATTTTCTCGAATTTTCATTTAAATTTATGATTATATCTTAATTAATATGGAAATTGTCATTCTATTAACTTTTTACTTGTTTTATAATTTTAAACACATACACGTATAAAAAAATTATTCCATTTTCAAATAATTTTTGATTAATTATATTATTACATTTTGTATATAATATAAATTATGTTATATATATAAATTCAAGAAATTGATTTATCAGTTTAAACAAAATTGGGTTCTTTTAGTAGAAGGGGATTGACGATAACGTCATACTTGTTGAGAATTGTCCCACATCGTTTGTAGGAGGGGTAGATTGCGAGTTAATAAGCAACCAATTAAAACCATTAGTATGAGGTATTTTGAGAGTTACCCAAAAATAGTTCTGTGCGGGCTCAACCCAAAGTGGACAATATCATACTAATATGAAGTTAAGATATGCTTGGCAAGTCCAACAACTGGTATCAGAGTTATGGTTATAATGGTCCATAACAATCTCGATGGGCTTCCAGAATGGACCTAGGAAAAGGCAGGTGGACATCCTAGGATGGGCTTAGGAAGGAGCAGGTAGGCCCTCCAGTATAGGCCTAGGGGGAGCTAGACAACTAGATGAATTTCCTGTATAGGTCAATGGGGAGCCAGATCACACAGAAGGAGACAGATTTGACAGGTGTCGAGCCCGATGTACGAAGGGGGTGATTGTTTGGAGTTGTCCCACATCGTTTGTGGGACAGATTGCTAGTTAATAAGCAGCCAAATAATTCCATTAGTATGAGGCCTTTTGGGATTTGCCTAAAAACAAATATGTGCGGGCTCGGCCCAAGACGGACAATATCATACTAATGTGGAGTCAAGGCCTTCTAAGCAAACCCAACAAGTGGTATTAGAGCTATGGTTATAACGATCCCTAACAATCTCGATGGACTTCCAGAATGGACCTAGGAAAAGACAAGTGGACTATCCTACGATGGGCTTAAGGAGGATCGGGTAGGCCCTCCAGTATGAGCCTAGAAGGAGCTAGACAGCCAGATGAATTTCCAGTGTGGGTCAAGAAGGAGCCAGATCACACAGAAGGAGGTAGATTCGACAGGTGTCGAGCCCGATGTGTGAAGGGGGAGATTGTTGGGAGTTATCCCACATCGTTTATAGGAGGGGCAGATTGCTAGTTAATAAGCAACCAATTAACTACATTAGTATGAGGCCTTTTGGGAGTTACCCAAAAACAAATACGTGCTAGCTCAACCCAAAGCAGACACTATCATACTAATGTGGAGTTAAGGTCTGCTGAGCAAGCTCAACAATACCATACAAGTGGATAAATTCTTTGGGTGTTGGCCCTCTCTACCACAAAATCAACATAAAATGTCCCAAATATCACAAACTAAAATTATGGCCCCAAATATCACACTAAGATCCTAACGCCAGATCGCACAGTGTTCTCTCTCTCTCTCTTACTAGCTTAAAACGCTAGTTTATCTTTGGTTACTTGCTGAAAATGCAATTTTACCTTTTTATTCCCCTATTTTTTTCAAAACCTTGGTGCATAAACGCTACTTAGATTGGGGTTTCCAGGGGCCAAAATGCTGCTTAATTTTTGTTCCTATCTGCTTAAATGCTATATAATTTTAAATTTTTTTTGATAGTTTAACACACGCACCCGCCAGGAGTCAAACTCTTGACCTCTCTTAGAGAAGCTAAGACCTCAACCACTGCACCAACCCTTTGTTGGCATAAAATTTTGTTAAATACTAAACGTTATTTTAAGTGTTGTAATCGCCCACAAAACCCAAGTTTAAGCGTTGTTTGCAGTCTTGAGGAAAGTCTTAATCAGGAAACAAAACATTAAATTATAAGTTATGCTAGACGCCAAAATGCTACATAAACTAATTTATATTGTTAAGAACCAAAACGCTATTTTATGTTTGGTTACAAGCTGAAAATACTATTTTATCTTCGGTTCCACTATTTTCTGCATAACAGCTTACTTTCCCTTGCAAAAAGCAATTTAACACACACTACTTAGTTTGGGGTTTTCTGAAAACGCAATTTGATATGTTGTTGTTTATGAAAACGCAGCTTTAAACATTGTTCTGGGGCCAAACCGCTATCTAAAGATGTGTTTCCAATATGTTGTTCACAGGTTTGAGTTTCCAAAACGCTAGTTTAGGTTTTGTTAAACCATCCAAACCGCTAGTTTAAGTAGTGTTAAGACCCAAAACGTTAGTTTATCTTTTGTGACGAGCTAAAAATGATATTTTATCTTCTGTTCCCATGTTTTCTGTAACTTCTTCCCAGCATGTAAAAACCAAATTAAAGCACAATCTGGATCTGATCTACAATTTATCCATCCCTCATCTGCAACTTATTCTCCAGAGATAATTGAAGCACTCAGCAGTATCATCTCTTCTTCTCTGTATGAACCCCAATTACAAGTTTTCTCTCTCTCTCTCTCTCTCTCTCTCTCTCTCTCTCTCTCTCTCTCTCTCTCTCTCTCTCTCTCTCTCTCTCTCTCTCTCTCTCTCTCTCTCTCTCTAGCCGAGCTATTCTTTTGTTTGAATTCTCCAGCTGAGCTGTTCTTTGTTTGAAGTAGATGTTAAGAACGTAAATTTATTTTAGGTATATAATGCTATGTAACGTTTTACATAATTTGTAAACGCTAGACGAACTTTGTTATAGAGTGATATTTAGGGCCAAATTTTCTAATTGTGACATTTAGAATCATTTTGTTTGAAATTATGACATTTGAGTCCTTTTCTCAATTTCTTTCTTCTTTTGTCTTTTTCAATTTTTTGTTGACATAAATGTTTTTCTATTGCTCATTCTTCTATTTCGTTTTTCGTAAGTCATAAAGAAATTGCAGTTTTGAATTTTTATTATGTAACAAATTTGATAACAACGAATAATATAATGAATGCAAAATTGATTTGTTTGCTAGAGTTTAATTGACTTTAATTATCATTTAGTTAAAATCATTTATTTAATTACAATTTTATTCTGAAAATATAGTTTTAAATGAATATTTTTTAAAAAAATATATTAATATATCATAAAATCTTAAAATATAAGAATTAAATAACGGAAAAAGTATTTATTTTTATTAAATAAAAAATATAGAGAATGAGATAACTATTGTTGCTCGAATGCACACATTTGAAGAAAGTTGCAGTTAAATTAAGGGAAAAATCAAAATGTAAAAATATATTTATTTTTCACTAAATTAATTTATATTTATTTAAATGAAATTGATAAATAAACTTATCATTTTAGTATTAGTTTTGTTTTCCTACATTTTAATTACACTGAATTCTTTATAAAGATTAATTGACGATGAAGCAAGAAATTGAGTAGGGCTGAAAAATGATCTGGTAGAACCGGACACCACTTTATAGTGTGGTATGTGTGGCTGTATATTAAATATTGAAATATATAATATAATTGACATTTTTATAATGTTTCCATTTTATAGTAAAGATGTGTTTATTAAGTGGTTGAGGTCTTAGCTTCTCTAAGAAAGGTCAAGAGTTCGACTCCTGGCATGTGCGTGTGTTCAACTATAAAAAAAAGATATGTTTATTAAATGGTCGAAAACCAAATTGAAAACAAAAACTTTCAATATTTCGTCTTTAATATAATAATATCTATATTATCTATCTGTCTATCTATCTATACTAATCTATAATAAGCAAACTTAAGATCTTTTGTAGTTTGTAGCTTGGTTAACTAACAAAAGAACAACAACCGTTAGATCTCTTTAAATCAAAAGATGAGAACCGTTAGATTTAATATTAAATGATATTCAGTATTTAATATTGAAATACTAACAAAGATTTAAAGTTCGAATTTTGTTAATAACATATTAAAATACAAACAAATCTTAATTATTATTTGACTATTTTATTAAAATGAAATTAAATATAAAGAAAATTATGTAAATTATAAAATAGTAAAGACGCTCGTGCATTGCACGGGTTAAAAACTTGTTTTTTTAAGAAAAATATGAGACTTAATCTTAGCGGGTATATGGGAGCTCATATCCGGGATCATATTTTGTTTACGCAGGTTTAGATTATTTATAAAACGAATATGAGACATGTATCATATTTTCGAACTGAATATAAGCCAGAATATTTGATAGTCGGGTGTTGACCCCATATATCACAATTTCAAAGCAAATGGTCCCAAATATCACAGCTCAAAAACTTGGACCCAAATATCACTCCAAAACATTTTGGCGTGTAGCATTTTGGATTTTTTGTTTTTTTAAAAAAACGCTGAAGCGTCTAGCATTTTGGAGGAGGGAGAGGGAAGACGCTGATTAAAATAGCGTTGGGGGAGAATGCTATACGCCTTAGCATTGGGGGGGGGGGGACGCTAGTTAAGAATGTGTTGGGGGGGACGCCACACTATGTGGCATTTTGGTATGTTTTTGCTTTTTTTTTTGGTTTTCTCCTAAACATATATTTGCAAATAATATTAAAAAGTTTATAATCAAATAGTCAATTCAAATTATGTTTTTATATTAAGTTCGGCGAACTGATTTTTAGCCCTAAGTTCGTATACAGTTTATTTGTCGTTCCGAATATTTCGACACCCAAAATGGAACTATTGAACCCCACGGGATAAAATTTAAAAATTTTAATTAAAAAATTGAATCCGACGGCCTGATCAGGATAAGTTAGGGTTTAGGGTCTAGGGTTTATGGTTGTTTATTCGTCGTTCTGAATATTTATAAAACCCAAAATGGAAATGTTGAACCCCAAAAGTTAATTGTTGAACACCTAAATTTAACTAGCTTCAATTCTCGTGCAAGGCACGGGATTGCTCTATTTTATAATTGATATTACAATTTTTCTCGTTACGTTTTGATATTAATATTAGCAATTGATATTGTGAAGATTAAAATTCTTTTTAGTTTAGCGCGTTCTTTTTTAACCAACGTTTATTTTGTCTCCATTTCAAGATCTCCCATTTTGGTTAAAACATTCAAATGACCCTTTATTTTTCCAAAGTGCTCACAGTCATGTATTTCTTGTATTTGATTTTACAGATTGTCAAGTAATGCACCAGAGCCAAGAAAGTTTAAAAAAAACATTGTATTAGAACATTTCTATAAAGTAAAAATACTAAATTACAGTATACAAAATTAATTTATTCTGTAGATTGCATAGCAAAAATATGTAGTTAGCAATCTGAAGTAATGTTCCAATATTATTTCTTCAATAATGTTTGATCATTTATAATGAGTTCCAAGGTTTCTATACTCGTGCGCGGCATGAACTTCTTCGAATGTTTAGTTAATTGCAATGTAACGAAAGTGTTATAATTAAGTAGATAGTATTAAATAAACATATTAAATACGAATTTTAATTGATGTATATTAATGAATGCACATATTAAATACGAATTTTAATTGATGTGTATTAATGAATGTAGAGGGTCAAAATAGTAATCTAAGATGGATTAAAATGGTACATGTTGTGGTATTATATATAGACAAAATGACAGTTTTTAACCCCTATGTATATGGGTTTTGTCAAATTGGTCCAGATTTACGTTTTTTAGCACTTTGCAACCCATATCTTCAAATCTCGCTTCATATTACAACCCCTATCTTCAAAAATGACAGTTTGTACCCCTTATGTATAAAGGTTTTTGACTCATTTTTGCTTGTAAAATAGGTCAATTAGACGGGAGGGGTTGTAATATGAAGCGAGATTTGAAAATAGGGGTTGCAAAGTGCTAAAAAACGTAAATCTGGACCAATTTGACAAAACCCATATACATAGGGGTTACAAACTGTCATTTTGTCTTATATATATAATAGATTAAAATTATTTTTTTTAAGTTTAAAAATTTTAATTAAAAAATTAAATCTGGTGGCCTGATTTTTAAACGCTAACGCGTTTAAAAATCAGGATTAGTTAGGGTTTAGGGTCTAGGATTTATGGTTGTAAACAACCCTAAACCCTAAGTTCGTATACGGTTTATTCGTCGTTCCGAATATTTCTAAAACCCAAAATGGAAAATTGAACCCCAAAAGTTAATTGTTGAACCCCTAAATTTAATTAAAATTGTATTTTTTAAATTTTGAAAATACAATTTTAATTGAAAATTTGATTATAAGTTTTTTAATATTGTAAAAAAAAAAATTGAAAAACACCATGGCGTTTTGGACTGTAACCAAACTTAAACCAACGTTTTCAACGACCAACACATAACTTAGATTAGCATTTTCAAAAAAAAAAAAGAAAAAAAACGAACACACTACACAATGTAGCGTTTTTATAAAAAAATGAAAACGTTATACGAAAATGTTTTTAAAGTGATATTTAGGATTAAGTTTTTAAGCTGTAATATTTGAGACAATTTACTTTATTGGAGCCTTCGTGATAGTCCGAATTAATTTACGGCCCTAAAATTGAGTGCGATACAATACCACAAGAGTGGTGAGGTAATCTAAATCCCAAAATTTGCAGAAGCAAATGGGATAGTATCGTTAAGATGCTCGTATGCCACGGGTTGCAACTGATGATACGATCCACTCAAATGTGGATAAATAAAACCACTTTGACCCTTAAAAACTCAGAAAAACAAAACAGCACACCCTTGACTTGATCATTAATATACGAAAACATGTTTAGCAGAGTTGCTGCTTCAGTGGTCTCTGTTTCAGTTTCTGCTACTACTTGTTGTCTCTGTAACCCACAAACTATAACTCGAAGATTTCTGGGTCAGTTTAACAAACTGTCTCTGTATTCGAACACACGAAATAATAATCTTATTACTAATTTACTCACAATGGATAATCGCTCATCTTCCACCTTGCTCACTCGTGCATCTGCAAAGCCTTTACAAAATGCTGAAGATTTAATTGATTCCGTCGAGACTTTTATTTTTGATTGTGATGGTATCATTCCTTCCTCCTTTTTTTTTGATAAGTTGTATGTTTTCATAGCGATTTGTAGGTAGTTTCCTGGTTTCTAGACGCATTTTGTCAAACACTTATCTTGTAATGATTCAGTTGTTTTAAGTGGTAAACACAAGTTGACAAAAATAACAATAGTCTACATGTTGTTCGGTTGTCATAGGTGGTAAGAATTCCACACTAGTATGTAAACAATGCAAGGGTCGGGCGTTTGGTATATCATATATGTTACCTAAAAGAAAGAACAATTTATCATTGCTTGCTACTCCTTCTCAGGAGTCATATGGAAAGGGGATTCACTAATCGATGGAGTCCCAGAAACTCTTGATATGCTTCGGACCAAGGTCTGTCTTTGGTGATCTCAATATATGCCTAATATTTGTCTACATTTTGCTTTTGACCCTTATGTTATCTCTTTCTATATATTTCTCGACTGAGCTGTTTGTACTAAAAACTGTATAATTGACCAGTGTTTTTCCTTCCTCCAGGGTAAACGATTAGTATTTGTAACAAACAACTCAACAAAGTCTAGGAAACAGTATGGGAAAAAATTTGAAACTCTGGGTCTTTCTGTCAACGAGGTTGAATGTGTTCTACTCCGACATTTTTTTGACCAGTCGGATTTTTTTATTACTAGCAACATGTGTAACAAGTCAGCTAATCTAACTGAGTACTTTTGTAGGAGGAGATTTTTGCGTCATCTTTTGCAGCTGCTGCGTACTTGACTTCAATCAATTTCCCAAAAGACAAAAAGGTATAGACCTAAGAAATTCGTGTCTTCGGAATCTGATTGAGCAAACTGACGAGTTCTCAGAACTCGCAGTATAAGAGATGATCTCTTGTGTTTTCTGTTTTTCTTCACTTCTTGTAAGGTGTATGCCCCCTGGTCACTCTTCTTCTTTTCTCTAATTCTCTCCAATCCTTTGCAAAATATTTTTTTAAATAGACATCTATATATCCCCCATATATATTCTTAACTCCATATGTCTGATACCAATTCCCTTAAAGTTTTAGACTTTATCCAGAGTTTAATACCTCATGCAGGCATGCACAGATTGTGTTAAGTAGTATTGACTATAAAGGGTAGTATGCTTAACATTTAACACAGATCTAAAAAGATCCAGAACAAACCGACTAATATTGATTTTTATTTTGTAAATTAAACCAGAAGCTTAAATTAGTAGAACTGAACCAACATTTCAGTTTAATTGACTGGGTTGTTGTATGGTCGGACTGGCAATTTTATCTTATATATCACAAGTTTTGAAACTAAAAGACATATATACAATTAAGTCTAATATTCATAACCTTCAATTCTTTTAGCACTCCAAATTATTGAAGCTAACACAATTGAAGTAATTCTTCATACAATTAATGTAGTATCAGTTATATATTTAAAAATAGAGTATTATTTCATATAATTCACATACCTTTATTCCACCTACTTATCCATTAGAATGCTAAACTTACCTTTGGTTTGCAAAATGCTTCCAATAACAGATCATGCGCTGACTCATCTATGAACACTATATAGTCATTTTCTTGTTGATCCACTACCGACTATTTACGTATTGTGAATCTTTCTGTGAAGATGAACTTACTGCTTATGAAAAAGATAAAACTATTGGATTGACTTCTGATCGACTGGATCTAACTAACTCATAAAAAACTGGCATATATTGACTGCTTTCTTTTTTCAAGGTTTATGTAATTGGTGAGGAAGGCATCTTGAAGGAGCTTGAGCTAGCTGGTTTTCAGTATCTTGGCGGACCGGTATGTATAAAGGCATCATTATGTTCATACTTACATTTGATCTGGAGAGTTAAATTGTGCATTTGCCTAATAAACTAGTTAACACAATACTGCGGATTTGGACAAACTCTGACTTCCTACAGAATGTTGACAAACTTGGAGTCCGGTTAACCTCCTACATGTCATCCGCAATGAATGCTTTTCAAGGGTATGTGGATTAGGGGGAATGGGTGTTTTGGTGTTTCCGCAATGGCTAGCCAATGCTTAATTTACTGCTATTCTAAGTTAGTGGACTCCACAAGAACTGTCTAACATGAGTAAGTGTCCAAGTGTCAGACTCAGAAATATTTTGCAAATATCTCATGTTGTCTCAAAATAAACTGTTGAGTGTCCATACCCATGTCCGACATGGGGTATTCAAGGTGAAATAAAGCGTAACAACACAAATTTTTGGACCGTTAACTAATAACTAAATATCAAAACAAAATTTAAATATTATTAAATCCATAAAAATAACCGATAATCCAGATAAATTTCAATGTTTGAACGAGAATACTTTAAGGCTGAAATCAACGACGTTGAGTTCACAAATTTATTAAAACATCTAAATAGATAGTAGCTAAAGTTTGGGCATCACTCATCACTCTTCCCGCTTATCCCTGATTACATGTGAAAATAAAATAGTACGAGTGATGAGTCAAATGTCCAGTACGAATATAATTTAAAAGAAAATCAGATTTTAAGTAACTGAGAGAATTGTGTATTACCATTTACCAATAGAGAATTTAAGTCTAAAAGTAAAATGAAAGAATAAAGCCAACAAGAAGAAAAACGCAAATCAAAACAGAACCAGTATAAGGCTGAATCAAGGTATGTAACCATAAGGGTCTCTTAAACAAATATGTACTCGCACAAAGAGAAGTACAAAACCGAGAATTCTTTCCCGGTAATTCATGAGAAGAAATAACATAAAATGCACAAAGCATTTCTACAATACAAAGAATCCTTCTTGGGTAATCCTAAGAAGATTACACACTATAGCGATCATGATCAATACACAATCTCGTACCCCAGAGATGTGCTAGTATACGCACAACATCGATACGAGTAAATGCCGAGTTCACTAGACACTTCAAACATTTGTGAGTTACAGATAGGTTCAAGAGCCCAACACTTAGGTTACATAAATATTGCCAAACTCAACAAAACAAAACAATGTCGCAATAAAATTTCCAAACGAAACAAATGATATATATATATATATATATATATATATGAGTTGGAAATAATAATTCCAAAATTAAGGGAGACAAAACGAATATAAGAATGTGCACTTAAAAGTACACACATAGTACAAGGATCAAAATTTTATAAAATAAACTCCAAAATTAATATAACGAGTAAAATATACATTTTTATAAATGAGAAAGTGGGCAAAGAATTCGTACCACGAGGTACACAGAGTACAAAAGGGTGACAATCTATAAATTTGACTCCATAATTTATGTAACGAATGTATCTATAATTTAAATGGAGAGAAAAAAGAGTGAGGAATTCGTACATTAATATAGAGTCTAAATTTATCCAATAAAAACCAAAATGCAGCTATAAGCTCCAAATTCAATCTAATCATATAAAAATATAAATAATTTTAACATATAGACTAGAATGACACACAATTAGACAAGTCAAAATTGTCGTAAACTAATAAGTGATATATGTTAACTGTCCAACACAATAACATTAATAAGTTGTGCAAATAGCTCATTCGGTTTGAAAACTAATGCATCTAGTGTTGACCATCAATCCTCATGTTTTGACTAACGAAAGTCACATAGCTCCTCTCTAAATACTCATGTACATATAAATAATCATGCCTTGACATAAACATAAAATTAACATTTTAATAATTAAATTAAATGCAATGAAATTCTACTATAAAATATTATAAATTCCCTCACAAAATTTATGTTGCAGACATTGAAATCCAAAAGTAATTTATTAAAATATATTTGCACTACAAATGATAAAAAGATCAACTTAGAGTATACAGAACATTCATTAGATACAAACTGAAAAATAATGTATACATATAAAATAATAGGACTGTCGTTAAAAACTTTAGTATGATATGGGGTTGAGCACGGAGATTAAGAAAAAGTGTAAATTAGTGGAGAGAAGTAAGAAAAATGAGTAAAGTGATGAGACCTAGGAAGCACAGACTCGGATATGGCAACACTGGACACGGGTACGGGGACTCGCGGATTTAAATGTAAAGAATTGAGAGGGACATCCAAAAAAAAGTGTAAAGAAATGGATGAGACAGAGGAGTTACAAATAATGAAATTAAATACAATGTCCAAAATTATGGGATATTACATTCCTCCCCACTTATAAAAATTCCATCCTCAAAATTTAAATGGCGTACTTGATTCCAAAATGCGAACAACTCGAGCAAACACAAATGTTGAGCTCCGAAAATTCCATCGCAAATATCAGAATTCTTTCCAACAAATTTGACTAATAAAATTGTCTTCAATACACAATTTTTTTTCCCTATTCAATTAACATAACTATACTTTTACAAGGATGACACTGACAACAAATTTTCACTATAAACAGAGTTGGTCGGCTAACCAAGTGTCTCACATAATGTATTAATACAAGAATATATTGCGCTAACAAAAAAACAATATATAACATATATCGTAACATTAATAAGTGTTTTGCTTGGATATTATATAAAGACTCCTTCTGTCAAGATCTTTAAAATTTAGGAGTATACAAATTACAAAATAATATTTGTTTAATATACGGTACTTAGTCATTGAAACAAACTAGCAAGCAATTCTATACCAAATAGAGATGTTTATATTAAGTTTCAGGTTGATTCAAAAGCTTTTTGGTGCTTGGGTCATGCTGTGACACTAAACTTCTGACTTCACCACCTTTCAAACTCCACAAATCATAGGTACTGGCTCCATTTACAAGGGGTTTTGGAAGTATGCCAAAATCTGTTAAGTTGACTTCAATTTGTCATCTGAAATTCACAGGTTGCCAGAAATAGGTTTGATTGAACTGTCATCCTAAATGAACTTCCATTTTTGTCATCTGAGAAAGAAGCTTATTTCCAGTCTTAGTGTTTAATCCACTGTTTTATAATTTTAATATTTTCGTCAGTACTAATATCTTCACATCTTCTTTGAAATAAAGGTTGCTGGACATTATATGTCACAGTTCAGCCTTTGCCCCTAATCCTCAATCATAATGCAACTCTTATAGCCTTCTGGTTTCGCTTTTACAGGATGATGGTGGGAAAAAGATAGAGCTTAAGCCTGGGTTTTATATGGAGCATGATGAGAATGTTAGTTATTGCATTGACTACATGCTGCTACTTTAAGTGTATCTGGAATTTCTAATTGCCTCGAAGAAAAATGAATAACATGTTCCTCATTACATGTAAAAAAAAGTTAAAGCTTATTTTAAAAGTTATACAGTTCACACTGCTCCCCTGCTCAAACTAATTCTTTATGCTATACAGGTTGGGGCCGTTGTCGTTGGATTCGATCGTTATTTTAACTATTACAAAGTCCAGTAAGTTAGCCTACAGTTCATATTTGTAGTACAATTAAAATTTTTGCATCTCATTTTTATGCGTACAGAGTACGATTTAAAGGGAAGTTGTGACAGAAAATGATATTTTTAGCACAAACGCTGCATTGCCTTCACTGATTCATCTATTAAAATTTAGTTAGTCTAAATCCTTGATGATAGCATAGAGCATAAACAAGGGAGATTTGAGAAAATGATGGGCAATTCATGTATGGAAAGAAACAATTGTTTATATTCATAAATACAGTGCACTAATACATTCTGTTGAGAAAGTTGTGTTACTGTTTTATTTTATTTTGCTGTGAGGAAGTAAAATTGGTTGGATATATTTTGGGAGGATAGGTTAATTATTATCATTTCTAGAGATTTGATTATGTCTGCGTGTCTAAAATATTTGTGTAATTCTGACATTTTTTATTTCCTAAATAAAAATATACTTTAGTTGTAATTAGAATGGGAAATTTCTTTTTTGTTGGTGGTTGGTATCGTTAAGGCTGCAACCTGGATTTAGCTTCAGGAAGCTACACCACAAAATCAATTTCTAATACAGCCAAAAGCTGTTACGGGCTTAGCACAAAAAAAATAAATGCTGTTATGGAATATGTTACAAGCAAGGCCATAGAACAAGCAAGAATAACAGTATAGAGTATAAAAGATACATTTACTGATAAGTTTGTAACATTCCAGGCCCATAACTTGTGCTTATAAAGGCATTCAATCTTAAACAAATAATTGATGTGATGTGATTGTTGCAAGCATCCCGCCTGATTGTTGCAAGCACCTCGTGTGGTGCGTCCCTTCCAGCTAAGTCGAGTTGAAAATGATCATGTAGTTAAGGCGTAGGAAGTTCAGGTCACAACACCATATAATTAAGCTAATTACATCGCTTAATTGCTAGAAACTGTAAAATAGCCAATAAACCTTTTTACATGTTACAGATCTGTAGCACACCAAGACATTACTTAGCAATCACCTTCCAATAAGATTTTGATGTAGGCAGACAACAAAAAGGTTTAGAAATTTTGATTAGCACTTTAAATTTTTTTCCATAGAACCTTGGAGAGATCTCAGTCCTGGAATTGGGACAGCACAAAAGATATGTATCTATGAACTATTCTAATGGAGGCAACAGATAGTGTGTGACAAATTTTAACAGAACTATGATTCTGACAGTGGTCACTTCAGTGTACTAGCCTTACTGTGAGTGTAATGTAGGATTTTCATTCTTCGATATAGCATAAGACAAGGTCTCTATTATTCTTTTTGTTTATGCGCTATCATGAATAAGTTAAACCTTTGACATCCACTTACTTTGAGGTACATAACTTTCTTTGTTCTGTATTAAATTGGAGGTACGGTACATTATGCATACGTGAAAACCCAGGGTGCCTTTTCATTGCTACAAATCGTGATGCCGTCACTCACCTCACAGATGCACAGGAATGGGCAGGTCTATTTCTCTTCTAATGATGTTTAGTTAAATGTTTTTAGGAGTATTTTAAGCAGTTAACATTGTTAGTGTATCTGGCTTCTGAGACCTGGCCTCACGTGCTGGACTAAAAACGAACTCCTGCCACATTATGGTTACAGTCAATCTGTATCAAGAAACGTGGAGATTCTTTTCTTCTAAGTCTCTTTTTTCACGAATATGAGCTAGTACCGCTTAAACATCGTTGGCATCTATATAAATATTGTTTATTCATCTAAATTTTGTTGTTGCTTGCATATTCATATATCTAAAGTTTATTTGACAATTTAATGTGTCAGGTGGTGGTTCTATGGTTGGTGCACTTTGTGGATCTACTCAACAGGAGCCGCTTGTTGTTGGAAAGCCCTCAACCTTTATGATGGACTATTTAGCGGACAAGTATGTTCGAACGTTTCTTTTTCTTCTTCATTGATTATGTTCGGTATTGCAGTATTTTTATCCTCATGGCAAAAATTTGACTGTTTAGTCTATGTTGGTTTTCTGTCACAATTCATGATAAATTTCCTTATGCGCCATGGATGCAGCTCTGCAAGAAGATTGATGCTACTGCATTGACTTAGCAACTTTAACTGAATGTGAAATATTATATTGATATGATACATATATCGAATTCAAAACCTAAAGCAACCACAGACACACACATGTATATCATGTATGTGTGCCTGCCCCTTCTTCTATCTTATCTACTGCCTTGCGCCTCGGCTCCATACTGCTCCAGGGGCTCACTGTAATAGCTTGCTTCTTGGGTTGCTCGCACCCTGGATGGTGCGGCTGAGCCAGAGTGGGCTCAGCAGTCGGCCTATCTTTCCGGGCGCACGCGTAAAGGCATGATTAGTTTCCCAAATCTAACCGAACTGACTATAGTAAACTCCTTATCGCTATACCAAAATAGAGATCTGTTCTAAATGCCCAAGTACAGAATCATATTATACACACAAGGAAGGTACAGCCCAACAATGTACATCAGCAGGTTTTACATGGACTACGCACACACCGTAAAGCATTGCACATTTATTAATATGGATTGGATATATTTTAACTTTGGAAAAAAAAGATTGGTGGATATTTTAAATTCTGTATATTGACTGTATCCTTTTTTGGTATTTAGAGAGAATAAAGAGTAACTGGTATGTTTGGGATTCTAGTTTTCATATCACATATCAGATTCACTTAATAGTTGGAATGTACCAGGTAGTCTATACAAAAACTCTGTTTTGGCATGCTCTCATGGTCAGGGATATTGAATGATACATTTGCCAGGATATAGACTTTCTTTGACATATCCTTTGTGTATATGCATTTGCATCGTCTGTCTTGTATACCTGAAAAGGCTTCATCCCCCTGTTGTATAGCAAAATATAAGATTTCATATATATATATATATATATATATGGCACTACTTCAGAAATAAGAAAAGAACTTTACGGGCCTAGTAATATATAATGATTTTTAGAATCAAGACTGATTAAGCTTTTAGAATCAAGACCTGGTAGTATGAATGCCAAATTAACACTCTGTAATTATAAATTTGTTTTGGTAAAGGAGAGCAACATTAGTGATTGAATTAAATATATGAAATGTGATATACAATTCTGATTGGCATGGTATTTGAATGACAACAGGTTTGGAATCACGAAATCCCAAATATGCATGGTTGGTGATAGACTGGATACAGATATTCTGTTCGGACAAAATGGTGGTTGCAAAACCCTTCTTGTTCTCTCAGGTGTTATATTTTTTAATAATCTCGTCTTCATGAAATTAAGTTTCACATGTTTTTTTTTCTGACAAAGGTCTCCTTTTATCGTAACGTAGGTGTTACGAGTTTGTCTATGCTTGAAAATCCAAACAACTCCATACAACCAGACTTTTACACCAGCAAGATTTCTGATTTCTTATCTCTAAAAGCTGCCACTGTGTGATTACCAGCAAGGAGTAGATGTGTGTTATAATCCTCCTTCATTCTTTATCTTGCAAGTACATGAGTGAAGTACCAACAAGAAACCTAATAATTCGTATAGGGATACATCCCAAAGTCCAAAGCTGTTTTAGTTCATGACGTTGATTATATATTACTGTATGTATACTGAGTTGTTTTTCACATGTGTATGGATGATTGATAAAATGATACAAAATTAGTGATCGTCTTTTTGCAATTACCTTTCAAAAAAAAAAAAAAAAAGATTCTGTGTACAATTCATCATAATTGTTATTTGTGTACCTACAATTCAACTATTACATTGTGTACCTCTAGAATCAAAATTTCTGCAAAGTCCGTATCGTCATAAAAAAAATTCAAATGCCTCGAAAGGTAGTTTGGAGTTGCCACATTTTAGTTATGAAAATGACATTGAAGTATGGCTTAGTGGAAAAATAAGCCATCAACTTGTACAAAAATTTAATTAAACTCATGTTTGCAGCTCTATAATGCGTATGATTCAAAGAAAATTCAAAACATTCGTCAACATAAAACTCAAATGCATTCATCCATGAAATTAGTACATAATAATAATCATAGATAAAAAGGATATGCTTTCTTCAAAAACAGCTTTTACACCAAAAATACTTTCTTGACAAGCAATTTTTAAATTTTATCAAACAATTTTTCAACTACTTTTCGAAAAAGATTATTTTCTATAACAGCAATGCCAAAAACATCCTTAACTGCTCTTGCAAATTAAGCCAAGAAACATATTACTTAGAATGAGGGGGGTAAGATTGTTCATATAAATGCATACAAAAAGTCATACTCTGAAGATAATCATGAGTGTTAAAAAGTAAGTAGCCTCCTTAAAATTCTAGACATTGTGTAAATTGATTCTTTGTGGGAGTGTTAATATGCATGCTAATATTTCTAATAATTTTCATGAATTTGTGATGTGATTCAATTTAAATCCTTTTTATTTCGTATGCAATGTAGCATAAGTTCATTTAACGCCAAGAATTAAGGGTTCACTTGAACTTATATTTCGTCAAAATTTAAGATGGATTTGTTTTGTAAGTTTGTAACTACTATATTAAAAGGTGAGATGAGTATTTTGTTAAGAACTTCATTGTGCCCTTTTTCAACTTGAACAGATTTTTCCTGGCAACCATTTTCAAGAAGCCAAATTATGTGATTTTTGGCTTTCCTAGGAATAACCATGTTTAAAATTATTATTCTAAAAGGGTGGACTAACTAAAATAAACAATGATATAAACAAGAAAAACCCTTAAAACTGTACACAAATAAATAAGTAAATACAATTGCAACAGGTGAAAGTTTTGGAGGGCTTCCACCAACAGCAAAATGGAGATTTAAAAAAGGGACTATAATATGATAGATAATGTGTCTACACCTAAGTTTATCTCAAACTAACAAAGTAGAAGGAATTCAAAGAAATTGAAGTGCACTTGTTAAAATGAGATTGAGTGCCTAGATACTAATACCTCAAGTAGGCTAAAAAAAAGAAAAACATAAATGCAACAAAGTTGGAACAATATACCCCCTCGTATATCCTTGTAGATCACATTTTGCCCTATGGAACTAAAATGAAATGTGTAGGCCTGAAACTAAAACAAATAAACCATACATAATTAAAATAGGCTACAAATATACTACTCAACAAAATGGGTATAGATATATAAAATACGGTGATGATAACAGTTGCAGGTTAAGATAAAAGAGTAGACTGAAGTGAAACAACAGCATATGTGGAAAATTATGCTTGCATCAGTACTAGTCCAAGGAAAACAGCTACCTTTGTCCGGGTTGGCGAAATGCCAAGAACATCACTTTTTTTTTTTTGCTAAGTTGTATGTATTATAGAAAAAAGGAAAATGTACAGCAAAGAGCTACTAGCTAAGTCACTCACAAACCAAGAGTGAAGATAGTACATGTTTTGTTTTCTCCTTTTCTCTTTTCTCTTTCACTTTTCCACCGCCTTCTTCTTCTTCAGTCAGTTTCTCTCCTCTGATGGTGGTTTATTATCCACCGACCGGAGGCCCCTTTTCCGATCTAGTTTTATTTCTTTCAATAATCATCCTCCTTCAATGAGGATTGTGAGCTTTTGGCTTGTTTACCCATTTATTGGGTTTATCTGTCTCTACTTGTTAGAGTTTGTTTGTCTGTGAGAGTTTATTTGTTCCTTTGTGTTCTTGGTTTGTTTTGTTGTTCTTGGGTATTTGATGATCGAAGCAGATGCAGTTTTCAAGATGGTTGTACCGTCAATTGTAACGAGGATCTCCATTCAATGTTCGGATGCCTTGTCATCGATGTTATTTCATGGTCCTAATACCGTGATTTCGGAGCCGTTCTTCAGTATTTGCCCATCTAATTGTTTTGGAAAATGCTTTTGTAATTATATTTCAGATCTGTTCTTAGGGGTGAGCATGGTTTTCCAAAAACCGATCAACCCGACCAAACCGAAAATTTAGGTTTTTTTTCGGTTTGGTTTGGTTATGGTTTTATATTTTTAAAAACCGAAAATTTTGGTTTGGGTTTGGTTTCACTAGTTTACCCATCCGATTAAACCAACCCGGCCATCAAGTCGTATAAAAATATTATATATATATGTATATATTGTATTTTTCGTGTGGTTATTTCTTCAACACACCTATCTTCAACACACTTATAGACTATAATATTATATGCCTTAGCCATGCTTACGTGTGTGCACGTGTGTTTTGTATTTGGTTAGATTTATAGTGGTTAACTTTTTTTATTTCATGTCAAAAACCAGTTAAAAGAAAAAAGTACCAGAAAGCTATATATAAGACTTTTGAGACTTATTTTATGATTTAATGAAAATATTTGAGGAGTATAATTTATTTTATAACTATTTTTGATGATATTTTGTGCTACTATTTGTACATTTATTTTGTTGGCTCTTTTAAAATAAAATTGAATCTTGTATTTAGTGTTGGAGAAAATAAATAACATCAAGTATAAATATATATTTAATAACGGTTTTAAACCGAAACCGACCAAACCAAACCGTTATAATTTGGTTGGTTTTTTTAGAATGATATGGTTTTTGGTTTGGTTATGGTTTGAAAAATTAAAAACCCGAAATTTATGGTTTGGTTGGTTTGGCCGTCCCAAACCACCCAAACCACCCGATGCACACCCCTATCTGTTCTTGTTATTTATAGGGAATTTACTTGATTGTAGATGCTGTATGGCTTCTTTTTAATGAAATCCCGGTACCCTTATTAAAAAAAAAAAAAAAAGGACAGTACCCTAAAGACATGATAAAGTCCAAATAGTGGCAACTTCCCCAAAACAAATTATGCTATCCAAGAATGTAACTCAGGTCTATTACATAAAGTTTTAGAAAACCAAGTTGTAGAAGCTAGCCTCGAATGCAGGTCCACCTTAATGCCCCACAACAGTTTATCCGGATGGTGGAAGAAATCCTTGTGCGCTTGGGCATTACGCTCACGCCAAAGATGATAAGAACAAATTTGAAAAGCCAACAATGCCACCTTTCTTTTTTTTTTTGCTAATTAACAATGCCACCTTTCGCTTAGCTACATTCTGTATTTTTCATTTGTATGAAAAATATATAAAAGACGGTAAAATATAATATAACTAGTCGATAAAGCCGTGCTTCGCAACGGTGTTATAATTTTTTTAAAAAAAATTAATATATTTATTTTATATTATAATATTAATATTAAATTTTAATAATTAAATAATTTTTTCTAATGGAACGATTTCTTGTTAAACACGATTCTTTCGATTGATCCGCTCTCTCGTTAAAACCGAAATCTCAACTTTAACATATATTATAAAGACTTATATAATAATTTTTATCCATAAAATCGAACCGTAAAAATAAAAAAAAATTATGTCATCAGTATCAAATTTTAATAACTAATATAATCTTTTCTAGTGAGCCGTCATCCCGTTAAATACGTTTCGAACCGCTATTATTTGGAATCAAAATTCTAACTTCATTATATAAAGAGAGTAAATCCCAGTTATTATGTTAACATATCAAAAAAAAATATTAATACGAAGTCTTTTTGTTACGGGAATAATATTAAATTTATGGATATATTTTTCTAATGCAAGTATAACTAAGTTGTATAAAAAAATTAAAATAAAGAATTTCTAAGAAAAAATATATATAATTTCAAAAAATTGTATAAGATGTCTCCACCGTACCCGTATTCTATTTCAAATAAAACATTTTATTATATGTATTCCTTATATATTAAAACATTTTTTTACGGTCTTGTCTAATGAACCGCTTTTTCGTTAAACACGGTTATTACTATTGATCCACTCTCTCATTAAAATCAAAAACCTAAGTTTTACATACATCACTTGTATGATACTCCCTCCGTTCCATATTTCTTTTCCTGTTAATCATTATCACGCTTGCCAATGCATACTTTTAATCGTTAATATCTTCAATTTCATTTTAGTACTAAATATAAAAACTTCAGTGTATTAAAGTACTCATAAATACGAATCAAACAAAATCACTCATGACTATATTTTGTCTTATAAATTATGCATAAATTAGTAGTCAATCGCTTACAATGAACAATGCAAAAAGTCAAAATAAGAAAAGAATTTGGGAACAGAGTGAGTAATGTTTATTCATAAAAATCAAATCCTAAAAATAAAATAAAATTTATAACACCAATATGATATTTTAATAGCTAATACAATCCTTTATAGAGTCGTCTTCCTGTTAAACACGTTTCGAGCCGTTCTAATTTGGGATCGATATTCCAACTTCATTACATATTATTGATGATACTTATCTTACATACTGTAACAAAATCAAAACCTAAAAAATAGAGCGAATTCCAATTTATACTTATTCTGGACTTTTTAAAAATTATGGTGTTTTAGAAAATAAAAACAAATCTTATTTTCTCTGTATATTATAGATAGTCTTGTATTTATTTAGGATTTTTACATGACAATGTTCTTTTATTATGTTAATACACCAATTATTTTCTTTTTAAAAAATGATGACTTTTTTATGACAATAGTATTGGATTTATGAAAAAATTTTCCTAATAAAAGTATAATTAACTTATATAAAAAAGTATAATTTAAGAAAATCATACTTTCTATAAAATATTTAATTATATGTCTGCTCTATATATTCAAACACCTATTCTACTTCTGATAGAACTTTTATTTATATATTTTTTCTATAAATTCGAACTCTTATTCTCTATAAATTCGAATTTCTATTCAACTTCCAATAGAACTTTTAATCATATGTGTTATAAATACTTATTCTACTTCTAATAGAACTTCTAATCATACGTATTCCCTGTAAATTCGAACTCTTCTCTATAAATTCGAACACCTATTCTACTTCTAATATATGAAAAACACCTATTCTACTTCTAATAGAAATTTTATTTATATGTTTATTCTATAAATTCGAACTTTATTCTCTATAAATTCGAACTCTTATTCTATTTCCAATAGAACTTTTAATCATATGCGTTATAAATATTTATTCTACTTCCAGTAGAACTTCTAATCATATGTCTCTATAAATTTGAACTTTCCTCCTCTATAAATTCGAACACTTATTCTACTTCTAATATGTTTAATGATATTTTTCTACTTCTAATAGATTTTTTATTTTTATGTTTTTTCTATAAATTCGAACTCCTATTCTCTATAAATTTGAACTCCTATTCTACTTCCAGTAAAACTTTTAATCATATGCATTATAAATACTTATTCTACTTGCAATAGAACTTCTAATCATATATCTTACCTGTAAATTCGAACTATTCTCCTCTATAAATTCGAACCTCCTTTCTATCTCTAATATGTTAAATGATATTTTTACATTTATTAATGTTTATAATTCTAAAATTCTAGAAAATTAGAAAAATATATTGATACGATCCTAGAGCGCCACCTAAACTCCCGCATATCCTCCTTTATATATATATATATATATATATATATATATATATATATATATTGATGATTTTTTTTAATAAACTTAATAATAATTTTAGACCTTGGTATATAATAATTTTTAATAGACTTAATTGCATATTGCACCCCCTTAATTTTGGCTTATTGCACTTTGCATTAATTTATTTGACATAAATCAGTTTGTGGATCATCCATGTATTTTAAATCCCACTATAATTTCCACCCTTTAACACTTTTCAGTTAAATTTGACTGTTACAATTAGTCAAATTTTGGTTATTTTGGTCATTATAATCAATAGTAATTTTAAAATCTAAACAATCTGAATTATTATTATTTAAAAATTTAATATTTATCAAAATTTCATCTGTAATTTACAGATTTCTTAAATTATAATTTATAATTTTCAGATTTTTCAGAAAAAATAAACTATATTATTAAAATTTTCTTAAATTATTACTTGAAATATAAACTATTATTATTATAATTTTTAAAGTGTTCATTATTAAATATAATACAAATTTAGGATTTTTTTAAAAAATATGTTTCATATTTTCTTCTTTTTTTTCTAATTTTTTAAATTTTCTTCTTTTCTTTAGAAAAACATTTTATTTAATATAATAATAAATGACTAAAATGTACTCATTTTGACTAACGATAGCGATTAAATTTAGCGGAAAATTAGCAAAGGGGTGAAAATTGTGAGGAAACTCAAAATTATGGAATGCAAAATGCATAAATTAAAACAAATGAATCTTAAGTGCAATAACAATAAATCAATGGGATGCAAAATGCATTTTTATCTTTTTAATATTGTAAACAATTTTAAATATTGTAATTTAATGATGAATGAAAAAATAACAAAAAATGAGGGGCGCATGCATATTATCGTATGACAAAACCGGGTCTGAGGATAACATCAGGGATCTCTTCTATGATTATAACAGACGTTTACCTATAAAGTAAGGGCCCGTAGAGGAATTTTTATAAATATTAAACTTTTTTTAGTGATTTACATAAATAGTTTTAAATTTGTATTGAAATTGTTTTAATATCATGAGTTCACCCTCATGCACATGAAAGGATAATGGTCAAAAATGCTATTTTTTAAAGATTTTATTATACAAATACCGGTTTTAATTTTTTTTGCCAAAAAACCAGTTTATTAAGCATTTTTAAATTGGGTAATATTAGTATGCATTTGAGGAATAGGTATCTTGTAAGAAATTTAAAAAAAAAATGAAAAAAAATTAAATAATGGAGATACGCATCCTGGAAAGTGATACGCATTTCTGGGTAACCCAATCAATTTTTTTTTCCTTGAACTTTGATATTCTAATCAAAAAATTAAAAAAGGAGATATTTTTGGCAAATTTTCCACACGAAACCTTGTAGTTGTATAGATCGTATAGATTGATATTATTATAGAGGTCGTACGCTGAATTTTGTCGGGAGACAGATATACGACCCTATATAGAAAAGGGGTTTAAGGAGGGGATTATCAGTAGTTGATCAAGGATGCTACTTCAATTTATTGTTAGCCGCAGTGTTCGCAAGCTTCAGTTGACTTCATCATCATCTTTCAATCTGAGTCGTCGCCGTCATTATCATCGTTCCTTAACAACCAGTAATAATAATTACATTGAATATGGAAACAAATATCTTTGTAATGGGAGCAGTTGCAGTAATAGAACAAGCACGCGAACGCTATGTAGTAGTAGTAGCAGCATTGCAAATGAGAAGATAAGTGGTGTAGTAGCGCCTCCCAAATCTATTGGTGTTGTAGTTGACACTGATGTTTATTCTGCTGTAGAGCTTGCGCTTGATTCTGTTGTTAAGATTTTTACTGTTGCCAGCAGTCCTAATTATTCTCTTCCCTGGCAGAATAAGTCGCAGCGAGAGTCTACCGGTTCTGGTTAGTTACTTAATACTTACCCTCCTCTCGTGTTTGTCGAAATGCTTCAGTCACCCCCTTTACTTATTTATTGACTTGTGTTATTCTCTTGCCCCTTTTATATATACAATACTATTGTATAATTGTTTCTATCAGTGTGGCTTGTTAATTCTAAAATATATATTAAATAAAAAATTTGTAGGGTTTGTTATACGTGGCAACCGCATTCTTACCAATGCTCACGTTGTGGCTGATCATACTTTTGTACTTGTGAGGAAGCATGGTTCTCCTACAAAGCATAGAGCCACAGTCCATGCCATTGGTCATGAATGTGACTTGGCTCTTCTAGTTGTTCAAAGTGATGACTTTTGGGACGGAATGAATCCATTGGATCTTGGTGACGTTCCATTTTTGCAAGAAGGCGTTGCCGTTGTTGGCTACCCTCAAGGTAACATTCCCTACACAATTAACATGTGAAAGCATAATTCTTTTCCCTTAAATTTCCACATATTAAATCACAAAAAATTCAAGTGAAAATAATATCTTCCATTTGCTAATTTGATGGCTCTCTTCTCTTCTTTAATACCGTATATTATATACTCTCTCCGTCCCATCCAATTGTTAACATTTGAGATAGAAGAATCGGTACGCATTTTAAGGTGTATATAAAGTATAGTTCCATAACTTATTTTCTAATTTTTTTTTCTAAATAAAAGCTTAAACATTAAATTTTTATTCAAAAGAAAAAATAATTTTAAATAATTAATGGAACTATACTTTATAGAAACCTTAAAATGCGTGTTGAACCCTCCGTCCCAAATGTTAACAATTGGATGGGACAAAGGGAGTATATGTTAAGTAGTTCTTGTTTACTCATGAGTTTTTGATAAATTCATATACTACAAAGATTTGATGGCCATGGAATTTACTCTGAGATGGGTACAAGTTTCATACACAAACATAGGCTTGAATTCGTTTCTGACATAATAAATTTATTTACATTAACTACATATTTTTGAATTTGAACAAAAATAAACCTATTTCGGCCCCGACTGAGAATAAGACTCTGCAAAGCTTATGATTCAGCAAATATGACTCAGATTTAATAAATGACCCCTAAATGCATATATATATATATATATATATATATATATATATATATATATATTTATTTATTTATTTATTTTTTTGCTAATTTAAATGCATATATTGTCATTGAGGATAGTGATCTGTGTAATGTCCGCTAATGTATTGAAGAGTTGACTACTTTTTGCAGGTGGAGACAATATCTCCGTTACAAAAGGGGTTGTTTCCAGAGTTGAACCTACACAATATGTACATGGCGCTACTCAACTCTTGGCAATACAGATTGATGCCGCTATCAACCCAGGAAATAGTGGAGGCCCGGCAATCATGGGCAATAAGGTTGCTGGTGTAGCTTTTCAAAACCTTTCTGGTGCAGAGAACATAGGGTGGGTATTCTACCTGGTCTCCTTATGCTAGTCTAATTTTGAATGGACTCCTCTATAATCTTGTGCAAATTGCTTTCCATTCTATATATCTTTTAGGCAAATTGAGAGATCAGTATTCCTTTTCTGTTCTCTATCTAAAAAAATCTTATCAAGTCATAAAATGTAATCATACTGTACAGAACTTATTTGTGCCATAACAGCTATGACACTAATTATTTATAACCTCCACTACCAAAATCTATCATCCTTAACCCCAAGTATTTACTTCCACAAAATCAAACCATAAATGAGCTTGTAATACCTAACTATATAAAACATTAACAATCACAAACCGAGTTATACAACTAAACTGCACCCTGTTCGCCGCACCACCCCGATCACACAAACTGATCAATCAAAAGAGAAAGCACTCCGAAATTGTATTTTAAATTACATCATTTACTCTCTTTTTCAAAAGTGTTCTCATTTTCACGTTCTATTTTCAAATTAGAAAATGATTAGTTGTGCGGATTTTGTGATGCTATAAACTCATTTTAGTACGTCTACCCATGTAATGTGGTTTTCATGTTCAACTTTCTATTTTGTTATTCCTGAATAGGTGTATTCGCTCTTTAATAAATTTGTATTTGCAGTTATATAATACCAATCCCTGTCGTTAAACATTTCTTGGCCGGTGTGGAAGAAAGTGGAAATTATGTTGGATTCTGTTCTTTGGGTTTGTCGTGCCAGCCTACTGAAAATGTTCAACTTCGTGAATACTTCCGAATGCGTCCTGACTTGACTGGGGTGCTTGTGAGTAAAATCAACCCACTTTCTGATGCACATAAGATCTTAAAAAAGGACGACATTGTGCTTGCTTTTGATAGTATACCCATAGCAAATGATGGAACAGGTGCATCTTTCTTTTTAATGACTTACAGTCTTCAATTTAATTTTGATAAAATCAATTATGTTAACTGATGTGGACATTTTACTGCATTTGTTTTCATTTACTTAACTTGTCTTAGGAAATTAGGAACTACAGTTGATTTCTCCATATCCGTAAAAGTTTCTCCAACCGAGGTTTATCACTATCAATGTTGAAGGTAGGCTGAGGTTTCGCACAAATTTATCCAATTAATAGGTAAATGAATAACAAGAAAAACGAGACAACAAGTTAAAAGAAGTAATTAGAAACTAATAGAATGTAGTGACAGTAACAGGGATAAACAACTATTCATTATATTACACACCGTACATCTGTATACAAAGCTAGAAAGAACGGACAACAAGTTCTCATGCTTCGTGCATCGACATTGCTAGGTCAAGATACAGGGATATGGCAAAGCTAACTGAGAATTGCTATCACTTGTCATTTATATGATACTCAGAATCTAGAAAGCAGGATACTTCTGTTACAACGTATCCCTATGTCAGATACTCGGACAGCCGTATCAGGTACCCAGTCACTCGTATCCACATGTACCCGTGTCAGATACTTGCACAATATTTAGGTTTTCTTTTCACAAACCTTACTCGGAATTGGTAATAAGTGACTTTCATGACTTGAAAAAAAATTAACTACTTTCACGAAAGCAAAGTATTGTTGTATAAGATAGTCTTTATTCTTATATTCATTTCAGCAAAAAATGAGACTTATAAGTTAAATTTCTGTGTTTAAGATATCAAGTTATGCTTTTGAATCAATTTGCATAAATTTTTAGTTTTTTAAATATATTTTATCATACCTGACATCAAATATGTGAGGGACTTTAGTTGATTTCTACATATTTGTAAAAGTTTCTCCACTCGAGGCTTGTTACTGTTATTGTTGAGGTAGGCTGAGGTTTTGCATGTGTTCAAGCAACTAATAAATTAATAGATACTAAGTAAGAAAAACTTCAAAGAAGTAAAAAGAAAATAACAAAATGCAGCGACAATAGTTTAGATGAAGAACTATCCATTATTATACACACCGTATAGATGTATAAATGCTAGATAGAATGGATAACAAGTTCTCATGCTTCATGCATAGACACTGGCGTCAAGATACAGTAGTATGGAAAAGCTGACTTTGAGCATAGCTATCTCTTATCAATAATGTTATACTCGGAAACCTAGAAAGCAGTATACTTGGGTTACAACGTATCCCCATGCCAGATTCTTGGACACTTGGTGTCAGATACCCTGACACCTAGCCCGTGTGGGATACTTCCACAATTTTTGTTTCAGTTTTTCTTTTCATAAACCGTACTTGAAGTTGGTAATAAGTAAATACTTTCACAAAAGGCAAAGTATTAATTCTCATAATCAGCTTTTCTTTGAAAAATGAGAATTTTTACTTAAATTGTTGTGTTTTAGATGATCAAGTTATGTGCTTGATTCAGTATGCATGATTTTTAGTTTTGTTAATATGTTTTATCGTACATGACATCAAATGTATGTTTTATATGATTTTCATATATTCTGTATCCCCCCCCCCCCCCGGGGGCACCCGTAGCCGGGAAACTACGAGTACATGTTCTCTCTAAGTTTAAGGTTTTATGTGGTCGCTGGTTGATACATGATACAGACATGTACAGTTTTGCTATATATATATATATATATATATATATATATATATATATATATATATATATATATATATATATATATATATATATTTTACTGGAGATTTTACTTACTGCTTAATCATATAAGAGTTCTACGTACAGTTTTATCATATTAGGTTTCATCTGGAAGTATTTTAGCACTATAATACGTCGAATTTTAATCTCTTATTAATTTTCTGTTTGTGTGGTTGCTTGTTCGGATACCAAACATTTGTCATGGTTTACCAACACAAGGCTACTTTTATGAAAATGATGCTAAACAAAACCATTATACCACTTGAGAATCACTTGCTTACTCCATTTTTTGGATTATGCAGTTCATTTTCGAAACAGAGAGCGGATAACCTTTGATCATCTGGTTTCTATGAAGAAACCCAATGAAACTGCTGCAGTTAAAGTATTAAGGAATGGTGAAGAGCACGAATTCACCATTATCGTTCGTCCAGTAAGTTATTAGTGTCAAATATTCATTACTTTCCTTATCAATATGTGCTTGTATATATCATTTGCACAAACAGTAATGACGAGTAACTACATTAATTCAATCAATTCTAGTAAGAAGTCTTTACTCATGTAGAAGCACCTCTTGGTTTATGAAAACCTTCTGTTCAAATGTGGTGTTATATACTTCACGTTCTACGATTGTTTACAATTAGGTTTTTGCATCAAAGTTTATAGAAAAGATAAGTAATTTCAATCTTTTTTTGCTCTCTTGACTACAATTCTTAAATGTAAAGGTGCTTAAGAGATGGTCAAGTGGTATCTCCCTCGCTCCCTTTATGGGATGTCGAGGGTTTGAACCTTGTCAAAGACAAGATGGGTGTGTGAGTGCATTTAACTATCAGAAACAAAAAAAAAGACACTAAAAATAGAAACCATGTTTTCAAGTAACTTATTAAGTATCTAGACATTTCTGTTATAAGTTTGATAGCTGACAGTCAAATCATCTTTTGATGTATTTTCATGTCTCATCAGTTGATATGTAATATTATTTATCTGAATTTTTCGTAGAACTCACAAGTCACAGTAGACTGAAGTCAATCACTAGAAAAAATTGAAATGTCACATTGTGAGAAGTAGACTATTTGTAATTTTACAATTAGTTTTTACTTTATAACTTATTAGCACAGACAAACTGGCATTGTCATGTCATTGTAGTTTTTTAAGACCTTTGATCCCAGTTTTAGCACTATAAGAGCAAGTCCAATAGGACCAGTACACTAGTTATTCATGGTCAACTTGAAATTTGAGGAATGAGAGCAAAATGAGTGCTCCAACAATCTCCTAGTTGTTCCTTAAATCACTTGGAGCATCCATTCACTACTTCTTTCTAAGTAACATCCCCCTCTTTTTAAGGATCTCTTAACTAATATTTTATAATAAACTTCGGAAACCACTATCTCTTTCTATCTCTCTTGAATATTGTACTTATATTGGTAGGGTGCATTTTTAATAATCAAATATTAAATAAGAAATAAATATAAGGAGTATTGTTGGAGACAACAATGCTTATTCATGTCCTACATTACTAAGAGCCAAGTTGTTATATTATATTTTAGGATTGAGTTAGGAGACTACTGGACTTGCTGTAAGGTCTTCTGCTATTTTGACTTTTTTGATGCACAAGTGTCTTCCTAAGCAATGAATCCCAGCTTATATCATAGTAAGTACTAGTAAACTGTGAGTCACACTCTGCTGCCTTGGTCCACTTTAAAATCTGAATACTGTTTGCTGTTGTTCCTGTACTGTAGCCTAAACTCACCATGCTAATTTACTATGTTAGCAAAAGTCCTTGCAACTAATGCTGGTTTTTTGCAACTTTAACATGCTTAAGGATTTATCTATCGTAGTAGTGTGCGTATATATTTTTTGAACGTTAAGCGGATGATCACAGTTAGCAAGAGCATAGTATCTGGCGTTCATGAGAATAAACTCTCAATTATATGGACTGCCATTAGGTTTCAGGTCTTGGGAGAAATTGGAATTTGGTGGCTGCAACGTGGTTGAAAAATTGTATGTCAGAAAGACTTATTGCTGCATCGATGTAATATACCGTCTTTCTATTATTTTGGGAATATTTCCTAGAGCAGTTTTTATTAGACATGCGGAAACTTCTATTATTATCAGTCTCTCGTGATTATATATTTGCTTTATTTCATTGTGAATGTTGTGACTTTCTTTCCAAACACACGGTGAACTTCATTTATGTTAGCAATTATTATAATCTTGATAGCTGACCTTTCTGCTTTTACAGTTAGGTTCGCTTGTTCCTGTTCATCAATTTGATAAACTTCCTAGTTATTTCATCTTTGGTGGTCTAGTATTTATTCCATTGACCCAACCATACCTTCATGAATATGGAGAAGACTGGTACAATACTTCACCTCGTCGACTTTGTGAACGAGCACTCAGGGAACTTCCTAAGAAGGCCGGAGAACAGCTTGTTATTCTGTCACAGGTCCTGATATATACATATATACATATATTATATATATTATATATATATAAATATATATATATATATATATCTTTGTCTCAGCGGTCCTGTGCTTCTTTTATTATATTTGGAGTTCCAGGTGCATAATAACTGGCGACTAGCTATTTGAATAAATCTGAATGATAAAAGGAACTCAAGATAGTTCTGTTGGTTTACACTGATTTTTGCATGTCATAGCCAAAAGAGAACTGTTATAAAAGTAGCTATTGCACCATTTGCGTGAACAGATTGCCTTCAGTGCACTCGTAGATTTTAGTTTTTATTCTCATTTGGGATTTTTATTTTTCAATAATGTAAGTGGTCGCTGGGTAATGGGTTAGATTAAATTAATAGATATAGGATTTGCTGGTGTTTGGAAGCTTGGGGAAGAGGGAGGGGTCTTTTTCAAGTTTTTTATGGGCCTTGCATCTGGGGTGGAACTTTTTGTTTAATGGATTCGCTTTTTATTCTTTATAAGTGATTATAAAAGGTTGAGTTTTAACCACAAAAAGATAAACCGAAATTGATTTTCTCGTGCCTTTTGTGTTTTAATTATTTTTCTGTCTGCTTCTCTTGTTTGTTTTAGTTAGAAATAGATTGCAATGTTTACTTTCATCATTTAATTTAGCCTTCTAATGGGATCTATCATTTGTTTAGGTGCTAATGGATGATATTAATGCGGGTTACGAGCGTCTAGCTGAATTACAGGTACAGTTGCTACACCTATTATTAAGCATAAACATCAATTTTAAGTTAATAGTGTGGGAGATCGATATTACTGGATTGGCATTGTATCTTCCTTATTTTTTTTCCCTCCCTATGTTCCGAAGTTTCTTCTGTTTTTTTTTTTTTTCGTTCTTACAGTGTTTGTGTGTTTTTTTAAATCAAAATCAAGAATGAAGAAAAACCTTTTATGCTTTCACAATTTTACTAGTAGTGCGCAAATGCCTAAAATTTGTTGCTTGACTAAGGATTAAGTTATAAAACGCTTTATTTTGTGCATTGCAGAATAATTTTAAAGATAAGAGAAAGAAGTCAGTTATATAACACCTAAAACCAAAATTAAAACAAGCTATCCTGCGTACTAGCTTTGACCATATTAAAGAAACAGTGTAATGTGGTGCATGTACATAAAGCCATGCTGTAGTTGTGTTTTCCAGGTGGTGTAGACTTCACAAATACTGTAGTTTTATCTTGTTGCAGTTAAGTGTTTTTTTTTTGTGTGGTGCTACATTGTCCTCAGAATGACTGGAAACCTTTATGTGAGCAGGTGAAAAAGGTTAATGGGATCGAAATTGATAATTTAGCGCAGTTATGCCGGCTTGTTGGTGAATGCAAGGAAGAGAGTATAAGGTTTGATCTGGATGATGACAGGGTTATTGTTTTAAATTATAATCGAGCAAGAGTAGCTACTTCTCAAATCTTGAAACGCCACAGAATATCTTCTGCCATGTCGATCGACCTTGTTAGTCAACAAGGTGTCCCCAAATAAATTAAGATGTTTAGTTGGTGCAACTGTTGATGGTTAGACCAATAGTACTTCACACAAGGATTTAAATCGAGGTACAACATTTTTACGACCAACGGCGTAGATTAATAGTCATTTCTTATAACCAAACTAACTCTAGATTTCAATATGTTTAATATAAATCATTTCATTCTTTCTGTAGTTAGACATTGTCATCAGCAAGCTGCTGTTACTTGCATGGACAACCAAGCTTGTATTTTTAATATATATTTTCTGTTTTTTTTTAATTAGTTTTAAGTTGACCCTTGGTAAAGGAGGTGGCCACACGCACTAAAATCCCTGTTCGGTTCAAGATTTTCTTTGTGCAAATGATGTTTAAATTATAGAAAACAAACCATATTGTCAATACCCGAATTTATGAAATTCACTTGTAGAAAATTTAGTGTTTCAAAATTGACTTGTTTGTGATAAATTAAGATTTGGCTTCAGGGTGGTTGTACATGTAAAATGTTGGGCATCCCTACATTTTGCATTTGTGTAGTAATTATTGAAGTTTTTGTTAGGTTTGGCGGTTTGTATTTATGCCTGTAAAAAATATTTGTATGTATTTGTGTTATTATATAAAGTTCCTCTCGACAGTAATTGACGAATCCTTGACGTCCCAGGTTTTGGGTTCGATTCTCGTTCACCCCGAGATTTGTTAGAACAGATACTCATTTGTAAGGCATATAAGCCTAATTACTCAGAGAAAAAAAAATATGAAGTTCCTCTCTGACAGTAATTGACGAATCCTTGACCATATTACTCGAGTGTTTTGTAGTACAATACAAGCAACACATTTTTACGTAGAAGGTGTTGGGAAGTTTAAGAATGGGTGTTGAAATAAAGAATAAAAGGTGTAGTATTAAAAATGAATTACATCTTATTTTAGTATTTTGCTTTCTATACATTTTTCCTGGTAAAAGTGTAGTGTAATAATACACAGTTTGCAGGAGTTCACTGATCTGGAGTGGTTTGTGTTTCTGCTCATAAGAATCTCTATTGTAGAAATACATATTTAAGCTATATATTCATCATAGATAAATTTAAACTGTAATAAAAAACATTCATAGAAATGATGCCGTAGACAGGAGTTGTGCAATCTCAGTCTATATACATGTTTTTTTGCGAAGTGAATATCATCATTTGTTAGTACTAGTCCTTTTGTTTTGAAATTGAACAAAATGAAACAGTAAAACTCAGGAGAGAAAAAACATTGGATATTCTGGGATTTCGGTACAGAAGAAATCTGAAACAGACTGAATCACACAATTAATTATACCAAGAAACAGAACATCTCCAGTGAAACAAGTCGATGATGACCTTACAAACATTGAGAGAAAATTAATGACATGACTACCTAAAACACATGTAAATACATTATTCTCTTACACTGCCTCTCATCATGCATACTCTTCTTTTTAAACCCAGCTTGCTCAAACATTTATTCTACCTCGTCACGTTTGTGCAAGCATGAAAAAATCTCTTGGTTTTCTTTCTTTTTGACGTTGTTCTCTATTTGCTTGAAAAATGCTAGAACTATGTCCATCACTTGACTCTCTTTTGGGATAATTTTTATTGATGGACCATTGAGGGCACCATTAAATTTATGTACCAGCATATTTTGGTGCTGGTCTGGGCATGGTCTTGACTATACCACATAATGGTAATTCGTCAGGCATATTGTATTCGTCTCGAAGAGATTTTTCTGGGGAGAGAACGCTTATGTAGAGCTGTTGTCCTAAGTATGATCTTTCCAACGCCATATTCCTCACATTCCACATGCCTGCGTTGTCTAATGTTAACATGATGGCTGCCCATCCTTTAGGATATACTTGTATAGTTGTCCTGCTCAGTGCATCAAGAAGATTGTAGTTCTTTCTTTTTTCTGGACTCCATTTCCCTGCTTCAATACTGCATATATACATATATGTTTCAAATTAGCTAATTAGCACCATGATTTACAGCTGTTATTTTGCAACTACATGTATATGTATTTTGTCTACTTACCCGACTGCGAAGAACGAGTAACCAGACAAGTGAAATGTTTGCGTGCTCTTTTCATGATTCTCAAATATAATTTCCACAAAATTACGGAAAGTGGCATTGACAACAACGGGTTCTATTCGGAGATTTTCATCATCTGTTGCGGGCGGGTCATCGTTTATGTTATCGTATTTGAATACCTGGTCAGCGACGTCAAAGTACTCGGCGAGCTTTAATGGAGTCTCTGGGTCAGTATGCGACACACCATTGAAGCCATACCTCAGCTTCCCGTCGGCTTTTCCAGCTGTGTTTGAAAGCTTGATGGTGCGGGTGATGTTGATACGTCCATAGTGGTAAGATCCCTGGGGGTTGGGTCTGGCAGCACTTGCAGTCAGGTTCCAGCGGAAGGAGCGGAACTGGTTAAGCGACCACGCCCAACCTGTTGGAGCTGGGGGGAGGTCTGTCGAGGCTGGTCCATTCCCACCTACATACCGAATAGTGGCCGTGGAGGTTAGCACGGATTTTGAAAACCTCGTGGACACCACCATGAAGTAATCTTTTGGCTCCTGATCCATAGTTACCAGAACGGAATAACATTGTCCCACATGAACGTCAAGAGACTCATACACGTTTTGAACAGTGTGAGATCCTTCAACTTCCACCAACTTCATGTTATGGTTCTGAATTCTGACGTTAAGGCTGTACTTAAATCCAACATTACAAAATCTGAAGCGATAAGTTTTGGCCGGAAGCAAGTTGAACATTGGTTCATCTTTGTTATCTCCCTTGCCAGCCTTGCCATTGATGACAACACCATCAGGTTTTGCCAATGTACGGCCGCTGTCAAGTTGTTTCTTCAATTCAACGTGGCTTTTGGTATACCAATCTCCGATCATGACTGAGAATTCTTGCTCTGGAGCGTCGAAAGGGATGGGGATGAGATCACGGCTGTGAACTCGGAGGCTGCCATAGCCTCCAGCCGCCTTGTGCAGAGCGGTGGAGGGATAGTAATAGTAGCTTCCAATCTGATCCTTGACCTGGAACTTATACGTGTAGTTACTACCGGGTTGAATTGGGCAGGTGGTACCTGGCAATCCTTCTTGCCATGAATTTTTTCTTTGTTGAATGCCATGCCAATGAAACGAAATAGGCTCGTCGATATTGTTGAAAACATTCACCACAATGTTGTTGTTGGAGGTGCCATTTATCATGGGACCAGGGAATTCACCATTGATAGTAATGACTTGTTGGGGAACGCCCAAAGGAGAAAGCTTGGCGTAGGCAACATTCCATGTGTAGAACAGGTAAGGGTCCTCCCCATTAACACCAGACATGAGCCATGATATTAGTAACCCAACAAGAACCTGAAATTTCATTCTACCCATTATTTCTTTAGCATATATATATATATATATAAAGGTTGTATGGTGTATACAACTAAATCATATGGATGATTAACTCACTTCACTCACTTTTGTCTGTGGGAAGACTTGTCTTGATGTTAAAAAGTTAGTTAAGTGTAAATGAGAGATGAAATGGGGTAATTTGGAGGAGTGGTAATAACCCAATAGCCTTATATAAGAATGCGAAACAAGGGATAACCTTGGAAACCTTGGAATTGAATTGAATCACTCACACGTTCCCTTGCATTCCGCTCTTCCTTACTTTACACCGAATTTACTGGTTCTTTAGGTATTACTCGTCACATACTATACATGGTAACTTTATTAACCAACTCATTATGTTATGTTTTTCAGATCCTTGTCTTACTCCTAATTTTTATCCTTATTACTCCTGTTCCTGCATGTTTTTTGAGCTCATCATGTTGAAAGAGTCGTCCATAGCTTTATCGTGTCCCAAGTTTCACAGATGTTCATATGTTGTGAGCTGTGGTTACAAAAATTTAAAACAAAATTAACTTATATCTAAGTCATTAGCCCGCAAAAAGGTATTATTCCGTATTGATTGTACATTATTACAACTAGCTTCATTATTTCGTGCAAGTCACCGGATATTCTAGTTTTATTGCGAAAGTTTGGTTTTTAATAGTTATGATCATGAATATTCTTAAATTTATTCAATATTGCCTAAATATAGATTAACTTACTCTCTTTTCAAGTGATCTCACTTTCGAAATAGGTTGTGTTCAAAAATTTTTAATAATCAATCAATTAGTCATCTAGTTCAATGATTTTAGTTATAAATTTAAATTCATTATATTTAGAACTGAGATGTCACAGTTTCGATTCTGGACAATGTGAAGATTAACTAATGTTTTCATAGCATTTGACTTTAGGTGGGTTTTAGAGTAAAATCATAGGAAATTGTAAGGCATTAATGTGAAATGATACTAATTAAAATGTGGAATATTACGATATTTTGGCTTTTAGTAGTTCAATTTTGTGACCGTTAACACCTTTCAATGTGTAGCAGTGTTGCCTAAATCTAGCTTAGCAAACTCTTTTCTCGAGATCTTCATTTTCAACATGATCTGTCTAAGATTTATAATTCAATATTTTCAGCCGTGAATTTAAATTCACTTTATTCAGAATTGAGATGTTAGAGTTTCGATTCTCGATGATGTGAAGATCAACTAATATTTTTATAATATTCGATTTTGGGGGTTTCGATTCATGACAATGTGAATAGAACTAACAATTTTATTGTATTTTGACCAGATTTCTCTTATTTGCGATTTAGTTATTTCGATTCGAGGTTTTAATTTGTAGCTTGTATTAATCATGCTCATATATATATATATATATATATATATATATATATATATATATATATATATTATAATTTTAGAATTTTTGATATTCTCATCTCTCTTATATCTCTAATTATACAACAATACATTTGATTGAAATCGATTCACGGATGGTGATTCTTCACTCTAGTTTAAGGTGAAATATATCGTGTATTTCAAAATTTTGTTTGGCACTTCGACAACCAAATTTTATCGAGAATTTTTTTAGAAATCACATTTTTTCCTAATGAAATCTCCACAATACAATTTTTTATATTGTGTATTGGTAAAAAAAAAATACATACTTGTTGTACTTCCTAGCGAGCAGGTGTTTTCAACGTTGTTTTTCCAACCCTTTATCGTCAAAAAGTATATACAAACGTTTCGATTAATTAGAAATTGCAATCGTAACACTTTTCAATCAATATGTAGGAATTAATTATATATGTGCTAAATTTCATTTATATGAAAATTGTACTCAGTCATAAAGAATATATACACTATTCCGCTTATATTAGTATAGTATAGATAGAATTCTAAACGAGCGATTCTTACACTATTACAAAATTTGTATCATCTATATTATTATATTGTGATTAAAATGTATTTATAGTTAAATGTAGATTAATTTTCAGAAGTCTACTATTAAACTAGTAGTTTTATAGTCATTAATTACTTAAAATAAAAAATTAATCACTTTGTATTTTAATTTTCAATTTCTAAAATACTCTTTCATTCATTGGATGGCTAATTGATTGCACAAATACCCTTCCTTTTTAATTCCGTTGATGAAATTATACTATAAAATCTCTTTATTTTAATAATTTACTTTAGAATAATAAATAGTTAACTGTAAATACATTTTTACTCTTCTACACTTGTATATAAGCTAAAAAGAGTATAAATGATGGGTGAAGGCCCTATCTACCCCATTTTGGGGGGAGGGGTTACCAAAATACCCAGATCCAAAAACGCGGTCCTAAATACCCACAGGATACGCTACTGGCAGACCCGTTTCTTGAGATACGCTACTGGTATGGGCGCAACACCGGACACGCATCTCACAAAGGAGCATTCTTCACAAAACTCAATTATGTACGCATGAACAGTGTCTGGGACACGTATTGTGAGACTGCGTATCACCAGACACGCATGTACAACATGCGTGTATTCGAACACTGTTCATCGTCCTCGACCTCTGGCCGGCTTGAAATTTTCGATCAAACATTTGACCAATCAGTCTGTCTTCTTCCGGCATCTTCCAGTACCATACTATATACCAAATTGCTCGTATTATCTCCCTTTACAACCCTATAATTATAGATTTCCATTTTTTTTGCCGGATTTAAAAGCCCCATTTCGAAGCTAATTTTCCGATAAGATTCTCGATTGGGTTGTGTACACCCCTACGGGGCTGAAACGCTACAACCGAACGGGTTAAAATGGAGATCAAGGTGTGGGCTTTATTTTGATAAACTCAGATGAAGTGGATACTGACGGAGTATGGAGAACGGAGGGGTGGCGACAGAACGACGACTTTAAGCTCCAGAGCATTCCGGCTGCGTTTGTGTGAGAATGACGCAGATGACGTCATCACGCATTCACAGAATGCGTTACCCCGGATACGCATTCAGAGAATGCGCATCCAACAACACGCTTCTGCAAAATGCGTGAACCGTGGGTATATAGGGCCATGTTTTTGGAAATCAGCATTTCGGGCTTTAGAAGCTGGGAGGTCGGCATTTTGGGCATTTTCTCATAAATGATTGGATTGATTGGTTAACATCTTCCTTTGATACCTTTCAAGAAAAACAAAAAACAAATTAAAAAATATATAATTTTTTTAAAAAAAATTAATCACGTATTTTACATAACTACAAACTATTTTAGTTCTATTTCAATAAAACTCAACGAAGTACTTTTCTAGTTAGACTTCAATTAAAATTCTCCACCAGCATACAATTTTTTTAGACACTTTCCAAAAAAAAAAACGCATTACAAATAATATACACCATTTTAAAAGTACGCATCATATGGATTTACATATTAATATATTTTCTATATTATTATATCTTATAATTAAATTAAAAATAACTAAACTAAGTTTTCCTATAAAATTATATATTATTTATACAGACAATAATGTAATAGTATATTTTGTCAATATTAATTAATAAATATAAAACATGTAATCAGTAACATATATATACAAAAAGTTATTTAAATTAAAAAAATCATATATCGCAAGATTATAGGCTAATTAACATTATATTTAAAACAAATTTTTTTTTTGGATCATTTAATACTATAAACTAAATTTTAATTATCTACGTAATATTCCAATTTGAAGTAGTAATATTACATGTGAGAATTTTGTTTATTTATTTGTATTATTTTAGTGCATTATGTTTATAAAATCATACACATTTAGGGGATAAAACTGTCTAAAAGGTTGACCGAATTTCAATTAGGAAAGGAAAAGACTATGAGATGGGCCGATTTTCATCAAGGCCGAATAAGACATGGATAAAGACCATTGTGAATCAGCTCAATAATAAATATAACTTTAGCAGCCTAATAAACAAGGCCCAATATATAGTGAGGTGCACTTAGAGCAACTCTAACGCGCGCGCTCTCTCTCTCTCTCTTTTGCTAAATAACTCTAACTCTCTTATCTTTAACCAAAAAATTAAGGTGACATAACATTATAGCTAATAGTTTCAAAAAATTGGTCTCCAATGACAACAATTATTAACTATATTTTTAGCTCATGCAAAAGAGATCTTTTATATTTGTTGAATGGCAAAGCACCTATTAGCTATAATATTATGTTTTAGACTTTAATTTTCTTTTTTTTAAAGGATAAAATAAAGGTACTTCTTGTTTAATTTAGTTTATGCTATACTTTTTATGTACTTTTTAAGTGAACAAGTCAAATTTTAGTTTTGCTCTAGCCACCACCATAACTTGAAGTTACGGTGATACCCGTAACTTGAAGTTTTGATAAATGTAGAAAATAATAATAAAATACTCGTTTTGAATTATAGCTAACCATTATAGCTAAGAAAAAAAAGGATCATGAGATTGATATCAGGGAACATTTCCTGAGATACTTAAAAAATATGTTTTATATTTGATTGGGCCCGCAGGGTTAACTAAAAAATTTTGATTTTACAAATATACTCACCCTATATTTGCATATAAATCTCATGTCTCAGGAAACTTACCTGAAATACATCTCAGGCTTCCTAATCTCTATAGCTAATATCATTGAAGCACCCAACACTTACAAATTCAGCAAATTTTAGCTAACACTTATTATATATTATTTTAACTAACCATTATAGCTAATAACATTGAAAATGTTCTTACATAGGTGACAAATAAAAATGATTAATATATTAACAAGACTTTGTAATTTGGTTTGTTTCTAAATAAAGGTTGTTACCACGACTTTGAAATAGGGAAAGAGAGACAAGTACTTGATACTTGTTTGAGGTGGGACAAGCTAAAACCAACTCTATAAATTATTTTTCAGGGCCAAGTGTGAGTGATAGAGGAGTGCAGAACTCTAATGTCAGAATTAAAGAATCGTCTTGTGACATTGATTTTTGTTAAACGATCCGCGAACAAAGTGGCTCACTTCTTAGCGAGACACAATAGTTTTATAGCTGATCGTATATGGAGTAGGGGTTGTGTTTACCCAGAACTCTATCATGTATTGAACAAAGATTTGGTTTCTTAATGAAATTTCTTTCCTTGGCAAAAAAAAAAAAAGTAACTAGGAGGACGACTGACGACATCCCTGTTTTATGTATTTGTGGGCGATCAAGTGCGGCTCAAGTTATTATATTTTAAGAGAAACTTTCTTCAAACTCTAATGGTCTAGCTATCTAGGCTACATAAAGACGAGATAAGAAAAAGAAGTTACAAACTCACCTAGAACTTAGATTATTATAAGATCTTAAAAGGGAATTCACTCTAAGGTCTCTCGATGCGGGACTAAGTAAAAATAATCTAAAGCCATGAAATGCTTCTGGATCTAGTCTTCAACATTAGTTTAGTTTCAAGTCTCTTTATACAAGATAGGAAAAGATAATTAGTTCAACATGGGATAAAGTTTTAAGTTTTAGGAATATTCTCAATGGTGCTTTTTGAATTTTTAAAATTCAAAAAGAAGTAGTGCAAGAAAGGATGACTAGAGTGAAGAAGCAGTATAGCTCGAAGGGAGTGAAGGGGAAGGATTCTCAAAGTCCTAGGCGAAGACAGGATCGTAGTGAGGGATGCCTCTTAATGAGATGCTTCTTGGTGAAATACCTCTACATCGAGGAGAGGGAGGACGCCCCCAATCCTTGGGGAGAGGGGGGACGCCCCCGACCCTTGGCGACAATGAGGAGATCCTTGAATATCTCAAAACATTGGGAAGAGCAAGCAACTAACAATGATAATGAGGAATCGAGGGGTAGTGGCATTACATAAACACCTCTTCCAGCAAGACATTTGACAAATTGCAAGGCCAGCCTCTAGCAACGCGAGGCCGCAAACCCGACATCTTGCGATGCGAGGCCTCTCGACCCTATAGGCGATGATCGCGATCAGGATCATTTGAAGACCCCATCAGCTACCTAAAACACTTGGAAAAAATTTAACAGATATGGAGAGGCGTTATGAAGGAATCTATACATGCTAAAATCATGCAACATGAGTCCCTTGTGCAAGCAGATGCGAGTCCTATGGTACTCTGCAATATTATAAACATCAAATAAAGAAACATTTGGGCTCGCCACCTCTACTTTCTAAGCCTAAGGAGGGGGAGACCCTTATTTTGTATCTAGTTGGGTCAGAGCATGCAGTAGGTGCAGTGTTAGTTTGCAAGGAGGAAAGGGTTCAATACCCTGTTTATTATGTCAGTAAAAGGATGCTAGATGCTGAGACTCGCTACACCAACATGGAGAAGCTCGCTTATGCCTTGGTGTTGGCCTCGCGGAAGTTGAGGGCATATTTTCAGGCTCATAAAATTGAGGCCAATTTGACATCGAGTACAAGCCTCGAGGTGCTTTGAAAGGACAAGCTTTAGCAGATTGTTAGGTCCAATATGTTTGTAGAAGGGGGGGTTGAATACAAACGTACTGTTTAATCGAAATTTGTCCGGATAAATTTAATTTATATTTTGACAAATTTGAGCGGAATTAAATGAAACAAAATTCAAGTTGAATATAAAATTATATTAACTTGAGGGGTTTGTTACAAATACAGTACAGAAATTATATCTAGTTAATAAAAACAAATTAGAAAATTCGACATGAATTTTTCTAGATTTGTTAATAAAAATCGAGATATAGATTAGGAGTAAAAACTCGCTAATATTACAAGAGTATCAAGTAAACAAGTTCTATCGGATCAGATATTAAAAATAAGATGAACTTGAATTTATCCAAATTTATTTTTCTTGCTGTGTTGTTCTTCAATGAGAGAGAATGGAGCTGGGTTTGTTTAAAGATGATATGTTCTGTGTGTGTTGTTGCTCTGGCCGCCTTCTTGAAATATTATAGTCCTCTGCAACTTTTCTTTTTCATTTGTAGTGCCAAGACAATCGGCAAGACAATCTGTTCTTCCAAGACAATCAGTTTTGTACTGCCAAGACAATCGGCAAGACAATCCAAAACCTCCAAGACAATCAATTTGTATTGCCAAGACAATAGGTAATACAATAAGCAAGACAATCAAGGTTAACCAAGACAATCGGCAAGACAATTGAGATTGTCTTGTTTAATAATAAAACAATTAAATCCGACTGAATTGATTTGTTTTGGGCACAACTGATTTGATCTGCCACCTGAAAAGCCAGTCGCAGGATGTGGAAGTGAAGTACAAACGCAGCTTTAACTCAGGCGCGTGGAAGACACGCGCGGTAAAGACGCGTTGAAGCAGGCCGACAGCATGTGCATGGACAGACATAAATTCTTTTGCTTTTGACAATTATAATTACTTAACATACACACCACTTCAACTTGTCTGGCCTTTTAGTACACTTGCATTTCTTTTGTTTATATCCTTTAATCAATAAGTCGACACAAGCATCTCCAACTCTTGTCTGTTTAATTCGAATACATAGCTGGACTACTCTTTTTCTTTTAAACAAACGAGTCGAGAACTTCTTTTTCTTTTTATTTATTTAATTTAAATAAACAACTTAATCAATTAATCATTTAGAAAAGTAATGATTAATTAATTAAATTCATAATTAAATCAAATAAGATTAATACATTAATTCAAAGTTAATTAATATGATAATTAATTTAATAAATAAATTAATTCGGAATGAATTAATTTATTAAATTAAATCAATTACATAATTATATTAATTAAAAGAGAATTAATATAAATCTTTTGACAGCTCAAATCTTTTTCTTGAACCACTGAAAGTAATAAAGAATTACCACCGGATTTTCGTTGACGCTCGATGCACGGTCTGGTTCATGAGCGACTAACTCCAACGGCTTTTCTTTATTTTTGACTCTATGGCTGTGGTTAATGTCTTCTCTTAATATACCCGTCTTGATAGCTTGAACCACTGAAGTTAATGATAAACAACCACTGCTTAATGTTGACACTCGATGTACTGTCTGGTTCATGAGTGACTAACCGCAATGACTGTTCTTCATATATTGACTTTAAAATCTGGTTCCTTTTCTTTTCTCCTCTCTCTATTAATTCTTCTGTACTGTCTCTGTCACTGTTGAAATCTCTGTCACTTTAAATGAATCCACTTCTTTAACGAATACTTCACTGAGGCTTGATCAGATGTCTGAACTTCTTTCAATGTAGTAATTCCTCAAGTCTGTAGATTGACCTTGATCTTTTTCTTATGACAGATAATACAATCTGAGATTCCTTGTGACAGTCTATATACTATTTACTATTACAATCTTGTTTAAGTTGAGTTGTATCCTCGAAATACAAATAGGCTACATCATATGCCTTTCAGATTTTATCTTGGAATTCCCTCTACAATCTGAATGGGCTCTCGTTCTTACCCCCATGCCAGCTGAGCCCGAGGCCAGCCAATAGAATTCAACCTCATGGTGGGAGCTCTATGTTGATGGAGCATCTAATAAGGAAGGAGCTGGAGCCGGGATTGAGCTCGTTACCCTTGAGGGTCGCAGGTTAAGAAGCACAGTCCACTTCGCATTCGTAGCCTCAAATAATGCAGCCAAGTACGAGGCCCTAATCAATGGCCTTAAGCTCGCAATTACAATGAAGGTGGAGAATCTCAATGCTTATAGCGATTCCATGCTGGTCACATGTCATTTTGCATGTGGGTGGCAGGCTAGGGGGTCTCAAATCGAGCTCTATCTGCAATGTGTGCAGAGACTTATTGTTAGACAATGGATTTTGTAGAGCATATTATCTATATGTTCTTGTTTTAATTTCTGAATTCTAATGATTGAAAGTTGTTCTTTGCTATGGGGACTTAAACTTTCATATATGGTTCTAAGATATTTTCTTAGTGAAGTCCATAGAGAAATAGAGTTGGAGTTGGTGGCTTGAGAAACAAAACTAAAGATGAATTTAAATTAACTATTGATTTAATTATTTTTTTAAATAGAAATGTTTAAATTAGAATTGACTAGTGGGTTTAGTTTGCAATGGGCTTTACACACTTGTCTAGTGAGTTTAGTTTGCAATGGACTTGGGCTTTACTCTTTGTATTGAACTAGTCAAACCACATTTACTCACAAATCAATTCTAATAACTCCAATGTTTGAATTCTTTGAATTCTTTGAATTCTTTAGGAGGTTACATTGTATTTAAATTAATAATAAAGTTTGGTGTTAATTTGGCTTTTAAGTGTTAAGAGGTTACACTTTCTTTGTCCTATAAAAAAAGAACAAAGTTAGTAGTAGTGACACACTTGAAACTCATCTCAAAAAAAAAAATATACCCAACATCTCTTCTTCTCTTTGTTTTCTCTACCCCCTCACATACACGAGTTTAGGATAATTCTGTTTGTGGTTTTTTTGGCGAAGTGAGGTGCTAGTCGAAGTTGAGCCTTCTGATTGCTGTGATCATATTGCTCTGAGCTATTTTATCCTGGAAGATTTGTTGCAAGCATCCCTACACAGCGTAAGTGAGGACAATTATCTCTTCAAGAACAGTCGGGACTTCTAGCAAGGCCTGGTGACTCAGCTGATCTTAATTTTGTTCTGTTTAATACCTTGTTATAGCTATGGCTACTGGTATGTTTTCTGTCTTTCCTTTGTTTTTACAGTTACTGATATGCATGCTTTCTACCTTCGTGTTTTGTTTCGTTATTTGTTTGCTTGGCCTTGACTTGTTAAATTCGATATATAACTGCCTCTATGTTGCTATAATATTCATATTTTCCAACACTTATGAAGTCATTCAAGCAGGTGAAAGTGAAATTTATCAGAAGGACAAAAAATCAAGGAGTTAATGACCTATCAAAGTTGGGATCGCGCCGAGAGGCCACCTTACTTAGGGTTATTCCATTGAAAATCCAGACTAAGCCTAGTGTTCCTGAGGAATTTGTCATAGAGGTAGAGAGCCAGGGGCCAACATGGATGACCCCTATATGGGAGTATGTGAAGAATGGGACTTTACCCCAAGAAAAGAAGGAAGCGAGGAAGATTAGGTACCAGGCGGCTCGCTATATAATTTACAATGAAAGTCAATATCAAAGAGGGTTCAACACACCACTCTTGAGGTGTGTAGATGGTGAGGAGTGCAACTACATCCTAAGGGAGGTCCACGAAGGCATATGAGCCAATTACTCGGGGGTAGTTCTATAGCCCAAAAGATTTTTCGCCAAGGGTATTTTTGCCTACATTAAAAAAAGATGTTTTTTAGTTCGCTAGGAGGTGTGACAAGTGCAAAAGGAATGCCAATTTCAGAAATGCCCCAGTTGTTCATCTCACTTCTCTCATGAGCCCGTGGCCCTTTGCCTTGTGGGGTATTGCCTTCCGAAATCCAAAATAACGCCTAATAGAAGGATGAAAAGATGTAGATCTAGATCTCCGTTGCTTGTCACGAGCGTTAGGAATCCTTCTCCAAGTCTCTCTCTTCTCCCTCTGTGTTTATTCTAAGTAATGATACAAATTACAATGATACAATGTGTTTAAATAGGCCCTAGATATCTTGTCCAGCAAGAAAATACCTAAAAATACAACTTAAATTCGAATTAGGGCAAAAACAGGATTTTTCAGCAATTCCGGGCGCTGCCAACGCTGGTTTGGGCGCAGCCTGCGCTGTGATATCTGTTCTGGAGCGCTGCCTGCACTGCATTAACTGCCCAGAGTTTTGATTTTGCTTAAAACAGATTCGTCTTCTTCCGAGCTTTCCAACGACTGCTTACGGGCCTCAAACGGACTTGTAGAACTCAAGATATGGCCAAAACAGTGGAGACTGTGCAACCTACTCGGGAATCCGAATTTTCCACAATTTGCTCATTTCTCCTCCGTTTCCTCTTTCGATTCTTCCGCCACTTCCCGTTCTTCAATTCTTGAGCGTTATGATCTTTACGGTAGCCTATAGGAATACGCCATCCTTCATTCCATTGCTCAATTTCAACTCCAAGACCAATGAAACCACCACTCCTAGCCGATAATTGCAATCCTGCACAACTACACAAAACACATTAAAAATACAACAAACTTGAGGCCAAGTGAATCAATTTAAGCCGATATGGAACGCTCCAAGTGGATATAAAATCCACTTATCAATAGACACTATTCATATAATCTCATTTTTTTAGGAATATAGACACTATTCATCTAATCTCATTTTTAAGTCACATACTTAAAGATATAGAATACGTGTTATATATTTCAAGGACATTTATTACTCTAACATTTTATCACAGTAATTAAAGACATGATAAATTAATGAAAAATAATCGATAGAATATAGTCATTAGAATAACATAACAGTCTTTCCTAGATGCACAATAATATTGTCTATAGGGCACTAACACTAACAATCTCCCACTTGCACTAGAGCCAATCACCCATGTATCTAATACCCATGAAACTAGTGTGACCTTTGTGCTTCTGCTGCGACAAAGCCTTTAGTTAGTGGGTCTGCAATGTTATCATTAGTATGCACTTTACATATGTATGTACTCTGACTTAAGCCAATTAATCTTTTGGATCTATCTCTATAGATCCTGATCCCTAAGATATAGGTAGCATCGCCTAAGTCTCTCATCGAGAAACTATTTCCCAACCAAGTCTTCACAACCTGTAGATTAGGAATGTCATTCCCTATTAGTAATATGTCATCAACATATAAATACTAGGAATGCCACATGCCTCCCACTAACCTTCTTGTAAACACACGGCCCATCTTCATTTTGAATGAAGCCAGACTTCTTGACTGTTTCATCAAAACGAATGTTCCATCTCCTCGAGGCCTGCTTCAATCCATAAACGGATTATCGTAACTTACAAACCATTCCAGCAAACTTTGGATCGGCAAAACCCTCAGGTTGTGTCATGTACGCATCCTCTTCAAAGCTCTTATTCAAGAAAACGGTCTTGACATCCATTTACCGGATTTCATAGTTATAATAAGATGCTATTATAACATCCAAGCCCACAACCAAATGAATACCAGACCCAACAACCTACCACAGGTTAGTCCAAAAGTGATAGCAATTTGGTATACATTAGTTATTGACTTGTATCTATAAAGATCCCAAACACTCTTATTCTAATCGATGTGAGATGTTACAAACATCCCCTGTTATAGGGTCGACGTCCTCGTCGATCCCACACACAAACTTACTAAACCAGGGCAGTGCCTCTGCACTTCCGGCCGGGCACAGTTCTGATACCATTTATAACATCCAAACCCATAACCAAATGCATACCGGACCCAACAACTCACCTCATGTTAGTCCAAATTGCTAGCAACTTGGTATATATTATTTATTGACTTGTATCTATAAAGATCCCAAAAACTCATATTCTAATCGATGTGGGATGTTACAGCTATCGCAAGCAAAATCCTGATGGATTTGACCATAGCCACCGATGATAAAGTTTCATCATTGTTACCATCCATGTAGTTTTCTTCTTGAAAACCCACTTGCACCCTATGGGTTTTACCCCTTTAGGTAGATCAATCAAAGTCCATACTTGGTTTTCATACATGGAATCCATCTCAGATTTCGGGGTCTCCAACCATCTCTCAGAATCTGGATTATTCATAGCATCTTGGTAGGTGAGAGGCTCAACATCATCTACAAGCATCACATCACCACTTTAAGTCAGGAGAAATCCATAATATCTCTCTGGCTCATGTCGAATCCTACTAGATCTACGAACAACCTGTGTTTCTTGAGCAGTGTTGTTCTCAATATTTTCAGTCACATCATGCTCATGTTCCAACTCTGGTTCAACGTTATCCTGTGATTCTCGATCCTCATCGAGATCTATTGTCCTCCCACTATTTTTCTTAGAAAGTAGTTCTCTTTCTAGAAACACAGTTGTTCGAGCAACAAACACTTTGTTTTCGGAAGGTTTATAGAAATAATACCTTTTTGTTTCTATTAGGCATCTCACAAAATTACATTTACCTGATTTTGGTCCTAACTTGTCAGAGAACAAACGTTTCACATCCCAAACTTTCATAAATGACATGCTATGACGTTTCTCAATCCATATCTCATATGGTGTCTTTTGAACTGATTTTGAAGGAACTCGGTTTAGTGTTTATGCAGCCATCTCTAGGGCATAACCCCATAAACTAATTGGAAGATCCGCTAGACTCATCATCAATCGCACCATGTCTAATAAAGTATGATTTCTCCTCTCAGACACTCCATACCTTTGTGGTGTTCCAAGAGAAGTGAGTTGTGATACAATACCACACTCCTTTACGAAATTTTTTTATTCTAAACTTAGGTATTCTCCCCCACGATCATATCGTAGAGTTTTTATACTTTCGCCTATTTGCTTTTGTACTTCATTCTTATACACTTTGAATTTTTCAAACGATTCGGATTTGTTTTCCAAAAGATACACATATCCATATCTATTAAAATCATCAGTAAAGGTTATGAAATAATAAAAGCTACCTCTTGCCATCATACGCATGGGACCATATACATCATTATATATCAGTTCCAGTTGTTTGGTGGCCTTCTCACCTTGTCGGGTAAAAGGAGCTTTAGTCATTTTAGTATTACATGAAAAGCTAAAAAAAATCAGCACATTACATCATTTATTTTTCAATTATTTTAATATATAATAAGATTTTAACTTTATTAATTAAGATTATTATTGGATTATCAAAATTTATAAGTTTCCTTTTCATCTATATTTAGAAGAAATTGAATCTATATCTAATAGTTTATCATATGAAATACAAATTTTTTTATCTTTGAAAATAAATAAATTAAACAATTGAACTTTTTTTAATTTTCATAATAAATCTAAATTTATGGAAAAAAAAAAAGAGAAATATAGTACCAAATTTGTACATATTTCTGAATTAGCTGCAATTTTGTTTTTAAATATAAGATATTATTAGATTAATATGAATTTATCGTGACTGTAGTCCTTGTCCACTTAAATGTTTTGATAAACAAACAGTTGTAACTTTCCTTCTTTCTTCGAGTTCAAGAACAATCACAGCTAGCAACGTTGGTCATATCAGATTTTCATGAATCTCGACATATATATAAACACACGTATATAAAATTTAGGCCCCTAATCCCCGTGGACCCACTGTACGCACCGGTATTCTGGGTCAGGATCGTCCCTACCAAATACACATGACAGATCTTGATTTATTGTAATAATAAATGGTTCCTCTGTATATACACCGACAACACCAATCACATCCTTTGACCAACTTTCTGTAACAAAGTGTTAACACTGTTAATTTTGAGGTACAAAATAGATCTATCAGTTTAACTTGCAACTTGGAATAAAACAAATAAAAATAATAAAATACAAGTTAAAATTAAAACTACAATTTGGAGTAAAATAAGTGATGAAAATTCTAAACATGTGAATGACGAAACTGCCGCTATATTAGAAAATAATGTACTTTCTCATAAAAAAAAGATATAGTGCAAGTAAAAAATGGAGAGCAACTGATGGAAGCAACTAGGAGAAAGATCTATCAAGATCTATCAAGAAAATCATTGTGCGTCAAAGCAAAACAATATAATGATGGTCTTGATTCATTTTCTTACATAAATAATCAAAAAATAAGACAAAAATAGTACATATTAATACCTAACATTCTCATTTGTACGAGAAAAAATATGTAAGCATACATCAAACATTCAAACTTGCAAACAAAAAGAAAAATACACATAAATTTTAGTTACTAAAATCTCTCCTTACGTGAGAGCGTAGGTTTTTCTCTCCTGTTTCTTTTATTCTGAAAGAAAGCTGTGAGAGTCTTTGTCGATTGCAAACATGAGTAATCTGGATACCCTTATGGCGGATCTGGATATCTCTAATGAGGAGAATGAAGAGTTAGTTTTTGATGAGGAACCTGATAAGGTGGATAATAGGTTTGAATTGTGTGTCGTAGGAAGGTTTTTAACAGAGAAGAGCATTAATGTGAGGGCAATGAAAACAAAGCTAGCAGATCCATGGAGGCCGGCGATGGGAATTAGCATCAGACCTTTGAAGGAGGGGACATTTTTATTTCAGTTTTTCCATAAGGATGATATGAAATGGATGCTGAGCAATGGGCCATGGTCGTTCGATGGTGTAATGTTGGTGTGCAATAAGGTTGAAGCAGAGAAGACCCGGTGAGAGTGGAGTTAAATGAGATTGAGTTTTGGGTTCAGATTTATGATCTTCCTAGTGGATACATGACAGAGTCAGTGGGGAAGCAATTAGGTAATTTCTTTGGAAAATTCATATCGTATGATGTTAGTAACTATGCTAGCATTTGGAGGGAATACATGCGCATAAGAATAAAAGTGGATGTAAGGTTACCACTTAAAAGAATGAAGAAGATTAGCAGGAAATCAAAGCCAGAGTTCATAGTCAACTGCAAATATGAGAAGCTGGGAGATTTTTGTTTTCTATGTGGACTTATTTCTCATACTGAGAGGTTTTGTAGGAAAAAACTGGAATGTGACACATGTTCCTTGGTTAGAGAGTTGGGTGCTTGGCTCCGAGCATCGCCGCGAAGGGGGGCGAGTCAGGAATAGAGCAAGTGGCTACGTGGAGAGAGAGACGATAATTGGGGCGGGAAAAGTGGGGGATAAGAATCAGGGATTTGAAAATCCTTTGTTTCAGCAAGACAGTAGAGATAAGCGTGATAATAGGGGAGGTTATAGCAATAATGCTGTAAATACGGGATTATCAAATGTGGGAGGAAATTTTGAAAAACATAAGGAGGTAAACGGGTCGTTGACTGGTGGTAATGGGCTTGAAGAAACTGAATTGGATGGTCTTGAATTGGAAGAAAGGAAAAGAAAGATATTAGGCCCAGGAGATATTACAGAGGCTGGTATTTTAAATAAAGTAAACCCTATGGACTCTAACATTTCTAGTTCTGATTATGCAGAGACCTCAACAACTATTTTGGCTCAGCTTGCTCAGCAAGCGAGCCAGTCATTATGAATTGTATAAGCTGGAACTGTCGAGGGCTTGGGAACCCTCGCACAGTTCGTGTTCTAAACGATTTTGTTAAAGATCGTAAACCCGATGTTCTATTTTTAATGGAGACTATTTCAGTGTAAAGGAGAATTGAAGTTCTAAGCGTGAAGATGGGTTTTGATAGTTGTTTTGCTGTTGATCGTGTGGGTCGAAGTGGGGGACTAGCAGTTTTTTGGAAAAATAAAATGGAATGTAGTATTTCTGGGTATTCTAATAATCATATAGATATGGTTTTCAGGGAGAATAATGTTGAGAGTTGGCGTATGTCTTGTTTCTACGGATTTCCAAAACGTGACAGGAGGAGATCGTCGTGGAATCTTATTCGAGCTTTAGCAAAATTGTCGCCTCTTCCATGGTGTATAGTGGGTGACTTTAATGATATGTTATATAGTACTGATAAGAGAGGAATTCATCCGCATCCTACTTCTCTGTTGGATGGTTTTGGAAAAGCAATAGAGGATAGTGATCTTACTGAAGTGGAATTAAGAGGTGGTCGGTTTACATGGGAAAAGAGTAGGGGGACTAAGAATTCGGTGCAGGAAAGGTTGGACAGGGCTTTCGCTTCTCTTGACTGGTGGACCAAGTTCCCTCTATGTAGTTTAAATGTGTTTGTAACTTCAGTTTCGGACCATGATCCAGTGCAGTTGTCCCTGTATGATGTAGCTGTGTCGAAGAAAATCTTTAGGTTTAGATTTAAAAACGTGTGGTTAAGGGAGCCTTCTTTTGCTAAAGAGGTTGCAGAGTACTGGAGGAATCTCCCTGTAGTGCATTTGATCCCGAAGTTGCATTTTGTCTCGAGGTTTATGGAGAAGTGGGGACAGAGGTTTTTTTAATAAATTCATGGAGAAACTTCAGAAACAGAAAGAGGTGTTGGAGAAGCTTAATGACAAAACTGGTGAGGCGAGTGTGAAGAGCTTCTTGGTAGAAAAGGAGAAACTGAACGAGTTAGTGCAACAGGAGGAGGTGTATTGGAAGAAAAGGGCTAAGCTTTTTTGGTTAAAAGAAGGAGATGAGAACACTCGATTCTTTCATGCGAGTGCTTCGACAAGGAAGAAGGCAAATCATATCAGTTTGTTGGAGACTGAGGATGGTACACGAGTGGAGAGTGCAGAGGGGATGGGTAATGTTGTTAAAGGATATTTTCTAAAAATTTTTGCAGAACCAGACCGAGTTACGAGGGAGGAAACAGTACGAGTCCTAGAGTGGTGACTGAAGAGCAGAACAATATGCTGGTTAAAAATGTAACTTTTGCAGAGTTTACAGAGGCGATAAAGCAAATGCACCCTGACAAGGCGTCAGGGCCAGATGGGTTAAACCGGCATTTTATCAGAATTTCTGGAGCGTTATGGGGAAGGAATTCTTTGATTGTTGCAGAGGGTGTCTTCAGGGTAATCCTTTTCCAGCTGACTTGAATAATACGAATGTGGTTTTAATTCCGAAAAAAGATGGTGCAGCTTTGATGAAGGATTTTAGACCTATTGCTCTATGCAATGTTTTATATAAGATTTTGGCCAAGGTTCTTGTGAATAGGCTAAAAGGCATTCTCCCTGGGCTCATTTCTGAAAACCAATCCGCTTTTGTGCCGAGTCGAAGTATAACGGACAATGTTTTGGTTGCTTTTGAGACTATTCACCACATGAGGAGTGAAACGGGAGGTCAGGAGGGTGAGATAGCTTTAAAACTAGATATAAGTAAATCCTACGACATAGTAGACTGGACTTATCTGAAGCAACGGATGCAAGCTATGGGCTTTTGTAACAGGTGGATTCAATAGATTATGAGGTGTGTAACTACTGTAGCTTATGAGTTTTGTTTTAATGGTATGAGTTTTATCAGTGGGTGTCAAATTAGTTAGTCAGCTCCTCAGATTACGTATCTTCTGTTTGCGGACGATAGTTTCCTCTTTTTTAATGCCACTATAGAGGAGGTCAACAAGGTGAAAGCAATATTAATATCGTATGCTGAAGAATCAGGGCAAGCCATTAATTATCAAAAATCTGGGATTTTTTATAGCTCGAGCGTTAGGAGGGACAAGCAAACTGAATTCTCGACTGTATTGGGAGTGCATAATGATATTGCTAGTGTTAGTAGTATTTTTTTGTGTGTTCGTTCTCAGGGAAGGACTAAATTTAACTCAAAGTTCAGGTTTCTTATCTCTTTACGTCTAGAAGTATGTGAGAAGAATTTTTGGGTTTGTGTATTAACTAAATTAACCAAGAACTAATTATAAGCACTAAGAATTGATTTTAAACTGAGATTCAAATATGTTGGAAAACAATCTAAGAACTGGGGTTCTTCACTTGGTCTCAATACATGCTCAATATTAATGTGATATCTGTGTTCCTACCTTGCTGAAAACAATTCTTCTAAAGTTATACTGTACCCTCCCAGGCTACAATATAGTGCTTACAGCTACACCCTAATTGTCACTCCCGTGATACAACCAAAGTATATCTATAAACTGTTAAATGCCAAGAATTATATGTCTCACAATTCTCCTATTAATCTCCCGATCTAATATTCAAATTATGTCTGTTAAATCATGTACTAAGATTGCAACTTCTCTCCCAAGCTTATTACAATCCCTAGAATACAATCAAAGGTTCATGACTCCCCTAATTGTGTTAAGATCTCATTAACAGATCAGCAAAGCAGAAAATCACATAATCAAGCATGCATGAATACCAAGGAATACTACCCAATCCTCAGATTAGAGAATTAGTTACGCATATTTAATAAAGAAAACATAATAATAATAATAATGAATGAAAACCTAATATTGAAGAAAGAATTGAAGATCGAAAGTACCTTGATACGATTAAAAGCTATGAATTGTTATGATTTACAATGGTAGGATGTGTTTAAATAGGCTCTACAAATCTTGCCCAACAAGATATTACCTTCTATTACAATTAGAATTCAATTTAGGTATTAAAAATTGCCCAAAATACAATTAGAACTAGAAAAGGGCAAAACAGTAATTTTTCTGCTTCCATCTATCTGCTGGTCGTGCTTCCTGGGCCCACCACACGCGTCCTGGTCGTGTAAAACCTATCCCATATTGTAGAAAATCTCTCAAGCTTCGCGTGGACTGTAAATGGGCTGAAAACGGACTTCTAGAACTCCAGATATGGCCCAAACAGTATAAGGTGCGCGGCCCTTCTCAAAAATCCGAATTTTAATTAATTAATTCTCCAAGAACGATAGAAGCATCAACTTTAATCAACATTCTCGTAAATCTGCACAACTAAGCAAAACACATCAAAACTACAACAACTTGAGTCCAAAACAATCAATTTAAGCCGAACGGAGGCATTCCCAGTGGATATAAAATCCACTTATCAAACCCCCAAACTTAAACTGATGCTTGTCCTCAAGCATAAACAATTACAACTACCTGATTAGTACCACTTCCGTAGGTGATCACGGTTGCATTTGGCATATGCAACAAGCCATTTAAACCCCTAGGCAGCCCTAGTGGACGAGTAAGGTCTCGTGAGGGCCTATAGCGAATGTACCCACAAAATCCATTTAACCTAATGCAATGCAATGCATGAATGCAACTAATTTGAAATATGCAACGATCCCCTTCAAACTAACCAAAACCAACTAACAAGCAAATATCTCAAAGAATGCAACTAAATCCAAATAGAGCTCGACCAAGTTCCCGTATACTAACAATACATAAACAGAAACGTGCGTGTGTGCAATGCTCATCAGAAATACTCCCAAAACTAGGTCAAAAATCATACATATCCTTCGCCAAGACAATCACAGGTTTATAAATAGAATAGACTGTAGACACTTCATAACCTAGAAACACCTCCATCCTTATCCAAGGTAGACAGAAATTCATGCTTTATTACTAACTACTACTACACATATATACAAGCATGCTTATTTAACCGTGCAATGGATGAGACCCCAAAAGGCTTATACAATAATACCCATGTAGCAAGTGTTAGGTCAGTGGATCCCAGACTATAAAAGCCTTAGGTCACTAGGACTAAGTCCCCTCAGACTTAATTACTCGAGTATTAAAGAGCTCACCCTGGTTAATTTTGCATATAAACAATTTATTGACTCTTTTTTTTTTCTCTTTTTTTTTTCTGCGATCTGGAATGAGCCTTTCTCATTTCCAACCCTAGACTACTCATATAAATATGAGCCGGCTACTAGCCATTTGACACCTAGCCATTATTTAACAATTGATACAACTAGCATGAAATCCCTGTTTTCCCCCAAACTTAGACTTTAGTGCTCCTACGCCATCAAGGGAATAACGAAAATTCTAAATATAATCAGGTGATTAAATCTCAAAACATCCAAACAAGCATGACCTTAACCTAGCCCAAAAGTACCCAATGAGACTGTGTAATTAGTTTGTTTCCGAAACACATAAGTCAATTTCATAGAAACTATAAATCAACCCTCTATTCATCATTACCACACTCAATTAGACATCTACCTACCAATCAGAATTAGCTCGTTCTAAGGGATCATGAAATATGCATGCCATGAAAATGCAACGAGAATGAACTCACATGGTATACAGAAATAAAAACAGAATGTCCTATATGAAACAAACGTAGATAACACGAACATATATGCATGAATTACTACTACTAATATGCAAAGCATGAAATCCTACATGAACACATATATACAACAACAACTACTAATCCCTCAAACCACCCCCAAACTTAAAATATTCAATGTCCTCATTGAATGGAAGTAAATACAAGGGAAAGTAGAAAACATACCTACTCGTCCTCGCTGTCGTCACCCTTGTCATCCTCATCAGAAGAATCCGGTGGAGGGTACGGAGTCCGAGCTCCAAATATAGGCCACTGAACAGGAGTACTAGGTGACTGAAACTTTGCCTCCAAAGCTATGCCCATGTCCTCAGAATACTGGCGACTGCTCGTATACATAGCATCCAACCGCCTAGTCATTCGACGAAAATAAGATTCAAAAACGGACATATCCACCATACGCCGCTGAGGTTCTGCAATTGCCACTCCCGTTGCTCTAGGAACATGTGGCGGAGCGCCCGCTCCTTGACCACCAGCACCACCAACTATAAAACCGAGACCCCTAAGATGAGGAATGCCACCTAACCACTCCCCCATCCGGTCAATAGTAACATCATTAATGGAAGACATAGGCTTATACACCGGCTCACCTTCGTACCATTTCACTTTCGAAGTATCACACAAATACGCAATGATAGAAGCATAAGGAATACTGGCCGATGAATTACTTCCCACATACCGAAGAATGTTTTGATTAATAAGGTACCCAAGGTCAACATACTCACCCCTGAGAATACCCCATAGCAGAATAGCTCTCTCAACAGTAACATCGGTCACATGGGTTGATGGAAGAATATTAGAACTGATGAAGTAGAACCATGCCCGTGCGAACTTAGACAATGATGCCGCCGGAAAAGTCCTCTTCTCGGTGGTACCCACTCTACACTTCCACTCCGTACCCGGAATACAAAGCTCACCAATGATTGCATCAAGAACAACATCATCCCTAGTCTTCTTCCCCCAATCAGTAGCACCTCTAGGTTTAGGCGGTTGCCTAATCAACGTACGAATCGCACGAGGCGAATAATCCACCTTCTGACCCCTCACAACCGTGGCATTATTCCTTGCTATCGAAGCATTAGCATAGAATTCCCTAACCACATCCAACGAGCCATCATTAGCAAATTCACAAAAGAACGTCCAACCCCGCTCACTAATCATCGCCACCATCTCCTCATACTTATACGGCACAAGCCTTCTTTCATGAATAACCCCCTTCGAAACTAACCTACCATACTCCGCCTTGGCATTCTCATTCACAAATTTTTCCACTCCATCTCCCACAACATCATTCTCATCCGAAGATGGACGAGCACTACTACTACCACCCATTAATCGTTGCCTTTTAGGAGCCATAATCAACAAATATCAAACAAGGCACAATAATCTCCAAACAATTCACCAAATAAAGAACCCCCAAATTACACACCAAGAACCCTAGCTTGCAAAATTCACAAATTCAAATAAAAGATGAGATAGAATATTACCCACTTGAATCAAAGAGGTGAACTTGCTAGATGAATCCCCAAAAAATTCGAATTTAATTCCCCCTTGCACTTTGAATGGATGAAAGTTAAGAATTTGGGGTAATATAGAAGTGTTTGTGGTTGTATGGGTGTATGTATATAGGAGATGTAAGTAATAAAGATGAAATTATATGTAGTATAGGATTGGGGTTGTTTAGGATTGAATTTAAGATAGAATGGGATTTAGGAATGATAGAGTTTAGGAGATGAATTGAAATTAAGGTATGTATGGGATTTAGGAGATGAATTAGGATATAGGAAAAAAAAATTAGGTGAAAAGAGTGAAAAGTTTGAGGTTAAAAGGCAAAAATTCGTGTACAATGCAGGGGAGCAAGGCGCTGATAGCGCTGAGGCGCTTGTTGCGCGAGTTGAAGCGGCGTTACTGGGCGCTAACAGCGCGGAGGCGCCTGTTGCGCGCTTTGAAACAGCGTGACAGGATGCTGTCTGCGCGGGAAGGCTATTGGCGCAGTCCCTGTCTGCGTTACAGGGCACTTGTTGCCTTGTGGCGCAGTCAGCTTGGTACCATTCTGCAATTTTTTTTTTTTTTTCACACACTAACTACACTCATTTTTTTTTCTTTTTTTTTTCTTTTTCACACACTAACAACACTCATTTTTTTTTCTTTTTTTCAACACTCATATTCTTCTTCTTTTTTTTTCACACAAATATTACATCACTTGGGTTGCCTCCCAAGAAGCGCTCGTTTAACGTCATTAGCTTGACGTACTTCCTCAATTCATAGTAGGATCTTGAAGGTGGAGAATGCTCATTCCTTGCTCCACTGTTTCTCCAAGCAGGTATGACTTAAGTCTCTGCCCGTTCACCTTAAATACATCCGACCCTTCTCTAATAATCTCACAAACCCCATTAGGATAAACCTTCACAATCTCAAATGGACCGGACCATCTTGATCTAAGCTTTCCAGGGAATAAACGGAGTCTTGAATTAAACAATAGAACATGCTGCCCAACCTCAAATTCCTTCTTCTGAATGTGCTTGTCATGCCACAATTTGGTCTTCTCCTTGTAGATACTAGCATTTTCATAAGATTGGAGCCTAATCTCCTCAAGCTCTCCAAGTTGAAGCAAACGCTTCTCTCCCGCAGATTTAAGATTAAAATTCAACTCTCTTGTCGCCCAAAATGCCTTATGCTGAAGTTCCACCGGCAAATGACATGGCTTCCCAAAGATCAACCTATATGGAGACATTCCAATAGGTGTTTTAAATGCCGTTCTATATGCCCAAAGAGCATCATCAAGCTTTGTTGACCAATCTTTTCTCGAACTTGCCACTGTCTTCTCCAAAATTGACTTCAGCTCACGATTCGAAATCTCAACTTGTCCACTTGTTTGCGGATGATAAGGAGTTGCCACCTTTTGTGTCACACCATACTTTTTCAAGAGATCAGCCACCTGTTTATTGCAAAAGTGCGAACCTCCATCATTGATAATAGCCCTTGGCACTCCAAATCTAGTGAACACATTTTTCTTCAAGAACTTCTTCACCACCCTAGCATCATTAGTAGGAGACGCAATTGCTTCAACCCATTTAGAGACATAATCAACTCCCACCAAAATATACCGATTTCCATAAGAAGATGGAAATGGACCCATGAAGTCCATCCCCCACACATCGAAAATCTCCACCTCAAGAATAGATTGTAAAGGCATCTCGTTCCTCCTCGAAATATTCCCAACTCGTTGACATCTATCACATTTAGCCACAAAGTCTCTAGCATCTTGATGCATGGTTGGCCAATAGAATCCTGACTGTAAAACTTTCGCCACTGTCTTCATGCTACTGTTATGACCTCCACACTCTAGAGAATGGCAATGTCTGAAAATATGAGGAACTTCATCATGAGGTACACATCTACGAAACATTCCATCAGCACATTCTTTGTAAAGCAGCGGTTCCTCCCAATAGTAATGCTTCACATCATAAAAGAACTTCTTCTTCTGATTATAAGAAAGATTATCAGGCACAACTCCTCCCACAATGTAGTTCACAAAATCTGCATACCATGGTGTAGACAAGGACACACCTAGAAGCTGCTCTTCCGGAAATTTATCATTGATAGGTATTTCACCTCCTACCTCTCCATCTCCTTGGTCCAACCTAGATAAATGATCAGCTACCAAGTTCTCGCACCCCTTCTTATCTCGAATCTCAAGATCAAATTCCTAAAGTAAAAGAATCCAACGAACTAGACGAGGTTTGGCATCCTTCTTCGTCATCAAGAAACGAATAGCAGCATGATCCGAATAGACAATCACCTTAGACCCAACAAGATAGGATCTGAATTTATCAAGTGCAAACACCACTGCAAGTAGCTCTTTCTCCGCAGTGGAATAGTTGATTTGCGCGTCATCAAGAGTCTTGCTTGCATAAGCTATCACGTGCATCCGCTTATCCTTCTTTTGCCCAAGAACAACACCCACAGCATAGTCACTAGCATCACACATAAGCTCAAATGGCAAGCTCCAATCGGGAGATGTAACTATGGGTGCAGAAGTAAGTTCCTTCTTCAACCTGTTAAAAGCATCAAGACAACTTTCATCAAAGTCAAAAACACGATCCTTTTCAAGAAGATTGCAGAGTGGCCGAGCTAACTTGGAAAAATCCTTTATGAACCGTCGATAAAAACCAGCATGCCCAAGAAAGCTTCGAATTCCTTTCACAGATGAAGGTGGTGGCAATTTTTCAATAACTTCAATTTTTGCTCTATCGACCTCAATGCCTTTGTTAGAGATTTTATGCCCAAGCACAATGCCTTCCTTCACCATGAAGTGACATTTTTCCCAATTAAGAACAAGATTCGTTTCAGTACATCTCTGTAACACCTTTGATAAACTGGCTAGACATGATTCAAAAGAAGAACCATAAATCGTGAAGTCATCCATAAAGACCTCCATGTCTCTCCCTATAAAATCTGAGAAAATGTGGTTCATGAGCCGTTGAAAAGTTGAAGGACCATTACACAAACCAAAAGGAAGCCTCCGATAAGCAAAAGTGCCATAAGGACAAGTAAAGGTGGTCTTCTCTTGATCTTCGGGTGCAATAGGAATCTGAAAGTAACCCGAGAATCCATCCAGAAAGTTGTAATACTCATTACCCGCCAACCTTTCGAGCATTTGATCAATGAATGTTAGGGGAAAGTGATCTTTGCGAGTAGCGTTATTCAACTTCCTATAGTCAATGCAAACTCTCCAACCTGTTACTGTTCTCGTGGGAATTAATTCATTCTTCTCATTGTGAACAACAGTCATCCCACCTTTCTTAGGCACAACATGAATAGGACTAACCCATTTACTGTGTGGAACCGAATATATGATACCAGCATCAAGCAACTTTGTGATTTCTTTCTTTACCACCTCTTGCAAATTCGGATTCAATCTTCTTTGTCCCTCAATCACAGGCTTATGATCATCTTCTAAGGCAATTCTATGCATGCAAAGAGCAGGGCTAATTCCCTTGATATCTTGAATTGTCCAACCAATAGCTGATTTATATTGCCGAAGAACATGTAATAACTTTTCTCTCTCATCATCAATGAGCAAAGAAGAAACTACCACAGGATATGTATCATTAGGACCAAGAAAGGCATACCTCAAATTATCAGGTAGAGGTTTAAGTTCCACCTGTGGTGCCTCTGAAAGTGTAAAAGCCATCTCAACTTCTGTGTCTCGTACAACCAGTACTTCTTCTTCTGCATCATCTATCACCCGTTCTGCTCCCATGAAGTGTTCATTTTCTAGCTGCACAATTTCATCAACTCTGTCAACAGTAAAATAAGTTGCTCCAAAAGGAGGCATCTTCATTGCTTTGTTCAGATCAAATTCAACTTTGTCCTCGCCAACATTCAATGTCAATTTTCCAGCTTTAACATCGATTGTAGTGCCAGCAGTAGCCAAGAATGGCTGTCCCAAGATAATGGGTATCTCGACATCTTCATCCATCTCTAACACCACAAAATCACAAGGTATGACAAATTTATCCACTTTAACAACCACGTCTTCAATAACCCCCAATGGATACTTAACAGAACGATCCGCCAACTGAAGTGAAATCCGTGTCTTTTTAAGTTCTCCAAGACCAAGCCTTTTGCAGATTGAATATGGCATCAAACTCACACTTGCACCTAAGTCACACAAGGCTTTCATGTTTTCCATCTTCCCAATAGTGCAAGGCAAAGCGAAGCTTCCCGGATCTTTCAATTTCTGAGGAATGGCCTTTTGGATGACTGCACTGCATTCAGCATTAAGAGTAATAGTCTCTGCATCTTCAAGTTTCCTCTTCTTTGTCAACATCTCCTTAAGAAATTTAGCATAAAGTGGCATCTGATTCAAAGCTTCAGCCAACGGAATATTAACGTGCAACTGCCGGAACATAGTCAAGAACTTCTCGTACTGCTTCTCTAAATGCCTGTTGTGAAGTCTCTATGGAAATGGAATAGGAGGAACATAAGGTGGTGGAGGAACATATGGCTTTTCTGATTCTTCTTCCTTCTTCTTCTCATCTTCTTTTTCTGCCGTGTCTGCAGCAATCTCTACTGGCTCATCCTCTTTCTCAGCATCACTCTCTTTAGGCTTAAAAACCTCAACCTCGGGCAACTCTTTTCCGCTCCTCAAAGTAATTGCTTTACATTGCTCTTTACCAGTCTGGTCGGGTTGACTAGGAAGAGACCCTTGTTCACGAACACCTATCTTTGAGGCAATCTGTCCAATCTTCCAAGCCATGATGTGGACACTTCCTCAACAGTGCCTTGAATCTCTCCCATGCCTGATATAGACCTTCACCCGGTTGTGCTTTAAAACTCATAATCATAGTCCTTAACTGTTGCGTCTTGTCAGAGGGATAGTATTTGGACAAGAATGCCATAGAAAGACTCTCCCATGTAGCAACCGAAGTGTTTGGAAGTTGCTGAAACCATTCCAAAGCTCTTCCCTTAATAGAGTAGGGAAACATATGGAGACGAATCTGATCACTCGTAACGCCAGTGATTCTGAATGAGCCACACATCTGCACAAAACGCTCTAGATGTCTGTGTGGGTCTTCTAATTCAATGTCTCCTTCAAAAGCCTAATTGCTGATCATCTGAATTAAGCTCGGATTAATATGGAACTGAGCAGCACTAATCTCTGGAGTTTTGTACATGCAATTGGCTGGATTCGGTGTCTCATGGTCCCAAATAGAAGACTGATCAACATTTACAGCTGGTCGAGGTTCTGGATCTCCCATCTTAGCTTTATCTTTTCTTAGCTTTCTCAAAGTACGCTCGATTTCAGGGTCAAATTCCAATTTTCTAGCGCAAGATGAACGTAGCATACACCTGAAAATCACCAACAAAACAACTTGTGGAACCAATTAAAATCTAAACAATAAGAAACAATTAACCTAAACTCAACTATACTGCCTTCCCCGGCAGCGGCGCCAATTTGTTAGTAGTATTTTTTTGTGTGTTCGTTCTCAGGGAAGGACTAAATTTAACTCAAAGTTCAGGTTTCTTATCTCTTTACGTCTAGAAGTGTGTGAGAAGAATTTTTGGGTTTGTGTATTAACTAAATTAACCAAGAACTAATTATAAGCACTAAGAATTGATTTTAAACTGAGATTCAAATATGTTGGAAAACAATCTAAGAACTGGGGTTCTTCACTTGGTCTCAATACATGCTCAATATTAATGTGATATCTGTGTTCCTACCTTGCTGAAAACAATTCTTCTAAAGTTATACTGTACCCTCCCAGGCTACAATATAGTGCTTACAGCTACACCCTAATTGTCACTCCCGTGATACAACCAAAGTATATCTATAAACTGTTAAATGCCAAGAATTATATGTCTCACAATTCTCCTATTAATCTCCCGATCTAATATTCAAATTATGTCTGTTAAATCATGTACTAAGATTGCAACTTCTCTCCCAAGCTTATTACAATCCCTAGAATACAATCAAAGGTTCATGACTCCCCTAATTGTGTTAAGATCTCATTAACAGATCAGCAAAGCAGAAAATCACATAATCAAGCATGCATGAATACCAAGGAATACTACCCAATCCTCAGATTAGAGAATTAGTTACGCATATTTAATAAAGAAAACATAATAATAATAATAATAATGAATGAAAACCTAATATTGAAGAAAGAATTGAAGATCGAAAGTACCTTGATACGATTAAAAGCTATGAATTGTTATGATTTACAATGGTAGGATGTGTTTAAATAGGCTCTACAAATCTTGCCCAACAAGATATTACCTTCTATTACAATTAGAATTCAATTTAGGTATTAAAAATTGCCCAAAATACAATTAGAACTAGAAAAGGGCAAAACAGTAATTTTTCTGCTTCCATCTATCTGCTGGTCGTGCTTCCTGGGCCCACCACACGCGGCCTGGTCGTTTAAAACCTATCCCATATTGTAGAAAATCTCTCAAGCTTCGCGTGGACTGTAAATGGGCTGAAAACGGACTTCTAGAACTCCAGATATGGCCCAAACAGTATAAGGTGCGCAACCCTTCTCAAAAATCCGAATTTTAATTAATTAATTCTCCAAGAACGATAGAAGCATCAACTTTAATCAACATTCTCGTAAATCTACACAACTAAGCAAAACACATCAAAACTACAACAACTTGAGTCCAAAACAATCAATTTAAGCCGAACGGAGGCATTCCCAGTGGATATAAAATCCACTTATCAGCTAGCAGTATTTACCTGGGGCTTCCTTCGTTAATTGGGAGGTCTAAGAAGAAGGTCTTTGGCTTTTTAAAGGAGAGAGTTAAGAAAAGAATACAAGCATGGAGTGCCAAGCCGATATCTAGAGCAGGTAAGGCAGTGTTACTCAGAAATGTAGCTCAATCAATTCCATCCTACTGTATATCATGCTTCTTAATTCCTAAAATGCTGTGCCAAGAGATAGAGAGGGTCTACAATAATTACTGGTGGAAGTCGGGGTCGAATCAAAACAAAGGTGTCAACTGGCACTCATGGGAGGCGATGAGTATGACTAAAAGAAAAGGTGGTCTAGGTTTTCGGAGTCTTCATGGTTTTAACATCGCTTTGTTGGGTAAACATGTTTGGAGATGTGTTAATAAGCCTCAGATGTTGGTGTATCGAATCTTGAAAGCTCGATATTTTCCTGACAGTAGCATTCTGCAAGCTTCTAAAGGACAAGGATCGAGTTTCATTTGGCAGGGGATTTGGAAAGCAAAAGAATGTTTAGAAAGTGGCTTTCGATGGGTAATTGGGGATGGTAGAAATATTGAAGCAACAAACGATCGGTGGCTGCATACCAAAAGTAATTTTAAGGTAGATGGTTGTCACAGATATGAGGGAAGAAATGAGAGGGTGGCTACTTTGTTTTATGTAGGCACTAAAACCTGGGATAAGGAGAAAGTTCAACAGCTATTTACAACAGGAGACGCACAAGCTATTCTGGTAACAAGAATGCCCCAACACATAGTTGGTGATAGATTAGCTTGGACCAGATCGAAAAATGGGTTGTACGATGTGAAAATTGGTTATAAAATGTGGCAGGAATGCAATGTGGGAAATTTTTCAGTTGTTCAGTCGAAGGGATGGCATACGGTTTGGAAACTAGACCTTCCTCACAAGTTAAAGATATTTTTATGGCACTTTTGCAGGAATAATTTACATGTTCGAAATAGATTGAGGGGTAAGGGAGTGAATGTGCCCATCATATGTCCCATGTGTGATAGGGATATTAAACATCTCCTTCATCTGTTTTATGACTGTCCATTTGCAAAAGGTTGTTGGCAATATGTTGGTTTGGAGTATGATATGATGGAAGTGTACTCTGCACCCGAGTGGGCTCTTCATAAGCTAGAAACAGCTCCTCTTGAAGAATGTGAGAAGATCTGTATAGTTTTATATGGTGTATGGCTGTGGAGAAATCTGAAGGTCTGGAATAATAAGTCGTTAGATGGTGTTATTGCAATGGATACCAGCTTCAGCCATGTTCAAGATTGGAGACAGGCTAGGGAAAGAAACAATGGAAGTCCAGGGGATCATAAAAAGGGGGATACTGGGAGCATAAAACGTTGGAATCCTCCTGCTGCTGGAACATTTAAAATTAATGTTGATGCCTTTTGGTTCTTAGGAGCTGAGGTCTTCACTATCGGAATGGTTATTAGAGATCATACTGGGCAGTTTATTGAAGGTAGGAGCATTACTATGTATCAACCTGCGGATATGTTTGAAGCTGAATGTATCGGGGTGAGAGAAGCTTTGTCTTGGCTGCAGTCTCGTGAGGAAAGACTGGTAATGGTGGAGACGGACTCAAAATTAACAGTTGATGCGATCACTGGCTGTAAGGAGAACGTCCTAGAAGTAGGTCATGTGATCAATCAGTGTAAAGATTTGCTCCAGTTATTACCAGGAGTTTGTGTCAAGTTTGTTCATAAGCAAGCTAACAAGGTAGCTCATGGTCTAGCGAGAATGCCTTGTAACGTTGACTGCTTTAATGTTTTTTCGTCTCCTCCTACCCATTTGGTGGAGACTTGTATTCTTGATGCTTTGATTGAATGAAATTGTTCTTTTTGGAGTCAAAAAAAATATGTAAGCATACAAAAATGAGAACCTTAAATAAAATATGAACGGAGATTTAATTTTAATCCTTCATCTTCTTTTTATACTAGCCACTCCATTAAATATGTACATATACACCCACCTTATTTCTTTTCTAACCACCACCTCCGGTGATACTTTGTCACTAGAGATGTAAATGAGTCAAATTGTTTGTGAGCTACTCGAACTCGACTCGTAAAATATTCGAATTTGGTTCGGTAATAATCGAGCCAAGTCGAGCTCGAGCTATTCGAATATTTTACCAAGTTGAACTCGAGCTTCAAATTACTTTACTTATAAGGTTAGCGAACCTAATCGAGTTTATTATTCTTAATTTTTTTTATATTACACATATTTTTATGAAACAATTTAATATTTATACATAGTTTATGTATTTGATCGGATCGAACTCGAGCCAAGCCGATCATGTTCGAGCCGAACTCGAACATATCGAACTTTCTCTGAACCGAGCTTCGAGCTTGAAATGAAAAGTTCGATCAAACTCGAGTTCGAACTTTTTAGTCGAGTTCGAAGAGCCTAACAGTGTTCGACTCGATTACTATTTGCCACCAACCCTCGGCTAACTTTAATGCCACCAAACCGTTATTTAACATTCTGATTACAACGATCTCTTTCTTTTTTGGGTGTTGGCCCTATATATCACTATTTGAAATGAAATGGCCCCAAATATCACAATTCAAAAACTTGGCCCCAAATATCACTCCATAACACAGTATCGTGAAGCGTTTTAATTTGTTTAGCACAAAACGCTACTTCGTGTAGCGTTTTAATTTTTTTTCTTTTTTTTTCTGTAAACGCTAAAGCGTTTCACGTTTTGGAGGAACAGTGATTATAGCCAAAACGATATTTCAGATGTTGTTTTTAGTCGAAACGCTACTTCAGATTTGGTGTTTGTTAAAAAAACAAGTCGTATTCTTTGCCAGAAACGCGAATTAACACTTGGTTACCTGTAAAACGCTGATTGAACCTTTGTCTTGGTTTAAAAACACGAGTTTATCATTTGTTTATGGTGGAAAATGCTAATTAAAAAGTTGTTTACGCTGAAGATGTCAAGTGCTGTTCTCACTGAAAACGCTATTTCAGATGTTGTTTTGAGTCGAAACGCTACTTCAGATTTGGTGTTTGTTTAAAAACCAAGGCTTATTTTAACATCCCTACAATTACACTTAATTTTAAAATCCACTAAAAATTGAATAAAATGATACAACTTCTCAAAACCCAAAATCTTACAATTCATAAATTAAAAGTACAACTAGATTCTCCAAATATTGGAACTCGCACTCTTCCCAATAAGTAGCCCACCTAAATAAGATCACCTGCCGGGAAAAATAAGAGAAACAAAGGATCGGCAGTGAGCGAAAGGCTCATATACGGATATTAAAATAATGAATAAAAGCTGGATGAAAACTACATACGAAGACAATATAACTGAACAAAGTTACAGACAATGAGTTTACGAACAAAATTGAATATCCAAATAAAGAACAATGCAAAGCTGCACAAAGACTAAGATGATGAAATGACGAATAAAAATCGAATATCTGAATTAAGAACAAGTACATATAGAATGAGACAATTAGAAAAAAGGACACTCAACTCATAATTTTTAAAAAATATAAATGATTTCAAATTAAAACATAATCTTACTCTTACAAATATGCGTACAGCTTACACATAATAATCACAGCTATTAAATCCAAAATTTAATTAATAAAATATAATGAAACACATACTCTTACAATTACAAATAATATTCAATGTAACTTACTTACTAACATGGGAGACGATCTTACAGGGGCTTGCAAAGCACAAAGCAAATGCTACCCAAAATCTTACAGGGGCTTGCTTAACGCTTCCCAAATTCTTACAGGGGCTTGCTTAACGCTACCCAAATTCTTACAGGGGCTTGCACGACAATAAGCACAATGCTACCCAAATATCTAACATCTCCCACATCATTTGTATATCAAAATATAACCGAAAACACATTACTCAAACTTCACAAATATCTCACATATCACTTACTCGATAATAAACTCAAAGATCAAATATTATATATTACACAAATAATTTGTAGGGTAGATCAGCCCATAAAATCAAATATTTACTCCACTAAGATGAGCTCAAACAAAAAAAATATAAAACACGAAAGTCGTAGAGGATTCCGAGACCTTTCCAGAATGGTAAGGCTCGTTAAAAACGGAGAAGTAACGAATTCAGAAACAATGAAAATGCGGACTGCAATAACAGAATCAGGCACTGATCACAGTAGTAATTCGATATTTAAGACATTGAAATCACATAATTGGTCAACGGAATATGAATACAAAACACAGAGGTCGAAACGAGCTTTCCAGAATGGTATTGCTCATAATAATCGGATAAAAACTCAATTTACTACGAATTTTCGAAGTTATAATATACCAACAGAAATTAACGCACCAGATTATACAAACGGCAGATTTTGACCAATATACAAGCAGAATTTCACAAAACACAAAGAATGAAAGTTGTAGATAATTCAATTATCTTTCCAGGAGATCAAGAATCAACACAATCCGATGAACAATGAATTTTGCACGAATTTAACAAGAAATCAGATGTACAAAATTGGGATAACAAGACATACAAAGAGAGACAAGATTACCCGTACCTTAGACCTTAATGATTATCACTAATTCTCAACAAATTCAGCCCTTCCAAGCCAATCCAAGAACCCTAATTTGTATAACAAAGTCATGGATATTATAAAACTCAATCTCTTATACATGTATATATAAATCGAAGAGTCTCTAATCTTTTACCTTAATCCGAAGAACCCTAGTATTTACGTTAGTAATCTCCTCTTCTCTTTCTTCTCTTTCTTCTTCTCTCTCTTTTCCTTCTTCTTTCTGACCCAAAAGTAACGTAAGTCTTCTCTTTTTGTTTTCCTTGTCTTTTTATTAAACCTTTACTCTCTTTTTTTTTTATTTTTTTTTTCTATTCTTCTATTTTATTCTCTCTATTATTTCTTTTATTACTAATAATCTTAAAACAATATTCTAAATATAAAAAATATATATACTTACACATAAAATAATATTAATAAATCACTAATATTATTATTAATAATAATCGAATAAAATCCTAAAAAAATACGGGATGTTACATTCTTCCCTCCTAATAGAAATTTCGTCCTCGAAATTAATCTTCTCCACCTTACTCGAACAGATGTCGATAAAGAACATGAACAATTTTTGCTGGTCTCCCAAGTAGCCTCTTACATTGCTAACATTCCAAAAACCTCACTTTCTACTTTCGCACTTAGTATAAAACTATGTCGAAACATATAGCTTTCTTGTTATCCTCCATGGTTCAAATATTCATTAACGATCTAACGTTAGCCGTACAGCATCTATAACCCAAATCTAATTAGCAGCTCTCGTAACTATAGAACACGGCTAAAGATCCCACGTAAAGATGATTCTAGTTAATCACGCAGAGATATCAAAAGAACACGAAACGAATAATATTCTTAACTAACGATCCATCACACGGTCTACCCATACTCACAGGTCAAGCCTAAAGGCAAGTCTAATGCTCAAACTCTATCTTACAACTACCCAAACCTCACAATCGAGCCTAAAGGCAAGTCTACAGAATCTTAAAACACTAGCTCTGATACCAACTTTAACTTCCCTACAATTACACTTAATTTTAAAATCCACTAAAAATTGAATAAAACGATACAACTTCTCAAAACCCAAAATCTTACAATTCATAAATTAAAAGTACAACTAGATTCTCCAAATATTGGAACTCGCACTCTTCCCAATAAGTAGCCCACCTAAATAAGATCACCTGCCGGGAAAAATAAGAGAAACAAAGGATCGGCAGTGAGCGAAAGGCTCATATACGGATATCAAAATAATGAATAAAAGCTGGATGAAAACTACATACGAAGACAATATAACTGAACAAAGTTACAGACAATGAGTTTACGAACAAAATTGAATATCCAAATAAAGAACAATGCAAAGCTGCACAAAGACTAAGATGATGAAATGACGAATAAAAATCGAATATCTGAATTAAGAACAAGTACATATAGAATGAGACAATTAGAAAAAAGGACACTCAACTCATAATTTTTAAAAAATATAAATGATTTCAAATTAAAACATAATCTTACTCTTACAAATAGGCGTACAGCTTACACGTAATAATCACAGCTATTAAATCCAAAATTTAATTAATAAAATATAATGAAACACATACTCTTACAATTACAAATAATATTCAAAGTAACTTACTTACTAACATGGGAGACGATCTTACAGGGGCTTGCAAAGTACAAAGCAAATGCTACCCAAAATCTTACAGGGGCTTGCTTAACGCTACCCAAATTCTTACAGGGGCTTGCTTAACGCTACCCAAATTCTTACAAGGGCTTGCACGACAATAAGCACAATGCTACCCAAATATCTAACATCTCCCACATCATTTGTATATCAAAATATAACCGAAAACACATTACTCAAACTTCACAAATATCTCACATATCACTTACTCGATAATAAACTCAAAGATCAAATATTATATATTACACAAATAATTTGTACTGTAGATCAGCCCATAAAATCAAATATTTACTCGACAAAGATGAGCTCAAACAAAAAAATATAAAACACGAAAGTCATAGAGGATTCCGAGACCTTTCCAGAATGGTAAGGCTCGTTAAAAACGGAGAAGTAACGAATTCAGAAACAATGAAAATGCGGACTGCAATAACAGAATCAGGCACTGATCACAGTAGTAATTCGATATTTAAGACATTGAAATCACATAATTGGTCAGCGGAATATGAATACAAAACACAGAGGTCGAAACGAGCTTTCCAGAATGGTATTGCTCATAATAATCGGATAAAAACTCAATTTACTACGAATTTTCGAAGTTATGATATACCAACAGAAATTAACGCACCAGATTATACAAACGGCAGATTTTGACCAATATACAAGCAGAATTTCACAAAACACAAAGAATGAAAGTTGTAGATAATTCAATTATCTTTCCAGGAGATCAAGAATCAACACAATCCGATGAACAATGAATTTTGCACGAATTTAACAAGAAATCAGATGTACAAAATTGGGATAACAAGACATACAAAGAGAGACAAGATTACCCGTACCTTAGACCTTAATGATTATCACTAATTCTCAACAAATTCAGCCCTTCCAAGCCAATCCAAGAACCCTAATTTGTATAACAAAGTCATGGATATTATAAAACTCAATCTCTTATACATGTATATATAAATCGAAGAGTCTCTAATCTTTTACCTTAATCCGAAGAACCCTAGTATTACGTTAGTAATCTCCTCTTCTCTTTCTTCTCTTTCTTCTTCTCTCTCTTTTCCTTCTTCTTTCTGACCCAAAAGTAACGTAAGTCTTCTCTTTTTGTTTTCCTTGTCTTTTTATTAAACCTTTACTCTCTTTTTTTATTTTTTTTTCTATTCTTCTATTTTATTCTCTCTATTATTTCTTTTATTACTAATAATCTTAAAACAATATTCTAAATATAAAAAATATATATACTTACAAATAAAATAATATTAATAAATCACTAATATTATTATTAATAATAATCGAATAAAATCCTAAAAAAATACGGGATGTTACACTTATTCTTTGCCGGAAACGCTAATTAACACTTGGTTACCAGTAAAACGCTGATTGAACCTTTGTCTTGGTTTGAAAACGCCAGTTTATCATTTGTTTACGTTGAAAACGCTAATTAAAAAGTTGTCTACGCTGAAGATGTCAAGTGCTGTTCACACAGCAAACGCTATTTCAGATGTCGTTTTGACTTAAAACGTTACTTCAATTTTGTATTTGAAAGCCAACACGTATTCTTTACCATAAACGCAAATTAAAACTTTGTTACAACGAAAACGTTGATTGAACCTTTGTTTTGGGTGTAAAACTCTATTTTAAGCTTTGTTTCATCCTGAAAAATTGCACTTTATAACTACAGAAAACGTTGTTTTAAACTTTGTTTGAACTGGTAACGCTAATTGAAAATTTGTTAGAGGAAGAAAACGCGATTTCGTATTTTGTTTTAGGTTGAAAACGCGAATTCGTATTTCGTTTGACGTTGAAAACGCAATATCGTATTTCGTTTACTGGTCAAAACGCTAATTAAAACTTTGTCTTCAACAGAAATTCACAGAAAGATTTCACAAGACAGAAACTAAAACCTGCCCCATAAAATACTAAGAAACAACATCATATTTAAACTATAACAAATGGCAAGATAAATGTATAGCTCCATATCAAATATCCATGAAAACAAGAACCCAAATTAATCCGAATATGCATAAAAGTAGAAGGCAATTAAACCATAACATAATCCGAATGAAAGTATAGAACTAAGGAGCCGATGTTGAAGTGTTAGGAACCGTTGAAGACTTGCTTTTCTTCCCACGAGGTGTTTGAAAATCCATTGCATTTTGAAATCTTGTCGACTTTATTCTTCCTTTCTTCTTCTCAACATCTTCATCATGAATGACTTTTGGAAAATCAATTTCATTTGGCCAACTCGGTTCACCTTTCTTAGGTATTGGTTCAAATATACCATTATAAATCTTTGACAAGTTCTCCAACTTATACCACTCGCCAACAAACATTTCATGCTTCATTTTCATATGAGCACAACACGCAATCAAGTGGGAACAAGGGGTCCGACAAGTTTGCCATTTCCCACATGAACACACGGACTAATGGATTCGAACGGTGTGGCTATTACCTCCCTTCAATCCAACCTTCCTAGTAACTATCTCAAACAACCAAGAATTACGATCAAAAATCTTCACATGATGTCCACTAGCATGTGATATAGCTCGACTCAATAGCTTGTTAGCATATTTAGTGAAAATTTGACCTTTCAAAGTTTGTGATGCAATCTCCACGCGTCTCTGATCAAAGTACTCAACAGTCTTCAGAAACAATTCTCGAACCAAAGAAGTAACCGGGAGTTTTCGGGCATCAAGAATAGCGTTGTTCCAACTTTCAGCATGGTTCGTAGTCATAATACCAAAGCGCTTCTGCCCATCATGTGCTAATGACCACTTTATCAAAGGATTATTCTCAAACCATTGAGCCACCCTAGGCTCTACTGTCAACAACTGCTCCCATAACATATCAAATTTCTTCGGTTGCACCTGAGAAGCCAACTCCACAACCCTAACCCTCAACCCTTTCTTGCTATGTGCAGACGCAAAATTTGCAGCAAGGTGTCTGATACAAAACTGGTGGTGGTCATGGGGCTCACACCATCCTACGGTCTACATGGCTGCCATAATCCCGACATGTCGATCAGATATGACACATATGCCATGCCTGCTACGAACCACAAATCCCCTCAACCAATCCCAGCTTGATAAGTTCTCAGCTTCGACTATTGCAAATGCCAATGGCAGAATATGACTGAATCCATCTACTGCTGTAGCACTCAGAAGAACACCCTTGTAAGGTCCATAGAGATGAGTGCCATCTATCTGAATAACTGGGATGCAGTGCTCAAATCCATCAATACATGGCTTAAAAGCCCAAAATACTCTCTTGAATGTCACTTCCTGTTTCAAATGAACATACACATTAATCAAAAATTATATTACGGGACGCATAAGAGTGTACAACTAACATAAACATATAGAACAATGTACTACTAGTGTGTAATTTTTAAAAAGATACCTCTAAATTCCCATGATCTCCTAACTCATCCTCTTTAAAGAACCAATCAACCTTGGTGCCGACATTGAATGACTGCATTGCTTCCATCAAATGTGGAAGGTCTTCATATGATCCTTCCCAAGACCCATGTACTTCACCCATTGCAATTTTCTTGGCATTTCTAATCTTCTTCCGACCTGGTTGGTAACCAAACACATTTTTCGCTGTCGCCATTAATACTTTTTTCTTGATAGCTGGATCAGCAACAATTTGTGCTTTGATTGTTTCAACAATTTCCGAAGAATTCAAGTTGGGGTGATCCTGTGTCATAGTGGTGCTCATACAAGTGTATGGCCCCGAAGTTTCCATGATTTGGAAACTACCATGTGCACTACACTTCCTAGCTTTTAACATCCACGCACAACCATCACTTTTCCATTTACAAGCCACATGCCAATTTAAATGATCCGATCTAGTAACAATAATCTCTTGATGACTACGAATGTGAAATTGTTTTACACTATGTAACAATTCCTCTTTTAAACCAAATAGCATCCCTTTTCTCAACTCCATAGGACTCAACACATCACCACAGGTTCTTAAAATCGAATCATCAAAAGAAGCCATATTAATTAGTTTTTCAATCGCCATCCCACTTTCACCAACTTCATTACCCTCCAAATATCTATCACTAGTCTTTCCTCCACCAAAACACGCATTACTACTCGTCTCTCCCCCAAAACACATGCTACTACTCGTTCTTCCTTCCAAATAACCATGACTACTCGTTTCCCCAATCCTCAAACTACTTTCATTCAAACTACTTTCATTCATTCCACATTTCACAATTTTTTCCACATAAATCTCAACAAAATACGGGGTTCCCTTGGAAACAACTACACCAAACATCAACTCAACATCATCATCATCATCAATTGGCACAATCCCAAATTTCATGGCATCCGGATTTTTACATCTATAAAACAACTTCAATTCATACTTACTCTTCTCAATTCTCAATTTCAAAAACAAGAAATTACACAAATTATCAAAATTCATACTAGCATCAAGTCTAACATGCTTCGAAATGGGTTCATCGTAAACAAAACCATCTAATTGAGTTTGTCGAATATTACCATCGATGTATATCCATGCTAAAACGGAATCTGATTTTGAACCCGAACCCGATGCCATGATTAAATTAATCGACCTTGAAATTAAAATTCACATGATTGAGATGAGAATTGAGAATTAATATATATATTTAGTTAATCGATTTTGAGAGTGAGGAGCAGTAGCTGTGAGCAGCAGTGAGGTCTTTGTAATGAGAGTAACTACATACGGGTTATACAGACGGGTTAAGTATATTTACGTAAAACGCTAGACGAACAAGCGTTTTCTGTAGTTTAAAATATACTGAAAAACGCTACTTTATCTATGGTTTTAACTAAAGTCGCGTTTAAAACGCTAAAGCGTTTCACGTTTTGGATGGAAAATGCTAGTTTATCATTGGTTTATGCTGAAAATGCTGATTTAAAAGTTGTTTATGCGGAAAACAATATTAAAACGCTGCACGATAATTCGTTTACAACAAAATGCAATTTGAAGTGGTGTTTCGAATATTTAATTTCTCTTGCTGAAAACGCTAATTGAAACTTTGTGTTCGGTATAAACGCTAATTTAAACTGTGTTTTCGCAGAAAATGCTAATTTAAGTTTTGTTCTTATCGTCAATTCAAACGCTACACGAAAATTCGTTTAAAAATTAAACGCTATATGAAGTGGTGTTTATTGTATAAAACGCTAAACTAAGTTGTGTTTTCTGGAGTAAACGCTAATTTAAGTTTCATTTTCTGAAGGAAACACTACATTATAATTCGTTTAAAGTTAAAATGAAATTTAAAGTTATGTTTACTGCTGGAAAACGCTAGTTTAAGTTTTGTCTTCATTTTTTAAAACACTAAACAAATTGTGTTGCACAGGTTTTCCCTGTTTGCAGAACCTGGTTTTCAACAAACTCAAAATCCATTACAGACTCCAAAAAAAACAGCTAAAAACATAATTGCAGTTGCAAAAAATCCACTCAGGAAATAACTAAATCCAGCTTAGCATCATTTACGTTTAGCGCATTTCTCACCATCAGTACCACGTTTTGTTGGTTTACGTGACCTCTTTGAACGTCGTCGCTCGTAGACATCTATGATCTGGTCAGCTTTCTTAGACTTGGATGGATTGGCAGCTTGAGAAGAATCACTTGCTTGTGTAAGAGGAAGTTGTGATGACTGAGTAGACTGCGAGGAGGTGACTGAAAAATATCACCAATATTAGCACTAAAACTCAACAGCAAATAGCGAAAGAGGGAAGAATGGAGAGAGATGCTTATTTACCATCATGACTACTAGGTGGTGTCGGTGTGAGTCCTAGATCAAAAGAAGGATACCAATCATGTCCACTAGTCGTCTCGGGCACAATGGCGGGCACAATGACAGGTGGATTAGGAATAGTAGTAGGTGGAGGCTGCTGAGTAGTAGTAGCATGGTCACTAGACTTCTGTGGAGTCGGCGTGAGGCCTAGATCAAAAGAAGGACACCAATCAAGTCGCCTAGTCGTCTCAGGCACAATGACAGGTGGATCAGAAACGGTAGTACGTGGAGTAGTACCATGGTCAGTAGACTGATGCGAAGTCATCTCAGGCACAATGACAGGTGGATCAGGAACGATAGTAGGTGGAGGATGCTGAGTAGTAGCATGGTCAGTAGACTGATGTGGAGTCGTCTCAGGCACAATGACAGGTGGATCAGGAATGGTAGTAGGTGGCTCGGGACATCAACATGGCCTCCACCATCAACTAAAGCATCATGCTCATCTCCTGGGACATGTGGATCGGGAACAAGTTGATCAACTCGACGTCGTGGAGGACGTCCACCACCACGGCCTCCTCGACCGCCCCGTTTAGGACGACGCCCGGGATCTTGCCTCCCCTCCATTTCTCTATTTTGACGATCCTCCAACGAAAAGGCATCAAAACCATATAAAGAGCGATGATCCAACTGAGTTAAACCCTCGGTAGCTAATAAACACAAATCTGGTAGATCTTTTCGAGTGCGATCCTATAGTCTTTAATAAGCCTCCCTACAACACAAAACATAAAGAGCACATGTTACCAATCAAATTGCACCACGTATATCAAACTAATACTACTACATAAACTATATCAACTAATAAACGAGGCAGTAACTTACAAATGATTAATGTTTACATAAATGAATTACAAAGCAAATGAACAAATAGTACTACAATCTAACAACAACGAAAGGAAAATGGAAGCATAGAGTACTTACTAGGTAAACATGAAGTGCACCGACACGAGAAATAAACCTCACGGTCCTCTCAAGATACCAATCAAGATAATCGGGTGTGGTACCATCACCGTCAATCAACTCTGACTGGAAGATATTATTCAAACGAGCGTTCCAGATATCAATGCTTCCTTGATGTCTAACAACCCAATTAATAACTGAATTTCCCTTCAATGTCATCTTATGATGGGCAGTCGTGTACACCACATCACGGGGAACAGCCTGTAACATCCAAAACTGTCTCGCAACTCTGTCAGGTACATGAGCCTCCGCAATGAACACACAAATCATCGGACCACAATAACGCCAGATATGCTGACCACTCAACCAATACGGGGGCAAGAAAGCAAGGATAACAGTAGAGTAAGGCTGCCAGATGAACTGAGATGGTGATAACTCATCTAGAATAGTATGTGTAACAGATAAAGTATGACCAGCCTTCTCCAAAAATGAGTGACCACCGAGCCACCTACAAACATCGATAAGAGACACAAATACAAAAACGTCAAAGCAAATTATTTGTTTGTTACCGAGTCCAATTCGTCATTCTAAATATTTTTAAAACCCTAAATGGGAATGGTGAACCCTAAAAGTTAATTGCTGAACCCCTAAAGCTAATTAAAATTGTATTTTTTAAATTTAAAAATTGAATCCGGCGTCCTGATTTTTAAACGCTAACGCGTTTAAAAATCAGGATAAGTTAGGGTTTAGGGTTGTTTTTAGGGTTGTAAACAACCCTAAACCCTAAGTTCGTATACCGTTGATTCGTCATTCTAAATATTTCTAAAACCCTAAATGGGAATGGTGAACCATAAAAGTTAACTGTTGAACCCTAAGGGAATACAGATATTATACATAAATGCTTATAAATTAAAACTACAAATGTCATTTACCTCGCTCCATATGGGCCTGCAAGCTGCCCTTCCCAGAAATGATCATTAACTAGAGGACCCACATGCAATGAATCAAGCCTCCAGAGTGATCAGTGAACAAACATCGCCCAAGCAACTGAATCAAATAACATCTAGTATGGTGCCTCACCTCATCATCAGATGCATCCTCAGATAAACTATGAGGAGTAGTGGAACTGAACCAACTTAACTGCAGTCTAGATCCATTAAAACGAGTCGCTGGAGGAACAGCACCAAATATAGAGCCAACAGTATCAGCCCAAGTCATATTAGGGGCTAGGGTTGGGATCACAAATAACAGGGTTCCCATCAATAGGAAGGCCAAGAAGCACCCCGACATCCTGAAGTGTCACTGTACACTCTCCCATAGGCAAATGGAAAGTATGTGTCTGCGGTCTCCAACGCTCCAACAATGCTGATAACAGACTCCAATCGAGCTGTAAGGAAGACACCCTGGAAACACCATAAAATCCAGTGGACTGTAATATAGGGATCATCCGATGGTCCAAGGTAGGAAGTGAATCATTATTAGGATTATGTTTTCGAAATTTCTGGGGATCTCCACCACCAACTTTCCAAATTTCCTTAGATCTATGTTTGTCCTGGAGATAAAGAAGACTAGTATTCCGAGGTCCCAGATGCATAGCCTGTTGACAAATCCAGATAGAAACAAAGTTATAATAACACACAATAGTAAATATAATACAGTTAGCATGCCATTGAAGGTTTATGTTCGAATGCAGAAAGAAGGGTTTAATTTTATGGATTATACGCTTGTGAGTGTGTTGAATAAGCGGAAGTCTCAAACTCTATCATTATACTACAACAGAAATTGGGAGAGAGCTGCAATTGATCAATCTCCCAATATTGTACATGATGGAAAACCAGGTGAAGGATCCTAAAGAGTGTTTGTACAGCGGAAGTCAGAAGAATTATGGTAATACAACTTTTATATTCGAAATGTACTCCGGTCCCTTGTTACTTATAGACTAACAATTATTATCATAACATTACAGGTATGAGATGCAAGATCTACATGTTTCTGAGAATCTTCCTCAGATGGTTGCACTTTCAGAGACGTATATGCAGATTTATGAGCAGCAAGAACATCATTAAATTCAATAGAATTATTGTTGTCCTGTTTTCGTTATGGCCAAGGAGAAGCGAACACTAGAAGTGTGTCAAGGTGGCTGACATTGTAGCTTGAATAAGATAAAGAAATATCAAATTGCTGAATTGTGTTTCAATAATTGCCATACTCAAACACACAATACTACCAACCAATGTAATCACAGTTAATCAAAAATAGAACACAAAATCACTAAAGACCAATTAAGTACAGCCTAATTAAGCAACACAATCCACAATTCAAGCCCTAATCTATCCACACAGCAGATAGACATGATGCTTATACTGAAAATGACAATTAAAAAATCGAAATTAAGTAACTAAAACTGACTGTAAATGCAAAAGAAGAAGGAAATCATACATTAATTTCCATGATTTTGCAGAGAAATATGAATTGCTAAAATCCCAAATTCGTCGCAGCAGGTTCCCTTTCAATTCTACAACAGTCTCTCTATATCGTACTAATCAAGTAAACAGTCATATTAATGTATGACTAACATATACATACAAAGATTAAGTGATATCTAGCGAGAAATTAGAGGCCCAGTGAGAGAGAAGAGAGCGATTATCAATGTGGTTGTGTTATGTTATTTTAATTTAAGAAAGGGTAAAGCGAGGGTTTGGGTTTTAAAAAGGTTAAAACGCAGGATTATGTAGCGTTGTTGGGTTAGTATTGTAACGCTACATGATATTTTGTTTTGGAATGATATTTGGTGCCAATATTTTCAGTTGTGACATTTTGAACCAATTAATCTAAAATAGTGATATTGTGGGCCTTTTTTCTTCTTTTTTTTACTGACCATCTCGACGAAGCTTCGTTACCTTGCTCCGTCAACAGATCCATAATTTTTGGGTGATCTTAAATCTGGAAAAGTTCACCTTTGATGATTTTTATAAATTTGGTGATTTTATTTTTATTTTTTCTAATTTTTAGCTTTTCTGAATTAGTGATATGGCAATGTATTACTAATGTTGAAGGCAATGTAGAAAGTGGTGGTGATAATCGATGGTGATTAATCGATGGTGGTGATACAACAGTTTTGGTAATTTGATTGTGGTGATTTTCTTATTAATGTTGTAATTTTTTCTAAACTGTGATGATTTTAGTTTTGCTGTTGGTGATTTATTATTAATCGTCGGAGGTGATGGTCATCCAAAATGGTGGTCGTCGATAACTGAAAATGGTGGATGGTTGAAGAAGAAAAAAGATGGTGATTAGTTATTAAAATATTACTAAAATTTAAAATTAATGAATGATAGTAGCATGAAGATATGATATGAATGAATGTTTAGGAATAGATTTCACAATAGCAAGACCCTGATTATATGCTTCTTTTCTCCTAATCTAATATCTACTTAAAACTTTTGTGTCCCACAACCCAGTACATTTAACATTATTCCCAACCCCAAAAATAAAAAATATATATTACTGTAATACATCATCAGGCATTGCGAAGGAGTTAAGGGGAGACCCTGTGGTGGTTTTCTTTTGTTAAGCTGGCATTCGGAAGGAATTACAAATTGGCCCCAAAAATAAAAGATACCTTAATTATTGGTACTCCTTTTTGAAGTAAGGATTTTAAAAGTCTTCTTTAAGCATCAAAATCAAGTAGTAGCTTTTGATTTCATTAGTCAATTTGGTCTCCTCTCCTCCCAATTATATATGCTACAGACGAACAGATGTATATATAGTTTTCTTAATACACACACACACACACATGTATATGCTACAACAATGGGAGTCCAAACTGTGAATTGTGTTTCTTGGCCACATTTACACAGATAAAGGACTCCGCACCTCAATATCATTCGTCTCAGAGACACAATCAACCCTATTTGTGAAGCTTCGTTGAGAACTGTTAGTAGATGGTGAATGATCCTCTAGGCTGTAATTCCACAGGTCTTTTAGTTCGCCTCTTATTAAACCCAATATCACAATTGTCCCTAGGCCACATACGAACATCAAAATGGCAGAAAGTAAGATATTAAGAAACAAGAAATCCAACATAAACATCCGTTGAAGTGGAAAAGATAGCTTCAACTGTCATAGCAGTATATAGACCTTACCTAGAGTACATGGAACGAGATAAAGAAGAGCAGGTTGGCCATGGCCGTTCATTAGATACAAAGCTAGGTAAGTGAAAAAAAGGCCTGCAGTAGGGAACCATTATTAGTAACAAATGCTTCGTGTTGTAATAATAATTTGACACAGGAGCTACCCATCCATTTAAATACGCACATCCAGTTCGTGAGCTGTAGTAAACCTCACCATCATATCAACTAATGAAACCAAAAAGAATAAATAAATACAATAATGCCTCATATGGTAGGTTTTGTCCAGATCAAAAAGATATAATCACTACTCCACTAATTTAATGATAAGGCCATTTGAACTTCTCAACATCTTTCGGGCATTTTTTTCAATATAGACCATATATTCTGACAAAACAACCAAATGCACTGAGCCACAGACCATTAACATCAGAACATTTCAAGCACATAATTTGTGCAGGCCTATCTGTCAGGGACATTAGGAACACAACTAAAATCCGAGTCCCAAGCACACCCAGACTTATGGGTTGGCCCAAGAGGCCAAGACCAAACCCACAGGAAGAATAATAGCGTCTCTGACATCTTGGTTTTAAACTTCTTTCTTACAAAACTACGGCACATTCCACTCAACTAGGAGAATAATACAGTCTCTAAGATCTTGGTTTTAAACTATTTTCTTACCAAACAACGGCACATTCCACTCATTCCCTATCACCTCTGTTACTCGGACTCTTTGTTTTTGTCTTCGTATCTGAGTCGATTAGGCATGACATGAGTCTGGGTATGGGATCTGAGTTGGATCCCACATGTTTGAAGTTTGAACGGGTTCACCTTGCACAACTCTAGTTCGAAAAAAAATTTAAGGCATCCTAACAAGTTGTTCACATAAAGCAAGGCCCTTGGAAGACTTGCTTTTTTATTATCCTTTTGATTTTATACTATGTATTCAACATATATAATCAAGTGTATTAACAGTAGACGCTAATCAGAAAATCGTAGAGTTAAATTTGAATGCCAAGTCCCTGCACAGGTGTCCAGTTTCGGGTTCATACCTAGGAATCCTAAAGTCTTTAGAAAAAAAAAGTCGGCACATGGATCACATCAGTGTCCAACACTCTGACCCAATTACAGGTAACAATAGCCTATCACTAGTTAATTAATGCCTCCGCTCATGTAAAATATGAATATATTCACTTTGGTAGAATGTTCAAATGTTGATGATTCTGTCATGTTTTAAAAGTAGCCAACTAGTGATTTATTATTAGATTAACATGTGAAGTAGATTTACCTTATTTTACTTCATAGTTGACCAAGAAGACATGCAAAAATAATGATGTGCTTATTAACAAGGAAGGAATACATAATAGTGCGAGAATACAAACCTAGTCCGTAGCCAACTGTCAACCAAAGAAAATATCCACTAGCCAGACCTTTTTTCTTTTCTTTGTCATATCTACATAACCACACCCACAACAGTAATGTTAAAAAAGGAGGAAACAAGAAGCTTCAAATTTTACCAAATGCTTTGTTATGTCAAACAGTGAAAGATGAGGATAACATATAAATATACAATTGAAATGTGAGAACCAACCAGAAGATCTACAATGCAAGAGGTAGACGATATCCACTAACTTAATCATAAAACATGGAGAACATAAAAAAAATTAATAAAATAAAATGCCCGGCCTTTATCCTGCACACACCAATGAGGATAAGTATGAAAAATAATGCCAGGCTTGGAGTTTCTAAAGGCCACTATAGAAAACCTTTCTATTAATGCGGTCTATATTCATATTTAATGAATGTTTTCTGACAATCTGACTTGTACAAATGTGAAGATTATGTCAAAATATTTTTGTTGAATAATTTTTATGTAAATTTAAGTTGTAGAGACTTTTATAACGATATTCTTTTATTATATAATGTTAACGGTAGAGATTGATCGTTAATTTTTGTTAAAAAGTGATTGATCCAAATTACTAAATCATTTGAAAATTTGCATATTTATTTATTTAAAACAAGATATCTACATCCGTACAGTTGCATTTGGAGCACAGATATTTTTCATTGCTACAAGAAACATATACATATCTTCAACTGTGTTCTATTTAGAAGAAGTAGTAATCAAGAGTAGATCAAACAAAAATAAATAAATAGTCCAAGATCCCGCATAAGATGAGAAAGTTTGAAAGGGTGTATAAACACAAGTGAGCTATCGGGTATCTTGTGGTGGTTAAATTGTTTCATCATGAAAAAGGAAGGGCAAAGTAAAAAAGACCTCGCAAATGGGCTAAGCATACAGGGACGTGTAGGGCCAAGCTAAAAACCAGATTCACAAGGGGGATAAAGATATAGTGAAATGCAGTACCAGAAATAAAAAAATCATCTCGAGAGCATGCCCCTGAACCCTCAGACATAAATCTCTTTTATATCCAATTTTCACACATTCAGACATAGTTGATGGCCACCATATGACATGAGAAATTAAGGATCAATGAATCAGATCTTGTGCCAATGAGAGGTTTAAGTTACTATTTTTTACGGTTTACCTCAGTGAAAATGCAACAAGCAAACCGGGGAATACAAGATCCCCAAATCCAATCATGTTATATCCACCAAAAGGATCGAAAAACCGAGGGACTCTCAAAAGCATCGGAATGGATTCCCCGCCACTATTATCACCTTCAGCAACCTACAAACGAAGGATAACAAAGATTGAGAAGATATTTGCTTACAAAGGTGGTCCTTGATGGATAAATAATCAAAGTGATATGCTGGTTTCCATAAAATTCAGCTAAGTTCCAAATTTCAGCATAAAAATACACTAATTGCACACAAATGATCTAATTCTATGCTAATATTTTTGCACCTTTTTTACTTTTCTTCCGCTTATGCCAATTTTATTTCAAAAAGAATATCTGTTGTCCCAAACTTAACGCCTGAAACTCAACTTTGTGAGCATATTAATTTTCACTTATATATATATTTTCTATATCCTATACTAAAGTAGAATCTTTGCAAGCATTTTCCCTCCCTTCTTCCCACCTAACTGATTTAATAGCTTTCTCTCTCCCCTCTAAAATCTAAATTATTAACTCCGCATATTTTCTCTTTTTTTTAAATTTAATTTTTTTTCTTTATTATCATTCAATACCTAATTCGTGCTTCACCAACGATCCTGGATCAATTGAGTTCAGAACTGGAGCTCCTGGTAGAACCTGAACAGCTTGGGGGTGCGTAAGGTGGGGCACTGATCCATCAGGACATTTAGAAGTTCTTTTGAAATGGAACAATTTGCCAGCTTTTGAAGCTACATGGGAAGAGTTTGAAGCCATTGCTGCTAGGTTTCCTTCTTTCCACCTTGAGGACAAGGTGCATCTTTGGAAGGTATTGCAATACACAATATTGGACAAGCCAAACCGTTGGTGATATATAACAGGCGTAGACAGAAGGGTAAAAGTAAAACAGTCAATGCAGCTGGGGACGATGCAAAAGAAACGTAGATATAAATAAAAGAAAAGGAGAAAAGGAAAATAAAGAAGAAAAGATTGGTGGGGGTCCAGAAGAGAAGATAAAAAGGGGAAAAGAGAAGTTTAATTAGGTATCATAGTAAGTCGAGTTTACACGTTTTGGGAGAGATCTGGCCTCTCGAATGTCCAGGAGTTGTAATTGCAGTCTGTACTGAGTTTTACACTACCTTATTATCGGAAATTATGAGTAATACAGTTCTGTTCTTATTCTATTGTGTTTGGTCTGATACTTGTCCGCTGTGTTCTTACTTTGGCTGTGTAACATCAGTTGTAGTGTATAACAGGTGATCAGTTAATATACATTACGTGGGAGTGGGTTAATCATTAATTATAATTTATAATATATAATACTATGTAATTCTTTGTAAGTTAAAATAAACAACATTAATAAGAAACTAAATCCAAGTCTAATAACAAAATTGTCAGTTTGTTGCCAAGTAAAATAAAAGATTGAATCCTTATATTAACAACTACTGACTATAATTTAATAATATGTACACTCTAAACAAGTAAAAAATTTGAGCAAATTAAAATCATAAAGAAACAAAAGAAACTATATCTAATAAGGATGTTGTCACCATATATACTTAAATTGGAGGAGAGTTTTTATATAAAACTTCATAGATACTATGTACACATCACACAAGTTTATGCTAGTCTTGATGATATTTAAAGTTTATTATGATAAAGTTAAACTATAATTGTTAATAAAGTACGTGAGTTTAAAAAACATTTACATATTATATTAACTAATATGAAATATGCTATTTTGAAGATATCTTATACATTAATCAGAAAAAACGTGTATTTGCATGGCTATTATTTAAAACGTATTTATATTGTCAAAAGTATAATGATAAAAACTAATTCTAAACATGTTAAAAAAGGCAAACCTATGGAATTCCAAATAATATTGTGAAAAGCATCCATACTCGCGCTCTATACAAGAAGTCACAAGACCTATGTGTAGAAGAGTAGCAATATTCTGAGGAACTGAAAACGGCAATACAGTGCGATTTGTAATCAAAAACTAGATGGAAACTATAAAAAAATATCTAACTATTGCATAAAGCTAAATTTAACAATACACCGAAAAACGCAACTTTGATCACTTCCACGATTCCATCTCAAACAGTCAAATGCAACCCACTGAATCACTTCTTTCACTCTTAATGAACAGAGAGAAGAATTTACAGCCCCCAAAATAAGATTTTTTCAAGAACAATAAGACTTTGGTTAATTGATGTCCACTGACGTACATCTAATATGTTTGAGACTACCTTAAAAATGGCTCTTGCCATCTTCCTGAGTTTGTGTTTTCACAACACTAATCCCAAAAATGAACCTCATTTACCAGACGTAGGCCGTGTTAGAAGTGTAAGTCAGAACTGAGATAACTTAATAACGAGTACTACAATGGTTAGCAATAGATGGTTACTGAATTGGCACATTAGTGATTAACATCTCGGACTTCGTAAGTTTCCGTCAATGGTGATGTAAAAACACGCTTACTTGAACTTCACGAATAGGAGCAAAATTTGTGAGTCAAGAAGTTGCAACTATGCTTACGTTCAACAAAACTTACGACTTTATCTAAAAGATTATTCCAAAAAGAATAAAAAAAAAAACAGAATTATTTTTCTATAAAAGCCAGCCAAACAATTTTGAAGCATTAGAGTTGGGTTGACTGATGCATTAGCTATTTCAGTTATGTTTGTGACTATGCCAAGTTTTATATCACTAACTATTTGACATTTAGAACCAGTACAAAGTTTGTTTCAGTAAGTGCATATATACATACTTTAAAAATATTTATACTACCGTCACAAAATCGCTCGTCAAATCACAGTTTGTGCATTGCACATTTGAAATATTTCTTGCCCTCACGAATTTTCACCTCTTAGTCTTTTGTTATTAGGGCAGAAAAACATATATGTTAATACATTGCCATACTATAGGCTTACAAAGTAACTACCTACATGGAAACATGAATATAACGAATACCTAAATATATAGAATAATACTCTTAACACTCCCCCTCAAGCTGGAGCATATATGTTAATCATGCCCAGCTTGCCACAAAGATACGATATTCTAGATGGACTTAAGGGTTCTCGACACATCTGCAACTTGTTCTGCAGTGCGCACATGTCTAGTGGTAATTGTTTCGGCTTCAACCTTTTCATGAATAGTGCAATCCCTCAAAATATGCTTTGTTCGTTCACGAAACTTTTCCAACACTGCCTTTCAAGAAAACTGGCATCCATAGTCCTTTAAGATACTGTCTACTAAAATCAACATGGACGGGATAAACTAAAAATACATTTTTGAGCTCTCTTTTAAGTCCTAATTCCTGAAAACGCTTGGTACTTCATAAAGTCCTATAATAATTTAAGATCGTTATCAATAATTTAATTTCTGACTAGCCAATTTGCTACTTCCTCCGTCCCTCTCATTTGTTTAAAAATGAGTTGGGCACGGAGGTTAAGAAAAAGTGTAAAGTAGTGGAGAAAATTAAGAAAAGTGAGTAACGTGGTGGGACCAATCAATATTTTATGTAATAATGTGAGTTTATTGGAGGAAAGTAGTGGGAGTAGTTACTTTTTATATTATAAAACTTTACTATTTTGGGTATGTTTTGTAATGTAAAGAATTGAGAGGGACATCCCAAAAAAGGAAAGTGTAAAGAAATGAGAGGGACATAGGGAGTATGTACTAAAAAACCTTAATGCACTTAAAATATCTGACACTCTTAAATTGTTTTCCAATGTAGACAAGGAACATTATAAGTGACTGAAGAACATCACAAGTACACTAAGCAACAGAACATGGATAGCATGAATGTCTATAGCTTGAATGGTTACAAATCAAAAAAGGTAGAGGGAAACAAAACCTGTCTATAGCTTGCATGGTTACAAATCAAAAAAGGAAGAGGAAAACAAAACTTACTGCGATCATAACACTGTTACCGAATATTTCAGGTGACAGAAAAACCCAAAAGATGTCGTAGAGGAAAGCACAGCAAAGAAGCACGGTAGCAACCTGAAGACAATATAACAATTGAAAAATAATGTGAAACCATGTGGCAGATATACATCTTCAATTATTATGCTACCTTTATATTGGGTAACTGAGCCAGTTGCAGAACCGTTATGATCAGAAAGATACCCTGAAACAGATTGATTCAGATTAATTCATGCAGAGAAGGATAAACATCGGAGACAAAGAGAAATGAGGTCAAAAATATTTAAATAACAGCATCAGTATCAATGATCGGATTTGAATGACAATCAACACACAATTAAAGTTCAATAGTTCTACAATACATAAAGAAAAGAGAAAAAAGTTACTGAGGTTGACCTCGGGGAAATTACCTGAGGTAATAGCTTTTTCAGTACAAAAAGTGGTGGCAATTTTGTAAATATATAAATTATTCTAAAATTACAGTTTTATCCACGTGTATTTAAATGGGTTTATAACCTCATGTAATTACCTGAGGTAATCTCAGGAACATGATACTCATTATGTAATTATAATTTGTATATATTATATGTTATAACTGTAAATATATACCACAATTGTCCAAACTTATAAAAATATATCACAAGCATTACTTATCAAAGTGTAAAATACATTTTCACACAAAATATTTTCGTTCTCGATCAAAGATTATTAGTAATACATGGCAATTGGCTAGGAGGAGAAGAAAGAAGAGGAAAGAGAGAGAAAGAAAGAGCACAACTAAAAGTAACTAGAAAATAGAACAGTGTGAGGGGAAAAAACAAGAGCCAAGTTCTCATAGGAAAAAATTGCAAGTTTATAGAAGACATTTATAGAGACAAGACATGGTGACAGACAGACAAGTTTGCCACGAGTACATGTGACGAGAATGCCTCGCTTTCTGTGCCAGGACGCAATGTCGTTGGCTCGGTGATGCCATGATAATAATGTTCATAAGAGTTTAATAAACACTTAATTCTTAAATTTTAAAAAAAAAACTTTGTTTGTTTACTAGGTTTTTCCAGTGATGAGTTTAATTTAGTGCATGGTAGCCGATGCGATTGTCTTTCAGTGAGCAAAGTGAACTGAGCTTTAGGCATGTTCAGGCTTCTCAGTGAAATCACATTTACTCCTCAATCAACTCCAGGATAATTCAACTTTTTACCAAAGCTGCACCATTGTTGTACAATAGCACTCTCGTCTAGTCCATCATATCACCCATCTCATTCATTGTTAGAATAATAAAAAGGTCATACAACACCTTCGAAAACCAATAACAACTCATACTTCTGGCACTTTTGAAAATGAGCAGATACTATTTCCAAAAAACATAAAGGTCAGGATATATATAGCTTATAGCCTCAATAATCATTTTTCTTTTGACAACAGAATAAACTAGAAAGGGCCATTGACAACAAGGCCAACTACACCAGACATGGCCACCCCTACAAGTCCTACATGATAAGCCCAGAAGGAAGACATCTGCAACCCTTTTAAAGTAAAACAGCTCAGTCTAGCATCACACTTATCCTGATTTCCTACATAAACTGAAACATTAGAACATTTTGGTGGTATTTTCATACCATTGTATATACCGGGAAATTAAATGACACAAACAAGAGAAAAGATTTCCACAGAAATCATCTCCAAACACTAAACTGATAAAAAAAATGCAATGCATTTAAAGTGTGGAGATCAAACATATGTAATACATTGAAAATAACAATCCACTATGGCAAAACACTGTTTGTAGCTCCTGTAATTGACATGTTATTTATAATCATATATAGCAACTGAATCAAGCTACTTGTTCAGATAAGAAACTGTAATACTTTCCATAGAGGATGTAGTAAACCAATCTAGAACAGAATAGCACTAATGATTAGGCTTACAAGAATGTCTTGTCCAATCCAAGAATATGATGCCTTCCGATGTGCAGCCCAGAAAACCGTAAATGCAAAGCAGAAGACGAAAACAATTAAAGAGAAAATAGAGACATTTCCGAATAACGGAATATTCACTTTTCTCTTCCCCAAGTTTCTCCATTTACTAATCAACAAGCAACAGAACAAGAAATCAGAAGTCAATAAGCAGTTAACTAGGTGTTTAATAATACACGAAACCAGTAGAATTCAGGTATACCTTGACAAAAGGGATACTACGCAACTATGCATTCCCTGATAACAAAAAATAAAAAATAAAAATTATCACAAAATTTTACAAAGTCTTTAGATTATATTTTAAATTAAAGCAGGTAACTGGTTTGCGCAAATCTGGAATGGTTAGCCACCTATAAAACCACATGATCCACTTTGTATCATCTCATTTCAAGGAAATTAGCTATTTATCAATCTGGAAATTTATAGCTATAACAAGATTTCTACGCTGATCTGTTTTGATTTTGTGAAATTTCTAGAGCTGTGAGGCAATAATTTTAGGGGTGTGCTTGCTCATAAGTTGGCCATGTTGATTGCAGGACAGCAAAATTATTTCTACAGTAAGTATTTACATCTGCTACAGTTAACACAGTACACAACAAAAATACATAGCGCTTGTTAATCTGTGTTTTAGTATCCTATGAAAAGAGAATCAGTTCATATATTTCAATCAAAACATGACACACATACATATTTCTTCGATATAAACTTCGTCACTATGCAGGAGACTGGTTAGACCTGGATGCACATCTATACAGACCTGGAGTTTAGCTCAGATACCAATGGAGTTGAGAGTCGGGACGGTGCCAAATCAGTTTCAGCAATGATCTAAAAGTGACATATATTTAATGACTACAATGAGATAGGACATAAAACAGTAAACTGTTTTGGTGGATGGACATAATACAGTAAACTCGTTTGGTAAAGTGAAAACTAATAAGAAGAGCATTGTACCTAGGATTAAAAAATACATGATAAAGAACTACCTAAAACTTGACCATTACTACCTAAAGTTTCTCCAAAGAACTATAAGATTGCCATCTCACAAGTCCCTCATTCTCAACTATATAGAACTTCAAAAAAGGGTGTATACTTGTTACAGCAATTAAGTACATGTATGCAGAGTTCATCGGGTTTAGTCTTTCAAAGTTCAAAAGTAGTTGGAATATTGTTCATCAAGAAAACACCCACTCTGATCGCAACTTATTAATTTGATTAATGCCAAAAACACTTCACAAATGCACATAGTAACAAAATAAAAGTCTAAAGATATAACCTTATGACCTACGATACCTGGATACCACCAATGCAGAAAAGTACAATCAGCAACCACACAAACCAAGATGACATGAAATAATACAGCAGAAGCAGAAATGCGGATGCTGTTATGACAAAAACAACGGCACTCATCATATTAATTTCAACAATTTCTTCATCATCTTTATCAGTCTCTGAGGATTCCTGCCAAAGAAGAAAGAGAAAAATGTAATCCAGATACCTATAGTTTACTGTGTAATGTAGTTAGTGATTGAGATATCAGTGATGATTCAAAGAAACACAAGACCAAGAATAATTTCAAGTCGTTAATCTTCCCTCTAAACATAAGTGCCGACTTATTCAACTATTCATGGGCTTGTTCGCCTTTTTTAATCAAATAGAGGGGTGTAATTGGGTATTCATCACAAACTATTGCTAATTACTGATAGAGAATGTTTTAACTCTTATATTCCGAAAAGGTAAAGAGGACCTTTAATGCGGTAGGAAATTTGGTGTTTGCATATTCAAAAGAACACCAAAAGATATTTCCTGTCATAACCAAAACCTAAGATGTCAGGATCTGTGTCTTAGCAATACTAAAGACTAGTATTATTATATCTTGTGAGGGTATTTTAGTCAATTCAGGACATTCAAGAGTTAGTTACAAGTATGGAGTTCTATAAATAGGTGTGGAAGTCTTGTATTTCAGATTATGCTTAATGATGTGAATATCAAAAAATGGGACTTAGTTCCACGAATCTCTTTCTCTCTCTTGTTTTTAACTGATTTCTCCCTCTAAAACTTCTATCTTTCTCTACAAGTTTCTATCTGATTCTGATCTTCTCTCCATAATTCTGATCTCTATCTATCTGAATCTGTCTCTCTTCTGCTAATTCTCTCTGTTTCTCTGCTATATCTAGCTGTTATCTCTCTTATATCACTTAAAAACTACAAAAATAATAACAAAACTACATCAGGAACCACCGATTCCTGACATAAGAAGCCTGTCATCTAACAGTTATTGAATACTGTAGTTTAACCCCAATGGGGCCTATGGAATATCCATTGTGATGTCCACAAATTTTCATCTGTAGACGTGTCCTCTCTCTATCTAACCCTCTATTATTGTTCTTCAAATTCTCTCAAATCGCTATCTTACATAACTGATCACTTTTTTGTTCTTCTGCTCTGCACAATATCCTTACAAAATAAAAGACAAAACTAAGAAAACAAATTCAAAACCTTCAGCGACAGTTGACTATAGCTTCCCTCACTTTTGTCGCATACAGTTAAGCCTTTCCAAAGTGAAGCACAAGTTACAGTCCCAACCGCCATAAACCATAAAAATAGCACTGACATATCTAGCACTGGACGGAGTGGTGCATAAAGTAGTAATTCCACTACAATTAAAATGAACAGATCATCAGTATCAGAGACATTGATTGTAAGAACCATATAAAGGTAGCTTTAGTACCAAGACCAGAGAACAACAATGTAAAAATAGAAGAGTCTTTTTCTAATTCCAACTATTGTTCTACGTCTGCACGAAATGAGAATGGTTAGAATATACAAGTGACATTTCTAAATCCCAATAATTACCTGCACGGTTGCAGCTAAGAATTCAAAAATCAGCCACTAAGCTAAGGCTTTATGGAACTGGTATAACTTAGATAATCTACCTTTTTAGGTATGTATTGAAGTTCAATACAATTCAGATGAAACATGTTTGTATCCATGCTCTCTTATTCTGTCAATGCCCCAATACAACCAATAAGCAATCACAAGCTACACGCTTGTGTTAATTACAAGGTCACTATCAACTTGAAAATTATATATATATATATATATATATATATATATATATATATTTCTATGGAGAACCACCCTAGACTGAGAACCTAAGAACCGGTTCTTAAATACAATAAACTGTACATAAATATAACAAAAATACACTTACCATATTTATAATATAGATTAAATTTGTAAATTAAAAAAGGAAAGAAATCAGCAAAATTTGTAGTGAATCTCTATCAATTATTTTCCCAAAAATTTAAATATTACTCAATTTCATATCTTCCAATAATCACGTAATAAAATCAATTATCAAGATTAAATATCATCAATTTCCAAATTCAAATTTAAAATATAGGGAAGTTCAAATATAGAACTTTTAAAGTTCATGTCCGAAACTTATTTAATTCAATAAAAATAAATACATTCTGCGTATGAACTTACATATTTGCATTACATGTTCTACACATGAACTTTTTATATTTCCGAATTCACATGTAAGACAAACACGTTTAAATGTAGAACTTTCAAAGTTCATGTGCGGAATTTATATAATTTAATAGAAATAAGTACGTTCTGCGTATAAACTTACGTATTTGCACTACATGTTCTTCACATGAACTTTTAGTTTCAATTCCATAACATTCAAAGTTCAAGTGTTGAACGGGTAGAAGTAATATTGTGTGTAAGAAGACGCGTACAGATACGTAGAAGAAAAAGCATACAAAATAAAATTGTGTATTTTACAAAAAATCTTACAATCATTTGGTTACCTTTTTTATTGATTTGTGAATATTCTACATTAGTTGTCTCTGAGAAAAAAATCTTAACCATTAAATGAATACTGATTCAATGGTTATTAATGGATCTCCGGTTCTCTTTTAGGTAATAGTTCTCATTTGAATCAAATCCTATATATATATATATATAGGATCACGCTCTATGGAGAACCACACTAAACTGAGAACCTGAGAACTCTAATAAGTTCAATAGCAGAACTTTAGAATTCATGTGTTTGACTTCACAATTCAGATGCATAACTTTTAAGTTCAACAGAATATTTGTTGAAAAAAGTAAGTTCAATTGTAGAACTTTGTAGGAAAAGCAAGTTCGGTTGTAGAACTTTTAATGTCATGTGCAAAACTTTGAAGTTCACTAGCTGAACACTATATTTTTAGTACGAAACAAATTAGATTCTGCACTAAAACTCAATGGTAACTAAGTTCAGTTGTAGAACTTTGTAGAAGAACCAAGTTCATTTGTAGAAATTATAATTTCATGTGCAGAACTTTAAATTCAGGCTTTTAAGTTCAGCTGCAGAATGTTTGTTAACTTTGTAGAAAAAGCAAGTTCAACTATAGAACTTTTAATTTCATGTGAATAACTTTGAAATTCAGTAGCAGAACACTATATTTTTAATACGAAACAAAATAGATTTGCAGTAGAACTCAATGGTAAGTAAGTTCAGTTGTAGAAATTTGTAGAAGAAGCAAGTTCAATTGTAGAAATTTTAATTTCATGTGCATAACTTTGAAATTCAATAGCAGGACACTATATTTTATTACGAAACAAAATAGGTTCTACAATAGGATCCAATGGTTCTCCGGTTCTCTTTTAGATAGTGGTTCTCATTTGAATTAAACCCTATATATATATATATATATATATATATATATATATATATATATATATATATATATATATTTCTAACTGCAAGGGCTGCTAAAAACAAACTTAAAGCTGATGATGTATTGTGACTAAGAGTATAACGATTGCAGCTTACAAATTCTGTGCATATCTTTTGCAACTCATCAGAACTCCAGGATAGTTTCGAGAATAAGGAATGCTATTGAGGTATTCTTATAAATATTTATCTCTACTCTTAAAACCATAGACAATGACCAACAGCAACAAAATTATTTTATCCTAATATTAGAAGCTCACCACTGCTTCCACCTGCCAAAGCCTTGCTTAGAACCTCTCCATCCGACTTTGTGACAACCACAGATGGAATACTGATATTAAGGGTTTTAGTGTTAGGACAATCCATCACAGGTAGCCCATCTGAAAAGCATGGTAAAGATACACTATTACATATGATGAATGAGAGTTGAACCTGCACCTCTTATATAACTATGATAGTCAAAATACATTCAAGAATTCTAAAGCTACCTCCTTTATTATCTATCACCAACATTCCAGATGCACCTCCTGATTGTGCCACTTCAGCCTTTGTTGAGAAATCACAGTCCCCGCGTTGACATATTGTAATAGAACCAGATAACTGCTAATACATCAAGATAAGTATATTTCAACCACTTGGAAGTGAGAATATATTATTATACATAAAGCTCTGCATGTGAATTGTGTTATCTTCGAACTTTTATATCTACAGAGAGTGCATTTGCAGATATAAACAATATCCTAACTGCATCTATCCATGAACAGCTATCTGAGATTATAACATCAAACAACGTGAGCCTCTAAAGCATTTTATGGTCAAGAGAATTAGGATTAAGGAATTAGCATTAGGTTCAAGCAGAATACAAAAAAAAAATTGCAAAATATATCTTGATAAGCTCAGTCTAAACCTCTTTTACATCAAACTTTATGATTTTTAAGTTTCTAATTATATTTAGTCAGCTCTTAAAAATTTCATGAACCATACTCAATTTACCCTTGCTAAACTCCCTTCATTACCAAAGTAGTTTCTCTCTTAATGACCACAACTTCATGAACAATACCAATTACCCTTTTCCCTTGATTACCACGAAGTTTCTCCCTATTTTCCTCTTCTAGAATAAGTGAAAAGTACATGTAGCCTAAGCTTATACCTGCATTTATTTCCTAATCGCAATCACTATCAAAGAGTTATATAGATCATATTAAATACATAGATGCAAAATGGATAAAGCACATCATATGGTGACACTTCTGCATTACCATTGAACACAGTAACACTAACACACGTGCATCACTTATCACTTAAGAAGAAACACTAGAACTAAAATACACAATTGTTACGAATGATGCGCAAAGAAAATATGACACAATATTAGGTGTTTCAAGCTTGCTAACATGTGTTTACATTTTCCGCATATTTTATTACATAGTAGGCAAAAACCTTTGAAGATAGGTTGGAACAACAGTCTACAGGTTGTGGAATCATAGCCGGTAGTCTAATCCCTTCTTTCTCTTGTACAGGTAATGTTCCACCAAATAATGCACCTAAGCCTTCAATATTCTTACCTTCAACTCCATTAACCCACATCTTAATTATGACCTGCAATAAAAGTAAAAATTATCAAGATAGCAATAGAACATGTTGCAAAATTGAAGGAACATGTCAAAATAAATTTTTTACAGGGCTAAAATATAATAATAACACAACACTAACTTACATATGTACACATAAAAATCAATCTGTCCAATACTCATCACAGTAGTTGGAAATTGTAGTAGCCTCGTACAAAACCATACCACAATAAACAATGATGAATGCCCAAAAACTAATTGTAACCTTTCATTAGGTGTGTGTACATTGTACAAAGTATAAGATCAGACTTAAAGTGTTTAAAGCATCGCATTACGTGCTTGGTATAACAAATCCTTATATAATAGATTTTTAAGTAGATTGAGAGGGGAAGCGAAGGTTCGACCCTAAACCTTCACAGGGAAGGAGCCTTACCACCAGGCTATCAACAAATCATTAAGAGCTACAAATGTTCAACAACCCATCTAAGTTTTACTAAAGGCGAAATTAATCGTGAGGTGAGGCACTGTAGCCATGGGCAAAGCAATTCTGGTTACGCGGTCACCTTTCCTCAATTAGGCTCATTACAAGGCAGCCCAATGTGTTTTCTCAAAAACAGTTAAAAATTAATAAAAATATAAACAACTAAAATTTTCCCGATTTAACTGATTTGTGAAATCTCATTAGTGAAATTTTGACCTAAAATTTCTTATCTTTCTAATTTTAACAATTTCATTTTCTTTATTTCGATCTTTTTTTCTATTCTCCTATTTTTTATGGGCAATACTATTATACTACATGGCCATTTTAGTGCATATCACTCCTGAATTATAAACTAATTATGAACATGTTCAATATCACTCCTAACTTATGAACATTAGTTGTGTCAAAGTTTTCGTTAATCATGTCAAATTTAAGGACAGATGATATAGACCACAGGACTAATTGTGTCAATTTAAAATTAGAACTATAGAGGTACTACTTTAGAAGTATTCATTATTACTTTTATCAGATAATTTTTATGACTATTCTAAGTAATTTGAAGTTTATACATATAACTTAACTTGCTTTTTCAATCTTTTTAGTGATACAAGGTCTGGCAATTCTTCTGTAGTCTTCATCTTTTAATAATAAAAGAATTAATCCTACCATGTGTGCATGGAAGGGGGCGGTGATTTTTGTTGTGTTACTTATTGAAAAGGCCCTTTCTTTTATTTTTATTTTTATGGTACATACTAAATAGACTTAATTTTGAGATATTATTAAAATATCAAATTGGGTTTCTTTTATGGGTTGTGATCCATAACTTTTCCCCCTTATGCAGTTAGGAAACCCTTGGGGTAGTGGGTGTTTTGCGGTTCATCCACTCAAGTTATCATTATTCTTGTTTTTAGTCAATAAATCGTTCTTTCTTGAAGTTGTCCTACATCAAAAAGTAGTTGTGAATTTTGCAATCAAGTCAAATGGAAGGAAAACTTTTGCAAAACAAGAGTTAGGAAATGAGGCCATAAATCTAAGTGTTGAATGACTAAAAAGTAAACTCGGTTCGAGATTAGTTTTCAATATGCAAGAAGTATAAGATGTGCAATAAAGGTTGATTAAGAAGCTACATCTTGTTGTATTTATTATCGCTTTCTACTCCTATAGATAGTACTGGCCTACTGTAGTAGTAATGAAGCGGCAGGTCCAATGATCTCACCATCCCAAAGAACCTAGTCGGGAAGGGTTTCGGAGGTCCATAATCAATATCCCATTTTAGTCTTTGAGAAGAAGAATATTTGGAACCACATTGGAACTTAATTAAAAGACGACTATCAAAAGGTACCTAAACAAGTGATAGTTGAAAACTACACAATTGCAAAATGTGTCGCCTTAAAGTCCTAAACAATATCAAGAATAGGCAAAAAAATTATTTTCATGGTTCCCTAATCACGCACTTATGTAAACCACAAAGAAAATATTAAGCACATACTTGTATGGTATCCCGTAACACAATTGATTACATATATATCAGTAGTCCGGACATAAGTAATTAATACAGTATAATCTTTCTTGTTCAAGGCTAAAACAATAACTCTAAACTAATCTCATTTTCGGAAACACAAAAACAAAAATCTCCATAAAAACCTAATTAGAAAAAAGAAAGAGGGGGAGTAAATGAAAGAAACCTGTTGTGGATTGGTGCGGCAAACAAAAGAAGAAGAAGAAGAAGAATCCGAAGAGGCGGCATGAGAAACAACGGAGAGAGAACATAAGAGGAGAATGGTGTATGCCAAGTGAGATGCCGCCATTACGCTTAGAGTTGGATCTCAATCTCCTCCGGACATATTCGCTTTGTTAAGATATACTACTCCACTACTATGAGGGTTTGTATTTTATCTATCTGCTGCGTCTATATACAGTAGTTTTTTAGTTTAGTCAACGGCTTACAGCAGGGTTGTAAAAATAGGGCACCGGATGATCGGAAATTGATCGATACAAGCATTATGCCCTTAACCAGATAATATCGATTTAAAAAGATAATGGGAAAAAAAATATACTTATGAGTTAGTTGAGGGTTAAGGCTAAGATTACCGAATTTTTTAATTTAGGTAACAGGAATACCACGCGTGCATCGGAGTGGCCAAAAATACCAGCTTATTACGTATTTTAGGAAAGGGTAATAGATGTTATGCATTTCGTGAAAAAGTAATACACGTATTTCATTTTTTCAGGACATGTTACGTATTGTGTAAAAGGGTAATAGTAGCTATTACCCATTTGGAAGATGGGTAATAGGGTATTGCGCATTTTTCATTGGGATAATAGGTATTAATTTTTTTATTTTTATTTTTTGCTAAATATATATTTAAAAACACTATTAAAAAATGTATAATCAAAAGGTTAATTTAAATTGTTTTTTAACGAGTCCGGCGGCCTAATTTTTAAACGCTACGCGTTTAAAAATTAGGATAAATTAGGGTTTTGGGTCTAGGATTTAGGGTTGTAAACAACCCTAAATCTTAAACCCTAAGTCCGTATACGATTTATTCGTCATTCCGAATATTTCTAAAACCCGAAATGGAAAAGTTGAACCCCAAAAATTAATTGTTGAACCCGTAAGGGAATACAGATAAATTTAAAAATTTTAATAAAAAAATTTAATATTTCTAAACCCCAAATATTGGGACCCGTTTAACCCCGAATGTAAACTATTTAACCCCAAATATTAAGCTGTTACGCATTTCATGTATGGGTATTAAGGTGTTACGCATTTGGCACACGGCTACTGAATATATTACGCATGTGGGAAGTACTTAACAGGTTTTTTTTTATTACGCAAGTTACAAATGCTTAATAGGCAGGTAGTTTGTTTTTTTTATTACGCATTTTAAAGATGCGTAATGGGCTGGTAATATTGGCCATTCATTCCGCCATTCGTTATTTTGGTAAAAAAACAAAAAAGTTATGGTAAAAATGTCATTTTTTCGTTAGTTGATGGATCAAATAATATTAGAAGAAACATTCAAAAAAAAGGTGAAAAAATTTGGATAAATTCAATATAAATTTGTAAGTAATATAATTTTGAATATTATTCAAAAAATTAATAAGTTATTATTATTGTATTTAGTAGAATTAATTTTTCTATTTGTTAGTTTTTTTCTTTTATTAAATATATTTATTGAAATTTGAATTACTTAATTTTGAGAAAAGGTTCTTTTTATCATAATTTGGACGTAAAATGTCTTAATTATCACAAACTGAAAAAATGGTCCTTTTTATCACGAATAAACGCAACACTAAGACACGTTTTTAAAAAACGCAATGGCGTGTTGCGTTATCACCCAATTAATATCTGAAACCAATTTTCAAAAAAAAATATTAAAATTAAAAAGTAACGCGTCATTATGATACGTTTGTCAGGAACGTAGTTCTACTTTGCTTTATTTAGGAGAGGGGGAGGTGGCAACGCCACTTGAAGTGGCATTTTTTGTGTTTTCTTTTTTATTTTTTTTATTTTTTTAAAATATGTATTTTCAAATATTATTAAAAAATTTATAACCAAACGGTCAATTAAATTATATTTTTTTACGGATTCAATAATTAACTTTTGGGATTTAATATTTCAATTTTGGATTTTAAAAATATACAGAACAACGAATAAATCGTATGCGAACTTAGGGTTTACAACCCTAAACCCTAACTTATCCTGATTTTTAAAAAATCGGGCCTGACCCCCGATATTTTAAAAATCAGGCAGCCGGATTCAATTTTTTAATTATAATTTTTAAATTTTATCTGTATTCTCTTGGAATTTCAACCGTTAACATTTGGGTTCAACAGTCCATTTTGGCCAGCCTCGATTTTTTAAAAATCAGGTCGCTGGATTCAATTTTTTAATTAAAATTTTTAAATTTTATCTGTATTCTCTTGGGATTTCAATCGTTAACATTTGGGATTCAACAGTTCCATTTTTGGTTTAGAAATATTCAGAACGATGAATAAACCGTATACGAACTTAGGGTTTAGGATTTAGGACAACCCTAAATCCTAAATCAAAAATCCTAACTTATCCCGATTTTTAAAAAATCGGGACGGGCCCCCGATCTTTTAAAAATCAGGCCACCGGACTCAGTAAAAAAGTAAAATTTAATTGATCATTTTGTTATAAAATTTTTAATAGTGTTTGTAAATAAATATTTAGCAAAAAAAACCCCACGCAAACGGCACTTCAACTGGCGTTGCACCTTCCCCCAAACCACACAACCGCAAAGTAAACCTACATTCCTCACAAATGCATCATAATGATGCGTTACTTTTTAATTTTAATTTTTTTTAAATTGATATTAGTTATTAAAAAAAGCAAAAACGCCACACGTCATTGCGTTTTTAAAAAATGTGGGATAAAGTTGCGTTTTCTTGTGATATAAAGGGCCATTTTTCAAAATTGTAATATTTAGGACCAATTGCCTCCAAATTGTGATAAGGAGGGTCAACACCCCTTAATTTTGGAGAAAATATAATGTACATGACTACAAATCTTGTTCATAATAATTAATTGGGAATACAAATGTGATTTTGGCTTTTCTATATGGTACCATCACATTATTGACTTCTATTCAAGGTACCCTCGTACATTTGGTTTTTCATATATAATACCCTTCTGTTAAGGAAAAAGTAATAGTATTGATTTCAGATTGTAAAACAAATTTTATATTTGAAATCTTTGCGAAAAAATACATGAAATGGACTGTTGAATCATGTAAAACGGAATTAAAATGAGTAAGATATATTCGAACTCCATAACCAAACTTTGACAATTAATGTCTCACTCATTTTGACTCCGTTTTACATGATTTAAGGGTCTATTTTATGAAACTTTTCGCAAAGATTTCAAATATATAATTTGTTTTATGGTGTGAAATAAATTCTATTTCTATTGCTTTTTACTTAACACAAAGGGTATTATATATGAAAAATCAAATGTACTTGGGCACCCTAATTAATTTTCATTTATGTTAGTTAGATTTTCGACATTCTAATAAAAGTTAATTCAATTGATTAGCTATTAATTTTTGGGTTAGGCAAAAACTTTTTTTCTCATATATCATATATAACTTCCTTTGTATATTAGGTTTAGTTACATTTTATATTTTTAAAATGAAATATTAAGTTCACACTAGTACAAAAACTACCATATGCGTCTGTTAAAAATGTCATTTGCGTCTGTTTTCAGCAGACGCGTATGGAGGAGTCATATAAAGTATTTGCGTCTGTTCCGCAACAGACGTATATAGGTATTTTCGTCTGTTCTCAACAGACGTATGAAGTTGGAGATCAGACGCATAAAGTATAACTTTATACAGCTGCTTAGGATTAGCAGACGCATACAGCTGCTTAGGATTAGCAGACGCATAACGTTATTTGCATCTATCTGGAACAGACGCATATTGATTTAGAACAAACGCATAAACATAGTCTTTTTGCGTCTGCTATGAATGACCAGACGTATATAGTATATTTTATGCGTCTGTCTTCATAGAACAAACGCATATTGTAACTTTTTTTAATTGAACAATATTTTTTTCTTGCCACCTGTTTATGCATCTGAAACACTAAAGGATAGAGCTCATGCATAAAGTAAAAATGCAAATTGACAATAAAATGCTTCATAACTTAACATCCAATAATTCTGGATAACAATCAGTTTAGTTAACAAGTCACATGAGTTAACAGTGCAATAGTTTCTAAAGTCATAAAATAGAACACTAGTCTAGCTATCTAGAAGCCAAATTCCAACTCCGATCAGCAATAAACTGAAAAGACAGCAAGATCGACAATGCAGCAGCAAGTCATGCCACTCAGCAAAAACAGAGAATGAAGAGTATATTGAGAATATGCGGACCTGGAAAATCACAATATGCAAAAATTAACTAAGATTGGCAGGCTGAAAAATCAATAGAAAGAAGTGGTCGACAAATCCTCTTGGTAATAATATTCAATGCCACGAACTTTCACCCCTTGAATAGTAAAGTTAACTGGTAGTTACATGCAATTTCACAAGTAAATATGTACCTTGATACCTGAGGCATACCATCTTTCAAGAACTACTGGCACTTCATCAAACATGAAACCAATAAACTCACTATTTCGAAATTCAGATTTCCATATGGAACTCTGCGTTTTAACCGAATCCTAACTGATGCATCTTAATCGAAGCATCGAATAGGTAGTGATAACATTCAGCCTGTTAAAAGTACTTGTTAAGTGATTGAAATATAAAACGTAAATTCAATAAATTTGTGTACATAGACTATAAAGAGAATGTACAAAGATCAGTTATTTTCTTAGAATTCAGTCTACTCAAATTTCTTTAGGGAGGAGATGCTACCAGGGACCAGAAAGAAAAACTGGGAATATATATATATAAGTAACAAGAACTTGCGTATTTACGTATCTTCATTCTTTTTCATGGATGATCCGCCACTTCATATTTAAAACACACCTTTCATCCTTGACCAATTAACTATAAGTTGTTTCATCCGATCTTCAATATTAATTTTTAATTCAAGGCGCGCCTCAAGTGTTTCACCCATGTTTTCTTCTCCGTCGAGTCAGCCTTTAACTTTATCCTTTTCAAATTTTCTTAACATACACCGTGTATATTACAAATAGACAAACGGGCTTCAAGCTTGCACCAATTCACTTCTCGTTTCTTCAGGGCGCGCCTTGTGTTGTCAACATGTTACATGCACATGTGACCAAAAATGTTAAAAAGTAATTTTTTTTTTTGTTTTAATTAGTAAAGCAGCAACTTCCTAACCTTCCCTTTCTTATAAAAAGTGTCCACCTCTGCATGTACCAATCTCTAGTACTATATTTTTTTTCTCTGTCGTCACGCTAAGAACGTCGATCAAATGAAATTTGAAGGCGCGCCTTGATTATACACAAGTTTGAAACTATCTATCAGTCATATGGTTCTATCAGGAATCTCAGTCATAGACGGCCTATTTGTAATTCGAGGATACAACTCAAATTAAATTAGTATGTGACAGTAATAATCATATGAACTGTCACATGAATCTCAGTTAGTACAATCTGTCAGAAGAAAAGGATTAAAGTCAATCTTCAGACTTGAAGATTATTTACATTGAAAGAAGTTCAGGCATCTGATCAAGCCTCGGTGTAGTTCTCATCAAGAAAGTGGATTCATTTTCAGTGATAGAGGTTTCTATAGTGATAGTGTAAGAAATACAGTGTACAACAGTGTTAAAGAAATGTTTAGAGAAGAAAAAAACCAGAGTTTAGAGTTAAGAATTAAAGAATATTAATTTGAGTTAGTCGTTCATGAACCAGACCGTGCATGGAGCGTCAGCAAAAAGTCAGTGATATATAATTTGTGACACCCCTAGATCCGTGGTCAGGGATCCAGGTCATCACGCTCCAATTTCCATTTAAACATATTATACTCTTGATACTTAATTAATTTAATGACATTATATACACACATTATTGACCCCACACTTATAACAACATACACCAGTCATATGCTCAGAGAACAGCATCCATCATTAAAAACAGTTAATGTAAATTTATTATTACAAACCGAGAATATTTAAGTAGCATTGTTGAAAATACTTCTGCAGGAAGCATATCAACAACCAAAATATATTACAACAGACTTTTGATTAACTTACACACGTCTACTCATACCCTGGATATATATATATATAGGCTACCTCAGGAATAGGCGAAAAATCCCTATCATATATCCCCGCCCTTACCCGCTTCCGGGGTGTGGTGCGACGTATCGGCGGCATCTGATATAGCTGTGATATAAACATAAGCAAGAGTGAGCTAAAATAGCTCAGCAAGATAAAGTTTTAAATCATGTTTGAAGTAAAACAATTTATAAAAGCTTTGGAAGTGTTGGTTGTTCATTTAATAAAGTTGTTTCAATAAAGAATAAACGATGAAGTTACAAAGTAAAGTAGGGAAAACATTTTCAGAAATATCTATATTTTGTTTGCGCAACAATACACCAACATAAACTTGCTTGTTATTCATTATAAAGATATAATATCAGTTTCTCTTCTAATTCCTTGCTTCCATTCATTGTTTCATACCATTTCATTCTTTTCCAACATAATAGTGCAATGAAATTTTCAGCAATTATTTAAGAGTTCAGGGGATCTTCATCATTGCCAGATACGACAGGACGATGATCAGTCGCCCTATACGTACATGTTCCTGTTTACTACTAGTAGAAGGAATGACCCTCTCCGGTAATCATCCCTGGAGGAAAGTTCTCCACAATCCCCCCCTCGGCAACACATGGGCCGGAATAAAATATTTCAAGCTGGACTGCATTGAACTCAGCCCAAAGATAGAATCCCCATTATCGATGTTCTAATTCCATTTATTTCGAAAAAAAATTCCTTTTTATAATACCATTTACCAAATTACCCCTTTTTATCCACAAAGTACCTCGCATTATTGGTATTCATAAATAATTTCAAAAATCAGAACCATGTCCATTGCATCGCAATAATATGTAATCATGTGTACATATATTCATTTTCAACAAAACCATTTCCTGGAATTTTATAACTTAATAGAGTAAAGATAAAAGAACTCTTGCCTGGAAGGGTCGTAGGGGTAACGTGTCTCCGATCAGTCCGGTGATCTATAAACAATCCCAAAATTATTCAAGGTTAATCATTTAACATTTTTGAAAAGCGAAGTATATACTTTGCTTAGGTTAAACTCATTTTCAAGTTAACTCATTGGACATCCCCCCTAACATAACTCTTTATTATCATCATTATAATCAACACTGGCTAGATATCAAGGCATTGCATGGTACTTATGCTTGGGGTACTTAAGTCATATAAGTTCTAGTGTCGATCATTTACTATAAAAGATTACACATCGCGAGTTATTGACCGTTTTCTAAGTGATTTCCCAATGTTATTACTAAGTACGCTCTTAACTTAGATTCAAACATTTTTATAAAATTGAAAAACGATCCAATTGACATGAGGTTTTCTCTCACACCTTCCTTATGGTATCTAGTATTTAATTACCATGATTCGTAACCAAATTATTCATATTAAGGGGGTTCAATTCCGGTTAGGAACTCGTACTTACGGTTTTGAACCACTTTTAGTAATTCGGTCATAACTCCTAAACCGTAAGTCCGTTTATTTCGATTCTTTCGCCAAAACGATCTATGACTCGATAACTACAAGGATAGGTCAGGTTCTTGTTAAGGTCAGAGATTATTTATCTCGGGTATGCTCTGTTTTAAAGGTTAATGAAATTTCAGCATTACGACGGCTGTAAATCGGATATTTCCAAAATCAAATCTTTCCATTAACCATGGTTTCCACTCCAAATCACACATACATGTTATTTACCTTTAAACTAAGGTCAAGCACTGCCTTTCCATTCATATAAACTACTTTAGCAATTATCAATACCCAATCATAGTTTTCATGCTTTAAACATACATAATAGCACTAAAACTCAAACAATTCTCATAATCCATCAAGGGTTTCAAGTATTATACCTTTGTTTCAAGCTTTATAAGGCTAATATACTCTTACAATCCTTGAACCTTGCTTATAATATCCTTTAGAAGTCATAAAACAACAATCAAAAGAAAAGAAAATTGGTAAGTTACTATTCATCATCATTTTCAACAAACTTTTGAACAAGCTAACCTTAAAGAATGATACTAAGGTTTTGAATATACCTTCTCCTAATATCAAGGTTTGTTTTAAGCTCTAGATTGTAGCAAGAAAATGGTGGCAAGTCCTTCCCCCCCTTTTTCTTCTTCCTTGGCCGAGAGTTGTCATAATGGTGGTGGTGGTGTTTTGTTTTCTTTTTGTTTTATGAATAATGATCATTTAATCCTTGTATTATTGTTATATCACTTGGATGCATGTATTTTAATGTGTTGTTAACTCATCATTGGTCCACTTGTTTGCACCACAACATGCATGTCCAATTTTGGTTAAGTGCTAAAAGATCATCCTAGTTTTAGTTGACTTACACTTAAGTCACTTAATTCCTCCTTTTTCCATTAATTTGATTCTCTTTGTAACTCGTTAATAAAATCAATGCTAACTTAGAAATATGTTCCAGGTACTTTTATATAATGTCATCTAATAATATTCTAGTTTCCACCAAAAACACTATTCATCACTTATTTTCTTTTATTACTTATATATTGTAAAAATGTCCTTGTCCCCTCTCGAGCGTTCCTTAACTCTTTCTCGGAACCACTGAACTAATAATAGATATTGATTTGGATGACATGAGAATATTCTTCCTCCTTGGAATTACCATATCTTACTTCCCTGGGAGATAGATTATTCTTACCAAAGTTGTCAGTCCGTGCATGGTTCATGGCATATAAGCAATTGAATCCAAATCCATTCCATAATCATTCATTATGACCACCGTTACATTGATACTCCATTACATAATAAAAGTTTTAATTCTTTCAAAAATCTAGGTTCTTACATAATTCTTTATCATTTTCAGTGGTTCAAAGAGTTTGTTTAATTATCTAAGTGATTTGAATTAATTCTTTTTTAATTAATATAAATTATTATAGTTGATCTAATTAATAAATTAATTCTGAAAGAATTAATTTATTTATTAAATTGATTATTGTATTAATTAAATATGAATTAGTTAATTAATCATTGGTTAATTAAAATTCTAATATGACTTAAAAGGATTCATCAAAACTGCATAAAGTAAGTCATACCGACAGGAATTGATGATAAGTCATGTTGATCCAAGTCATACCGAATATTCAATTAAGTCATTCAGATTTAAGTCATGGTTGATTTATATCTATATGACTTACTGTTAAGTCATACCGAATATTCAAGGTAAGTCATACAGAACAAGTTTGTTAGTCAATATGACTTAATTTAGGTCATACCGAAGTCAGTTGTTGTTAAGTGATGGAGACGACTTAAGTCATACCGACTATCTATGGTCATGCTAAGTCATTCCGAAGTCTTTTGTTTGCTAAGTCATGATGAAGCTCTAAGTCATACCGACAGAATAAAAATCTACAACAGACAACATTCGTGGTCTTTGGCTATAAAAGAAAGAAAGAGACAAAAGCATCAGTAGCAGACTTACACGAACAAAAAGAAGATACACCAACATCAAACTCTCTCATCTTTAAAGCTCAACCAAGGAGAAATAAATTGCCATAAATTCTTGAGTTCTTTGTTTAAAAGATTGTATCCAATAGAACTTAATTATTTTTGACTCTCTCACTACCAGCGAATTATTTTTCCTAGTTCGTATCTTGATTTTTATTAACTAAATTAGAAAATTTCATGTCAAATTTTCTAATTAGTTTTCATTAACTTGATATTGATCTGTACTGTATTTGTAACAACCGTCAAGTTTAATATATCGTTATATTTAACTTGAATTTTGTTTCAATTGATTCTGCACAAATTTATCTAAACTAAATTTTATTTAACGGAAAATTTTTGATAAAAAGATATAGATTGTATTCAACCCCCCCTTCTACAATCTTAACGGACCTAACAGCTACCCAAGTAATAATAATAATTGGCGATCCAATTAAATCTTTGTGATATAATGTTTCCGTGTAATATAATCCCTTTTACCAAATATTATAGATTAAACTCGAGGCATGTTATTAATCATCCTTTTCAACGTTTAATCTGGGTTTCCTTGATCAATGAGTAGACTATTAAAACAAACCAATATTTGAGCATGGCCAAGCATTTTTCATAGTCTCACTCAATCAAGAGGCCTATAATATCTCTCCTAATAATAGGATGGTTAAATCCTATATCGATCATTCATGTTTCTCATACGACTCATAATATACCCGATGTCCACTTTTATCATCACCCGGTCAAAGGTAACTTTAATGTAGTCAAAGTATATTAATCCTCGTATAGAAATATAATGATCCCAAGTCTAAGGATCATTACACCATTGTCACTGTGAGTCTTTATAATGACATTATCAACATGTAGAATCTCACCGTGGGTTAATCCAGTACCATGTAGAATATTACATGCACCTATGTTCTTGACTTTAGTATCACTATACCTGTGACCAATGAGATGTGGTCATCCGTCTAACAAACATACTATTATTTATGCATTATAATTGTCTCATATTAATAATGCTCGATTAGGGATATTTAGAAATATAAACACTATTCATATAATCTCATTTTTAAGTCACATACTTAAAGACATAGAATACGTGTTCTATATTCCAAGGACATTTATTACTCTAGCATTTATATTGTAGTAAATTAAGACATAATAAATTAATGTAGAAATCCATAGAACATAATCATCAAATAACATAATAGTCTTTCCTAGAAGCACAATTACATTGTCTCTAGGGCACTAACACTATCACAAACTAGTCAAGAATAAAGCTATAAGAGGTTTCCATGCTCAAACAACTCAAAAATCAAGCAAAATCAACTTTCTTCTTCCAACTATTCCAAAATGAAATGTTAGTGAGTTCTAGGGGTCAAGCGAGTCAAGAACAAAGGTACAAGTGGTTTCCATGCTCAAACCAATCAAAAATGAAGCAAAATCAATTTTCTTATTGCAATGAGTCCAAATGAAATTTTTGTGAGTTCTAGGTATCAAACGAGTCAAAACAAAGCTACAATGGGTTTCCATACTCAAACGAGTCAAAAATGAAGCAAAATCAATTTTCCTCTTCCAACTATTCCTAAATGAAGTGCTAGTGAGTTATAGGGGTCAAATGAGTCAAGAACAAAGCTACAAGTGTCCAATCTCTGTTGAAGATGTTGTTGTAAAGATTAAGAATGTTGTTTTGCCTAATAAAGGCCAATTCTTCAAGTACTCTGGACCCAATCAAATTTGGGTTCCGAAGAAAGTTTAACCTATTTGTCAATGTAGGGTGTGGAACAGGTTGATCGTGTTATGTGGATTTTGGACTGTGGATGTTCAAGGCATATGACCGGAAATAGAGCCCTGCTGACAAATGTGGTGGAGAAAGTCGGCCCAATGGTTACCTTTGGAGATAACAGCAAAGGTAAAACTGATGGATATTGTAGATTGGAAGCTGGAAATGTTATCATTGATGAAGTGTCTTTTGTGAAAGGACTTGAACATAATTTGCTAAGTATCAGTCAATTCTGTGACAAGGGATATGAAGCCTTCTTTAACAAGAAGAATTGTTTGATCTCACACAAGAGACATGAACAGCCTGCACTGGTCGGAGTTAGAAAATACAATCTGTATGTAGCCAACATGAACTCTAGAAGCACTGAAAAAATCACTTGCTTCTATTCTAAAGCATCTACAGATGAGAGTTGGTTATGGAATACGAAACTTTCTCACCTTAACTTCAAGACAATGAATTCTCTAGTTAAAAGAGAACTGGTGAGAGGTTTGCATTCTATGGAATTTACACAGGAAGGACTTTGTGATGCTTGTCAAAAAGGGAAATTGAAAACAGTAACTCACAAGAGCACTAACACATCATCAATAACTGAACCTATGCAATTACTACACATGGATCTTTTTGGTCCGGTTAATGTGATGTTTATGTCAAAGAAAAGGTATGCTCTTGTGATTGTTGTCGACTTCTCAAAATACACTTGGGTTCTTTTTCTAAATTCCAAAGATGAAACTCCACAATTGGTGATTGATCACATCAAGTTGATTGAGCTAGATTCAAAGCATCCAGTAAGAGCAATAAGGTCAGACAACGGAACTGAATTCAAGAATGCAGTTCTAAATGACTTTTTGCTGACAACGGGATAACAAGACAATATTCAGCTCCAAGAACTCCTCAGCAAAATGGAGTAGTAGAAAGAAAGAATAGAACCTTGATTGAAGCTGCACGTACAATGTTGAGTGAATCAAGGCTTCCTCTATATTTTTGGTCCGAAGCTGTCAATACTGCATGTTATACCCAGAATCGAACTCTTATCAATAAAGATTTAATGAAGACTGTAAGAACCCTGATTTTTGTACTATTGTAAACGACATGAATGAATAGTAATTTCACTACTTAAGAGATATGATCCCAACCACCACTTATGAATGATGAATATTTAAGATTTGAGTTCATATTATGATTTCTTAAGCGAAATAAGTGTATGTAAAAGTCGTCGGAATTCGAAGAATCCTACTTCACCTACGACCTACGTTTTATGTGATATCGATAAATACGAGTACTATGACAAGCCCAAGAGTTATATAATTCGAAAATGACCATGCAACCAAGGTACTAGGATAAGGAAATTAAAATGTTGGAAGGTTACTTGAAAGGGGTTTTTACACCAAAAATATTTTAAGGATTATTGAAGATTAGCATGAAAATTAAGGAATAAATATTGGAAAATGATGAAGGTGGCAAGAAGTCATGTAAATCCCATGCAAGTAGCTAGCCATGTAAGCTCCATGTAATTCCATGCAAACCAACTCACTTAAAAGCCAACTAAACCAACCAAACTAGAAACTATTCACTTAGGAAACTAGTTCCACCAAAAATGGCATAAAGTAGCTTTCTGGGTTGAATTTGGAGGCAAGGTATGGCTCATCTTTGACAAAGGAGTGGAGCAAATATAAGGAGAGATACATGAAATATCATTATACCATGCAAATAAAAAAGTAGCCAAGGCAAAAGGCTCTCCCCCTTCATTTCTTCCATTCGGCACTTCAAGAAACAAGGAGAAAAAGAAAAATCAAAACCCTACCTCCACTCCCTCTTAATTCATGAAAATTTGACCACATCCCCTCCACTATATAACTAAGCTATGTTCAAAATCCCATGATTTAATTTGGTGTTTAGCATGGTGAAAGAATTAGGCAAAGTTCATGATGAATAGTAAACTCAAGATGAACTTGATAAGTGGATTTTATATCCACTTGAAACGCTTCTAATGAGCTTAAATTGATTAACTTGGCCTCAAGTATGTTGTGTTTTGATGTGTTTTCGTCTCTTTGTGTAAGATTGAAAAATGTCGGCTAGGGTTGGTCATTACCGTTGAGCTTGGATGGGATTTTGAGCTTGGAATGAAGAATGGAGTCTTTACCTACGATACTAAAGAGATTTTGAGTCAAGGGATTGAAGAATGGCAATTTACGACGAAGGAACGGGAGAAAACGGAGTTACAATGAAGAAAAGACACAAAAATCAGATTCTGGCAGAAACTCTGGGCGCAGGAGGGCGTAGCTGGGTGCAGGAGCACGCGGGAAGGCTATGATGGGGGTAGGTGATAAGTGGATTTTATATCCACTTGGATCGCTTAATTTCGGCTTAAATTGATTGTCTTGGACTCAAGTTGTTGTAGATTTGATGTGTTTTGCTTAGTTGTGCAGGATTACGAGAATGTTGACTAAGGTGGATGCTTTTATAATTTTTTGGGAATTAATTGATTTAAATTCGGATTTTCGAGAAGGGTTGTGCAATTTACACTGTTTTGGCCATATCTTGAGTTCTAGAAGTCCGTTTGAGGCCCGTAAGCAGTCCACGCGAAGATAACGAGATTTTCTATCATTCTAAGATAGTCCAGAGGCCCAATTACGTGGGGAGCGTTCCAGAAAATCTGAAGAAAAGTCAGCCACGAAATTTCCTTACAAAACAGAATCAAATTAGGAAACGTCTCTTGCAGAAATTCTATTATAATTCTGTTTTAGTATTTTCTTGTTGGGAAAGACTTGTAGTGCCTATATAAACACATCATACCTTGTAATTTGGATCAGATTATTATTATTGTAACGTAGAACTGCAAGACAGAAAAGTGGAGAAGGATTCAAGCTCGGTGACAAGCAAAGATCTAGATCTACTTCATCTTCTGTATACTTTGGATTATAGATTTGTTTTCTCAACTCTTGTTTTTATTAATATTATTGATTCTTTCTTTCATATATCTTGTTAATTATTATGTTTTCATCAAATCCCATGACGATGAATAGTTCAATTATGGGCTAAACGTTGTTATGGGATTCTAACGGAGTTATTTACGGAAATTAGTATCTTGATGCTGTAAAGATCTGTGTGTGATGTGAAATTGATATCCTCGTATGGTTAATCTTAATGCTTTTAGATGCGTAGCTAACATCTAAATTGAATTGTTAATCTCTTGTTAAGTGAAAGTGGATCTTGAGATTTAGAACTTGCCATGCTAGCATAGGTTCATAATTGATTGTCAATATGATTTGTGGTGTGAGATGAAAATACTTATACTAAACTTTGTGATCTTAATGGATAACATGTTCTTCAACTGTTATGTTTTCAAATTCTATAGACATATAGGGTCTAAGCATAATTGGTGTCTATTCATCTTCTATCTCTTTTGTGGATGTATGTTTAGTTTGGTATGCGTATGCTGACAGGTAGCGTATACTGGTTTCGTGTTATCCGATCAGATATCAAAATCATTGCATATAGAGATTAAAGGCGTCAGATCTAAGGGAAGTATTTAATGAAGTTGGGATCCCATGTTTATTCTCATATTAGTAATTCGAATTCAATCTCATTAGTTAAATTTAACTCTTAGTTTAAAAATTGCATCCTAGTTTAATTTAGTTAATCAAAACCAAAATTGTTATTTGTCTTAGCAGTGGATTAAAACCAAACATTGTTGCATAGGCATATTTACTGATTAAACTTAACCAGATCTTTGTGGAACGAACTTTAATTATATTACTTGTGACTACGTGCGCTTGCGTAATTTTATGCTAACAAGTTTTTGGCGCCGCTGCCGGGGATCATCGGTGTTTTGTTTAGTTTATGTGCTTGTCATCAGTGGTCGTTAGCGTTCACTGACTCGGATTTCTTACTTAGTTGTTTGTTTCGTTGTGTTTTCAGGTACTTGAACGTGTATGCGAACACGTTTGCAGGCTCGTAAGGAAAAACTGGCAGAAGACGGTCTTGTAGTAGATAATCAGAAAGAGGAACTTGAAACTACTGTAGAGATGGCAGATTTATAAGCAGCAGTTAAGGCTTTGAAGGACTATTCGTAGCCGAAGATTACTGACATACAATCTAGTATTGTCAGGCCAGCTATTGCAGCGAATAACTTTGAGAACAAGCCGAGCACAATTCAGATGGTGCAGAATTCGGTTCAGTTTGGGGGTGCTTCGACAGAGGATCCTAATATGCACATCAGGGACTTTATCGAGATCTGCGACACTTTCAAATTTAATGGTGTGTCGGATGATGCTATCAAGTTGAGGCTTTTTCCATTCTCCTTAAGGGATAAGGCTAAGGGCTGGTTACACTCTCTACCAGCTGGTTCCATTACTACATGGGATGATCTTGCTCAGAAGTTTCTTACTAAATTCTTCCCTATGGCGAAAACTGCAGCAATAAGGAACCAGTTAACTCAATTTCAACAGCAATCTGGCGAATCTTTGTGTGAGGCTTGGGAACGTTATAAGGAGATGCTACGAAGGTGCCCTCATCATGGCATGCCTGATTGGATGGTTATTAATGGTTTCTACAATGGGTTGGGAGCACAGTCTAGGCCTTTGCTAGATGCAGCATCTGGTGGTGCTCTATGGGCGAAGAGCTATGAGGAAGCATATGATCTTATTGAGATGATGGCTGCTAACGAATATCAAAATCCAACACAGAGGCTTTCTCAAGGTAAGGTAGCAGGTATTCTTGAAGTTGACACAGCTTCAGCTATTGCAGCTCAGTTGAAGGCTCTTTCGATGAAGGTGGATTCTCTTGCTAATTATGGAGTTCAGCAGGTTGCCAGTGTTTGTGAGCTATGTGCGGGCGCACATGAGACGAATCAGTGTGCTATCTCTTCTGAATCAGCACAGTTCGTAAGTAATATTCAGAGACCTGCTGCACCAGTACCAGCCACCTATCATCCAAGCAACAGGAATCATCCTAACTTCAGCTGGAGCAACAACCAAGGTGCTCAACAACCTCAGCAACCCTATCAGCAGTTTCAGGGGCAGCAAGCAAGGCCATTCAATCAAGGTTATCAGCAGCAGTATGCTCCAAAGCAATCATATCAACCTCCGGGATTTCAGCAGCAACAACCCCAGGCTCATGCGGGGCAATCTTCTAATGAAAAATCAGATGATGTGTGGATAGCGTTAAAGAACCTACAAGCTGGTCAGAAGCTCTTGGAAACTCAGATAGGACAGATTGCAAGTGCCTTACTTAGTAGACCTCAAGGAACTCTTCCTAGTGATACGGAAGCAAATCCAGGTAGGAGAGATAGCAAGGAACAGGTGAAGGCTGTGACTTTGAGATCGGGAAAAGTTATAGCAGGCCCTAAATCAGCAATAGAAGAAGTTGAAGATATTCAGAATCAGCAGGGTGAAAAATCTGCAGTGCCCGAAATTGCTCAACCTGATTTGATGGCTGATCAGCAAGGTGATGAAGTAGAGAAGAGCAAGGAACCTGTTAAAAATTCGGTGGAGCAGTCTACAAAGAACAACACTCAGATTTATCCTCCTCCTCCTTATCCTAGAAGACTCCAGAAGCAGCAGTTGGATAAGAAATTTGCAAAGTTCTTAGAGGTGTTCAAGAAGTTGCAGATTAACATTCCCTTTGCCGAAGCTCTTGAATAGATGCCGAGCTATGCCAAGTTCATGAAGGGAATTCTTTCTCGTAAGATGAAGCTCGAGGAATTAGAGACCGTTGCTCTAACGGAAGAGTGCAGTGCTGTGCTGCAACAGAAATTGCCTCCAAAACTAAAGGATCCTGGTAGCTTTACTATTCCATGCACTATTGGTAATTTGTCTTTTGCGAAGTGCTTGTGTGACTTGGGAGCTAGCATCAATCTCATGCCCCTGTCAGTCTATATGCAACTTGGTCTACCGGAACCAAAGCCTACCAACATCTCTTTGCAGTTGGCTGATCGTTCAGTTACATATCCTAGAGGCATAGTGGAGGATGTGTTGGTGAAAGTTGACAAACTCATATTTCCTGCTGATTTTGTTATCTTGGATTTCGAGGAAGATAAGAAGATTCCCATAATCTTGGGAAGACCATTCTTGGCTACGGGAAAGACTTTGATTGATGTGCAGAAAGGGGAGCTCACCATGAGGGTGCAAGACCAGAATGTCACTTTCAATGTTTTTAATGCAATGAAACTTCCCTCAGATGAAGAAGAATGTTTGAAGGTGGATTGGGTTGATTCTGCAGTTACTATGGAAATGGAGAAGTTGCTTAAGTCAGACTCTTTGGAAAAAGTTTTAGTTGGTGACTCTGATTTTGAAGATGAGGAATTAGCCGAGCAACTTCAGCAGCTAAATTCAGCCCCTTGGAAAAGGAGAATTGATTTGCCTTTTGAATCTCTTGGGTTAGGAGAACGTAAAAATTCGGAGGGGCGCCTGAAACCATCTATTGAGGAAGCTCCCACACTTGAACTCAAACCACTTCCGGAACACTTGCGGTATGTTTTTCTTGGTGATGCATCTACATTACCTGTTATTATTGCCTCTAACTTGTCAACTAGTGCGGAAGAAAAGCTTTTGCGAATTTTGAGGGAATTCAAGTCAGCAATTGGTTGGACTATAGCAGATATCAAGGGAATCAGCCCTTCTTATTGCATGCATAAAATTCTGCTAGAGGAGGGAGCTAAGCCTACTGTTGAGCATCAGCGGAGACTTAATCCGATTATGAAAGAGGTGGTGAAGAAGGAAATTCTAAAGTGGCTTGATGCGGGTATTATCTATCCTATCTCAGACAGTTCTTGGGTGAGCCCGGTTCAATGTGTGCCAAAGAAAGGAGGCATGACAGTTGTTGCTAATTAAAAGAACGAACTCATCCCTACTCGAACAGTCACGCGGTGGAGAGTTTGCATGGATTATAGGAAGCTCAACAAAGCCACGAGAAAAGATCACTTTCCTCTGCCATTCGTTGATCAGATGCTAGACAGGTTGGCGGGACATGAGTATTATTGCCTCCTTGATGGTTATTCAGGCTACAATCAGATTTGTATTGCTCCGGAAGATCAAGAGAAGACCACATTCACATGTCCTTTTGGTACCTTTGCTTTCCGACGGGTTTCTTTCGGACTTTGTGGCGCTCCTGCCACTTTTCAAAGGTGCATGATGGCTATTTTCTCAGACATGATTGGCTCGAATGTGGAGGTTTTTATGGATGACTTCTCAGTTTTTGGTACTTCATATGACGAGTGCTTGCATAATCTTGGCTTGGTTTTGAAACGTTGTGTGGAGACTAACCTGGTGCTTAATTGGGAGAAGTGTCACTTCATGGTGCGAGAGGGAATTATTCTTGGGCACAAGGTATCTGGTAGAGGACTTGAGGTGGATAGGGCTAAGGTGGAAACAATCGAAAATCTTCCTCCACCTATCTCTGTTAAAGGAATTCGCAGTTTTCTTGGTCATGCGGGTTTCTATTGGCGATTCATCAAAGACTTCTCAAAAATTTCTAAACCCTTGTGCAATCTCTTGGAGAAGGATGTTCCTTTCAAGTTTGATGATGAGTGTCTTACAGCTTTTGAGCTCTTAAAAAAGAAGTTGACTACTACACCAGTCATTACCGCACCTAATTGGGAGGAGCCGTTTGAACTTAATTGTGATGCCAGTGATTATGCTGTTGGAGCTGTGCTTGGTCAAAGGAAGGATAAAATTTTTCATGTGGTTTACTATGCTAGTAAAACCCTCAATGATGCACAGCTAAACTACACTACTACGGAGAAGGAGTTGCTAGCAGTTGTCTATGGTTTCGAGAAATTCAGGTCTTATCTGCTTGGTACGAAGGTGATTGTGTATACTGATCATGCTGCTATTCGATATCTTATGTCGAAGAAGGATTCAAAGCCTAGATTGATTCGTTGGGTGCTTCTCTTGCAAGAATTTGATGTGGAAATCAAGGATAGGAAAGGCACGGAAAATCAAGTAGCGGATCATCTCTCACGCTTAGAGGACCACGGTAAGGAATTGCATAACAAATCTCTTATTAATGAATCTTTTCCAGATGAGCAGCTGTTTGCAGTGCAAGATGAAGAGCCATGGTTTGCAGATTATGTAAACTATTTGGTTAGCAATGTTATTCCTCCAGATCTTTCGAGTGCTCAAAAGAAGAAGTTTCTACATGATGTGAAGTGGTATCATTGGGATGAACCGTTTCTATTTAGACAAGGAGCAGATCAGATGATCAGACGATGTATTCCGTATAGTGAGACGGAGGGTGTGTTGCGAGATTGCCACTCAACTGTTTATGGTGGTCATTATGGTGGAGAAAAGACAGCGGCTAGTGTGCTTCAAGCAGGTTTCTATTGACCTTCCTTGTTTAAGGATGCTCATCAGTTCGTGTTGAGATGTGATCGTTGTCAAAGGGTTGGCAATATTTCTAGAAGGAACGAGATGCCTCTTAACATGCTTCTTGAGGTAGAGATCTTTGATGTCCGGGGGATTGACTTCATGGGACCTTTTGTTTCTTCATGCAACAATCAGTACATCTTGCTAGCTGTGGATTACGTGTCTAAATGGGTCGAGGTTAAGGCGTTGCCGACCAATGATGCAAAGGTGGTATTGAATTTCTTGCATAAGCAAATTTTTACGCGTTTCGGAACTCCCCGTGCTATAATAAGTGATGAGGGAACTCACTTTTGCAATCGCCAGTTTACTACGTTGATGGCGAAATATAATGTGACGCATCGTGTTGCCACTGCTTATCACCCTCAAACGAATGGCCAAGCTGAAGTTTCTAACAGGGAGATCAAGAGAATTCTAGAGAAAGTGGTGAATCCGTCTCGTAAGGATTGGTCATTGAAGTTGGATGAAGCTGTATGGGCGTACAGAACTGCCTACAAAACTCCTCTAGGTATGTCTCCGTTTCAGTTAGTTTATGGGAAAGCATGTCATTTGCCTGCAGAGTTGGAACATAAAGCATATTGGGCGTTGAAGAAATTGAATTTAGATATCACGGCTGCGGGTGCAAAGCGGTTGCTTCAGTTGAATGAACTTGAGGAATTTCGTGAGCAAGCTTACGAAAATAACAAGATGTATAAGGAGAAGGTTAAGAGGTGGCATGATAAACGGTTGGTACCAAAAGCATTTTTGCCAGGTCAACAGGTGTTGCTATTTAATTCTCACCTCAAGCTTTTTCCGGGAAAACTCAAGTCGAGGTGGTCGGGTCCATTTATTGTTAAGACAGTGTATCCACACGGAGCTATTGAAATTTATGAAACAACACCGGATCATGCGTTTAAAGTGAATGGACAGCGGTTGAAGCATTACTATGGCGGGTCGTTTCAACGCGATAAGGTTTCCGCCGTTTTGGCGTCTACTTGATTTGGGAGTAGAACGTCAAGCTAATGACGTAAAAGGAGCGCTTCGTGGGAGGCAACCCACGCTCTTGTATTTTGTTGTATTATTGTTTCTCTCTTGAAAAAAAAAAGAAAAAGAAAAAAAAAGAGAGAAAAGAGTGTGAAAAAAAAAAAATTGTTGTTGTGAAAAAAAAAAGAAAAGAAAAAAGAAAAAAAAAGAAAAGAAAAACAAGACAACAACAATTTTCTGCAGGAGACAGCCATGCTACCTGCGCCACAAGGCAAACAGCATCCTGTCACGCAGGCCAGGGACGCGCAACTAGCGCCAGCGCGCCAACAGCATGCTGTCACGCAGGTTGAACCTGCGCAACTAGCGCCGCAGCGCAACTGGCCCAGTAACGCAGCATGGAGTGGCGCAACAGGCTTCAGCGCGCAGTCAGCTTTTCTTTCCCCTGCATTCCTGCGATTTTTTGCCCTAAACCTCAATTGTTTTCACTCCCTTTCTTTATTTTCTTATCCTATATTCTAATGCAACTCAAATCCTAAACACTATCATCCCCAAATCCCATTCTACCTTAAATTCAATCCTAAACAACCCCAATCCTATTCTACATATAATTTCATCTTTACATCTCCTATATATATACATACACCCATACATACACAAACACTTCTATATTACCCAAACTTCTCAACTTTCATCCATTCATAATTCGAAGTTTGGGGATTAATCTAGCAATTTCACCTCTTTGATTCAATTGGGTAATATTTTCTCTCATCTTTTATTTGAATTTGTGAATTTTGCAAATTAGGGTTCTTGAAGTGTGTAATTTGGGGGTCTTTGTTTGGTGAATTGTTTGGAGATTGTTGTTCTTTGCTTGATATTTGTTGATTATGGCTCCTAAGCGACCACGATTAGTGGGAAGTAGTAGTAGTGCTCGTCCAGCTTTGGATGAGAACGATGTGGTGGGGGATGGAGTAAAAAAATTTGTGAATGAGGATGCTAAAGCGGAGTATGGTAGGTTGGTTGTCAAGGGGGTTATTCAGGAAAGGAGGCTTGTGCCACGTAATAATGCGGAGATGGAGGCTATGATTAGTGAGCGGGGTTGGACTTTATTTTGTGAGTTTGCTAATGATGCCCCATTGAATGTGGTGAGGGAGTTTTATGCTAATGCTTCGATAGCAAGGAATAACTCCACGATTGTTAGGGGCTAGAAGGTGGATTATTCGCCTCGTGCGATTCGTACTTTGATTAGGCAACCGCCTAAACCTAGAGGTGCTACTGATTGGGGAAAAAAGACTAGGGATGAGGTTGTTCTGGATGCAATCATTGGTGAGCTTTGTATTCCAGGTACGGAGTGGAAGTGTAGAGTGGGTACCACCGAGAAGAGGACTTTTCCGGTGGCGTCATTGTCTAAGTTCACACGGGCATGGTTCTACTTCATCAGTTCTAATATTCTGCCATCAACCCATGTGACCGATGTTACTATTGAGAGAGCTATTCTGCTATGGGGTATTCTCAGAGGTGAGTATGTTGACCTTGGGTATCTTATTAATCAAGCTATTCTTCGGTATTTGGGCAGTAATTCATCGGCTAGTATTCCTTATGCGTCTATCATTGCGTACTTGTGTGATGCTTCGAAAGTGAAATGGTACGAAGGTGAGCCGGTGCATAAACCTATGTCTTCCATTAATGATGTTACTATTGACCGGATGGGGGAGTGGTCGGGCGGCATTCCTCATCTTAGGGGTCTAGGCTTTATAGTTGGTGATGCTGGTGGTCAGGGAGCGGGCGCTCCACCACATGTTCCTAGGGCACCGGGAGTAGCGATTGCAGAACCTCAGCGGCGAATGGTGGATATGTCTGTCTTTGATACTTATTTTCGTCGAATGACTAGGCGGTTGGATGCTATGCATGTTTGCAGTCGCTAGTACTCCGAGGACATGGCCGTAGCTTTGGATGCAGCTTTTCAGTCACCAGGTACTGCTGTTCAGTGGCCTATATATGGATCTCGGACTCCGTATCCTCCACCTGATTCATCTGAGGAGGATGACGAGGGTGACGATAGCGAGGACGAGTAGGTATGTTTCTACTATCCCTTGTATTTACTTCCATTCAATGCGGACATTGAATATTTTAAGTTTGGGGGTGGTTTGAGGGATTAGTAGTTGTTGTTGTTTATATGTGTTCATGTAGGATATCATGTTTTGCATGCTTAGTAGTAATTCATTCATGTTATGTTAGTATTAATTATGTTTGTTTTATGTAGGGCATTCTGTTTTTGTTTCGTATACCATGTGAGTTCATTCTAGTTGCATTTTCATAGCATGCATGTTTCATGATCCCTTAGAATGAGCTAATTCTGATTGGTAGGTAGGTGTCTAATTGAATGTGGTAATGATGAGTAGAGGGTTGATTTACAGTTTCTATGAAATTGACTTGCATGCTTCAGAAACAAAAAAAAAACTAATTTCATAGTCTCATTGGGTGCTTTTGGGCTAGGTTGAGATCATGCTTGCTTGGATGTTTTGAGATTTAATCACTTGATTATATTTAGAATTTTCGTTATTCCCTTGATGGCGTAGGATCACTAAAGTCTAAGTTTGGGGGAAACCAGGAATTTCATGCTTAATTGTAAATAATTGTCAATAATGGCTAGGCGTCAAATGGCTAGTAGCCAGCTCATATTTATATGAGTAGTCTAGGGTTGGAATTGAGAATTCTCATTCCAGATTGCATAGAAAGAAAAAAAAAAGGAAAAAAAAGGAAAAAAAAACGAAAAGAAAAAAAAAAGTGTCAATTGTTTATATGCAAAATTAACCAGGGTGAGCTCTTTAATACTCGAGCAATTAAGTTCGCGGGGACTTTGTGCCTAGTGACCTAAGGCTTTTATAGTCTGGGATCCACTAACCCAACGCTCGCTACATGGGTATTATTGTATAAGCCTTTCGGGGTCTCATCCATTGCACGGTTAAATAAGCATGCTTGTATATTATGTGTCGTAGTTGTTTAGTAATAAAAGCATGAATTTCTGTCTACCTTGGATAAGGATGGAGGTGTTCTTAGGTTATGAAGTGTCTACAGTCTATTCTATTTATAAACCTGTGATTGTCTTGACGAAGAGCATGTATGATTTTTGACCTAGTTTTGGGAGTATTTCTGATGAGCATTGCACACACGCACGTTTCTGTTCATGTATTGTTAGTATACGGGAACTTGGTCGAGCTCTATTTGGATTTAGTTGCATTCTCTAAGATATTTGCTTGCTCGTTGGTTTTGGTTAGTTTGAAGGGGATTGTTGCATTTTTCATTCTAGTTGCATTCATGCATTGCATTGCATTAGGTTAAATGGATTTTGTGGGTACATTCGCTATAGGCCCTCACGAGACCTTACTCGTCCACTAGGGCTGCCTAGGGGTTTAAAGGGCTTGTTGCATATGCCAAATGCAACCGTGATCACCTACGGAAGTGGTACTAGCTAGTTAGTTAGTTGTAATTGTTTATGCTTGAGGACAAGCATCGGTTTAAGTTTGGGGGTGTGATAAGTGGATTTTATATCCACTTGGATCGCTTAATTTCGGCTTAAATTGATTGTCTTGGACTCAAGTTGTTGTAGATTTGATGTGTTTTGCTTAGTTGTGCAGGATTACGAGAATGTTGACTAAGGTGGATGCTTTTATAATTTTTTGGGAATTAATTGATTTAAATTCGGATTTTCGAGAAGGGTTGTGTAGTTTACACTGTTTTGGCCATATCTTGAGTTCTAGAAGTCCGTTTGAGGCCCGTAAGCAGTCCACGCGAAGATAACGAGATTTTCTATCATTCTAAGATAGTCCAGAGGCCCAATTACGTGGGGAGCGTTCCAGAAAATCTGAAGAAAAGTCAGCCACGAAATTTCCTTACAAAACAGAATCAAATTAGGAAACGTCTCTTGCAGAAATTCTATTATAATTCCGTTTTAGTATTTTCTTGTTGGGCAAGACTTGTAGTGCCTATATAAACACATCATACCTTGTAATTTGGATCAGATTATTATTATTGTAACGTAGAACTGCAAGAGAGAAAAGTGGAGAAGGATTCAAGCTCGGTGACAAGCAAAGATCTAGATCTACTTCATCTTCTGTATACTTTGGATTATAGATTTGTTTTCTCAACTCTTGTTTTTATTAATATTATTGATTCTTTCTTTCATATATCTTGTTAATTATTATGTTTTCATCAAATCCCATGACGATAAATAGTTCAATTATGGGTTAAACGTTGTCATGGGATTCTAACGGAGTTATTTACGGAAATTAGTATCTTGATGCTGTAAAGATCTGTGTGTGATGTGAAATTGATATCCTCGTATGGTTAATCTTAATGCTTTTAGATGCGTAGCTAACATCTAAATTGAATTGTTAATCTCTTGTGAAGTGAAAGTGGATCTTGAGATTTAGAACTTGCCATGCTAGCATAGGTTCATAATTGATTGTCAATATGATTTGTGGTGTGAGATGAAAATACTTATACTACCCTTTGTGATCTTAATGGATAACCTGTTCTTCAACCATTATGTTTTCAAATTCTATAGACATATAGGGTCTAAGCATAATTGGTGTCTATTCATCTTCTATCTCTTTTGTGGATGTATGTTTAGTTTGGTATGCGTATGCTGACAGGTAGCGTATACTGGTTTCGTGTTATCCGATCAGATATCAAAATCATTGCATATAGAGATTAAAGGCGTCAGATCTAAGGGAAGTATTTAATGAAGTTGGGATCCCATGTTTATTCTCATATTAGTAATTCGAATTCAATCTCATTAGTTAAATTTAACTCTTAGTTTAAAAATTGCATCCTAGTTTAATTTAGTTAATCAAAACCAAAATTGTTATTTGTCTTAGCAGTGGATTAAAACCAAACATTGTTGCATAGGCATATTTACTGATTAAACTTAACCAGATCTCTGTGGAACGAACTTTAATTATATTACTTGTGACTACGTGCGCTTGCGTAATTTTATGCTAACAGTAGGAGCGCACAGATGGGTGCCGCGGTACGCGAAACATCCTGAAATTTCTCCTACTTCGATTCAAATTGGTATTTTTTGTGGTTTCTTGCTGGAAAAGACTTTAGGGACCTATATAAACACTTTCTATCCTCTTTGAACGTACGAATACCCTCCATCACAAAGAGAGAGAGCCGAGAGATGGATTCTTACGCTCGTGACAAGCAACGGAGTTCTAGATCTACTTTTCTTTGTATTCATCTATTAGGCGAAACTCTTAGATGTTTTTGGGATTTGTTTTCTTAACTCTATTACTCTAGTTTATTGGGGGTATTTGGGAGAACTTTTTTTTCAGAATAAGTCAACTTATTTTAAGACAAAGTTAGAGATTCCTAACTTTCCAACTTATTTTTCAACTTATTTTTGAAAATTATTGAAACTCAAACATACATTAAATACTTGTATATAAAAAAAATTTCTAAATATAAAATTTTTACCCAAAAATAAGTCCATAAGTCCTTAATATAAGCTCAGCCAAACAGGCACATTATTATTCAGACCTTGTTTCATTATCATGTTTTCACTTGATCCCATGATGACGAACGGTTCGATTATGAACTAATCATTGTCATGGGATTCTATTGGATTTATTTACGGAGTTTAGAAGTTTGTTTGCTTTAAAGATTTGTGTGTGATGAATTGTGATATCCTCGTATGGTTGTGCTTAATGTTTTTAGATGCGTAGCTAACATCCAAATTGTTAATCTCTTGTGAAGCGACGGCGGATCTTGAGATTTAGAACTTGCCATGCTAGCATAGGATTATATATGTTTTGACATCATGATTTGTAGCATAATTTGAACTATCTTATGCTGCCCTATGTGATCTCTATGGATAACTTGTGCTTCAACAGTTATGTTTTCAAATCTTATAGACATATAGGGTCTAAGCATAATTGGTGTCTACCCATCTTCTATCTCTTTTGTGGATGTATGAGTAGTTTGGTATTCGTATACTGAGAGATAGCCTATACTGGTTTCGTGTTGTCCGATCAGATATCATAACCATCACATACTTTGATTAAAGGTATCAACTCTAGACGAAGTATTTAATGAAGTTAGGATCCCATGTTTTAATTCTCATAAGTAATTCGATTTTAATTCTCATTAGTTAAGTAATTCTTAGTTTTGTTAAATTACTTCTTAGTTAATTTAGATAATCAAAACTCATCTTTGATATTGTCTTAGCAGTGAATAATAATCATACATTGTTGTATAGGTACATAAATCTGTATTGAACCTTAACCAGTCTCTGTGGGAACGAATTTGGACTTAATCTTATATATTACTTGTGACAGCGTACGCTTGCGTGATATTGTGTGAACAGAACTCTTGTTTGAATCTTGAAGGTTAAAGTTTGTTAAGGCTATATAAGGTGTTCTTGAGGTTTATTAAGCTTGGACAAAGTTGTTAAGACTCCAAGGAAGGTATAATTTCTCACACCCATCTTAAGTTTATGAGTTTTAAGTTAATATGGAAATTGGATGCAAGATTGGACATGTTTAAGTGGTTTTTAAAGTTATAAACTCTTTAATGATGTGTAAATCTTGGGTGGTGATAAATGGATGTTGCCACTGGTCTTAGAGACCTTTGATGATGGTTATATGATTTTGATGTTGTATGGTTGCATTAAGTGGCTAGATGGAGTTCATGGATTTTGGAAATGTTCGGTTATAGCCGTTATAATGTTGAATTTTCATTAGATCATTTGTGCAGTTAATGCTGAATTGAACAAATGTTTTCTTGGCAAGTTTTTAGCCATAAACCAGTAGGACTTGTTTTGTAGTTTGTTTTGACACCAAGATCATGTGATTACGATTTACGGTTTAAGAGATATGCTCGTTTTAGTGAAATCGGTTAAAACGGACAAATCTAAAATGGACTAATTTTACCAAGCCAAACGAGCCCTTTAAAAATGGTTTTTGATTATGAAAATTTTATGAGGAGTAACCTGGTTAGTGGTTAAGATCCCATAAAAATTTGGAGTAGAAATACGAATTTTTTGATTTTATAGAAATGTTTAAGTCAAGAATTCGCATGAGAAACCCCTGCAGAAAGAAGCTATTTTTAGAGCAACAATTGAGCTATCAAAAAGATGTTCTTAATTATGAAATATGGATGAAAAATCCTCTAGATATTTAAGAAGAAGTGAGAAAAAGAATTTTATGAAAAAGTTTATTTTTCGATTTTATAGAATTTTTCGAATCAAAGTTGCGTAAGTGAAAAACCCTTTTAGGGGACGATACGAGACGAACTTTAGCTTCGTTGAAAATAACCCCTAGCGAAAGTCGTTACGAAACCAATAATTATCGAAAGTGGTTAAAGGATATTATGGACTTGTAATAAGCCAAATGTGTAGTAAGGATGTATCATTACGAAGTAGTGTCTTTATGTGAATAGTCGATTCGACGGGATCGTTTAACGAACTAACCAAACCTTATTGGTTGTTATAGATCATCACACTAGAACCAGAGCCCAGACTATTCCGACAGGATCAGGAAAGTTTTCGAAACTTGTACTTCAAGTATTTCTAAACTGTTGTTATTGTGATATAACTGCTATGAACTGCTTAAAAGTATTTTTCGAATCAGCATGAGATGTATGGTTTATTTACGAAGATATATAAACCTATTAAGTAAGTACGAATGCATAATACAAATACATGCATACGATGATGTGTTAAGATCCTCAAGTAGGGTATAATAATACCCTTTTCTTAAGTAAGGGAGTCGGAGATATTTCGTCCAGATAAGGACATAAAAACCCGGAAGTCACCGGAGATGATATATGACGTACGATCGATTTAAAAATATTCCAATAAATATAAATTGGATATTTTCGGATAAAAAAATCCCTTTGATGATATTAATAAATATTAATTAAATAATTATTAATTATCCCAAGTGGATTATTTATTTAATAAATATTATTTTAATATTTATTAAATACTCCAGGATGATTTAAAAATCATATTATTATTTAAAAGTTATTTAAGACTTTAAAAATTATTTTAAATATATTTGATCGTCGGAAAAATTATTTAAAAATAGTGCGGGTTCCCATTTATTAATTACTAATAGTCTCACTCATCATAATGTGTCGCTATCACTCACGAACTTGTCAAAACTCGGGAACCAAAGGTTTTGGGAGCCAGTATTAATGTTTTATCCCTTCGCTATCTATAAGACAAATAAGAAGTACACCCTACCTAGTAAGGAGGGGCTCAGGTTTGACTAAGTACTCAAAAACTCCGATCAACTCCCAAGTTATGTTTTGTAATGGGCTTCCTAAGTAAATGAAATTTGTTGACTAAGGTCAACTCACATGTCAAAGTTACTTCCTCAATTATTCATGGAAGTAAAGCTAAGTAAATGTTATCAGGCCTATCAACAAGCTCTGTGCTTGATATAGTACTGTTACCAAACCTGTCAACAAGAATTGTGCTTGGGGAACTGGATTAAATTCTGTTCCAATGATGGATAAGATTCTTTAGGGGATTGGAAGAAAAGGGGGCTACGCTCTCGGGCGTAGTCCAAATATTAAGGCCCATATGCGGTCAGGGTGCAACCCGATAAGGGAACATCGTCCTTCTACTAGTAGAAAAGCAGAGGCACGATACATTGGTTGATCACCATATATCGTGGAAGAGGCTCCAGCATAGTCCCATTCTTCCAATTGGAATTGTACTGCAACACTGTAATGAAAGCCTAGGTGCTCAATTACCGATAGCGTTGACAGAGTGATGAACTATTCAAAGTATCACAGATATTCCCTGTTATATTTCTGGATAAGAAATGAAAGATGTCTAATGATGGTACAATACTAGTATAAGATATGTCATATGGTTTAAGATAACAAAAGTACTTTGAAAACTATTATTATATGGCTGAGCTGTATTGCTCACTCTTGCTTTTCTTTTATATATATGCCACACAACAACAGATAAGCATGGAAAGAACAAGGCAGACCCTTCGCAAAAGTGTGCTAACCAGTCATCAATTTAGGAGACTTTTTACGAGGCAGGTGACGAGGCCGCACTCAGTAGCATTACCACAGGTGAGCATACTAAGTTGGATAAGTTTACAACTTAGGTTGGTTAGGTTTATTTACAAGCATGACTTGTGTAATTTTCTGAAAACCAAACCGCTTTTTGGCCGTAGAAGCCTTAGATGGTAATCCCTTTTAAGGTTGGAATTTTAAGAAATCTATTTTTAAAATCATTTTTAAGGTTGATCAAGCCTCAGTGTAGTTCTCAGCAAGAAAGTGGATTCATTTTCAGTGATAGAGGTTTCTACAGTGACAATGTAAGAAATACAGTGTACAACAGTGTTAAAGAAAGGTTTAGAGAAGAAAAGAACCAGAGCTTAGAGTCAAGAATTAAATAACATTGATTTGAGTTAGTCGTTCATGAACCAGACCGTGCATGGGGCGTCAGCAAAAAGTCAGTGATAATTCTTTATCATTTTCAATGGTTCAAAGAGTTGGTTTAATTATCTAAGTGATTTGAATTAATTCTTTTTTAATTAATATAATTATTTTAGTTGATTTAATTAATAAATTAATTCTAAAAGAATTAATTAATTTATTAAATTGATTATTGTATTAATTAAATCTGAATTAGTTAATTAATCATTGGTTAATTAAAATTCTAATATGACTTAAAAGGATTCATCAAAACTGCATAAAGTAAGTCATACCGACAGGAATTGATGATAAGTCATGCCGATCCAAGTCATACCGAATATTCAAGTTAAGTCATTCAAATTTAAGTCATGGTTGATTTATGTCTATATGACTTACTGTTAAGTCATACCGAATATTCAAGGTAAGTCATACAGAACAAGTCTGTAAGTCTATATGACTTAATTTAGGTCATACCAAAGTCAGTTGCTGTTAAGTGATAGAGATGACTTAAGTCATACCGACTATCTATGGTCATGCTAAGTCATTCCGAAGTCTTTTGTTTGCTTAGTCATGATGAAGCTCTAAGTCATACCGACAGAATAAAAATCTACAACAGACAACAGTCGTGGTCTTTGGCTATAAAAGAAAGAAAGAGACAGAAGCATCAGTAGCAGACTTACACGAACAAAAAGGAGATACACCAACATCAAACTCTCTCATCTTTAAAGCTCAACCAAGGAGAAATAAATTACCATAAATTCTTGAGTTCTTTGTTTGAAAGATTGTATATCCAATAGAACTTAATTATTTGTGACTCTATCACTACTAGCGAATTAATTTTCCTAGTTCGTATCTTGATTTTTATTAACTAAATTAGAAAAGTTCATGTCGAATTTTCTAATTAGTTTTTATTAACTTGATATTGATCTGTAATGTATTTGTAACAACCGTCAAGTTTAATATATCGTTATATTTAACTTGAATTTTGTTTCAATTGATTCCGCACAAATTTGTCTAAACTAAATTTTATTTAACGGAAAATTTTTGATAAAAAAGATATAGATTGTATTCAACCCCACCTTCTACAATCTTAACGGATCTAACAGCTACCCAAGTAATAATAATAATTGGTGATCCAATTAAACCTTTGTGATATAATGTTTCCGTGTAATATAATCCCTTTAACCAAATATTATAGATTAAACTCGAGGCATGGTATTAGTCATCCTTTTCAACGTTTAATCCGGGTTTACTTGATGAATGAGTAGACTATTAAAACAAATCAATATCTGAGCATGGCCAAGCATTTTTCATAGTCTCACTCAATCAAGAGGCCTATAATATCTCTCCTAATAATAGGATGGTTAAATCCTATATCCATCATTCATGTTTCTCATACGACTCATAATATACCCGATGTCCACTTTTATCATCACCCGGTCAAAGGTAACTTTAATGTAGTCAAAGTATATTAATCCTCGTATAGAAATATAATGATCTCAAGTCTAAGGATAATTACACCATTGTCACTGTGAGTCTTTCTAATGACATTATCAACATGTAGTTACTCACCGTAGGTTAATCCAGTACCATGTAGAATATTACATGCACCTATGTTCTTGACTTTAGTATCACTATACCTGTGACCAATGAGATGTGGTCATCCGTCAACAAACATATTAATATTTATGCATTATAATTGTCTCATATTAATAATGCTCGATTAGGGATATTTAGAAATATAAACACTATTCATATAATCTCATTTTTAAGTCACATACTTAAAGACATAGAATACGTGTTCTATATTCCAAGGACATTTATTACTCTAGCATTTATATCGTAGTAAATTAAGACATAATAAATTAATGTAGAAATCCACAGAACATAATCATCAAATAACAAAATAGTCTTTCCTAGAAGCACAATTACATTGTCTCTAGGGCACTAACACTATCAAAAACTAGTCAAGAATAAAGCTACAAGAGGTTTCCATGCTCAAACGACTCAAAAATGAAGCAAAATCAACTTTCTTCTTCCAACTATTCCAAAATGAGGTGTTAGTGAGTTCTAGGGATCAAACGAGTCAAGAACAAAGGTATAAGTGGTTTTATGTTCAAACCAGTCAAAAATGAAGCAAAATCAATTTTCTTATTGCAATGAGTCAATATGAAATTTTTGTGAGTTCTAGGTGTCAAACAAGTCAAGAACAAAGCTACAATGGGTTTCCATACTCAAACGAGTCAAAAATGAAGCAAAATCAATTTTCCTCTTCCAACTATTCCAAAATGAAGTGTTAGTGAGTTCTAGGGGTCAAACGAGTCAAGAACAAAGCTACAAGTGGTTTTCATGCTGAAACCAGTCAAAAATGAAGCAAAATCAATTTTCTTATTGCAATGAGTCCAGATGAAATTTTTGTGAGTTCTAGGTGTCAAACGAGTCAAGAACAAAGCTACAATGGGTTTCCATACTCAAACGAGTCAAAAATGAAGTAAAACCAATTTTCTTGTTCCAATGAGTCCAAAATGAAGTTATAGTGAGTTCCAGGGGTCAAACGAGTCAAGAACAAAGCTACAAGTGGTTTCCATGCTCATACAAGTCAAAAATGAAGCAAATTCAATTTCCTTGTTCCAACGAGTCCAAAATGAAGTTTTAATGAGTTGTAGTGGTCAAAGTAGTCAAGAACAAAACTGCAAGTTGTTTCCATGCTCAAACAAGTCAAAAATGAAGCAAAATCAATTTTCTTGTTCCAACGAGTCCAAAATGAAGTTTTAGTGAGTTTTAGGGGTCAAACGAATCAAAAACAAAGCTACAAGGGTATCCATGCTCAAACGAGTCAAAAATAAAGCAAAATTAATTTTCTTGTTCCAACGAGTAAATGAAGTTTTAGTGAGTTTTTGGGCTCAAACAAGTCAAGAACAAAGCTACAAGTGGTTTACATGCTCAAACGAGGCAAAAATGAAGCCATATTAATTTTCTTGTTCAAACGAGTCCAAAATGAAGTTTTAGTGAGTTCTAGGTGTCAAAAAATTCAAGGATTTTTATGGGTCAAACTAGGGGTGTTCACGGTTTGGCCAACCCGACCAATCCGATCCAAATCGGGCACTTTTCGGCCGATCTAAACCGATTTTTTCCAACCCGATGTATACTCGGATTGAAAAAACGTCAACCCGATTTTAATGGGTTGGATATGGGTTTCGGTTTTTAAAATCCGATCCAATCCAACCCGATCCGATTAAAAATAAGATAATTAAAATATATAAGCCCAACCCATTAGACATTAGTATTAGTATTAGTCCAGTCCAGTCCAGTCCAGTAGTCCACTATAGTCTGACTCCGGAGTCCGATCCATTACAATTTACCCTATCAAAGTATCACGTATTACAAATACACTAATTTGTATGATTGATTCATCTATGTTATGATTCAGTTCAAATTTAAAAACTATGTCTAGTGTTTAATCAATTTCTTTTTATGTGTTAAAATTCAGAATTTCAGATATTTAAGACCTATGCTATTTCTGTTGCATGAATGATTTAATATTTTGTTGAACTATTTCTGATTTTTTTTGAACTCTCATTTTCAGTTTTATTTTTTTGATAAAAAATTTATTTATATATTTACTAACCCGATCAATCCGTTCCAAACCGATCCAAACCGAAATACATTAAATGGGTTGGTTTACAAATTCTATTTTTATGGGTTGGGTTGAAAATTTTCTAAACCGATTAATTTGGGCTGGGTCATAAAATCCTCCCAACCCGCTCAACCCGATCCGTGAACACCCCTAGGTCAAACTAGTTAAGAACAAAGGTACAAGTGGTTTCCATGCTCAAACGAGTCAAAAATGAAGCAAAATCAATTTTCTTGTTCCAACGAGTCCAAAATTAAGTTTAGTGAGTTCTAGGGGTCAAACGTGTCATGAACAAATATACGAGGGGTTATAGTGAGCTAGAAATAAATTAATTCATTCTAATGTCAAAATGAAATTAGATTGAATTTCAGGGATCATATAAGTCAAAAATGAAGCAAAATTAATTTTCTTATTCCAACTAGTTGAAAATGAAGTTTTAGTGAATTCTAAGGATCAAGTGAGTCAAAACAAAAGTACAAGTGGTTTCCATACTCGAATGAGTAAAAAATAAAGAAATTTTTTTGTTTTAAGTTTTAGTGAGGTTTAGGAGTAAAACGAGTCAAGAACAAAGTTAAAAGTGTTTTTCATGCTTAAACGAGTCAAAAAAAAGGAAAATTAATTTCTTGTTCCAATGAGTTGAAAATAAAGCTTTGGTGAATTTAGAGGTCAAATGAATCAAAAACAAAGCTACAAGTAATTTTCATACTCAAATGAGTCAAAAATAAAGCAAAATTAATTTCTTGTTTGAACGAGTGCAAAATGAAATTTTAATGAATTTTTTAAGTGATTTCAATATTGAAAAAATTAAGCTAAATAAATTTTGCTGTTGTTTTTATTTAGAAAAGGATACTGCAAAACTAAGGGGGTGGTATTGTATTAGGACTTTTAATGACAATTCTTTGGAGAATGATTTTAATGGATTTTATAGACTTTTAATGATTTTTAATGACTCTTGTTGAATCACCAAGATTTTCAAATACTTTTGATGACTCCTAACAAAATGACTTTTAAAAACTTTCATAGACTTTTAAATATATAGCCTATATTTAAATAAATAGATTTTGTGGTGTAGTAAGATCATATTTGCCTATATTGTGAAACCCTTTAACCTTTCTCCAGTACAACCCAATTTCAATCGTGTATTATCTGTTCAATCCGGCCACCAAAAAACTTGAGTACAAGGTATATTTCTTGTTCAATTGAGTATTCATTGTATATTTTTTGTTGTAATTGAATCATATTTATAAACATATATCATACTGAACCATATCAGGAATCTTGTATCAGATTTTTACCTTCACTTATGATATCATAATTTTATGGGTTTCGATATTTGTGAATTATATATCTGCCACTATTCATCGCTAATTATGATGCAGAGTTATGACATTAGCCAGCAAATATTGTTATGATGTAGAGCTAATTTTATTGGTGTTGTGTGAATTTTATTGGTGTTGTTATGATGCAGAGCTAATATTGTTATGAGTATAAATATGGAAATAGAAAACCAAGAAGAGGAAGAAAAAGAGATGGAAGAAGAGGAAGCAAGAGAAGAAAAATGACATGAAATTTTTAAAAATGTGTTGACAGTAAATGGAACAATACTGAGTGTGTTGGATAAGCACACCATTACCCTGTCTAATCAAAGCATCCAGCATTCACTTACTAGGCGACCTGTCAATTCAAGAGGGTATGAATATATTAATGTTGTTTTAAATGATGATCCCGAACACTTTCGAAAACTTTACAGGATGTATCCGCAAGTTTTTCTAAAGCTATCCAAGATTATTAGAGAAAAAACACTTTTGGAAGATACAAGATTTATATGTATTGAGGAGATGCTGGCAACTTTTTTACTTGTTGTTGGTCAGAATTCTAGATATTCTCATGTTGGTGACACATTCAACCGCTCACATTTTACTACCAGTCAAAATTTCAACAAAATTTTGAAAGTTTTGAACAAAATGGCGGTGGATTTTATGGTTAAACCAGGCTCTTCAATCCCTGAAAAAATCAGAGAAAGTACGAGGTTTTTTCCTTATTTCAAAGTAAGTATATTGTCATTTTATTTTAATTGTGTTATAATATTATTACTCATAAACATGATTTTTCTTGCATTTGTGATTATATGTTAATTTTTAAATTATTTTAGGATTGCATAGGAGCAATTGATGGCACTCATATTCCTGCTATGGTCCCTGGACGTGACACAAGCAGCTACCGTAATCGTCATGGGACGATTTCACAAAATGTTTTAGCGGCTTGCAATTTTGATTTGCAATTTATATATGTTCTCAGTGGTTGGGAAGGATCTGCACACGATTCAAAATTATTAAATAATGCTATATCAAGGAGAAATGGACTTAAAGTACCACGAGGTATTTTTTGGTGTATTTAGGTAATTGATTTTTTATTTAGAAATTACATATGTTATTGTTTATCGTCTAGTTGTGTTTTAGGTAAATATTTTTTGGTGGACTGTGGATTTCCAAATAGACTCCAGTTTCTAGCTCCCTTTCGTGGTGTTCGTTATCATCTTCAAGATTTTCATGGTCAAGGTCGTCATCCTGAAAATGAAAAAGAATTATTTAATCTTCGTCATGCTTCCTTGAGGAATACAGTGGAGCGATTATTTGGAATATTCAAATCTCGATTTACAATTTTCAAGACGGCACCTCCTTTTTCATTACAAACACAAGCCGAATTAGTTTTAGCTTGTGCAGGCTTACATAATTTTCTTCGTAAAGAATGTCGTTCAGATGAATTTCCAATTGAAGCAGATAGTGCAACTTCATCAGCAAACCAAGAAGAGGATTTTGAGCCACTTATTCATGAAACACAGGAGCAACAACGTGAAAATGCTAATGCGTGGAGAAATGATTTGGCGAATGAAATGTGGATGAATGTGGAAAATATGAATGATGCTGAATGACAACTTTTTTTATGTAGTCTGTGAGCATGTAATGTTGCAGAAAGATGGGACTCCAAGGATTCAAGATAGTGCCTGAGAACCCGATGTTGATTACCTATGCAAAGAAATAGAAGGGCGTTTTTTCAGCTGTGGCTTAATTTATTGTGGTAGTCCTGGGGGTTCCTGGGAAAAGGGTGTGTTGGCTTGTGCCATGGGGCACTGTAATGGTCTTTTATTAGTCAAAGGAGATGATGTAATCTGTCTATGCTCATTATTTGTCATAGAGCATTTAAAAGTCATGCAAACAAAAGTCCCTTTTCAACTACTTAAGACAGACTCGTTACCATTTTCTTTATATCACCAGAATAAACAGAGGTAGTAGAGATCAACATAGTCAGTCAGCTTCATGAAGCAACTGCAATCAGTAAAAAGGTTTTTGTACTTATGCAGAACCGCTCTTAGGTACTGTTGGAAGCCATATACCCATGATGGGCCGAACCGAAGGCCCAACAAGAAGAAGCCCAAAATGGCTAACGGTCTCCTCTTTTCTTGAACGGTATTTATCTACTTTCGGTGGTGGAAAACACAATGATGCCCATGGGGCCCTTTTAAGGTAACGGACATAATTTCTAAGGTATAAATATAGATTGAATCCACAAGAGAAGACACATGCTCATAATTTACTAACACACACACACACACTCTCTTTACGTTCAAAGTACTCTAAAAACGCGACTTACTTACTCTCACACCGGAGGTGAATCGGGGGGACAATCCCTCGCATTCTTCTCACTTTTCAGGGTCAACCCGAAGGCCGACCCGGTGGAAATCCAGTCGTAACATTTGGCGCCGTCTGTGGGAACGTAGAGATACAATCTGTGTTAAAATTTTGGCAAACTATGACAATCGAAGAAACACCCAGGAATAACGAAAGCACCGTGATCGGAGACAGTCCCGCCACGCAAAGGACGACTCCGGCCGCCCAAAGAATGCTCGATTTCAATGAAGACATGCCCTCCCCCGAAGAACAACAAGAAATGCTCGCGAAATGGAGAGAAGAGAAAGCCAAAGGAAAGGAAACAGAGAAGGCGAAAAGCCAGAACGAAGCAGCAAGGCAAGCCGAGCTAAGGGAAGCCGACCGAGTAAAGCTACAAACCTTGAAACTCCAAAGAGAGGAAATCGAACGACAGGAGAAGACATTGCGCGAAGCCCTGGAGGCCGAAGGCTGGACACCCAAAGATGACCGAAAAGATAAAAGGGTCAGGGACGATGAAGATGAGTCATGGAACTCAGAATTACAATCTAAGAAAACCAAGTCGAAGGTTATAGATTCCTCGGACTCGGAAGAAGAAGGTCCGCACACAGACGATCATATTCGCAGACTGGAAAAGGTTATGTTCGGAGATAGGACAATTAGCCACGAGCCTGTCGTGACCGAAGAGATAGAACAATACCGACCACCACCAGGAAGGCAATTCCCGAAGATGCACGAGTTCAACGGAAAAGGCGATCCCGAAGACCATTGTGAGAAGTACGAATCCCTCATGACTGGTATGGGGCATTGCGACATCATGTTGTGCAAAATGTTCAAAACTTACCTAAAAGGGTCAGCATCCATGTGGTATCGTTCGCTAAGACCACGGTCGATTGATTCTTATGGACAAATTAAAAGGAAGTTCTTGAGAAATTACTCCCATTTATGCCGAAGAGAAAAAGACACTGAAGCCCTAATTCACTGCAGACAAAGACCGAGCGAAGAATTAGGGGACTACCTAGCAAGATTCAAAGAGGAAGCCGGAATGGTCACAAGCCTCGATAAGATCAAAGCCGCTGGATTCCTTTCAGCAGGTCTCGACCCTGTGAAAGGCAAGAAGCTCCGGTCATCTCTCTATGACGTTCCCCCAAAATCACTAAACGACATATACGTTCGGGGAGAAGCAATACGAAGGAAGTTGGAAACAATTGGAGGGTACAAAGAAAGTCGAAGGAACGACAGAGACGATAGAAGAGGCGAGCGCAGGGACGACCGAAGGAATCATAGCAACACACGAGGAAGGATGAACGATCCAAAAACAACAGGACAAAGACAAGACAAAGATAGTACTGTGTTCACTCGCCTCAACACACCCATCTCCAAGATCCTCCATGAAATCAAAGGAAAACCAGGGTTCGTTCGACCACCTCGAATAAAAACCCCTGAGTCCAGAAGAAACGAAAACAAGTACTGCGAGTATCATCGGGATAAGGGCCACAACACAGATGAATGCTACCACCTAAAGAAGTTGATCGAAAAGATGATCAAAGGCGGGGGGTTATCCCAGTTCGTGGGCGACTTAAGAGAAAAGCTCGATGCGAAGGAAAGAAGAGATCCCGGAGAAACCGAAAGACCGGAAAAGTATAGAGGCGAGGTCCGAACGATCTTTGGCGGCACAATACTTGATCGGGACAGTAAGACGGCCCGAAAGAAATACACCAGGCAAATATACAGTCTTTACTAATCGAAAACAGCCAAACAACCATTACCGATCAGCTTCACGGAGGATGATTACGAGGACGTCATATGGCCACACGAAGATCCCCTGGTTATCAATCCGGTAATCGGAGATAACAAAATCTGGAAGGTGCTAGTCGATGAAGGGAGCTCGGTCAATATCCTATACCACAGGACATACTCTAAAATGAACCTAGGAGGAGAACACCTCGAACCATGCCACGAGGCACCCTTATACGGCTTCGGTAATCAACCAGTACCGATCGAAGGTACCATCAGATTAAATGTGCTCCTAGGAAAAGCGCCATATACCGTGGAAAAGGAAGCTAAATTTTACGTCGTTCGGGTAGACAGCCCATACAACGGCATCCTGGGCAGACCCGTTTTATCCCTATTCCAAGCCGTATCATCCATACCGCACTTGAAGCTAAAATTCCCTACCGAGCAAGGGATTGGAGAAATGAAGGGCGATCAAAAAGCAGCAAGAATCATCATGTTAGAAGATTTTGACAAAGATAAAGACGCAGAATTGGTCGAATCCGGGAAAAGGAAAAGAAACGAAGACGCCGGGGGAAACCATCAAATGCTGAACATAGAGATCGAGAAGTTTGGGACCGATCTCTCCTGTCCAATTGCCGAACCGGCAGCCGAAATCGAAGAAATCGAATTATATGTGGGCCAATCCGGGAAAATGATCCAAATAGGCAAGGGGATGGAACCAGAGCTGAAGGAGAGGGTCATTGCCGTCATCAGGGAATTCCACGACGTATTCGCTTGGAATCCCGAAGACATGCCTGGATTAGATCCTTCAGTCGTGAAGCACTGTCTAAACGTCGAACCCGACGCCCAACCTGTAAAACAGAAGAAGAGAAATTTTGCCATAGAAAGACAAAGGGTTATCCAGACCGAAGTTGAGAAACTACTAGAGGCCAAATTTATCGAAGAAATTGATTACCCCGAATGGTTGGCGAACGTAGTTGTCATCAAAAAGTCAAACGGCAAATGGAGAATGTGCGTCGATTACACTGACCTAAATAAACACTGTCCGAAAGACCACTATCCCCTACCCAACATCGATCAGCTAATAGACGCCACATCGGGACATCAGATTCTCAGTTTTTTGGACGCTTTTTCAGGATATCACCAAATCGCCATGAATGCCGAAGACATTCCGAAGACAGCATTCATCACCCCGAACGGCACTTACGCATACATAAAAATGCCCTTCGGGCTAAAGAACGCGGGGGCAACTTTCCAGAAAATGGTTAACAAGCTCTTCAAAAAGCAAATAGGACGAAGCATGGAATGTTACGTCGACGACATGATCGTAAAGTCACCCTTCCAGGATCATGCAAACGACCTGAAGGAATGCTTCGAAACGTTAAGGGAAAACAATATGAGAATCAACCCGAACAAATGCACGTTCGGGGTTAACAGCGGAAAATTCCTTGGATACATGGTGAGTGCCCGAGGGATTGAGGCAAACCCAGAGAAAATCAAGGCCGTCATGGATATGGAAGCACCCAAGACAATAAGAGACATTCAGAAATTAACTGGACGAATGGCAGCTCTCCGGAGATTCATTTCCAGGTCTGCTGAAAAAGCGTTACCATTCTTCGAGGTGCTTCGAGGAAAAAAAACTTTCGATTGGGGACCAAATTGTCAAAAGGCATTCGAAGAAATAAAGGAGTATCTGGTGAACACCCCTCTCTTAATGAGACCGAGACCAAACGAAACTCTACAGTTATACCTGGCTGTGAACGACCGAACGCTTGGAGCTGTACTGGTCAAACAATACGAAGGAAACCAACACCCGGTATTTTACGTATCTCACATACTGAAGGACGCCGAAACTAGATATCCAAATGCAGAAAAATTCGCCTATGGGTTGGTAATGGCATCGAGAAAATTACGGCACTACTTCCAAGGCCGAACGATTCAGGTCGTAACCAACCAACCACTGAAGAAAATCATGCGCAGGCCCGAGGCATCAACAAGGATAATCGCCTGGTCGGTCGAATTGGGAGAATACGATCTGGAGTTCATTCCCAGAACGGCAATTAAGGCACAAGCTTTAGCCGACTTCATGGTGGAATGCTCTTTCTCCAGTCCGAAGGATTTGGTCGCCGAAGAACAACCGATCCGTTCTCCAGGTAAATGGAAACTGTTTGTAGATGGTTCTGTGGCCGGATCCAAGTGCGGAGCAGGCCTGATTCTAACCAGCCCCGAAGGATTCGAAATATGTCAGGCAATTAGGTTCACCTTCTCCTTAACCAATAACGAGGCCGAATATGAGGCCCTGCTAGCAGGCCTAAACTTGGCAAGAAATTTGGAAGTGAAACACTTAAGAGCCTTCAGCGATTCAATGTTGGTCGTCAAACAGTTCTCCGGCGAATACGGATAGAAAGATCCGCGAACGAAGGCATACGCCACCAAGGTGCACAAGAATTCCGTGCTATTTGAGTCATTCGAGCTAAGCCAAGTAGCCAGGGAAGATAATAGCCGAGCCGACGCCCTGTCAAGGCTAGCTTCGGCAGAAACCCAAAACCTCACAGGTTCTATCTACCTGACCGAAGTAAAATCGCCTTCGATAGACAGAAAACACTGCCTGGAAATACACCAAGGAATCAATTGGATGACACCGATCAGAGCCTTCTTAGAAAAAGATACCCTACCACTCGACAAGAAACAAGCCCAGAAGATAAAATACCGATCCGCTAGTTACTCAATTATTGGAGGAAGGCTATATAGAAGGTCGGTCACCCAACCGATGCTGCGATGCTTGGACCCTGAAGAACAATTGATGGCATTGGAAAGCATTCACGAAGGTATCTGCGGGGAACATCTAGCCGGACGGTCACTTTCCTTCAAAATCGTTAGGCAAGGATTCTTCTGGCCAACATTAAGGGAGGATGCTTTGAACTACGCAAAAAAATGCAAACAATGCCAGTTATTCAGCAACGTTCCGAAACAACCCCCAGAGGAAATGACATCGGTACTCAATCCCATTTCCTTCGCCATGTGGGCAGTAGATATTGTCGGCATCATACCCACAAGCACTAAGCAGGCTAAATATTGCATCGTAGCCATCGACTACATGACTAAATGGGTAGAAGCCAGACCACTTTCCGCCATCACCGAAGATGCAGCTAAGAAGTTTGTGTTGGAACAAATAATATTAAGGTTCGGTATCCCGATGATATGTATCTCAGACAACGGAACCCAATTTATTGGAAGCAAATTTCGGAAATTCTTATTCGAGTTCGGAATACAACAAAAATTCAGCTCGGTCGGCCACCCACAGGCAAACGGGGCGATCGAAGCAGCAAACAAAATCATATTCGACGGAATTAAGAAAAGATTGGGAGATTCCAAGGGCCTTTGGGCCGAAGAGTTGCCATACGTCCTTTGGGCCTACCGAACGACACCGAGATCATCTACCGGCGAAACTCCTTTCAAGCTTGCCTTCGGCACTGACGCCCTCATGCCGACCGAAGTGGGTCTAGAATCATACCGAACACAGGTGTTCAACATTGAAATGAATGAATACGGGCTTCGGGCAAATATAGATTTGGTTGAAGAAGAAAGAGAGGCTGCCCACCAAAGAAATTGGAGATATCAGCTTCGAGCAGCCCAATACTACGATTCTGGAATAAAGAAAAGATCTTTCCATGTAGGGGACCTAGTACTTCGTGAGTTAGCAACTTCAATGCCGGCCAAACAAGGCAAACTTATGCCAAATTGGGAAGGTCCTTACGTGGTGGTTGAAGTGGTCCGTCCAGGAACATACAAGCTAGCTCATTCGGACGGGAGCCACATCAAGAACACATGGCATGCTTCACGCCTTCGCCGTTTTTATCAGTAAGCTTCCATATATGTATTTTCAATGTATACCCCACTATTTTTTACCCTTGAAATAAGCAGAATTGAGGACTCATGTTTTTAGTATTTAAGCTACTTTGACATAATTAAGGAGGGATGATACATTTCCAACAAATCAAAGGACCTTAATTATTCACAAACTCCTTAAATACTGGGGAAATGCTAGGCCGAAGGCCAGAGATGCATAAAAACAAGAATTATGCTAGGCCAAAGGCCAGAGATGCATAAAAACAAGAATTATGCTAGGCCGAAGGCCAGAGATGCATAAAAACAAGAATTATGCTAGGTCGAAGGCCACAGATGCATAAAAAAGAATTATGCTAGGCCGAAGGCCAGAGATGCATAAAAAAGAATTATGCTAGGCCGAAGGCCAGAGATGCATTATGCCCAAAGGCCAAAGATGCATAAAAAAAGAATTATGCTAGGCCGAAGGCCAAAAATGCATTATGCCAGGCCGAAAGGCCAAAGATGCATAAAAATAAAAAATTATGATGCTAGGCCGAAAGGCCGAAAATGCATAAACGCGAAAAATATGGCAAAAACAAAGCGCCGAAGATGCGTAAATATAAATTATGCTAAGGCAAAAATAAAAAGGCCCGAAGGCACAAATATCACGCCCGAAGGCAACATTAAATGTTACAGCAAAAGTTGCTAAAAGACAAACTACACTAATCATCAGAAAGCTCTTGATCTTCGCCCGAAGAAACATCCAGCGGCTGATCGGACTTCTCCCTGCCGACTGGATCAGTCATACCAAGCTCGGTATCAATCAGCTGGGTATGATTGAAGCCTAAGGCATTTGCCTTAATGACAGCATCATCATAACCCATCTGATAACACCGCTCTTCGGTACGCTCGAGCTTCTTTACCAACTTCCGAGAACCCTTTCTCGTGGTCTTCAACTGCTTGTTTCTCCATTCCAGGCGCTTCTGCAAAACATCCAGCTTCTCCTGGAGCAGATCATTCGCCGTCTTCAAGGATTCCGACTGACCCGTAACTCTTTCGAGCTCGACCGTCGAATTCCGAAGGTCCTCCCCGGCCTTGACCGCCCTCGACTCCAGCTGGTCGACCCTTTTCAGCTTTTCCTGCATCGCTTCGACCCTCTCAGTCACCACGGCGGACCAAGAAGCACCCTGTAAATAAACAAAGGCAAAGATCAAAAGCTGAAGGCAAAAAGACGAATGACGGACAAAATTTATATTACCATGGAGAGGAGGGCCATCATCTCAGTGCAAGCCTGAAGGTCAGTCGCCTGATCGTAAGTCGGTCTGTCGGCCGGAAGAACGAGGCCTCTGCACAGATCAGGGCCTATAATGGTCGAGGCCGGAGGAGCAGGGACAATAATCTTATCGGTCTCCAGGACGCCCCATTGGGGTGCATACACCTTCAAGCCCGAATCTTCCGACCGAATCCTCTTCCTTGGTTCATTCGGAGTAGTAGGGTCAACATCATTCCCCAAATCCAAATTCTGAATCGGATTTGAGGTTGGATTAACCTTCACCAAAGCCCTATCTCCTTCATCACCGACCGAACCGCGCGTCTCTTCGGCCTCCTTATTCGCTTCGGCCGCCAGAGCTGCGGCTACAAGGTCGGTCGCCTTTCTACGCTTCCTCTCGATGATCTCATCATGGGAAGACACTACACAAAACAAAGAGAAAGGTTAAGGCATAAATAACCGAACAAATACATAAAGATGTTTTGACGGAGTATGGACACAAGCATATCGCGAAAAACAAATACAAGACACAAAGAAAACGGAAAGACAAGAGAAAGTTACCACTACCCCAAAGACCGATCAACCAGTCGTTATCCCGACTGAGGGACAACGGGACTTTATCCATCTCTAGGCCACAGAGCAAGCGGTAATCATGCTTATCCGCCTCCGAAAGCGGGGTACGAAACTTCAACATCGAAGGATCGACATCCTTCCAGACACCAAACTTCTCCATCCTCGGGCCAGAGACGAAAGCCCACTTCAAATGAGTCTCTTTGTTGCTGGAATTCGTGAACGCCCAATCCGCCCTACCTACCCGGCGAGCGATTGTATAAAAACCATTACTCTTCGAATTCCGCCGAAATTCGAAATGATGCCAAAAAAGATTGGTCCTTGGTATCATCTTCACGGCCAAGCACCGAGCCTGGAAGACGTTAATCTGAATAAAGCTTTTCGGGTCTAACTGACCGATAGCTACCCCTGTCTGCTTGAGGATGCTCTTCAAAATGCACAACATCGGCAGGCGAAATCCACACTTGAAAGCAGCTTCAGAAATACCCGTAGCTAGACCTCCTCCGTACGCCGCCGGCACTTCGGGATTGTGCCAAATCCTGTCGTTCTTCCTTGGAGTATAAAAATACCAAACGTGCTTCTCCACGACATATTCCGAAGAAAATCTAGCGATTGTACTTTCGGCCAATCTCGACCGATGGTTGGCTGCTGGAAACTCTTCGACGTTGCTGAAAGGGGACACTTCCGAAGGACCCGCACCTTCGGTCGATCGATCCATATCCCTGCATTCGGAAATGTAGAGATTAGCCGTGTACTCGGGCCGGAGTAAGAAAACATTTAACAAGAAAGAGAAAACCGAGTACAGTGGGCCAGGATCGATCGAGAATGTCCCATGCCCCGAAACAAAATTAGAAGACCAATCCCATACAATCCCCTAAAACTCATCCTAACCCTGAATGAAATCCTAATCAATCCCTTAAAATCCTATGGGAAGCTTTTCGAAGATTAACAAGATTCAAGACCCTTTCTTTTCGTCCAAGAAAAACGCAGAAAAAAGGAATATGGTCTAGAAATAGCATACGGCAATTTCAACATATTAAAAGATGCATACATATACATACAATCATACGTATATATACAGCGATTTTCACAAAAAAGGGGGCAAAGAAAAGCTTACTTATTCGAAGATTCTCGAGAAGATCGTATTCCTGAGGATAAAATGCTTGAACGTGGGACTCCAACGAAGTCGGAGAACTCAAGTTTTCCGGGGAAGAAGCGACGGTTCCAATTGTCGATATAGATTCTCTTTAAAGAAGGGTGTGTTTGAAACTTTTTGTGAGATGGTGTAAAATGAGAGGGATGTGGGTCGCGTAATTTTTTAAACAAAAGATATGTGACGCTTGGAGATCTTTCGAAATCCAACGGCCCAGATTGAGGCGCAAATCTCAAAATCAGACAGCTGTCCCTCATAAAGGAACACGACTCCGCAAGAGAAAACTCAACTCTTGTCCATCGCCGTGCAACCGAACGAATGATCAGATAAATTCGACAGACGCGACTGAACGGAACGTGTCAAATGAAAAATATGGGTTCTTTAGCCTTCGTCCTAAAAACATTACCGAACGAAGCCTAGGGACATGTTGGAAGCCATATACCCATGATGGGCCGAACCGAAGGCCCAACAAGAAGAAGCCCAAAATGGCTAACGGTCTCCTCTTTTCTTGAACGGTATTTATCTACTTTCGGTGGTGGAAAACACAATGATGCCCATGAGGCCCTTTTAAGGTAACGGACATAATTTCTAAGGTATAAATATAGATTGAATCCACAAGAGAAGACACATGCTCATAATTTACTAACACACACACACACTCTCTTTACGTTCAAAGTACTCTAAAAACGCGACTTACTTACTCTCACACCGGAGGTGAATCGGGGGGACAATCCCTCGCATTCTTCTCACTTTTCAGGGTCAACCCGAAGGCCGACCCGGTGGAAATCCAGTCGTAACAGGTACGTAACATCCTCATTTAGTATGTCAAAATTGACAAAGATTTTAGCAGTATATACAATAGTATCCAAGTGATTCTTAGAGCAAAATGAAATGAAGTCTGCGAAGAACAGTTTCTGCAGCACTAGTACAGAGTACCAGCTCTAAAAATCATCCTGCAAAAGAGTGAAAAAAAGAAGAAGAAAGCTGGGAAAAAGAAAAACTTATGTCTATGTTCGGTGTTCCCATGATTATAAAATTAAATTCAATACAATAATAACTCGTACAAGTATCCTCAGAAGCATGTGCTTCATCCCGGCATGATAACACAGTAATTTTAGAAGACATGTCAGAGAGCCATATCAGGAACAAGTAGGAGTAATATCAAAGATTATAGAAACAACAATAGGTTACAAAAGGAGATGAACTGGTTTGTCCTTCCTTAGCCTGAAAAGGTACAAGACATCGCCAAATTCAAAATGAAGAAAGTTTATATCATACTGTATTTAGTTTTTTACAACCACAATTTGAGCTAGCTTATTAATTCTGTGGAAGTATGACCCAACAATATAAAATAAGATCAGCCATGTAAAGTTCCGGGAGACACTGATATAGCAAAATAGTGAACTAGAGTAACAGATATAAGACAGGATCTGTAATAGTTAACTACTGTAGAAACAATTTATCAAAGAAACAAATAATGCTTTAATAAAAATTGGCAGCTATAGCAGACAGAGCAGAGTCCTCAGAATCATTTAAGGAAAATCACAATTCCACCTTAACTTGAAAAATAAACTTAACAGTTGAAAAACTTTAACCGCAAAAAAAAAAAACAAACTTGAAAATATTAACTGTTTTCCACCTTAACAGTTGCATTCTCATTGTCTTCTGAAAACAGAGTTGCATTCTTCCGGATGACAGTCCCATTTCCCACCGCAATTCTTAAATCATCATAGTCTCCAAAGGTGTCCGTACGATAACTTCTGTGAGAAGGATGTTCCTAATAAAACACAATATACACAATATGTTAGTATTATAAACATGTCAAAAGTTTAGAAAATCTTTATTGTCTTAAAAATATGTACCTTAAAATAATCTTCCCAAACTTCATTCGGAGCAGTAATTTTTTTTGTTATAGGATCCCATCCAAATCCAGAATTAAACAACATCAATTTTGAATAGTTGGTGTATCTAGTTTTAAACCATTTCAAACGACTGAGATACTGGGAATGAGTTTTTTGACATCCAAGCTTTGCATTCAAAGCTGGAAGAATCTTGTTCTCCACAGTAACTTTATTGAATGAACCATTATTATCTCGCCAACCACGTTGTGCAGCATCAACCATGAGTTTCAATAACTCATTACTTTCGTCAATTGTCCAAGGTTTATACTGACCTCCTTTTCCTTTTGAATTGTCATTCTCTTGACACGCATCTCCCATTTTTCTGTGTTATTGATACATATATACAATTACCCAAAAAAGGACAATAAAACCAGGTTAAAACATAATACATACATGTATGCAGGTTTGGACTTTACATGCTTATATGCATCTAGAAAGCTTTGTCATGTATCATATCAATTTCAAAAAAAAAAAAAATCCAACCATTCATAATTGATAAATTAACCACACAATAAACACAAACACACATATATATATATATATATATATGATACAACTACAAACACATGGAGAGTGAAGCAAAACAAAGAAAAACAGTAATAGAGGGAAAGAAAAAGAAACAAGAAAAAAAAGGAACCTCTTTTGGCAGGGATGGAACCCTAGGGGTGAGAGCTATCGTTGAGGAAGATAATGTCTTGTCAAATCTTCTCAAAAAGGACGTGACAATTTTTGGAGAAAATATACACACTTTTTCATAAAAAGTCATAAAAAATCTCTCACTATTATTTTTCCACCAAAATCATTGACTTTTTGAATAACAAGTGACTTTTAACAACTCTTTAAAAGTTGTAATTGAATACCTTAAACTTTTAAAGATTTTTTTAAAATACTGATACAATACCTCCTTACTTTTAAAGAGTATTTAAAAGTATTAATTGAATACCCCTAAACTTTTAAAGTATTTAAAAGTATTTAAAAGTCATCGTACAATCACACCCCCTAAATCCTCCCTAAACCCCAAAAAACTGACATTCTTTCCATTTTGGTGCTGTTGTATGTTGTTTTTGATTAGTACCTTATCCACATCCTCCTCCATCCGCAATTGTTGTTTCAATGTCAAATCTTTTGACAATCTCACTACCTCACACATTCACCATCACTACTACTACTACTACTAGCACACTCTTTCCGCCTCGCCGTAACTGTGTTAGGCCTTGCGCTGTGTTATTACCAGCCAAGAAATTACTCCGGCGGAAGAAGAAGAAACGAGGGCCTGAAGACGACGAAATTACTGCTAGTGTGGCGGAGAAAGGGCTTAGATTAGTTTTTATGGAGGAGCTTATGGGACGTGTTAGAAGCCGTGATGTCGCCGGTGTTTCTGACGTCTTGTATGACATGATTGCTGCTGGGATTTCCCCTGGTCCTAGGTCTTTTCATGCTTTGGTTGTTTCTCATGTGCTTAATCACGATGAACGTGGTGCTGTAAGACACCCCCCTGCCTTGCCTTTTTCGTAATAATGTCATCCTTCTACCAAACTTAATTATAAATGCTGCAATTGTTTGCTTAATTATAAATGCTGTAAGCAAGATTTTGTGCTTTCTTTCTTCATTCAAGTAATTTATTGTTATTCAATTGTAGATGCATGCCCTAAGAAGGGAATTGAGTGAAGGCCTTTGTCCTCTTCATGAAACATTTATCTCATTGATAAGATTGTTTGGGTCCAAGGGACATGCCACTAGAGGCTTAGAAATTCTTGCTGCAATGGAAAAGCTAAATTATGACGTTCGCCAGGCTTGGCTGATTCTTACTGGTACCTAGCTCTCTATCATCAGTTGAAATATAAACACTATTAGGATTGAATCAAATTACTACATTTTTTATGATTCTTTTTGTCTTATCTATAGCACTCTTTTTTTTGTTCAAAAGTTAATCTGTGCTGGTTGCTTAATTGACTAGAGGAGCTTGTCAGAAACAATTATTTGGAAGATGCAAATAAAGTTTTCTTAAAAGGTGCCGGTGGCGGGCTGCGAGCTACTGATGAACTTTATGATATGTTAATTGAGGAAGACTGTAAAGCAGGTGATCATTCCAATGCACTAACCATATCGTATGAAATGGAGGCTGCAGGAAGGATGGCAACTACTTTTCATTTCAATTGTCTCCTCAGTGTGCAGGTAAGGTAGTTACCATTGGTTATAGGTCTATGCTTATTAGTATAGTATTATGTTTTATTATGTAAAAACTGATCCCTTACAAATACCAGGACCTTTGGTTGATGTTTGGTGTACACTCTACATAGTATGTCAATTAAAAAAAAATTGCCACCATTAAATGCAATAGTAAATTGCTATCTAATAGTTTGACACACAATTTGTCTCATCGAAAATTTATTTGTTATCTGATACCCTCTGGGTTTAGTGGTCTGTGGTTCTGCCCTCCTGTTCATTACAATGTTCTATAATTAATTACCCAAGGAATTTAATTCGAACTTCAAAGTGAAAATATATGAATATATACCAAGGCAGCGCATACAATCTATAAAAATGAAGACACTGAAAATGAACTAATGTGTAACATTCTGGGTGTTTTTTTTGCATGATATTTCCCGTCGCTAAAAATGAAACCAAACAACCCATTGTATCCCCCTCGTTAAGTTGGGTCTTGGGAGGGTATGATGGTAATCATGCCTTACCTTTACTCTTTACTCTTTTAGAGTAGTGAGGGTGTTTCCGCAAAGTCCACCAGCTTGAATATAATGATATCTCCCATTGCTTCTATTCCCATGATATGATATTAGATGAAGCTGGGAGGTGTGTGGACATTTACCTACTAGGTAAGTTAGCTCCACACCTTCAACAAGAGATGATGCAAAGCATGGAAGTGAAGAATTATTTATTACATAATTATACGTTTTGATAAACTATTTGCACTAATATAGTAGTTCAGGTTTATTAGGATTAGATCATTCTTCTTTTATTGAACCTTATAGTGATAAGTATTATGTAGTACTTAACAATTAGGATTAGTTCCCTTCTATCTATGATATTGGAGTTTACTTATTCTTCAAGTTCTGGGATGGCGATATTGGTAGTGGCAATCTTCATTATTAAACAGAGTTGGATTATTTGAATAAGTAAATATTTCAAAATGTTGTGGATTTATCGTGTTCAACTTATTCTCTGCTCTACGGAGTTAGGTTTATCCCTTTTGTTTCTGCTCTACGGAGTTAGATTTATCCCTTTTGTTTCACGCCTCTTTTGCCTATTTCCCTACAAAAGGAAATATAGAAGAAAATTTATTTTCTATTTTCTCTTTGAGATTTATAGTTCCTAGATAGGGCATAGTAATTCCTTCCTTAGTGACAGTCACCATAAGAAAACTTACATGTATATGTATATACATGTTTATATTTGACTTCAGGGTTCTAAGCAAAAGTGGAGGATGGGACGATCCATACACACACTTCAGTAGAAACTAGAAACAATCAGTTAGGTGGTCATCAGCATGTAGTGTCGTCAATGTGTGTCATTAATGGATGAATATAATATATATATATATATATATATATGTCGTAACCGCATGTAGTCTCTTCACTTGTATTTTGAATGGATCAAATATGTGTATCTTGTTACCCTCCCCCCATTTAATTGGTTGTTAGCACTTAGCATGTACTCTCTTCGATTTGTACTAATTAATGGATTAACATATGTATATCTCGTAACCCTTTCCCCGCCCCAACTCCCCACTACATATGTGTGTGTGTATTAAATATTATGACGTGTGTGCCTTTTGGGGAGGGGATGCGAGGAAGGGGGGAAAGGAGGTTTAGGTTAGGTATTGGGTTGAAAGCTTTACCCATTTATAATAAGTCACTAGCCACTTCATTCATTGTTTGATAATTCATTTCCAGTCCTAAGTCTATGCTTGTCAATAACTTATCAAAACCGTTTGTGGTTAATATCTTTCTTAGCTATCGGCACTAATCTTAATGTGGATATTAGGAGGCATTGCCTCAATTTTGTGCACTTTAATTAGATCAGTCGAGAAGGCAATTTGAGTGTGTTTTAACTGGATTTACATACACTATGCAGAAATATAAGCTCGTAAAGTTGGGTATCTTTTCTTTGTGTTACAAGTGGCAACTTTAAGCTATAATAATAATTGGTTTTTATAACTTACTGATGCTTAATTCTTCTACCTACTGGTAGGCTACGTGTGGCATACCTGAAATTGCACAAGCTACGTTTGAGAACATGGAATACGGAGAAGGTTTGCATTTTCTCATCCCATTTCTGTTTATTATATTTATGTGAATCTTCTATTTGCCAAAGAGTTTTTACTTTGCATGCTAAATGACATTTTATGTAACTTATGTTTAGACACTTGTAGGGTATTTTTGGCAACTGCATTATACTGGAAAGGAGATTTAAATTCTTGAATTTGGTTGGTTTGTTTTCTTGATGCATGAAAATGTTTAGTATAGGTAAACAATTTATATCCTGACTTGAAATTAGAGAAAGACATATTAAGTTGGGTATAAAATGTTATATAATATGAGAGAAAAATCATTTGTTACTTGCAAAATGTCATTAATGTAAATTGGCAAAAGTAGTTTGAACTTCGGAAGTACGTGAATTCTCAAAAAAATTGCAAGTGCGAATCATATGGGTCTGTGTTCCAGGGGCTTAAATGTGCTATTCTAGTAAATTGAAATTCTCTTTTGTGGATTAGTGGAATTGTAAAATGACCCCCCCCAACTTCTGGTGAGAGTTTGATTCTTTCACGTTTCAGTTACTTAGCATCTCTCTCAGAGAATAACTTACGTTTGTAACCCAATCTTTTTCCTGTCTTGATGACAAAAGTATCTCCTTTCAAATGTGGATGCTGCAAAATGACAGTTGCAGGCTTGACATCTGTTGCATACTACGTTGCAGGACCACATGGTACTGCAGAATTTGTCTGATTATTGCATTTTAATTATAGTCCTTGAGTTCATGATGTAATGCAGTTCGATATCTGTATAAGCATCCAGCCTGGACATCACGAAATCATCATCCGCCAGCATCACGGTATATGCTAAAGTGATGAATCCCGCTGAGAGTTTCGAAAACTCTATTAATATTACATTCCCACAAACTCCATTCCCACAAACTTCACGATATCTTCATTTCTGCACTTCATGATATCTGCAAGCCAATGCTTGACTTGTTTTATATAAGTTTTTCCTGAGATCACGATATAAGTTGATTTTCACTCTGCTGACTTCACGATGTCTGTACTTAGTGAAATTTCAACTTCATATCACTATTTTGTACTTCTTGACTTCACTACGTTATCCTTTTACAGACTTCTCGATATGTACACTTCCAAACTTCTCGATATGAGACTTGATCCAGTTTCTTCACCATTCTATAAGTAATTATGTTTAGATGTTGTTCCTGGTGCAGGAACAAAGTTTTGAACTTCTACAAGGAACCTTGATTGAAAGATATACATGTGAATAGTTTACAAAATTATCAAATATAAATACACTGGAGTTCACTACATTAGATTCCTTAGAATTCACGATATGTAATCTAAAACCACGTTATCTTGTTTTCATGAAGCTCAGTAATATCATAATAGAGGGCTGTCCTACTCTCTTTAGTTCCTGTTATAATTTAGTTGTGTAATACTATCTCAATCTAGTAACACTGGAAACAAGACACTCGCGTGCCCTCCTAAATTACATAATCTCCCAAAAGGTTGAGATAGAGTGTTCTTTAGATAATTGTACATAAAGAATTACAAAAGAAAATGACGAAAATGAAAAATTAGTTCAAAAAAATGCTTTTACGATTATCTGGTACAGACATCTGGTTTATATATATGATTCCAATCTTTTTTATTTTGGCAGATTATGTTTATTCTGAATTATTGAATATTAATTCTTTCTTTAATAATGTAATTATTTGCCTTCTAATTTTTTTCCCTTTCAAGACCCTGGTTGCCTGGTCTTTATAAAGTCTCTATTAAACTCACTAGATCTTGAAAAGGCTTTGACCATTGCATATTGAGTATTGCACCTCAACTAGCCAGTCTAGTTTAGCCGTCATCTTTTATAGATCATGCCCAAAATGCAGTGCCCGAATATTTACCTGAGAAATTAAAAAAAAAAAGAGAGAGGAGAAAAAGGATGTGTCATTTTCGTGATGTGAACAGCTTATTTACCCAAATCTCTGTTGTTTGCTATTGCTTCCCTCTTGATTGTCTCTCATCTGTTATTATGCTCCGTTTTTTACCCATATTTTCTTCATTTTAAAGACTTGCTATATGAAATTTTTCTTTGGATGAATGGATATTTTAGATGCAATACTTATATGGAACAAGTTAATATATAAGTGAAGAAAGTAGGTATGTGAGACATTGAGAGTCTGAGACTATAACAGTACATATATTTAGGCATTATGCATGTATTTACCAAATAATATACTCTGGGGAGAAAACTGCTGAAACTTTCCTGACTTTGAAAGTACTGAAAAATTAAAGTTAAGGGGACATTTGTTATCATTAACCTCTCATCTCATACCCCAGTGTCTTGAAAACAGAACATGTTAAAAAGTTTTTTCCTAATAATCTGTGTTTTCTGGTATGTATCTTATGGTAATATATAATTAAATACAACTGCTGTTGGTGATGTCCATTACTACTTGTGATTATATTTTATGACAGATTATATGAAACCAGATACGGAGACATATAACTGGGTTATTCAAGCATATACCAGAGCTGAGTCCTATGATAGGTGAGTTCTGCATTAACTCAAGAGCCTACAATATTTTTGTTGGTACAGGTGATTATTTGTGTTAAACATTTTCTACGATTGATATATGGTTTCTTAAGTTCACAATTAGCTAAGGCTTGCATTCCATTCAGTCCTAGTTTAATTTTTTTTTTTGAAGAAAGAATGAGAGAGGTTGTGACTTGTTACGTGAAAGCGTTTAGAGTGTGAAGAATGTGACCATGGAGCAGAAGGGTAAACTAGCTATGCAACTGACCTAATTTATCTCATCACAGAGTTACATGTTAGATGGCATAAACAATCTTGCCAGATGTGTCCAACTTCATATTCTAAATTAGTCTTCCATCTTCACCTAAGGTGACTGCAAATTTGGGTTAAATATCAAATTAGCCACTGAATAACTTGACATATCTCAAATACATCACTGATAAATTTGGGGTCTCATTTAAAACACTTTTAAAGACATAAATATCAAACGGATACCCTTAAAATGTACTCGAGAAGTAAAATTAATTTTTCATTGAGTTCTACACATTTTTCTTGAATGCTACCATAATCAAACGAAAGGTTAATAATTCTAGTATTTCTGATAATATGTTTAGATTTTAAGAAATTTTTATACTATTTATTTTTAATTTTATAGTTATTTTCTTTGATTTAATTAAAATTAAATAGTAAATAAATATCTTAAAATCTAAATAATATTATCAAAAATACTAGAATTCATAACCTTTCATTTGGTACATATGTAGAGGTATTTGTTTGATATTTATGTCTTTAAAAGTGTTTTAAATTAGACCTCGATTTTATCAGTGGTGTATTTGAGATATGTCAAGTTATTCAGTGGCCAATTTGATATTTAACCCCTGTAAATTTTGGCTATAATTAAGGAAAGCACTTTCTCTGTAGAGACAATATCATTTGCCTAATTTATATTGTTGAATCTGTTTGATGTGATAACATTTTCTTTACACAGCCTGTGTCTTTTTTGTACACGGATTTTTACCCGTTACCTACTTGAAACTAATCTTAATTGTTTCCTACTGTAGGTCATTGTGTTAAAAAGTTTATACCTCATATTGTAATTTTTTCATTAAAATTTATAAAAAAGCAGTGGCTACTATCTTTTCTTTAATTTTGGTTGTTTTGTTTATATATAATTACCTAATAGTGCTCATTTGTTGATTGTTATTTTGGCTTGCTGCGTAGGGTACAAGATGTTGCTGAGCTTCTTGGCATGATGATTGAAGATCGTAGAGGGTTGCAACCTAACGTAAAAACATATGCGTAAGTGTAACACTTCTTCATTTTTTGGGTTGTTTCTAATAAGGTAGAAGTCTCTTCAGCAAAATACACCAGTTTTTTTTATTATTGTGTGTGTTCTTAAAAATATACAGGTATGACAGTACATTCTTCTGACCAAGCACTGAAAGTGCGTTGTAATGAATACAAGCATTAAAGACATCATGTCTATTCATTTTGGATGCGCCATATTCCTTAGCCTGCTAGTTTCTGAAAATAGTCGTTAAGAGTGCCATAGTGCCATGTGGCATGTGGCATTACACTCTTGTTGGCTATCCATTGGAGTGATTGGAGTGATAGGTGTGCCAACCAAAGTTGCCAATTTTTGCACCCTCCCAATATAGAAAATATGCGTACATCCCCACTAAAGACTTGACCTTCCTATCTAATTATAATTATACTTGTATGAATATATTGACAACTTTGAGTTCCAACTATTGGAGAAAATTTTAATAAGAAAGGTGCCCTAAGTACTATTGAGGAGAAAGAAAATAATTTTATTAGTATTTTTGATGATTTGGAAATTTTGGCACCGTTGTGGCACCCTCCACTGGAGATGCTCTAAGTGATCTTATGTGCTTACCGATGCTTTTCTTTGTACTATCAGTAAGACTACTAAAGAGTCAGCCTCTTGACTTCAAAATTATGAAGTAACTGAGTCCTAAATCCGATGACATGGGATGGCCGTTTCTTTTTAAGTATAATTCCTTGAAGGAACTTTGTATGTCATTTGTAACTTATGTAACTTATTAAGGAAAAGAAAAACATAGAAATTTGGAATTTGAGCTAATTAATACACGGCTAGAAGCTGACTAGTATCTCTATTGGGATAGAGATATATGGTTCATATCGTCTCTAAGATTAAAAAGTGACATTTATGATTAGCTATAAAAATTGTGATAATCCTGATGATCAACTTGCAGTTTCTTCTTTTTTTGGACAGTTTTTATAGTTCTTTAGTACAACGGCAGATGGATGCTAAGGTCCGATAAGATTGTAGAAGGGGGGGTTGAATACAATCTATACCATTTTCTCAAAATTTATTCGTTAAATAATTTTCACTTAAACGAATATTTTTGTGCGGAATAATATAACACAAATTTCAAGTTGAATATAGCAATATATTAACTTGATGGGTGTTACAAAATCAGTCCAAATGATTATCAAGTAATTAATAACTAATTAGAAAATTCAACATGAACTTTGCTAATTAGTTAATAAAATCAAGATATCAATTTGTGAACTAGGAAACTTAATTCGCTAGTAGTACAAGAATCACAAGTAAACAAGTTCCAATGGATAGGATATTACAACTGAGATGAACTTGAATTTACAGAATTAAATTTGAGGGTGTTCTTGAGCTTGAGAGAGAGAGAAAATAGCTGCTGTGTGAATTTTTCTTGTTTAGCTCGACTGGTTCTGATCCTTCTGCATTCTTCTGTCTTATATACACAGCCATAGTCATATTACTTGATTTAAACTGATATGACAATCATTTTACATTAATATGACAATCGGTATGACTATCAAATCAATGTAATATGACTGTCCAGCTTAAATATGACTTTCGGTATAACTTAATTAGTCAATATAACATTCGGTATAACTTACCAAATGAATATAACATTCGGTATAACTCACCAATTGAATGAAATATGACTATCTCCTTTGAACTGAATATGACTATCTCCTTTGAACTGAATATGACTATCTCCTTTATAAACTGAATATGACTATCGGTATAACTATCAGTTTGATAGTTATATCATCATATTTTTCAGTTTATAATTAATTAAATGACTTATAAAAAAATCATTTAACTAATTAATCCTTTTTCATATTAATTCTTATTTAATTAATCTAATAATCACTTTAACAAATATATTAATTCTGATAGAATTAATTTATTTATTAACTTAATTACTTGACTTAATCAATTAAAATAGAATTAATATAAATTCTTTAATAGTCAATACTCCGCTGAAAACCACGTAATTATAATAAGGAACATACACTGGCATGATGTTGACGTTCGATGTACTGTCTGGTTCATGAACGACTAACTCCAATCTCTGTTCTTCATCGTGACTTTAAACACTGTGGTCTCTTTATACTCTTCACTCTCATCAATCATTCGGTACTGAAATTGTTTCTTGTCACTAATAGAAATCTCTGTCTTCTTAAATGAATCCACTTGTTTCAATGCTACCTTGAGGCCTGATCAGATATCTGAATCTTCTTCCAGTGTAAAACATCAAAACTATAGATTGACTTGTTGATTTTTCTTCTGACGGTTATCATCTTTTGAGATTCCTGTGACAGTTGATATTATTTACTTATTACAATCTAGTTTAATTGGATTAGGATCCTCGAACTACAAATAGGCTGAGTCATATGCCTTTCAATCTCCCCCTATTTGTTTGTTATACAATAACAAGCAAATACCTAGAGGATTCTTCAACTAATCCCAATTAAATAAGTAAAAGAAAACACTTTAAATGCTAAGTAAATAATGTAAAAGTTCTGGTTTATATTAACATTATCCAGATTCAAACAGAAAAGATAAATACAAGATAGATGATCCTCTAGACTGATCATATAAGACAATTATCCTATCTTGTTCTATCAAAGCTCTAATGATATAACTTGTAGAGCTAATCTTCATTTACCACTTTCTTTCTCATTGATTTCTCCTTCTTCTTGTTCATCCATATCTGGTAGATTCTTGATTATTTCTGAATCAACAAGTAATTCCCTTCTGGATGACACATCTGTAGGATAAACCAGTGGTATTCCAAGTTTCTTTCTCAACTCACCTTGATACTGCTTGTATTTCTTCATGTTGGTCTGAGCATAAGATCTAATATGATTTGCAGCTTCAATCTTTTCTTGTGATGCAAAACCATGATTTCGAAGAGCATATTCAACATATACCAAATGTCTGGCAAGATGTGTATACAATTCATCTGTCTGAAGATTAACAGTATGAATAACTTCTCCCTTAAGAATTTTAACTTGTGGAGGGTCATTTATAACTTCAGGACCAGCTCTTTCAGCAAACTCTTGAAATTTTTCATGAAGCAGTATGCCTAGTTCAGAAGATGTTCTTACTTTTGGTCTCAACACCCAAAGCTCTGACAGGGATCTATCATAGAAGAACTGAAGCGATACTTTGTGAGATCCGAGCTTATGACATTCAACAAAGATAAGTAGCTCACCATTCTTAGGATCAGATGCAGTGGTTATTCTCACAATTTCTGTCTTTAAAGCTTTCAAATACATATCATGTATAGGATTCTTCTGTTTAAAGCTTTCAAAAATAGCAATCATCCGACGATCATCATAGTCAGAAGTTTGTGGTGAGTCAATTACCTTTTGAGCACGTTCCCACTTACCACCATTTTTGTACTTGATGTACATCTTCCTAGCTTCCAGCTTCTGAGCATGTTGCTTTTGAAGTGCTTCCTGTTCTGCCTTTTGAAGTCTTTCATTATGAGCTAACTGTTCAAGTGTCTTCTTGAGTCTTTCTTCTCTCATAGCCAGATTAGCTTCATTCTGTTCGAGTTCTTTGTTTGCTTCAAAATTCATTTGTTGTGTTTCAACAGAATCGGGAATTATTTGCTCTTCATCATCCCAAAAACTGAGATCTGGTTCATCAAATTCTTCACCAACATCAGGAAACTGTAAGTCAGCAAACAGATCAATATCAGGTTCACCTGTATAGTAAAAACCTTCTACATCATCATCTTCCTGTTCTGCTGCTTGATGAGTTGTCTTCTTCCCTTCACTCCTATCTTCAATTTTTTCTTTACTTGCACTTCCTCCCCCTCTAGATTTCTCCCCCTTAGTTGAGGAATCCTCTACAGTCTTGTGACTTGTACCAGCTCCAGGGTCACTTCCATCACTACCTCCAAAGAATTTCTTCTCTTCTGCTGTAAGTGAGTGAGTTCTGCTGATGATATTATATAAGTGTCTTAACCCCTTTGCTTGATGATCACTTTGTTTTTCGATCTGACTGAGACGATGTTCAGTGGTTAAGTGATTTTCATTTATGTTGTTCTGAAGATCTTCAATTTGATTAGCCATAGATGATATAATAAGATTTTGAGCCACTGTGACATCTCCAGAGTCTTCAACTGCTTGTTGTTGAGAGAGTTTAAGTGCATTGATTTTGTTGTTGAAGATAGTTCTCATGTTGTCCATATCAAACCTCAAGTTTTTGTTGTCCTCTTCAGCTTGAACAAGAGTTTCTTTCATCTGATTGAGTTGAGCAATGAGAGATAAAGTGTATGTGTCATTGTGTGCTCTCACCTCAACAGCTCTCTGAGTATCACTCACCTCACGTGCTAGTGTTTCACTCAGATTTGAAGTAATTCTCACATCACTCCTCTCATAATCCTGAGCTGCATCCATTGTACCTGCACTAGAGATCACCCTAGCCTCCTCTTGGAAGGTCAGTGGTGGTGCAATGGGATTTCGCAAATCCCGATCAACCTGTGAAGGTTCTTCTGCCGTAACAATGGCAGGCACTGTAACTTGCTCCACTTGCATAACAATGTTTTCAGCTTCATTTGCGAAAATATCTTCCCCCATTGTGAGTAACAGGGGCGAGCTTGAAGGAATGAATGGGTTTAAGATTGCCTTTGACATGGTTTTACTTTTCTTTTGTGATGGCAAATCTGTTTCACTCACAATATCACTACTGGGGATAGCTCTTTTGAATGACAATTTCTTTCTACGATAGTGTTTGGAGAATTTAGGATCAGTGTTTGGTGCATTGACCTGGGATAAAGGTTGTGGATCTACAACCCCTTGGTCACTTCTCACAATCATTTGACTATCAGAAAGAGATTGAGATTGTAGCGGAGTTGAGTCAAATACCTGATCATTGACATGTACATCATCTTCATTCTGAGTGTGTTGATCCACTGGAAGTTGATGTTCAAGAACATTCAAGGGTTCAGAATCAGGTTGAGGTACTGGAACTTGTTCTGCTTCAGGCTGTGGAACTTGTTGAATTAAAGGTACCTCAGCATCTGGCTGTGGCATGACATTTGGCAAATGTATGTATGTAGACATATAAGGTGTTATGACTACAGGAACATGCAACAAGACCTTAGAAGTATCCAGCCTGGTGTAGAACTTCTTGTTTGGTTTACCAGACCATTGAATTCGATCATTTGGAAACGGAGCAGGTTGGTCCTTAGGCATTAGATGATTAAAAATTAGTGTCAAAAATCGAGGATAATGACACTTAACCGGTTTACCTTTTCCAAAGTTCTTTGTAGCCTTCTTCAATCGATTCAGCAGAATAGGCCATATCAAGCTGCCAAAATTGATTCTTCTATTGTGAGCAATCGAGAAACCAATTGACTGTAACATACCTGTGATGACAGTATTGTTACTCTTTGTAGAATTAGCAAACACCTTTGCTATGATCTCGAAGAAGATATTCTATTCTTGAACAAGATTGCTTTTGAGTGGTCGTTTCAGATTCAGTTGACCATGATAGTTGATATTTGTGAAAAATTGAGTCAACTCATCATTTGAAGGCAATTCAGCAAATCGTTCAGTAGGAAGCCCCAGAGCAGCATTGAAGACAGATTCATCCACTATATATGTCTGGCCATTAAAATCGAATGAAAACGATCTTTCATCTGAGACAGCTGTAGTACACATTAAAATTGAGTGGACCAAATTTCATTGGAACATTTGCAGTTATATAGTGACTACAGAGATTTTGCTCGTTTAGAAACTTTATCCAGGACTTGAACCGATCCACTGGGCAATCCTCGGGATTAAAATATCCAATATAATTGTGATTCACAAGTTCAAAATTATTATAAGCACCAGCCATTGCAAATCAGGGATTAAAATTAGTAAATCTGCAAAATTCAACAATTTAACCCAATTAAATTACCAAATTCGAATTAATAAATAAATAAAAATTCGAAAAATCAAAATCTTTATCAAAAAATCTGAAAAATTTAGACAAAGATCTTGATTGCAATACAAACACACATGTATTTTTAGTTTTTACAAAATCACCACCATTAGTTCGGATTTTTAGATCAAAAAAATCGAATTTTTCAAACTCAAAAACTCAAAACCTCTATCAAATCTTACATTTTAACCTTGATTATGAAGATTATTGACTGGGTAATCAAGAATGATCCTTAGAAACGTGTTTTGAGTATGATTCGAGGCAAAAATTCGACAGCAATTCGTTCGAATTCTGTGTGTATATATGTATGTACAGTTCGAACGAATTGGGTGACTTAACACGCCAATATGACAACCACTGAGATATAACTGTCAAATATAACTTAGCTATTATATATCAAATAACTGTGATATGACTATCGGGTGATAGTCATACCGATAGTTATATTACGTTTAAAACGTAATATGACTATCCTTGCCAGTTAGTTATATCGCAGTTAATCTCTAATATAACTACCGAAAAACACTCAATATAACAATAAAATCTTAGTTATACCGATAATTATATTACTGTAAAAACACAATATAACTATAATCTAATTAACAGTCATATTAAAACAAAAACAAAGTTATATCTATTTGATTACTAAGTTATATTACACCATTTAAAACTAATATAACTAATCACTAGTTCGAATATAACAATCAAGAAAATTGTTATACCGATAGTTATATTCTAACAAAACAGTTAATATAACTAACTAAAAACAGAATATTAACAGAATTTTAACAGGAAAATCACATTAATAATTTACATAAACAAAAAATATAGCAAGTTAATTTATACTAAAATTATAAAACCTAATAAAAATTATAAAAATGATCATATGCAGTCCCTTTTACGAAATCAAACATTAATAACAGAAGGACAAACATTACAAATCAAATAAAATAAAATAAAACCAAATAATCATACTACATATTTACATAATTATTTCTGATGAGTTAATAAATCTATAAATTTTCTAATAAAACAATTTCCATATAGAAAATTATTCAAAAAGAAACTATGATTTATTTAAACAACAAAAATAATCAAACTGAATTAAAAACAATAACATTTTCAAGAAAAATAGATTTCTCATAAATTACAGCTTGTAAAATTCGAGAAAAATATTTTCAAAGAAAATGAATTAATCTAAAAATGTAATAAGTAATTAAAAATATATACGGAAGATAATAACAATGATTTAAGATGAAACAAGCAAGAGTATAAGTTGATAAAATAATTATACAAATGATTTAATAAGAAATATTAACACAATAATCACTTGTAAATTATTAAAGATCAAACCTCAGATATTAACCAGTTTAATTACTAGGACTATTTAACATACCCAATTCACCAATAATTCTGGTAAATGTGGATTCGTCAAGAGACTTAGTAAAAATATCTGCTGTTTGTTCTTCCGTGGGTACAAAAAATAACTCAACGGTACCATTCATGACATGCTCTCGAATAAAATAATACCTGATGTCAATATGCTTTGTCCTTGTGTGCTGCACAGGATTGTTAGAGATTGCTATGGCACTTGTATTATCACATAAAATTGGAATTTTATCGAGCACAAAGCCATAGTCTCTCAGCTGATTCCTGATCCACAAAATCTGTGCACAACAGCTTCCAGCAGCTATATATTCAGCTTCAGCCGTTGAGTTGGAAACTGTCTGTTGTTTCTTGCTGTACCAGGAAACTAGTCTACCACCTAGGAATTGACAACTCCCAGATGTGCTTTTTCTATCCACAACACTTCCTGCATAGTCAGAATCTGTATATCCAACAAGATTAAAACCAGAATCTTTAGGGTACTAGATGCCTAGGTTAGGCGTACCCTTAAGATATCTCAGAATTCTTTTAACAGCAATGAGATGAACATCTCTAGGATCCGATTGGAACCTTCCACACAAACACGTAGCATGCATAATATCAGGTCTACTCGCAGTAAGATAAAGTAATGAGCCTATCATACCTCTGTAACTTGTGATATCTACCTTGGCAGAATTTTCACATGCTCCAAATTTGACAGCTGTGGATGATGGTGTCTTTGCTGAAGAAGAGTCCTCCATTTGATACTTCTTGAGAAGCTCTTTGACATACTTGGATTGACAGATAAATATTCCATCTGTCCTTTGACTTATTTGCAATCCAAAAAAGAACTTCAACTCACCCATCATGCTCATTTCAAATCTACCCTGCATTAACTTTGCAAATTTCTTGCACAAGAGATCATTAGTAGACCCGAATATTATATCGTCCACATAGACTTGGACTATAATTGTATCATTCTTATGTTTCTTTGTAAAGAGAGTTTTGTCTATGACACCTCTAACAAAATCATTTTCAAGTAAAAATTCAGAGAGAGTGTCATACCATTTCCTTGGTGCTTGCTTAAGACCATAGACAGCCTTGAAAAGGAAGTAGACATAGTCAATTAAATCTTGATCTTCAAAGCCAGGGGGCTGTTCTACATAAACCTCTTCATCTAGCTTGCCATTTAAGAAAGCACTCTTGACATCCATTTGATAAACTTTAAAGTTTGAAAATGCTGCGAATGCGAAGAATATTCTTATGGCCTCAAGTCTAGCCACTGGAGCATAGGTCTCATCATAGTCAATGCCTTCAGATTGGGAGTAACCCTTTGCTACCAGTCTTGCTTTATTTCTCGTCACTGTGCCATCTTCATCAAGTTTGTTTCTGAATACCCACCTTGTGCCAACTACTGGTCTGTCTGTAGGTCTGGGTACCAGCTTCCAAACTTCTTGTTGTTTAAATTGATTGAGTTCATCTTGCATAGCAATCACCCAATCAGGATCAGAAAGAGCTTCTTCAGTTTTCTTAGGTTCCATTTCAGACAGAAACCCTGAATAATTGCATTGATTCTGAAGAGCTCTTCTAGTCTTTACACCAACAACTGGATCACCAATGATTAACTCAAAAGGATGAGCTCTATTCCAAACAGTCTGTCTGGGAAGATTAGATCTTGATGATTCGCCTTGACCTTCATTGAGATGTTGTGTGTGACTAGTTGACCCTTCATTTTCTCCCCCTGAGTTGTTGCCAGGTTGACTAGATGATGATTGATTATTAGAGTCAGGGGAATTTTGACTACTATCATTGATTTCATCACCATTACCCTGATCATCATTGTTGTCATTAGCATCAGCAAAAATCTCAGGTGCATTGTCATCATCTGAATCTGTATCTGTCATGTCATCGAAAGATAGCTTCTCAGATGGATTCTCAGTTTGGATACTAGGGAGTTTAGTGTCATCGAATGTTACATTGACACTTTCCATCATCTTCTGTTCATCAATCACATACACCCTGTATGCTCTCATTGAATAACCAATAAAAATTGCTTCAAATGCTTTGGTATCGAATTTACCACCTTGATCATCACCTTCTTTAAGCACAAAGCACTTTGCCCCAAATACATGAAAGTATTTGAGTGAAGGTTTCTTATCAGCCATAATTTCATAGGGTGTCTTCATTTGATCTTTATTGATTAGAGTTCGATTCTGGGTATAGCACGCAGTATTGATGGCTTCAGCCCAAAAGTACAATGGAAGCCTTGATTCACTTAGCATAGTACGTGCAGCTTCAATCAAGGTTCTATTCTTTCTTTCCACTACCCCATTTTGCTGAGGAGTTCTTGGAGCTGAATATTGTCTGGTTATACCCTTCTCAGTGCAAAAGTCATTTAGAACTGCATTCTTGAATTCAGTTCCATTGTCTGATCTTATAGCTCTCACTGGATACGTAGAATCTCGCTCAATTAACTTGATGTGATCAATCACCAGTTGTGGAGTCTCATCTTTAGAATTCAAAAACAGAACCCATGTGTATTTTGAAAAATCATCAACAATCACTAGAGCATATCTCTTCCTTGACATAGACATCACATTAACTGGACCAAACAAATCCATATGAAGTAATTGTAATGGTTCAGTTATTAAAGATGTATCAGTGCTCCTGTGACTTGCCCTTTTTAGCTTGCCCTTTTGACATGCATCACACAGTCCTTCTTGAGTGAATTCCATTGATGGCAAACCTCTCACCAATTCTCTTTTGACCAGAGAATTCATTGTCTTAAAATTAAGATGAGAAAGTTTCTTGTGCCATAGCCAACTCTCATCATTAGATGCTTTAGTGTAGAAGCAAGTGACTTCTTCAGTGCTTCCTGAGTTCATATTGTCTACGTACAGATTGCCTTTTCTAACTCCTGTCAGTTGTGGCTTTTCATGTCTCTTGTGTGAAATTAGACAATTCTTCTTATTGAAATGAACTTCATAACCTTTATCACAGAATTGACTGACACTGAGCAAATTGTGCTCCAGTCCTTTCACAAAAGAAACTTCATCAATGATAACATTTCCAGCTTCAAGTCTGCCATATCCATCAGTTCTACCTTTGCTGTTATCTCCAAAGGTAACTACTGGGCCGGCTTTCTCCACCACATTTGTCAGCAGGGTTCTATCTCCAGTCATATGCCTTGAACATCCACTGTCCAAGATCCAGGTTACTCGATCAACCTGTTCAATACCCTGCAATGACAAATGAGTTAAACCTTCTTCGGGACCCAAATTTGATTGGGTCCTGCGTATTTAAAGTATTGACATTCGGTATAACTCACCAATTGAATGAAATATGACTATCTCCTTTGAACTGAATATGACTATCTCCTTTGAACTGAATATGACTATCTCCTTTATAAACTGAATATGACTATCGGTATAACTATCAGTTTGATAGTTATATCATCATATTTTTCAGTTTATAATTAATTAAATGACTTATAAAAAAATCATTTAACTAATTAATCCTTTTTCATATTAATTCTTATTTAATTAATCTAATAATCACTTTAACAAATATATTAATTCTGATAGAATTAATTTATTTATTAACTTAATTACTTGACTTAATCAATTAAAATAGAATTAATATAAATTCTTTAATAGTCAATACTCCGCTGAAAACCACGTAATTATAATAAGGAACATACACTGGCATGATGTTGACGTTCGATGTACTGTCTGGTTCATGAACGACTAACTCCAATCTCTGTTCTTCATCGTGACTTTAAACACTGTGGTCTCTTTATACTCTTCACTCTCATCAATCATTCGGTACTGAAATTGTTTCTTGTCACTAATAGAAATCTCTGTCTTCTTAAATGAATCCACTTGTTTCAATGCTACCTTGAGGCCTGATCAGATATCTGAATCTTCTTCCAGTGTAAAACATCAAAACTATAGATTGACTTGTTGATTTTTCTTCTGACGGTTATCATCTTTTGAGATTCCTGTGACAGTTGATATTATTTACTTATTACAATCTAGTTTAATTGGATTAGGATCCTTGAACTACAAATAGGCTGAGTCATATGCCTTTCAATGACCCTGTCATTAGGGAACTGTCATTAGGGAAGGGGGTGGGATGAGCATTACGACTAGGCTATTTATTGAATCCTCACTTGCAGAAATTGCTACTCATATCATACAATGTGGTAAGTTTGGTGCTCATCGACTGTCTGGACCAATAGGCGTTCACAAGGAGATAATTTATGCACATTATGTTCTATTAGTATTTTCCGTTAGACATTAGGCATCCTATGACTAATTATTAAGTGCATACAAAGTACAAACCCTTTTTTATTTTCTTATTATTCTTATAATTATGAAATATAGTTCTGATTAACTTGTTGTAGTAATAGCCAGTTCTTCTCACTGATTAGACTGAAAAGGGAAAGTATTATATTATCAATATATACATTATTTTTGCCTAGTCATACATGTAATATTATTCCCAATTCCTAGTATCACTATAAAGAGTATATAATATAGCTACATACATGCTTGTCGAACAGGAGCACTATGCCAGATAGGATGGCTAATTGACTTGGTTAGTATCAAGTTTTGGATCGGTGTACCGTGGATTGCATACATTTTATATATATCAAATAGTGTAGCAAAGCAAACTAATATGGATTAATTTAAAATCTTCAGTGGAGGACCAACTCTTTTTAGGCTATGCAACTGTTGCCTAGCAGCATGGCAACTATGCCAACCAATCTAATCTATTCCTAAAATATTCCATTTAATCTGAATAGTCCCTCCAAGAGGGCAAGACTTGATATTACATAAAATCATTTAGTAAAAATAGCGGCCACTTGTTTCTCTTGATGATAAGTGTACAAATGAGGCTATGTGCTTGTCATTAAATTCCTAACTATTTGAAGATGGTTGATTTGTTAACAAAGTAGATCATGTGCCATGATAATAGTTATAAAGTCAACCACCGCAAGTATTCTGCTCTGATGCTGTTAGAATTGTTGCACCCTTTGTTGGCTTGTTTATAAAAAACCATGTACCATCAAATTTTTGCCCAACGAAGGAATGCACCTCAGTCTAAGGAGTTTGGAAAAGAAGATTGTACAGAAGCCAAATAAAAAAAAAAGTAATGAACTCCAGAATTTTATTGAAATTCCCCAAGATTTTCTATTGAACCTTCTAGAAGCTTTCAAATTTTTAAAGGTTTACATTACTAGTAATTCATATTGTTTTTGTTAGATTTAGCTTTAAGAAGATTCTAATGTGATATAAATTAGCACGCATCTCTGATGATGTATGTATATACAAGTCTTTTATGAGTAAAACTTTACATTGCCTATATACAAGTCTTTTATGAGTAAAACTTTATATTGCCTTACAATTAGTTTACAGAACTAATTAAAGTTTCGCTATATGTGTTTAGCTTCTACCATTAACGACATTATCTTTTGTTAGGTTGTTGGTTGAGTGCTTCACTAAATACTGTGTCGTCCGAGAAGCAATTCGACATTTTCGTGGGCTTAAAACTTTTAGGGGAGGAACAAAAGTTTTACATCATGAGGGAAAGCACGGGGATCCGCTATCTTTGTATCTTCGTGCATTATGCGGAGAAGGTATGATTTTATTCGTATAGATGTTTATTGATTGTCTTCTTCTTCAAAAGAAAATCATCATTGTCATTAGCATCTACATCTTGGTCATCATTGTGCTAAGTCGAGCCTTAACGCCTGAGTACCTTTGAGAATACTAGTCTAACAAGTTGCCCGACTAGTCGCAAACAGTCGACAAGTTGTTCATATACATATTTTTACTAGATTTTATACATAATAAAAGTAGACACATCAATATCACAACTTAAATTAACAGTGATTGAATACTAAGTTTAAATTGATCATAGTTACACAATACATCCAAATACCAAATATCAAACATGTCCAAGCAAATAAAAACATAAATGATGATGAAAATCAAGTAGAGTCATCCATCTAAATATTATTTTCATCTCCATCTCTTTCTTGTGTATTTTCATTGGTTAGATCAGGCGACAATACACCAAAATCATGGTTATCACAGCGCCAAGTCGGCCGTCGAGGGGTTATCATATCCCCAAGTCCGGGCTTCAAAAAGCTTTGACGCCTGAGTACCTTCGAGGAGACTAGTCGAGGACTAGTCGTCTTCGTGATAGCAATGATCTACATGAAATAGTTTTTTAAAAAATCAAACAATTTTGTTCGTCATCTTTGGGCATGAATTAGTCACTTTATTACTTTTTTTCATTCTTATTCCTCTATAATGGTGATATGTTATGACCAAGTCCATCACAGAGACTATATCACTATTGGGCCAATCTTGAGTTTTAGCTTTAAATCGAAAGCTTGAGGAACTATGATGTATTAATCTACATGTCATGCAATACCCATTTAAGTGATGAATAAATGTTTATTATAAACTAGCTGCCACTAGTTATAAAAATTGTGAATTTGAAAAGTTGACATAGAATTAAAACTTATTATATGCACTTTTATACAAAATATGTGAAAATTGGAGGGGGGATTTATGAACGGAAAGTCAAAGCGTCTATATACAATTTCCCATTTTAATCTGTATAACTTACTTTGTTTTTTCCTAATAGCAAGCATAACACTTTTTACTATTGGTTTGTTACGAAATGATAATATCTTGGAGCCTCAATTATATACATAGTTGTCAAGGCGTCACCTAGGCGGATAGACGGTAAATAATGAAAAGGTGTCTAACCACCTTTTATTAGGGTGGGCGAATCATACGGCGCCTAGGTGAGTTAAGTGGTGCATAGGTGACGCCTAGGCGAATTTGGCGTTCAACTATATATATGATATATTTTTCCAAGATTATGATTTTGACTTTATTTAATTTTGTCTTTCGACTGGTAAAATTCATGGACTAGTACCATTGAACCATCATACTCATAACAGATGTTCGGTTACGCAATCTTGGGCTTTGCCCTTACTGAAGCTATTGCCTTGTTTGTGTTAATGATGGCTTTTCTGAAAGTCTCAAACAAACAGAAGTTATTAAAAATAAAAACTATTGATTCAATCAAATAAACTGTTCTTTACATTAATGTAATTATTATTAAAACCTTTGTTTGCCTTTATGCCTTGATAAGTATGATTATATATATCTTTCTTCGGAAGTAGTGATGTAACATATATGCATGTACATAAGTAGACTTGGGAGAAAGAATGCAAAGTATGCTTTCCAAACAGTATATTAGCACTAATAATTAGATATATGATTTTCTATTTGATTTCCTAGTCCCTAGGGAACAAAAGTATATCCCCCTTTTAGGATGCCAAGGCTGTGGTTTTTCCAGTTAAATCGGAACTTGAAGATCTCTATTGCTCCCACAGTTTCATCATAAAAGTCGGAAGTTTTATTAATAAAATCTACACAGAATGAAGCCCTGAATGAGGTTGACCTTGTATATATTTGTAATATGCAAATTTCTCCTAACAAAAGGAATCATACACATCAAATAATAAATGTCGTAGTTTTATAATAAATGTACATCTCTAGTGGAAACAATTAAGTGATTCTCCAAATTTAACTTTGTATATTTACGAAAATGTTGTAATACTTGAATTTGTATTCTGAAAAGGAAAAAGAATTTAGAATACAACATTTTCTTAAGGGCTTTTTGACAATGTGATATATTCTTCTTATGACGCTTGAATTCTCTTATCATGTCGTGATACGCCAAGTCATATACCTGCTTTTGGACAGATTGTTGTTTATGCAATTATGTTGCCTCTAATGTTTGACGACTGGATATGGTATATAGAGGCCTAATCTCCCGCTTTAAATCCCCCTCTATTTTTCCATGTATACATTGAGAAATTCAAAATGACCATTGACTTGCAATGAGTTTAATGTATCTTTGGTAGCTAATACTCCAAAACATATTTAAGAGTTAGTCATGCTTTTTCAAATCAGGAAGGATTGAAGAACTGCTAGAAGCTTTAGAAGCTATGGCCGAAGACAACCAAATGATTCCGCCCAGAGCTATGATCTTGAGCAAAAAATACCGGACATTGGTTAGCTCTTGGATTGAACCTTTACAAGAAGAAGCTGATCTTGGTTATGAGATTGATTATTTTGCAAGGTGTGCATCCTTCTCATTCAACCTTGTAGAATAATGTTCTGAAGTAAAAGTTCACTTTATTAGTAAGTTCGGGTTTTGTTATATATATATTATGTTGTAGTTCTAAGTTGATAATGAATATAAAGTCAAATATGAGAAGCTAGAGGAAACAGATAGCTTTAATAATCCCTAGTAACGGACTCGGTAATTTCAAGTTTGTGTGTATACTGTTTTTGTACTCATACTATAACATCCTTACATTCTTCCTCAAGTCAGTGCATTGATGTCATTCATGCCCAACTTGCCAGCAACAGAGTTGCAGATTGTCCACGTACACCTTCAGTATGAATAGCAGTCATTTGATCATCTAATCTTACGAAATACGAACTGAATGCTCATAATATCACTAATTATCTTATTCTTCATTAATATTTTTCTTGCTTATATGTCGATCAATCTCAACAAGTTGCCTTTTGTCATATTGAACTGAATGCTGAGGAATGTCCCAACTCAACTGTACCTGAAGTGGTCTAAATTCCCCCCTGTTCACATTAGCCGAGGTTTCTTATATGGCACATAGTTAAGAGCCCTTGGCTCTGGATTCTGCTGCATCACAGGACTGAGCAAGCACACGCTGAATACATTAGAAAGCCCTTACATCACTAAGTCTCCTACAGATTTGTATCCTGAAAAAGTGGCTTTGCTCATTAACTATAAATGAACATGCTTCTTTACAGGACTACGTTGTTGTGTTTACCCAGAATAATTTTAAAATTTGAACAAATGGGAACAATTTAGAGAAGATTATTAGGCTCTTTTCTGATTTTCTCATTCCCGCTTTCATGAGAATTTTGTAATTGTGTATTCTTAATCATCATATGCCACAGAAGGATATGGTCTTTCTTATATTTGAATAATTGAAGCACACTTCTCGCGGTAATAGTTTAATACTTGTGGCTCGACTGAGAGATGAACCAAGTTTAGAGATGGGGTAGACATAAATCTGGACTACGTTCCAGGTCCAAAACAGGTAGCAATGTTATGTTTCTCCAATGCGATAAAAAGGTGAAGTATAAGGAATATTGTTACTCTGTTTAGAATAAAGGAAAGAAAACAGGACTGGATTAAAAGGAAATGATGATGATGATGATGATGATGGTAGAAGGAGTGTTCTTTTTGTGTAGTAATTTTTTAATGGTTCTTAACCGGAGTTACTGGGTTACCTCTAACAAGTGTACAGCATCCTAACATAGAACATCTATGGGCAAGACACCCAATTCAATCTGCGTAATAGTAACTGGAGACCTCATGAGGATTATTTTTTTTGGTAAACATGGCTCATTTTCTAGACATTCCAGTAGTGACCTTTGGGAATATTAAGAGCCTACAGAGTATAGAGCATTTATAGGTGAACTTGGAAGGACCATGATGAATCAATTGTCTCTTCCCGCTGCATAGAATATGTCTTGCCTACTGTATGAGGGAGATATTATGACTAACTAAAAAACATTTTAGCTTGTAACAAATGTTCTACTTTTCCGAGTTGGGTTGGGTTCTCTGTATAACCCATGTAGCTTGTGACATACAATAGCTGATAGACTTTGATTATTGAATATTGAGATTACTCTTTAAATTTTGGCCACTAACAATATAACTTTTATATTTTGTGGTTAAGAAATCTTATCGGGGTAGCGGTTCTTCAGCCATTTTGCGGTTGAACCTGTTTATATCCTTCTATTTTATTATTAATGTGTAATTTACTTATTTGTCTTGCATCATATGACCTCAATAAAGACTTAAACCTCATTCTGTAATTGTTTCTGATCGAGTTTTTCCTAAAGGTACCATAGAGTCTGTATGTATCATATTGGTTGTTCTCTAGCAATTCCTTTATGATTTTCTTGATGTAGGATTTAACAAGAAGCTACAGTTAAGTACTAACTTTATATAGCACACAGGTATGTCGAAGAGGGTGGATTGACTGGTGAACGCAAGCGATGGGTTCCTCGAAGAGGGAAAACTCCTCTGGATCCTGACGCCGATGGTTTTATATATTCAAATCCTATGGAAACCTCCTTCAAGCAAAGATGCCTTGAAGATTGGAAAATACATCATAGGAAGCTTTTGAGAACCTTGCGCAATGAAGGACCTTCGATATTAGGTGATGTATCTGAATCTGATTATATCCGTGTCGTGGAGAGCCTAAAAAAAACTATCAAAGGCCCAGACCAGAGTGCTCTAAAGCCTAAAGCTGCTAGCAAAATGTTAGTGTCCGAACTAAAAGAAGAACTAGAAGCACAAGATCTGCCGACTGATGGAACCAGGAATATACTTTACCAGCGTGTACAGAAAGCAAGGAGAATTAATCGCTCTAGAGGTCGGCCTCTTTGGGTTCCAACTGTGGAAGAGGAAGAAGAAGAGGTTCACTTGAATTTTTAAGTCATTGTCCTATATAGTGCTTGCCTGCGTTGTCAAATAAATCTGTATATTAATATTTTTATTTATATTATATCTAAAATTCTGACTTGATATGATACATTGAACAGATAGATGAAGAGCTAGATGAAATGATTTCACGGATTAAGCTCGAGGAAGGAAATACAGAATTCTGGAGACGTCGATTTCTTGGTGAAGGTTTAAATGGCGAATATGGGAAGTCAGTGGATGTAATCGAGTCTGAATCTCCTGTTGTCTTGGACGATGCCGATGTAGTTGAAGATGTTGCCAAAGAGGTTGAAGATGATGAGGCAGATGAAGAGGAGGAAGAAGTCGAACAAGCTGAAACCCAGGTGGGTGAGAGGGCTAAGGACAAGGAAGCTGAAGCAGAAAAACCGCTTCAGATGATTGGTGTACAACTACTGAAAGATTCTGACCAAACACCGAGCACATCAAGGAAATCAAGAAGACGAACTTCACGAACATCAGTGGAGGTATGGAAATTAATGGTTGCCAGTAATTTAAAATTTGTTGCTTAAAAATATCTTCTAGTATACATCAATGGAAATATTTGTATGTTAAATTTTTTGTAGCCTATTCGTTATGTAGTTTTAATATCTTTTCATTCTTATTTATGAGAGGTAATTGGTAGCAAAAAAGAAGACTAGATATTATTTGTTGAATTGCTTTTAGATTTGTTGCTTTATAACTTAATAATCCGCTAGTATTACTGTATTAGTCTGAAAAGTCATCTTCTTCTTGGTCTGTAATGGTGAAGCTGCATCCTAACTATTGAAGTGTTAGATGAATTTTAGTAAGTTGTAAACCCCAATGTTGAGTGTCAGGACCACATCTGTGTAGTCGATGATGTTAACATCTTACTGGAGTCTACAAAGTCCACTATATTCATAAATTCTTCCCATGGAACAATGAGTCTCTACACTCAATATCATTAATAGGACCCTTAGTTCCAGTTGGTAAGGCATGCCACCGGTTATTCCACTTTTACAGCACTAAAAGGGTGCATCGCTCACTGGCATGATACGCTGCCACCTATGTTACTTCGACTCTTCTGTTTCGGTTACTGTGCCCGTGCGGGACACAATACTTATCTCTTGTCATATTTTTTTACTGAAATGTGGACACTTTGAGCAAGTTGAAGACAACATATGATGCAAAATATATCTATTGGAAGGAAAGAAGCAGAAATGAGAAAAAGTAAGAAGACGCCTAATTTGCAAGTCCTTTACATAATCATGTGTACCCCAGTTCTCCGGTTTTCTAGTCTGACACTCGGATATGTACTTGTCCAACACTCCATACACAGCCAAAGTAGCATTATATTTTTCTAGGCTGTTTTGCATGGTACCAACAAATGTGTTACGATGCTGGATTGAGACAATTGTTCAAGCCTAGCAACCTTATTTCATCTGGCATAATAAGTAGTAAATGGTTTAAATCATGAAGCAATGACTACATTTATATGTTGTACATTTATGTTTTAATGTTTATACGTTCGAACAAGAAAAAGAAGACGAGAGACATGCCTGAGTGTTAAGTTGAAATTTCTTTTCTCTCTCATATTCCCTCAATCCCTCGTAAACGAAAAAGTTTTTAATGGTAAGAAGTTGGGCTTTCTGTTGAAGTGATACCATATCTTTCTAGAGCAATATTGCCTCTACAGGATCTTTCATTTAAAATTGAATAAAGTTATGTGTATTCTTTACTATTATGACCAGTAATTTGTACTACTGTAAGTGGAATTTTAGATTTGTATGTGGTTGTTAAAGTTTCTAGGATTAGAATATAAGATTGTCTTTTAGTGGAAGTGTCAAACATACCCCATACTTTTCTTTATGTGTGTAATTCGATGCAGGATGATATTGATGATGACTGGTTTCCAGAGAATATCCATGAAGCTTTTAAAGAGCTGAGGAAGAGGAAAGTTTTTGACGTATCTGATATGTACACTATTGCTGACGCTTGGGGTTGGACATGGGAAAGAGAAGTGAAAAACAGAAGTCCTCGGAGATGGTCTCAAGAATGGGAAGTTGAGCTGGCCACTAAACTAATGTTAAAAGTACGCTTCTTTCTTCTTTTATACCTTGTACTTGCCATGCTATTATAATATATACTTGGGACAAACTTCTTGGGGCATATGATGATTTGGTTATTTTAGGAATTTCCTATTTTCGCTTTGGTACATGAATAAAGTGGAAGTTCCCTCATTAATTTATTAGCAGTATTATGTGGGGAATAGTTTAATAATGGAAGTATTCATTGGACAACTATTGAAGAAGCTAGGAACACAAAAGAAATAAAGAGAATCAGGTCTTCCTTTTTTAATCAACATCCTATCCCCTCCAATCACATTCACATATATTCGCTACTGAAAATAATTTCTGGTCTGCTTAAGAAGCGTTTAGAACATCTTTAATTTGGAGGTTATATGCCCATGCAATTAATGTTAATTTCACAAGCATGCCTTATGAAGCCTGCTTATTTTGCATTTGAACTTGGCCACTCCTAAAACACGAGGCCACAACACAGTGTACATACTAAAACCACTTAAATGGCTAAAGATTGTTAGACCTTTGGTAACACAATCAACAGTTAACAGGCAACTATTGATGCATTTTCTAATAAAAATTAATTTGATATATCATGATATTTATTATACATTTTGAATTTGATATTATATTTTAACTAGCAAATCGAATTAACATATGTTTATAATGAAAAATAAAAAGGTACAATTAAAATAATTGTAAATAAATTGTATTCTACAATGAAAATTTTGAATTAGTGAAATAAATCAAAAAATTTAGCCACAACACACATATAAATTATATTTATTCTTCCTAATTTAACTAATATACATATAACAGTGTATTATATATTTTAAAATATTGTGCATCGGGGATCGGGGCGGGAATTTTCTAATCACCGATCCCCAAATATTTTTTAAAACTATTCCCCGTTCCCCGCTGCAAAACAAAAAAAAATCCCGACCCTAAAGGGGCGGATGAAATGCCCATCCCTAACTTCCAGTATTTATTAATATGGACAACCATGTTACTACCGTTTCATTAAAAGTAAGTTGGTTCAGATCAGTGTATGGTTAAAAATGAAAATTTTTAAAATTCCTATACAATTCTATTGAAAGAGATTTATGAGTTTGAACATGGAAGCCCCAATGAAACTTTATGAGAAGAGGTTTATTCATTTTAAACTGAGAAAAACAAACAAAACTGGATTCTGCAGTTCGGTATGATTGGATTTTGCTCACCCCTATTGCCAAGACTCACTATAGCAATGACTAAAGTCCACACCCAAGATGAAAAGACCCTTAGTAGCTTATCGTAAAGCCATGTAACCCACCACTATAGCTGAATCTCGTTAACGACAACACGGAACCACTCTCTTATGTTGCCGATTGTCGACAGAGGAAACATTGGAGGAAGATTAAAGCTACTCAGCTTCCCTGTCTTCCGTGGAAAGCGTGCACTGTTGTTAATCTTTAATAATATGGGTGGGAATTTTGTCCATGTTGTGTATGTTGCACACCCACTACCCCCATCACCCCTTTTGGCCCCTCATCTTGTCTGAATGATTAATCGTACTATGATATTGTGTAACCTGAAGTCCGAGAAATAAAGGATGTTGACAACTTGAGAGGAAGTGCAGGTGAAGGAAGCAAAATAATTTTGTTGAAGTGAGTGATTGTGGTGGGCAGTGATGTTAATTTTGTTTACTTTCAGACACAATAATAGACAGGCACCCATCCCGTGCATATATTTTTGACTATTAACTGTTAGTTATTACAGTTGTATAGAATCCTATTCAAAGTAGATTAAATTTAAAATCTTTTTTTTGTTTTGTCTGTATTATTACTAGTTTTCTTTTCTGGTTTCGTATGAAATTGATTTAAAGTTCAATGTAAAATTAACGCCAACTCAATGACTAAACATCCCTTAAACATGGATCCGTATGGTGTATGACTTTTTTTCCCCCCTTTTCTTTTATTGTTTTAACTTTAAAGTAAATATATTAAGCCTCTCTAAACTAAAACAAAATCAACTCTATTGACTTTTGGCTTCATAGCTTGTTCAAAGTCGTATATACATGTTTTATGTATTTCTGCTGCTACATTCATCGTGAACAAACAACCTATGTACTCCTGGAGTATGATAGACCAGGTATATTTGTTTTGGTCAATTAAATATATTTCTCTAAGTACATCAGTTTGCTGGCATGTTATCGATTATCCAAACATTTTGTTTTTAAATTTTCGATAATGAAAGAGTTAATTTTGTTTTTTTGCTATATGCTTGTAAGAAATTCATGTTTTGCAAAATATATTTCAGGTAATAGAGTTGGGTGGTGTGCCGACAATTGGAGATTGCGCAATGATTTTGCGTGCAGCTATACGAGCTCCTGTCCCATCAGCCTTCCTGAAAATTTTGCAAACGACACACAGTTTGGGTTACTCTTTTGGAAGGTATGTTGAGGTTGCTAAGTAGCGATATGGTTTTTAGTTTTCCATGCTCATGATTGCCTCGTTGCCTCAAGGATGATAAAATTAAATGATTATCCTTCGTAGGCATTCTGTGTGCATTTGTTGCGAATGCCACATATTGTCATGCTTCTTAAAAGTGCTATTGAACCTTCAGATTGGTAGGGCAGGAACCGTGGTGGGAACAAAATTGACTGCATTTTCATAGTACCAGGAGTAAACATTTTTGTCATGCCACCACACACACGCGCGCACGGACCTTGTGATGTATATTTATAAACTCGCATATATATTGCAAATATATTACATAAGTTTAGTAGTTATCACCCTATTTTCCACATTAAAAGACTAGTTGCTGGATGGAGAAGATGATTGTGGAGTTTTCACCCAGTGATGAATTAAAATAGGGCTGGTTATTATAGTCCATCTTAAATGGTTCTGGTGAAAACATATATAGATGGGATGAGCCGGTGTAAATGGATACAAAATCTCAGATCGAGAAGATGCCAACCAACATGGTAATGAGGATATTTGCTTTTCTCCAAGATGCCGATGGAGAACATGGTGACAAGGACACCTTGCTTCCTTTTTTCCAGTGCCGAGGCGTCCTCTTGTTGCCTAGGCGCTACTGTAATGATAGAAGAGTTGGAGTGGTGAGGCTATGCCAGTAGCACCAACGCACACCCACGACACATATCCGAGTGTTTAAGGACAGGGGAACACCGCCTTGCTCTTCATCAAGGGAGGGTATAGGCTCGCAACATAGTTTATTAATAAACAAGTATATTAGTTTATTAAAATACACCTTCAAAGAATAACATGAAACTAAAATCAAACATTATATTTATGATTTTGCAAATTAGTTTTCTTGTTCTCCTTTTCTTTATTGTCATATCTTTAAGTACAAGTGTACAACTCATATGTACGATTTTAGGTGGTCAAAGTGTTCGCGTTTCAGTTAAAGGATCCGACACGTGACAAGTGTTGTCTTTGAGTATCCAAGTGTCTGACATGGGTAAAGAGACCGAAACCAAAAACAAAGAATCACAATTATATATAGGTTATATTACAAGTGTACACTCATAACATAACATATTATTCAAAAAGTTATATCCTATTAACCTATGTTACTCAGACTCGGGTACGGAGTGTCGGATACGACACATATCCGAGTGTCGGATTCGGGAATCTCGAAAATTAAGGACACGGGGACACCGTCCAAATTTTGGACACGGGTACGGGGACACGACATAATTTTTAATTAAGTTGTATATTAAGAAAAATAATTATACCGATTTCAGTCACTTTGTAATATTTTCATATATTTCTTTTTGGAAAAATGATAATTTTAAAGTAAACTAAGCAAGAAATCAGAAGTAGTGTAAATTACAGCAAAAGTATGTGTAATATAAAAAACAATTAAAACATGAATAATATTATAATAGTACTAATGAATTTTAAACATTGTGTTCACCTTGTACACAAAAGACGCTAAACAACTATTCGTTTATCCCGAGCTTCGTTTAAAATATGTTTTATAGTAATAATAAATATTTGTTTTCTTTTGTGTCGTGGAAGACAACTGTAGTCAACTTTTTTCCTTTAAAATGAATCTGGACAAAGGACTGTCCAGATACATTTCTTATACTGTACATGGTTTATACATACAATATATACATACACAGTACTACAGTCATTCAGCATTTTTGGGCATCGTCTTCCTCATAACATCCTCATCTCTCATCGTCTTCAGATCTACGCCTTGTTCTTGCCCTTTTCATGTGATATCTTTGCCGTAATCTACCACTAAAAGATGATTTTTTTCGGTGACCTTCAAATTTCTCCGATGACGGAAAAGAAGTGTCGATTTTTCAGATGGCGAATCCGCCCCGTATCCCGGGTCGTGTCCCGTGTCGGGTCGGGTCGACACGGGTACGACGCCCGGAAGTGACGAGTCGGAGTAACGTAGCTATTAACATATTATTCAACAAGTTATATCCTATTATCATCTTTGTTACTGGAGGCTAAAGTATTTAGCACATGTATATATCTGTAGTTAGGGATGGTCATCGGGTCACTTTGGGGACATGAATTAATCACTTCGGGGCTTCGTAAAATTCTTGTCCTCGATCCCCGAATCCTAACCCAATCTCAGAACCCGCCCCGATCCCCAAACGGGGCCGTAGAAAATCGGGGATTTTCTTTTTTTCAAATTAAAATATATGCATTCTACAATACAATTTTAATTAAATTAATTTGATGATAGACATTTGTAATTAAATTAATTTGATGATATTTTGATATGTAATATAAGTTTTAAATTTACATCATAGTTTTAATAACACTAATAAACATTTATATATAATAAAACTAAAAGAAAATTAAAATTATTAAAATTAATTATATTGTAATATGAAAATTTAAATTAGTGAAATAGATTATAGATTTAATAGTACAGCAATACAAATAAATTATATATATATATCTTTAATAATTTAGTCTTATGCATGTGAATATATTATTTTTATTTTATTTATTATTTTTAGTCACGGGACGTGAATGAGGGACTCATCCCCATCCCTGCCCCGATCCTTACCTTTTTATACACTATTCCCCGTATTTCGCCCTGAACCCGAAAAAATCCCGAATCCCTGCATTGGATCGGATCAGAATGGCGGGTGAAAGGCCCATCCTTATCCCTAGTGTTAGACTCCACATTATTTAAAAAAATTTGCCTGTTTTTGGCCTAAAATCCTAAAATGAAGCATCTATTGTTCGTAGACATGTTCAAGTATCAAGTAACACGGGTTTGGAGATGAAATTGAAGAAAAATGAAGAATGTCGTTATAAAATGCATGTTGGCCAATTATCTCACCCACACGGCCGCACCCCTGTATCCGAAATATAAAACAATGCATCTACATTCCTGTGTGTGTTTTAATTCTGTAAAGAGCCATCTCTGCACTATTAGGAGTATTTCTATATATAATAAGAGAACATGTACTTGTCAAACCTGCATCCTGAGCAAATAAATTAGCTTCCGAACCTAACTCAATTATAATATTAAAAAAATATTGTTGTTCCAAAGAGTTGAACCCATGACCACTCATAATGAAACTAAACACACTAACCAATTTGGCTAGATGGACACTTAAAATTATAATGGAATTCATTAACTACATACATAAATACTTTTTGGTTATATTATGTTTAATATATATTAGAGAATTTGTATAATATATCCCAAATTAATTGATCATTTTACGAATATGTCTCATCATATTGATTTATTAATTATATGTCCCATTATCAGTTTTTAAGTTTTATAGAGACCAATATATCCTTTTTAATTAATTAATTACTATTATAAGGATAATACAATTTTAAAATTTTAATAACTAATATTTTTAATATTTTTTAGTACAGACCTGGGGTGCTTTTTTTAATTTTAACCATAAAATATATATATATTTTTTGTTTTTTTCTTACACCGGCCCCGCCAGGGGCACCCTTAACCAAATAAAATATTAAAATTTATAATTTAAATTAATCAAATCACGTTTTTATGAGACATTATATTTTAAAATAAATTTGATTAAAAAGGGTACAATGGTCCTTTTCTGTTAAAATTTGAATGAAAAACTGATTTTAGGATAGATTTGAAATTTCAAATATATATAGGACATATTTACAAACGATGTTTTAAATTGGGATATATTATTAAAAAAACCCTATATATTAAACTATTCATTTAAGATAAAATTTCTTATATTATAACTTGTGCGCATTATTTTATAATTATTTATAGACCTACCCATCTAAATAAATTTTGTTAAAAATTTTCTTATATTTTTTAAATGGAGAAAATAATTATTATTTTGAGATAAATTGTTTTGTTCATAATCTCATATATGAAATGCATAGATAAAATAATTATTCTTTGAGATCAACTATTTTCTTAACAACATCACATATGAAGTGCTCGTGGTTAATTTTGTTGTGATATTTAATAGAAAATGCACTAAATTAAAATTGGTTGGTCAAATTAGAACCAATTAAACTCTAGGCATACTAAAAATATGAATTTTAAGAAAATTCATAAAAAAAATATACAAATGCGATTTGGATTACATATCGATTATTGGTTAATAATTACATATAATATATAGTTTATTTATTAGATGGTACGATAAATAATATACAAAATATAGCAAATTAATTAGCGAAATAAGAAAGATATGAAGTTTTGAAAGAAAATTTGAAACATCTTTATTATATTATATAAAGAAAATTCCCCGGACATTTGACTTTGTAATCACTCGAAAACTATTTATTAATTTTCAAAATTATCTCAATTCTCAAATATAAAATATGCAATCAAGGAAATAATTGTTGTAATAAAATTTAATTGAATCATAAGAAAATCTCAACAGCGTGCACACCGAAATCAAAGTCAAAGAGGATTTTAGTATTTGATTTTTTTATTATTGTGTACATTTAGTATCTTTATAAGATAGACAACGGGTGTCGGCCTAAAAAATACTTAGACAAAATAGGTATAAAAAAATATATGAATAATTTTATCTTATTATCATGTATACAATATTGTGTTCACAATCTATATTGATATTATAGATATATTTTTGTAGATTTTTTAAAAACTCGAAAGCCATTTATCTAAATTTCTAAATTATCTCAATTTTCAAACTAAAATATGCAATCAAGAAAATAATTAATGTACATCAAATATGCAATTAAGGAAATAATTGATGTTATTAAAAGGTAAGTCTCCCCTCTAAATAGTTAGGATATAAAAAAGTTCTAACCTTTTTTTTACAACAATATCTCCTAATTATCAAATTGAATCATAAGAAAATCTCATCGACGTGCAAATCAAAATCAAAATCAAAGTGAATTTTAGTATTTAAATTTTATTAGTGTGTACGCATTTTATAATATACTAGCTTACAACCCGTGCGATTCATTAATTTAAATTATTTTATTTAAAATATGAATTTTGGAGGATTAAATTTTTTTATGAGTTGATTTGATAATAAGTATACATATGTTACTTATGATTTTTATAGAAAAAGGAGGAATTTTAGTTGGAAAATATAGAAAAGATGATAGATTTTAGTTGAAAAATGTAATCGGTTAATTGTTAGTAATTATAAATTATTATTTTATTTTATTAAAAAGAATGCATGTGATATGATTGGAAAAAGAGAGGATTGAGTTAGAGTAAATTAAAAAGGTAACATGTTCTATGTGAAAAAGGTAATTGATTAGTTTATAGTAATTATAATTTAATTACATTATTTTACTAAATAAAATTTCTCGTAATGTTTTTAGAAAAGGAGAAATTAATATTATCCGTGATATTTCTATTAAAAGAGGGATTTTAGTTAAAAAATATATAAAAAAATGATACGTTTTAGCTGAAAAAGGCAATCGGTTAATTATTAATATTATAACGTTATTGGTTTATTGTATTCAATGGAACCGTTTGTGATATAATTGAAAAAATAGAGATTTTATTTAGAGAAAATAGAAAGGTAACATGAAAATTAAAAAAGTGAGATGATATATGTGAAAAAAGGTAATTGTTAGTTTATAGTAATTATAATTTAATTATGTTATTTTACTAAATAAAATTGATCATAATATTTTTAGAAAATGAGATATTAATGTTGTCGTGATATTTCTAGAAAAAAGGGAATTTAATTTGGAAAAAAGAAAAGATGATACGTTTTATCTAAAAAGATAATCGGTCAATAATTAGTATTATGATATTATTATTTTAATTTTAAATAGAAACGTCCGTGATAATTGGAAAAAGATAGGCTTTAGTAAGAGAAAATAAAAAAGGTAACGTGTTTTGGCTAAAAAAGGTAATCGTCCATGATATAATTGGAAAAAGAGATATTTTAGTTAGAGAAAAGGGAAAAGGTGATGTGGCTAAAAATGTTAAATTGATTGGTTAATAGTAATTATAATATAATTAATTCTAATTTGACGAACCAATTTTAATTTAGTGCATTTTTTATTAAATTTCACAACAAAATTAACCACGAGCACTTCATATGTGATATTGGTAACAAAATAGTTGATCTCAAAGAATAATTATTTTATCTATGCATTTCATATATGAGATTATGAACAAAACAATTTATCTCAAAATAATAATTATTTTCTCCATTTAATAAATATAAGAAAATGTTCTATAAAATTTATTTAGCTGGGTAGGTCTATAAATAATTATAAAAAAATAATGCGCACAAGTTATAATATAAGTAATTTTATCTTAAATGAATAGTTTAATATATATTAAACATAATATAACCCAAAAAGTATTTATGTATGTAGTTAATGAATTCACAAGTATAAATTTCCATCTAGCCAAATTGGTTGGTGAGTTTAGTTTCATTATGAGAGGTCATGGGTTCAACTCCTTGGAACAACAATATTTTTTAAATATTATAACTGAGTTAGGTTCGGGAGCTAATTTATTTGCTCAGGATGCAGGTCTCCTATTATATATAGAAAGATAGGTTCAGAGTTAGGTTCGGGAGCTAATTTTTTTGCTCAGGATGCAGGTTTGACAAGTACATGTTCTCCTATTATATATAGAAAGATTAGGAAGTCATATGTATTCATTTTTAGTACATGTTCTTACTTATAAAAAAATAAAACAGTCCATGAAAATAGAAATTATTTCGACAGTTTCTTATCATGCGCTTAGCGCTTTAGAAAATCGAGGTTGCATCTTCTTCTGGACCGGTGAAAAATAATAGAAACATCTATCTGTTCGAAGTCTTTAATATACATGGTGGGACTTCTTACAACTTTTTTAAGTAACAATATTCAAAAAAGCATTCTGAATTCCAAGAAGGAAATTTACTTGAGCTTAATTTTGGCACTCAGTTTCGAAATTCCAGTATTAAGGCTTGGAGTTAGATTGGTTGGACACAAGGTCGAAATACAGTTTCAATCTTGTGAAGAATTTTTAGTGTGTATTTCATCTGGTTTGTATTGTTTCTCCTTGTGTTTCCTTTTCCTTATATAAAAAGAGACCTGGCTACATTTTAATTTGTAATATTTGGTAGAAATCAGGTTACGACTTTGAATCTGTTTCTGATTTTGCATCATTGTCATTGCAGTCCTTTGTATGATGAAGTTATCACCCTATGCCTTGACCTTGGGGAGCTTGATGCATCTCTTGCTATAGTTGCAGATCTGGAAACTACTGGCATTACTGTTCCGGACCAAACATTGGACAGGGTCATTTCAGCTAGGCAGAATACTGATAATTCTGCAAACTCTGAGTTGTGATACTTCTCAGTCGCATCTTTTCACCATGTACAGATTCATTTTTGTCAGTCAGGTGAAGGGAATATCATCACTTTTATGCTCTGAGACACTAATCATAGGATTATGTAGCGCGGAAAGCTTTTATGTTGTTGCAAGGGGTTTTAAGTTTTAACTAGCATCTTATATCATTGTTAACCCATGCTTAAGATTTAATACATTAGTTCGATTTAAAAATGAAATATCGAATATATGACAAAGGTGATTGCATTAAGGAATGAATTAGAATTCGGATAGTGTTAGAATGTGAGAAGAGGGCCAAATTGGCACATAAACTAGTGGTGAAGGTCAAGAAAAGTACATTACAATAGTACACTACAATATATTGGTCCTCTCATGCATACTCAAAACAGGAGTAATATATGCGTTTACAACAGATTTTAATTGTAAATTTTCTTTTATTTGTTGTATATCATTTACATTTTAATTTTTCAGTGTACACAAAATTTCAAAAAAAAAATTCGGAAATAATTTTTAAATTCGATACCTTGAAAAATAAAAATGTCACAATTTACTTATGATTAAAATATTAACTAAAATTCCTTGTTGAGGAAATTCCTTGTTAATAAAATAATTAGAAATAAATTATGTTGCAATACATTTCATTTAATTTAAATTATGAGGAGATTGATTGGATATGGAATTGTGGAGTTTATAATCATCAATATCTATCTATCTATCTATTATTATATACTAGCTTAAACCCCGTGCGATGCACGGATTTTTTAAAATATTATATAAAAATTTTTGTATTAATTTATATTATTTTTTGAAATATTAATTTTGGAGACTTAAATTTTTATATGAGATGATTTGATAATAGTTGTATAAATGTTATCCATGATATTTCTAAAAATGGAGAGATTTTAGTCAGAAAATGAAGAAAGATGATAGGTTTTAGTTAAAAAAAATAATTGTTTAATTATTAGTAAGTATAAAATAATTCTTTTATTTTATTAAATATAATGCCCGTGTAATGATTAGAATAAGAGAGGATTTAGTTAAAGAAAATTAAAAAGGTAACATGTTTTAGGTGAAAAAGGTAATTGATTAGTTTATAGTATTTATAATTTAATTACGTTATTTTACTAAATACAACTGCTCGTAATGGTTTTTGAAAAGAAGAAATTAATATTGTACGTGATATTTCTATTAAAAGAGGGATTTTAGTTAGAAAATATATAAAAGATGTTATGTTTTAGCTGATGAAGAAAATCAGTTAATTATTAATATTAGAATATTATTAGTTTCTTGTATTAAATAGAACCTCCCGTGATATAATTGGGAAAAAATATATTTTAGCTATAGAAATAGAAAGGTAACGTGAAAATTAAAAAGATTATACGATTTATGTGAAAAATGTAATTGATTAATTTATAGTAAATATAATTTAATTAAGGCAATCGACCACTTACCATTATTTTAATTTAATATAATTTAATATACTCATGTTTACGGATTATACTAATGTTTCCTAATAATAAACAACGTATACAGATTTTTAATATATTTTTATTAATAATTGAAAAATATGATGTAATATTTTTGGGTATATATTAAAGATTGTAAGATTAGTTTTAAATTAAAAAGGTGACATGTTGTAATTTGAAAGGAAATATTAATGATTGTAAGATATGATACGACTGATGTTTTTATAAACAACGTATACAGATTTTTAATATATTTTATTAATAATTTAAAAATATGATGTGATATTTTCGGGTATATATTTTTGATTGTAAGATTAGTATGTGTTTATAAAAGGTAATATCTTCAATTAAAAGTAAATGTGAAAAAAGGCAATGGACTACTTACCATTCATTATATTATGTTATTATTTATTTTAGGAGTTTTAATAGTATATATATCATATATATTTTTCTTTATAATGAAGGGTAAATAAATAAATTCACTTAGTAACAAAAAACAGATACCAAAAATCTTTTATTGTTTCGGCTTTTATATAATAATATAGATATTTGTGATTGTAAGATTAGTAGGTGTTTATAAAAGGTAATATTTTCAATTAAAAGTAAGTGTGAAAAAAAGCAATCGACTACTTACCATTAATCATATTATGTTATTATTTATTTTAGGAATTTTAATAGTATAGATATCATATATATTTTTCTTTATAATGAAGGGTAAATAAGTAAATTCAATTAGTACCAAAAAACAGGTACCAAATCTTTCAATGTTTCGGAATTTATATAATAGTATAGATTCATGTTTCATTATTATAAACAATGTATACGATTTTTAATATATTTTATTAATAATTGAGAAATATGATGTTATATTTTCATGTATATATTAATGATTGTAAGATTTGTAGTAAATTAAAAAGGTAACGTAAAAATATTAATGATTGAAAGATATGATAAAATTGATGTTTCTAGGTATTTATAAAAGGTAATATATTCAACTAAAAGTAAATGTGAAAAAGGCTATCACTAATTACCATTAATTTTATTATATTAATTTGAAAAAGGCAATCGACTAATTACCATTAATTTTATTATCTTAATCGACTAATTATCATTAATTATAACGTGTTTTAATTGGAAAGAAAATATTAATGATGGAAAAATATGATACGATTGATGTTTTTAGGTGTTTATAAAAGGTATTATCTTAGACTAATTACCATTAATTATATTATGTTATTATTTATAATGAAGGGTATATAAGTAAATTCACTAAGTACCAAAAAATAGGTACCAAAACTTTCAATGTTTCGGAATTTATATAATAGTATAGTATGATGTGATATTTTCATGTATATATTAATGATTGTAAGATTTGTTGTAAATTAAAAAGGTAACGTAAAAATATTAATGATTGAAAGATATGATAAAATTGATGTTTTTAGGTGTTTATAAAAGGTAATATGTTCAACTAAAAGTAATTACTCATGTTTACGGATTATACTAACGTTTCCTTGTAATAAACAACGTATACAGATTTTTAATATATTTTTATTAATAATTGAAAAATATGATGTAATATTTTCGGGTATATATTAATGATTGTAAGATTAGTTTTAAATTAAAAAGGTAACATGTTGTAATTTGAAAGGAAATATTAATGATTGTAAGATATGATACGATTGATGTTTTTATAAACAACGTATACAAATTTTTAATATATTTTATTAATAATTGAAAAATATGATGTGATATTTTCGGGTATATATTAATGATTGTAAGATTAGTAGGTGTTTATAAAAGGTAATATCTTCAATTAAAAGTAAATGTGAAAAAAGGCAATCGACTACTTACCATTAATTATATTATGTTATTATTTATTTTAGGAGTTTTAATAGTATAGATATCATATATATTTTTCTTTATAATGAAGGGTAAATAAATAAATTCACTTGGTAACAAAAAACAGATACCAAAACTCTTTTATTGTTTCGGCATTTATATAATAAGTATAGATATTTGTGATTGAGATTAGCAGGTGTTTATAAAAGGTAATATTTTCAGTTAAAAGTAATTGTGAAAAAAAGCAATCGACTACTTACCATTAATCATATTATGTTATTATTTATTTTAGGAATTTTAATAGTATAGATATCATATATATTTTTCTTTATAATGAAGGGTAAATAAGTAAATTCACTTAGTACCAAAAAACAGGTACCAAATCTTTCAATGTTTCGGAATTTATATAATAGTATAGATATAAATGAAATTTCCCAGGAGTTTGGTAGAGCTCTAGAATCGCTCGATTCATATTTATCTAATTTTCTAGAGCTCCTCAATTTTAATAATTAAAATTAAACTTCCTTCTTGGAGTCCTATTTTTTAGAAAAGAAATTAAAACTTCCTTTTTTAATAGTAAAATCAAAATTAAATATCAAAATTAAAACTTTCTTCTTTCGATCCTTTTTTTAGAAAAGAAAATCGAAACCTTTTTAAAAACTGGATAAGAAATTTTCATCACAATTTTTTTTAAAAATTATAAATCAAATCAAATTATATAACCAATGGACTATATCTATAATCCTATATAAACCGGTCTATGGCCATTCTATCTTATTAGAATGGAATGGACGCATATACTCATGTCCACCCGAACTCCACACTTTTCAAAATATTTTCTTTAATCTTAGATTTTATGCTATTTCTGTATTTTTTGATTTTTTTTCTAGCAATACTTTTATCTGGTATAACTTATGAGATTATACTAGCTATCTCTTTGTTTTTTTGATTGAGTTTTGTTTTTTGATTGCTATAATATGTAGGAGAATTTTTTTCCCATGCAAGAAAAAGAAAAAAGCATGTCAATCCACAACATGGTATGGTAAAAAAAAAGATCGTCAAACCACAACATCGGAGATGTAAGTCATATGTCATGTACACTCTAAAAACTCATATTACCAGCTCCCAAACTTTTCAATGTTGTAAATTATGCTATTTCTTTAATTATTTTAATGGAGTATTACAACATCAATTGAGTATTTTTTTTCAGGAAATATGGCAAAGGAAGAAGGTCGCCATCCACAACATTCATGTTAGGGTAACTGATTTTTTGATTTTTTTTTAGTGGCTTTAATATTAGGATTTTTTTTTGGGTTGAAAAAGCTGTCGCTGATAGGGAGGCTGAAAATTTAGCTGAAGTTGAAGCAAAATTGGTCCATCTCTTTTCTTTTTCAAACTATTTTTTTTTAACATTACATTGGTTGAACAAGTGCAATCCCTAACATCGGGTGAAAGTCGAAAATAACAATTTTTTTAATCAAGAAACTGAAAATAACAATTTCTGAGATGGGGTGTAAAAAATAACGTTTTGAATACGCATTTACAATTTGGGTATCTAAAAACATAGTGATACGCATGAAAATGCGTATCAGGTCCAGATACGTATTTTCAAAATGCGTATATGGAACTGATACGCATTTTTGAAATGCGTATCACGATTTTTTAAATTTTTTTTTTGGTTTTTCCCCTTGCTGGCCCCACTGATACCCAAATTCAAAATTCGTATTATGTTACCCAAATTGGAAATTTGTATCTAAAACGTTATTTTTCGCACTCTACCTCAAAAAACGTTATTTTCATCATTTTTATCCAAAAAACTGTTATTTTTAGCATCTTTTCCCTAACATCAGCTTGCTTGTAACGCCCCCAAAATCCACCCTGACCGGGGACTCGGGTCGTCACATTGTCTCAATATGATAACGCAATTACAATACCAAATTTTATTACAAAGGAGCATAAAATGTCCCACTCCGCAGGTCCAAGATCGTCTTCACAACATAGTACAATCCAACTTGATACATTTCGAAATAATATGTTACAAAAGTTCACAACATTAGAAATATAAAGATTCCATCTGGATCTTCTAATTATTGTCGCCATAGCCTTGCGCTTTCCCCTTGCCTTTATAGCCCTGGCTGGACGTCTCGCCTCTTTCCGTCTTGACAGCTGAACAAAATGTTGTAAAGCAAGAATGAGCAACTATAGTGCTCAGCAAGTTCTCTTCTCGCTAGGTATATAAATATAATAAGGTTTACCGAAATAAATACTCGAAATTTTAATATCGGATATCACAATATGATTTGGCTCAAATTCATCTTGAAAATATCATACTCGAAAGGCTCAAAACTCATCTCAAAACAGAATACTCAAAAGACTCATTACTCATCTCGAAACAGAATACTCGATAACTCATTTGATATAACTCTGATAACTCATGATTTAAGAATGAACTGGTCTTCCACCTCTCCGTATCTCGGTGGGGCGATCAACTAACCAACCAAGAATACCGGCCTCCAATGACACCGCACTTCGCCCGATCACGGCTACAATACGATATCAACTATAATATATATGTATGAATGCTAGCATCATAATGGTTATCAATTCAACCAAGGCAACAAGGTGCCTAATTATTCTCGGGTCCGTAAAACGGTACACGAGTCTCTCTTTCTCCATAATGGGCCTCTTGCCCAAAATTGACCAGTAGAATACAGAATTCCCGAATATTTGGGGTACAGATAACTTGAAATAGTTTTCCCAGAAAATATTTACGAATCTGGCGGACTGCCAGTATGACTCGATTTTACCACCAATCCGAACAATGGACTGATGTAAATAATAATAATTTATCGGTTGACACGAACAAAATGCCAAACCTTGACAATAAAATCGACTATCTCGAATTTATGAGAATAGTCTTAAGATTGAAGTAATTGGGAGTCGTACTGAACAAATAGTACTTCTCAATATTTATAATACTCAACATTGATGAACGTTTAGATAGAATATTTTTCACTTGATCGACGAATAAAAATCTCTAACAATTATAATTTTAAACTCCTATCGGTTAGTTCAAACGAGGAACTAACTAAAAGATAATCAATAAATAACGATTGAATTTGTACAATAAATTCAATCGAAAAGAATAAATTTAACTGTCTCAGACGAATAAGATTAGTTTCACTGAATCAAAATAATAGTCGTCTCGAATTAATGCGATCGACCCGATAGCAACTAAATTATTTCTACGCTTATAGGGATTATAATTCTCAAATAAACTAACTTAACAACATAATAATATTTAACAAGAAATAATTCTCAAAAGAAATTATTGCATCATACAGAGCAACATATAATCTCAACATATAATATCTCGAAAATAATTAAGGAATTAAATAACACGAACAGATATTCACAGTTTCCAAAAGTTAGGGTAGGAATGAACTTGCCTCGATCTCGAAGTGCAAATGAATGCAGATAAAAATTATATTCTACCCGTGAACTTGGCGTCGATCTACGTCTCGAGAATTATTTTCTAAAAATAATGGCAACCAGAAATACGTGAGCGATTCTTTAGAATAAAATAATCCCGATCCGATAATCTAATTAATAATAATATAATATCTCATAAAATCTCCGGAATAAATAACAGAAATTAATTCCGGGATAAATAAATATTTCTTCGAACACAGGAATTAAATCTGGAGAATATATCCTATTTTTAATATCTGGAAATCCAAATTCTTACTCAAAATGAAAAATTCAAACATCCATTTTTATTCAATTTAAATTCAAAATAATTATTCTCATTTTTAAAATAATTTATCAAAGAATTCCACTTTTAATAAACCTCACAAATCCTAATTTATTTAATAAAATATTAATCTCTAAATTAAATCTGACTCGATCCGGTTAATTAAAATAAACCGGATAATATTAAAAACAGCTTTCCAGAATAAAATCATATATTATTCTATTTATTCACAAATATACCCTTTTTATTGTAAATTAATAAATCTCTAATTTGTTTTCAAAATCATAATAATACTTATTTAATTAATTATATAAGTCTAAATTACATTTTTTTAAAAACTCTAAATAATTCTATTTAATGAATTAAACAATTAAACCATTTTTAAAAACAATTTATTACTAACTAATTTAAATAACTGTCCAAATAATAAAATCTCGACTTATAACGTTCAATTGCTAATAAAACCGTATCATTTTATTAGTACTGTATTATTTTAATATTTATTCGACGGCAACCACGGCGTGGGCCCCACCGACACCACCACCGTGGGCCCCACACCCCCTCCGTCTCTCTCCCCTGCACCGTCTCTCTCCCACGACCTCTCTCTCTCTCTCTCTCTCTCTCTCTCTCTCTATCTCTCTCCCTCAAATCTCTCTGTTCTCCATCTCTTTCTCTCGACTCTCTCTCAACTTCTCCCTCTCTCTCTCGTTATCCTTCTCCCTCACCGTCTCTCACTCTAATAACACAACCCACCATTTATTACAACCCCGGCAAAACTCCCTCCTCCAACAATAACTAACATCAATTCAAACAATACACAAAACAACCACAACAATTCTCTCCCTCACCTCTCCCCGTCGCCTCCGAACAACACAACCAACTCCACCACCACAGCGGTGGTGGTCGTCTTCCCTCCCCCTGCCCGACTCCTCTTCTCCGATTAAACCACAATCACTAAAACAATATACACAACAGTCGAGTTTAACCAATATTACCAAAACGAAATCGACCAAAACAATTAACAAGAAAGAAGAATAAAATGAAAAAAAAAAAAACAATCTACCTGTTGGCTCTGTTTTGGTCTGAGTTGTGGAGAGGAAAGTATATTGGGTGGGTTTTGTTTTGTAACAAAAGACTGGGTTGCTCGGTTTTTATGACAATAAGCTTAGTAGTGTTATAAGAGAGAGTATTCTACTGGGTTATAAACATATGGATATAAACAAAACTTTATGTTTGAATAAAATAATTAATAAAAGGTTCTGAACAGACTAAGTTATAAGTTTTAAACGAATAAAACATGGGTACAAAACGTGGGAACAATTAGAAGTGCCTGAAACTTTGCTCCGTGTTTTATGGAAATAATTGCTGTCTTCTTTGGAAATTAACGATCTGATTACACCATTAATAATATTTAAACCATTTCTCCCCTGCCGGTCAATTAAAACGAGGCTCTAATTTCGCTTCCAAAAATAAATTCGACTCAAAATTAAAATCTAATTTTCCTAAATTTCCTAATTTTAACAAATACAAATAAATATAAATAAATAGATATAATATAATATTTATTTACCTATGAATAAATAAAATCTTAAAATTTCACAAAAATGCGCTAATTAAATATATTAGTGCATCACTCTTAAATAAAATTTAAATATCGAGTGGAAATATTTATTCTAGGATTTGCGGTTATTACAGTCTCCCCCCCTTATAGGATTCCGTCCTCGGAATCAAAACTATGCACTAAACAATTCAGGATATTTATTCCGCATTTCGTTTTCTAATTCCCACGTGGCTTCCTCAACTTGGTGGTTTCTCCAAAGTATTTTCACTAAATTTACTTTCTTAGTTCTTAACTCTTGCACTTTGTAATCTAGGATCTCCACTGGCTTTTCTTCGTATGTCAAATCTGGACGAATTTCCACTGGTTCGTAGGTTATAACGTGCCTGAAATCAGAATGGTACTCTCTTAACGCAGAAACATGAAACACATCGTGGATATGCTGAAGATCTGGAGGTAGGGCCAGCTGATAAGCTAGTGGTCCTATCTTCTTAAGAATCTCAAAAGGTCCTATATATCTGGGGCTTAACTTGCCTTTCTTTCCGAATCTCATTACTCCTTTCCAAGGTGAGACTTTCAACATCACTTTATCTCCCACTTCAAATGCTTTGTCTTTCCTCTTTTGATTTGCATACTTCCTCTGTTGATCTTGAGCTGCAACTAACCTTTTTCGAATAACCTCGGTTGCTTGCTTAGTTTGTTGAAGTAATTCCGGTCCTAGTATCTTTCTTTCTCCTACTTCATCCCAATATAACGGTGATCTACACTTCCTTCCGTACAAAGCTTCATAAGGTGCCATACATATGCTCGAATGGTAACTATTGTTGTAAGCAAACTCGACTAGGGGCAAATGTTCATCCCAACTTCCTTTAAAATCAAGTGCGCAGGCCCTTAACATATCTTCAACTGTTTTAATCGTCCTTTCACTTTGTCCGTCGGTCTGTGGATGATAAGCAGTGCTCAGATTTAACTTCGTGCCAAGACATTCTTGAAAACTTTTCCAAAATCGAGAAGTAAAACGGGCATCTCTATCAGATACAATTGAAACAGGTACTCCGTGACGAACTACAATCTCCTTTAGGTATATGTTCACCAATCTCTCAACGAAATACTTATCACTAATTGGTAGGAAATGCGCAGATTTAGTGAGTCGGTCGACAATAACCCAAATAGCATCGTGACTGGCTCTAGTTCGGGGCAATCCTACGATAAAATCCATGGTAATATGCTCCCATTTCCACTCGGGTATCTCTAAAGGTTGTAGAAGTCCACTTGGTCGTTGATGTTCTGCCTTCACTTTCTGACATGTCAAACACTTACTAACCCATTCTGCAATCTCTCTCTTCATGTTGGGCCACCAATAATTCAACTTGATGTCTTGATACATCTTTGTGCTCCCTGGGTGAATGGAATATCTCGAGTTATGCGCTTCGCTCATAATTTCCTCCTTCAACTCTGTAACATTAGGAATCCATATTCTCGATGCAAATTGCTTAATTCCCTTTTCATCTTTTGAACTTAGAATTTCTTCTCCGGTCAACTCTGATCTTCTTTCTTCCATTACTTGTTCTTGACAACGTCGAATCTTCTCGAGTAACTCTGGTTGAAACTGAATGCTGTAAACTCTTTCATTGTTTTGGACTGGGACCTTGACTTCTAATTCCATTTTCTCAAATTCTCTGACCAATTCTTCTGAGGTTGTCAACAGGTTTAGTCTCTCCTTTCTACTTAATGCATCAGCTACAACATTAGCCTTCCCTGGGTGATAGTTTATCGAGCAATCATAGTCTTTGATCAACTCCAACCATCTTCTTTGTCTCATGTTTAATTCCTTCTGCGTGAATATATACTTTAAGCTCTTGTGATCCGTGTAGATCTCGCATTTCTCTCCATAAAGGTAATGTCTCCAAATCTTGAGTGCAAAAACAATAGCAGCAAGTTCCAAATCGTGAGTAGGATAACGGGACTCATACTCCTTCAATTGTCGAGAGGCATAAGCTATTACTTTTCCGTGTTGCATCAAAACACATCCTAAACCCTTGTGAGAAGCGTCACTGAAAATTACGAAATCGCCTTTCTCATCGGGTAAGGTTAACACCGGGGCAGTAGTCAATCTCTTCTTCAATTCTTGAAAGCTATCTTCGCATTTGGGGGTCCATTCGAACTTTTCACTCTTTCTGGTAAGTCGAGTCAGTGGCGTAGCTATCTTTGAGAAATCCTTCACGAATCTTTGATAGTATCCAGCCAATCCAAGGAAACTTCTAACTTCGGTTGGAGTCTTGGGTCTCTCCCAATCTGCTACGGCTTCTATCTTTGCGGGGTCTACAGAAATCCCTTCGCCGCTTACAATGTGTCCCAAAAATTGAACTTCTTTTAGCCAGAATTCACACTTTGAGAATTTCGCATATAACTTTTCCTTTCTCAGCGTTTCCAGAACTAGACGGAGGTGTTCAGCATGTTCCTCAGGAGACTTCGAGTATATCAGGATGTCATCAATAAATACAATCACGAACTTGTCCAAGTACCTCTTGAACACACGATTCATCAAATCCATAAAAGCAGCTGGCGCATTCGTCAATCCAAAAGACATGACTAAGAATTCGTAATGTCCATATCGGGTTCTAAAGGCAGTCTTAGGAATATCTTCAGGCTTGATCTTTAGTTAATGATAGCCGGATCTCAAATCAATCTTTGAAAAACATCTAGCTCCCTTTAGTTGGTCAAACAGATCGTCAATTCGAGGTAGAGGGTACTTATTCTTGATGGTCATCTTGTTCAACTCACGATAATCAATACATAGTCGCATGGATCCGTCCTTCTTCTTCACGAACAGCACTAGAGCTCCCCACGGGGATACACTTGGTCTGATTACGCCTTTGTCAAGTAATTCTTGCAGTTGGGTAGCCAACTCCTTCATCTCAACTGGAGCCATTCGGTATGGTGCTTTGGAAATTGGTGCAGTTCCCGGGGCAAGATCGATATTGAATTCTATTTCTCTGTTGGGCGGCAATCCAGGTAACTCTTCAGGAAAAACATCTTCGAATTGATTCACTACAGGGATTTCATCAATGGTAGGGGCTTGCTTCTCGTTGTCAACCACATAAGCTAAGTAGGCTTGACACCCACTCCTTAGTAGTTTCTTTGCTTGAATCATAGTCAGAAAATTACTGGTAGGTTTCCTTCCGCGAAATTGTATTCTTTTGCCGTTGGGTCCCTTTAAACTAACCCACTTACGCCGACAGTTGAATTGAGCATCATAACGTGTCAACCAATCCATTCCCAGAATTATATCAAACTCCCCTAAATTAAAAGAAAGAAGGTCTGCTTCGAAACGTTGTCCTTGGATTTCGATTCCACAATCTGGACATATCTGATCTACAGGGACTTTTTCCTGATTTGCTACTTCTATAATCAATGTCTCCCCTAATGGTACGGACTTAATATCCAATTTATTCCTAAAATTCTCCGATATGAAAGATTTTGTTGCTCCCGAATCAAACAAAACACATGAATCTACAGAATTGACTAAAAGCGTACCTGCAATTACATCACTATCAGCAATAGCATCCTTCACCGTCATGTTGAAAGTACGAGCAGTTGGCTTGTTGCTGGGAGGTGCCATGAGTCTAGGTGCAGTTGTCTCCTTTGGTGGTGACTTGCAATCTCGTGCAATATGTCCTTTCTTTCCGCAATTGAAACAAGTAACGGCCTTATCCTTGCAGTGAGAAGAATAGTGCCCTTTTTGTCCATAGTTGTAACAAACAATGCTGGCCAGATTACATGGTCCTGGGTGCTTCCTTCCACACGTTTTGCATTCGGGTAGCGGTGGCCTTCCTTGAATTAGATTGGCTGCCTGAGTAGGTCTGGACCTTTGATTGTTTCCCCTAGTGTCTTGATTCTCGGTTCTCTTTGTATCATTGCTTCTGTCTTCCCGCTTCACAAAAGGTCTCTTTCCATTCCGATCGTCGGCTTCCTCTCAAAATTATTTCCACGATTCTGAAACTTCCTTTTCTTCATATCCTTGTCCTTTGAGTACAACTCAGATCCACTTTCCACAATAGATGCTTTTTGAACCACAGTAGCATAGTTGGTGATTTCTAGGACCGCAACTCTATTCTGGATCCACGGCTTCAGCCCTAGTTGAAAACGTTTAGCTCTCTTTTCGTCAGTATCCACATGGTAAGGCACAAACCTAGAGAGTTCAGAAAACTTGGCTTCATATTCAGCTACAGTCATGTTGCCTTGCTTGAGTTCCAGAAACTTGACCTCCATTTGACTCTCCAAGTATTTAGGAAAATATTTCTCCAAAAATAGCTGCGTGAACCTGGTCCAGGGTATGACTACGTTCCCTTCCATTGCTCTCTTTGATTCCCACCAATAATTCGCTTCACCTTTTAACATGTAGGCTGCAAAGACGGTTTTCTTCTCTTCTTCTACCCCTACGATCTCAAAGGTCTTTTCTATTTCACGTAACCATATTCTTGCTTCAAAGGGATCGGTAGTACCCTTAAACTCAGGGGGATTCAGAGATTTAAATGATTTGAAACTAACAGTAGCCTGTGTCAGTTGAGCTGGAGGTAGATTTCCTCCCACTGGATGTTGGTTCCGTTGGGGCTGAAGGTTCTGGGTATGCTGAATAAGAAAGTTCATAAGTAAACTCATCGGATTATTTTCTTGATTAGGATCTCGAGCGAGTTGTGGTTCCGGGTTTGGAACTTGGTTCTGAGGTGGAACCTCATTCTCTTGATTCACCACGGGTTGAGGACGAGAATTCCTTGCGGGTCTTCCTCTTTTTGGTGCCATCTTTTTCTATAAAGATGAAAACAATAGGGTATGTTATATCTCAGGTTTGTAATTATACGACACCATTGCTGGCACAGTTATGATAGGCATTCATAGAAATTACTCGGTCAAATTCCTGGTTCCTCGAAATAAATCATACTCAAATCGTGATTCTCTCTGGTCTCTTTATAAACTATTACTCTTATTCTTAGTATAACTGACAGTTCTCGGGAAACCTTATAAGTTCTAACATTCAATCGTTATTAATCTCTGGTTCTCAAATTTTGGTTAAACTCATTTTAAATCGTAACTTTTGCAAATAAGTTGTTATCTATATCGGGGTAGCATGAGGATACAATATCACATGATACTCTACTGTAACACAATTTTCCAATAAATAAAGCAAGATAGCAGTTAACAGATCAGAATATACAATAATGAAAAGGTACAACTACTGGTACGATACATGTCATAACACTGAATATAATACATCTCAGCTACATCAAATACATATAACAAGGAACTATGTACATCCCAATACAGACAGATCTAATGTGACGCCATCCAGAAACTAGTTCACCGCTAGCTGCTCTAGCCAAACGATGAGGATGTTCAAGCGTGCAAATAGGTCATCAACGTGAAAACATCTCACCGACCCTCCTATGGAACTCTGCTACGATATCTGCAATCATGGTGGCAACTCTGGCACGGTCAATCTGCCCGGTACTCGATGACGGCAAGGCAGCAAAGTCAGTCTGTAGTCCCATCAAAACGGTAAGAGCAATCTGATGCATAATCTCCATGGGGACATCTCTCACCAGTACACTCCTTCCGTGATGCACAACAAAAGGATCAGGAACAACCAACAATCTAAGGATACCATCCCTAGTAGCAAAGATCTCCTCATAACGAGACCATAACCATCGATAATGCTGGAAGAGGGAATGGTGAACGTGCCAAGGGACCATCTCTCCTGCCGCTCCTTCATACTCCGGGTGAACAGGTGGCATCGCAGTAGTAGTAACAGGGGCCGCAGTGGGCTGAGTCGGAGCACGAACAGGTATAGTAGGTGCCGACGGAGCAGTATCACAAGCAAGAGTATCACCGGCCTGTGGAAACATGTAGTTCGGTATGGTAGGGACTGACGGAGCCGTAACATATACTGGAACCTGGGAAGTAAACCAGTCAGCAAAAGCTGCCACTCTGGTGGGTGTATCAACTCTAGACTCTGGGGCAGCTGAACTAGGCACTACGTCAGTGTGGACAGGTGAATGCAGTCTCTCATCAACCTGATCAGCAATCTCTGGCTCTGGGGTCTCAGCTCTAAACATCTCGGGGGTAAACAGTGAGGTAGTCTGCTCTATCTGCTCAGTATCTATCTGAACCTCATGTGGAGGTGTATCTAAGTCAATCACATGTGGAGGCGAAGGTGTAAGTATTTGGACAGAAGAATCCTCCGAGTCGCTACTGATCACCATGTACTCCTCTGATGGGTCACTATCCGTCCCTGAGCTAGGATCTGGAGGTCCTAGTGGGTATGGGGTAGGAGATCTGTCTCCAGTAGGAAAGAACCCGGTAGATCCTGAAGAAGACATCTACAAAAGCAAAAAGTCTCGGTCACAAACAGGTTCTAGTCGACTATAAACTCATATAAATATATAAGGGTGTAAGGCACTTGGTGCTAAAATTTCCACGTTGTATAATACCTCTATATTCTCACGTCGTGTTATAATTCTATGCTCGTACGATTCCTAAAAATATAACTATAGCTCTAATACCAAAACTGTAACGCCCCCAAATCCACCCTGACCGGGGACTCGGGTCGTCACATTGTCTCAATATGATAACGCAATTACAATACCAAATTTTATTACAACGGAGCATAAAATGTCCCACTCCGCAGGTCCAAGATCGTCTTCACAACATAGTACAATCCAACTTGATACATTTCGAAATAATATGTTACAAAAGTTCACAACATTAGAAATATAAAGATTCCATCTGGATCTTCTAATTATTGTCGCCATAGCCTTACGCTTTCCCCTTGCCTTTATAGCCCTGGCTGGACGTCTCGCCTCTTTCCGTCTTGACAGCTGAACAAAATGTTGTAAAGCAAGAATGAGCAACTATAGTGCTCAGCAAGTTCTCTTCTCTCTAGGTATATAAATATAATAAGGTTTACCGAAATAAATACTCGAAATTTTAATATCGGATATCACAATATGATTTGGCTCAAATTCATCTTGAAAATATCATACTCGAAAGGCTCAAAACTCATCTCAAAACAGAATACTCAAAAGACTCATTACTCATCTCGAAACAGAATACTCGATAACTCATTTGATATAACTCTGATAACTCATGATTTAAGAATGAACTGGTCTTCCACCTCTCCGTATCTCGGTGGGGCGATCAACTAACCAACCAAGAATACCGGCCTCCAATGACACCGCACTTCGCCCGATCACGGCTACAATACGATATCAACTATAATATATATGTATGAATGCTAGCATCATAATGGTTATCAATTCAACCAAGGCAACAAGGTGCCTAATTATTCTCGGGTCCGTAAAACGGTACACGAGTCTCTCTTTCTCCATAATGGGCCTCTTGCCCAAAATTGACCAGTAGAATACAGAATTCCCGAATATTTGGGGTACAGATAACTTGAAATAGTTTTCCCAGAAAATATTTACGAATCTGGCGGACTGCCAGTATGACTCGATTTTACCACCAATCCGAACAATGGACTGATGTAAATAATAATAATTTATCGGTTGACACGAACAAAATGCCAAACCTTAACAATAAAATCGACTATCTCGAATTTATGAGAATAGTCTTAAGATTGAAGTAATTGGGAGTCGTACTGCACAAATAGTACTTCTCAATATTTATAATACTCAACATTGATGAACGTTTAGATAGAATATTTTTCACTTGATCGACGAATAAAAATCTCTAACAATTATAATTTTAAACTCCTATCGGTTAGTTCAAACGAGGAACTAACTAAAAGATAATCAATAAATAACGATTGAATTTGTACAATAAATTCAATCGAAAAGAATAAATTTAACTGTCTCAGACGAATAAGATTAATTTCACTGAATCAAAATAATAGTCGTCTCGAATTAATGCGATCGACCCGATAGCAACTAAATTATTTCTACGCTTATAGGGATTATAATTCTCAAATAAACTAACTTAACAACATAATAATATTTAACAAGAAATAATTCTCAAAAGAAATTATTGCATCATACAGAGCAACATATAATCTCAACATATAATATCTCGAAAATAATTAAGGAATTAAATAACACGAACAGATATTCACAGTTTCCAAAAGTTAGGGTAGGAATGAACTTGCCTCGATCTCGAAGTGCAAATGAATGCAGATAAAAATTATATTCTACCCGTGAACTTGGCGTCGATCTACGTCTCGAGAATTATTTTCTAAAAATAATGGCAACCAGAAATACGTGAGCGATTCTTTAGAATAAAATAATCCCGATCCGATAATCTAATTAATAATAATATAATATCTCATAAAATCTCCGGAATAAATAACAGAAATTAATTCCGGGATAAATAAATATTTCTTCGAACACAGGAATTAAATCTGGAGAATATATCCTATTTTTAATATGTGGAAATCCAAATTCTTACTCAAAATGAAAAATTCAAACATCCATTTTTATTCAATTTAAATTCAAAATAATTATTCTCATTTTTAAAATAATTTATCAAAGAATTCCACTTTTAATAAACCTCACAAATCCTAATTTATTTAATAAAATATTAATCTCTAAATTAAATCTGACTCGATCCGGTTAATTAAAATAAACCGGATAATATTAAAAACAGCTTTCTAGAATAAAATCATATATTATTCTATTTATTCACAAATATACCCTTTTTATTGTAAATTAATAAATCTCTAATTTGTTTTCAAAATCATAATAATACTTATTTAATTAATTATATAAGTCTAAATTACATTTTTTTTAAAAACTCTAAATAATTCTATTTAATGAATTAAACAATTAAACCATTTTTAAAAACAATTTATTACTAACTAATTTAAATAACTGTCCAAATAATAAAATCTCGACTTATAACGTTCAATTGCTAATAAAACCGTATCGTTTTATTAGTACTGTATTATTTTAATATTTATTCGACGGCAACCACGGCGTGGGCCCCACCGACACCACCACCGTGGGCCCCACACCCCCTCCGTCTCTCTCCCCTGCACCGTCTCTCTCCCACGACCTCTCTCTCTCTCTCTCTCTCTCTCTCTCTTCTCTATATCTCTCCCTCAAATCTCTCTGTTCTCCATCTCTTTCTCTCGACTCTCTCTCAACTTCTCCCTCTCTCTCTCGTTATCCCTCTCCCTCACCGTCTCTCACTCTAATAACACAACCCACCATTTATTACAACCCCGGCAAAACTCCCTCCTCCAACAATAACTAACATCAATTCAAACAATACACAAAACAACCACAACAATTCTCTCCCTCACCTCTCCCCGTCGCCACCTCTCCTCCCCGTCGCCTCCGAACAACACAACCAACTCCACCACCACAGCGGTGGTGGTCGTCTTCCCTCCCCCTGCCCGACTCCTCTTATCCGATTAAACCACAATCACCAAAACAATATACACAACAGTCCAGTTTAACCAATATTACCAAAACGAAATCGACCAAAACAATTAACAAGAAAGAAGAATAAAACGGAAAAAAAAAAAAAAACAATCTACCTGTTGGCTCTGTTTTGGTCTGAGTTGTGGAGAGGAAAGTATATTGGGTGGGTTTTGTTTTGTAACAAAAGACTGGGTTGCTCGGTTTTTATGACAATAAGCTTAGTAGTGTTATAAGAGAGAGTATTCTACTGGGTTATAAACATATGGATATAAACAAAACTTTATGTTTGAATAAAATAATTAATAAAAGGTTCTGAACAGACTAAGTTATAAGTTTTAAACGAATAAAACATGGGTACAAAACGTGGGAACAATTAGAAGTGCCTGAAACTTTGCTCCGTGTTTTATGGAAATAATTGCTGTCTTCTTTGGAAATTAACGATCTGATTACACCATTAATAATATTTAAACCATTTCTCCCCTGCCGGTCAATTAAAACGAGGCTCTAATTTCGCTTCCGAAAATAAATTCGACTCAAAATTAAAATCTAATTTTCCTAAATTTCCTAATTTTAACAAATACAAATAAATATAAATAAATAGATATAATATAATATTTATTTACCTATGAATAAATAAAATCTTAAAATTTCACAAAAATGCGCTAATTAAATATATTAGTGCATCACTCTTAAATAAAATTTAAATATCGAGTGGAAATATTTATTCTAGGATTTGCGGTTATTACATTGCTTGATTTGCGTAGGATGCTAATTTTAATTAATTTTTTAGAAGATGCTAATTTTAAATTTTAAAACTGATATGTTAATTATTTGCCAATGATTTTCTTCTTTATATACTAACTATATCAATATTTCACAGACATGTAAATCTAGCTATGACTTTTTCCCTAAATGAAACTATTAATTTTTCCGTAAAATTTTCCTTATAAGAGCATCTCCAATGGGGCTGGCTAAAAATGATTGGCTAAAATAATATTTACTGAACCTGTAAGGTATTTGCTGAACCTGTAAGGTTTTGTACTCCAACGGTGTTGGCTATAATAGTTGGCTATAATTTAAAAATAGTATTTTATTATTATTACAAGTTGTTATAAATAGAATGTATTCTTTTAATATGGTAATAGATGACGTGTAATTTTGCTACAGGTTTGCTACAGGTCTTTATGGTTCGACAAATATAGCCAATATCACGGGGTTGGCTAAAATTATACACAAGGGGTTTGTACCGTTGGAGTGCAATTTTTTTTACACAATCTCTATAATTTTTATTTAAGGTATTTCACCTAGACTTTTAGCTAAGGGTTTTTCCCCATTGGAGATGCTCTAAGACATGTAAATTGCAACTTGATTCATCTTGGGATCGTGCAAGGACTAATGAGCAATGATGGGCAGTGCAATTTGGGCTACAAATTCCGTACTTCATCCGTGCCACTTGATACTACCCATTTATTTTGGACATGAAAATCAAGAAAATGTATAAAAAAATGATTAAAGTTAGATGAAAAGTGGATAAAGTGGTGTGACCTATTAATATTTAATACTAATAGATTTGAGATAGTGGAGGAAAGTAGTGGGTGTAATAGTATTTTATATTATAGATTTGAAATAATGGAGGAAAGTTAGTGGGTGTAATAGTGTTTTTATTATTAAAACTTTACTATTTTTGGAATGGGTTGAAATAATGGGACATCCCAAAATAGTATATGAGTAGAAATGAATGGGACAGAGGGAGTCATATTTATGTGACGTGTATGTATTCCTTTTAGGAGAACCTCCAAGAGCTCTAAAATCGCTCAAATCATATTTATCTATTTTTCTGGAACTCCTCTATTTTAAATAATTAAAATTAAAACTTTCTTCTTTAGTTCATCAAAACTTCCTTTTTTAACATTAACATTAACATTAACATTTTCGAAATAGACTAGGCTTTTGAATTTGTACGGAAGAAAAATTCAAATTTACATATTTGAATGGAAAAGAAATTTTATATTCTTATATACATACAATCATTACTTCCAACAATCAAATTTTATCACCATGTTTGTAACCCTTTTGTTACTTCTGTTTGCTTTTGTTTTTGTCTATTTTCTTTTAGTTTTTTTATTCATTTTTATTTTGTTTAATTCTCAATGTACATGGCTAAGTATGTGCGCCACAAGTTTTTTTGATTTTCAGGTTGCTTTTTTTGTTGATTTTTAAGGTTTGAATTTACTGATATAACATTTGCTTTCTTCGTTTTATTTTTAAATTTATAATTTGTTATGATTTTAGTTATAATTATGAATTATTAGTAACCATTTGTTCTTTGCTTTGGCTTTTATATTTTTTTTTGTTAGTGTCTCGGTACAGAAACAATTGATCGTGTGAACAAGAATTAGAAGATCTTTCTCTGTTTGAGAAGTAGAACCACTTGAGAAACTAAAGCTTTGAACTTTTACCATTCTCTATTTATTTATTTATTTATTTATTTATTTATTTATTTATTGTTAATGTGTCGTTATTATCTTCTCATTATTCTTGATCATAATATTATAACGTCTTCTTTTAATTAATTCAATCAAATTTGTTTTTTTATTTATATATGTTTGTTACAACGGGTGTCGGTCTAAGAAAATTTGACACGAAATCGATGTAAAAAATAAATATATAGTATAAAAAATAATTAAAATCAAAAATTCTTATTTATTTATTTATTTATTTATTTATCTATTCGAGGTTTAGAATCGCTCGAATCCTATTTATCTATTTTTCTAGAGTTCCTCTATTTTAAATAATTAAAATCAAAATTCCTTATTTAGGCCCTATTTTTTAGAAAAGAAATCAAAACCGTTTTCAAATCGACTATGAGATATTTATAATTTATCTATTGTTTTTAGAACTCCTCTATTCTCTATTTTAAATATAAAAAAAAAAGTAAATTGAAACTTTTTTTAAACTGGATATGAGATCGTTATAATTGAAATATCAAAACTTCCTTTTTTTTAGGTTCTATTTTTTTGAAAAAATTCATAACTTTTTTAAATTGAATAAAAGATTTTTAAAATCAGAATTGTTTTTGGATTTCTTTATCTTATCTTTATATCAGTACTATGTATTAGCATATGTGTGATTAAAAAAAATAATTATACTTCATTCAAAGAAGCTAATTTTGTGTAGGCTCGCTCCCCTAAAAGCTCTTATTTTTACAAAAAAACTTAATCATATGTTTTTTTTTGTTTTTTTTGATATTTTATGCAATGATAAATGTTTTCGGCAAATTAACAATTTTGTAAAGGAAGTTTGAAGAAAGGACCAATCTAAAGTTGGTGATAGAGGACATAAAACTTCTATACATGCATATTACCTTCCCCGACAGAATTTTGATTTCAATCTTTGATTAATCTACTTAGATTCATAATACGAGTACATAAAATGTATAAGTAAATATCGATAATACATGTTTATCATATTGAATACAATTGATCAATTAAATGACATTTTAAATTTGGAAATTTTAATTTTGAAATGTATTTTAATTTCAATTTTCATTAAATAAAAATATCAAAATTTGTTACAACGGTTGTCGGCCCAAAAAAATGTGACACAAATCGGTAAAAGTTAAAAAAAATTATAAGTAAATGTTTTGTTAAATGTTCGTTACAACGGCTGTCGACCTAAAAAATGTACATAAATCGTTATAATTAAAAAAATCGCAAAGAAGCTAATTTTGTATAAGTTCTCCTAAAATCTCTTATTTGTTTTAAATTTTAATCACATATTTTCATTCTTATTTTTTTTGGTATTTTTATGCAATTATATGTTTTCGGCAAATTGACAATTTTGTGAAGTAAGTTGGAAGTAAGTGTTAGTATTGGTGCCCTAGAGGCAATGTATACATTATATTTATGTTTGAGTGATATTATATATTCGATATATATATATATATATGTTTATTATTGGCTTTATTTACTGCGAAATAAATAAAGTATAATAAATGTCCTTAGAACCTTATACAAATTATATAGTTGCAAGTATGTGACTTGAACATGAGATTATATAATGATTGTATCATATTCTTAAATGTCCCTAGCCGAGTATTATTATTACTTAGGACAATAATAATACACTGAGGCTAGTATGATAATTGACTGATGACCACATCTCATTGGTCATAAGTATGAAGATACTAAAAGCAATGCATAGGTAACTGTACGAGTACAGGGTACTGGACAGACCCACAATGAGTTACATCATGGTAAATAATAAATGTGTCATATGTATTCTCACAGTGATAATGGTGTAATGATCCTTAGACCTGAAGTCGTTATAATTCTACATGAGAATTAATATATTTTGAATTCGTCAAAAGTTATCTTTAGCCGGATAATGATAAAGGTGAATATCGGATATATTATGAATCATGTGAGAAATATGAACGATCTAGATGGGATTTAAATCTCCTGATAAAGGAGTGATATTATCGGCCTCTTGTTTGAGTGAGACTATGAAATGCATGGCCATGCTCAAATGTTGATTTGATTAAATAGTCTATTCATCGATCAAGAAAATGAAGATTAAATTATGAAGAGAATGACACATTACATGCCTCGAGTTTAATCTATAATATCATGATTTAAAGGGATTATATTACATGGAACATTAGTCATAAAAGGTTGATTGAATCGTTGATTTAATTATTGTTTTATTGGGTAGCAATAATGTGTTACTAGACGCCGCTTATTGTTTACAATTTTATTAGAGAATAAAATTGTTGCCAATTAAATAATAACCTACAGGGTCACACACAAAGAATGTTTAAAAGGGATATTAATTTATTTCATGAATTTAAATTAATAATAATTTAAATTATGATTTTTAAATTAATAATAAATAATAATTCGAATTTTATGAAATTAATTAAGTGAGACTTGATTAGTTAAAGATATAATTTGAAGATGTATTTTCTTGACTTATTTGATTAATTAAGTATGACTTAATTAATTTATTTAAATAAATAAGATTTGTTTAAATAAAAATGGCCTAATTGTTTAAGGCTCCATTTTACTTTATTTCTCTTTATAAGCCAAGAGTTGGCAAGTCATTTGTAAGGCAACACAACTGAAATCTCAGTTCATAAACACAAGGGAGAAATCAAGCACAAGTCAAGAACACATCCGGTTTATTTATTTTGGCTAGTACCAAATTCCGTGGCGAAATCGTTCGACGAATCAAGCAAGCATTCAAGTGTGGATACCGGTGGAGGAGTTGTAAGTTTAGCTCTCAAGATCAACACTTTAGATCTCAAGATCAACAAGCTAGGATCTCCATTTGACATCCATTGGAAAGCTTTAACAAGGTACAATCTTGTTCTTGAGAATTTTTATACCATGATCATCATTTTATACATGGATCCGGGCTTTGGAATTCGTTTTTAATTGTTATTTACGTCATTTTCGTTGCGTTATTATGCCCGAATTCCAACAATGGTATCAGAGCTACATGTATAAATGGATAATTTGGTATTGTGTTCTTGAAAATGAATCATACATGAATTTTATCAATTTTGCCATGCTTCATTTTAACATACAAAAGATTTTCTATAAATGTTATGATTGTTTGTATGATGTTATAAATTGTTATAACATGTTTTGGATGATGTACTATATGTTAGATATGTTAAACACATCATTGGCATAATTTTAGAATTGATCAAAACTGAAAATTAAATTTTCTGCAAGTTTTCTGGACATTCTGCAGGTTTCTGGATAAACTGAATGTATAGGTGTTGCGCATTCTGGTAATGCGCAACAGCAGTTTACAATTGGGTTGCGCATGTCGGACATGCGCATCACCCGTAGACAGCAGGTGTTGCGCCTGTACGACATGCGCATCAGGGTGTTGTCAGATTTAGCCAGTGCGCTTGTATTTCTTTTTAAAAACTTTTATTTCTTTTTATACTTTAACATTTTCTTTTGCTTTTTGCTTTAAGATTATGTTAGTGGCCACTTATTGGTATTAATCATCACACTCCTAATGCTTGTCATGATTAAAGTTTTAATAATTGAATATTTAAATCATGGATTTGAAAATTATTATTAATTCAAAATTATTATTAATTAATTTAATTTCGAATTTTAATAATATATTTAAATTATGAATTTGAATATTATTATTAAATTCGAATTTTGATTAATTAATTTCAATTTAATTTTTTTTATTCGGATTAAAATTTTAATTAGTTTAATTATATTAATTCGAATTTAATTAATTAAATTTGATTTATTTATTTAATTCCTTTTAATTAATTAGGTATTTAAATTAAGGAGTTAAATATTAATCGATATGATCATGATTAATGTGATGTCTATAATTGTTATATGAGCATGGTGCATTGGTTATGGCCCCTAAGACCGTAGAATAAATGTTTCAATTTTATTTATGGTCTGTAATAATTAAATACGGCTTGCATGTCGTTATTCTTGTAATTATTATTATTTCTCGAATGCAACTCGAGTTCTTTTGTAATTTGTTTCAAAAGGAAGCTGAAGGCAATCAATGGAGGCTTGGGAAGCAAAGAATAATTTTGTAATAATTAGTTATTACAACCATAGATTGACCTTGATCTTTTCATTAGCTGGAAAAGATCGCATAGGATCGGGCCATAACCATCGCACGTTTAATTTTGCGTAACTGCACTTTACATATGATGCATGGATATATTAGATATATGTATGGATGCATGGATGTATGGAAATTTTAGAATGTATGTATTAGATACGACACATATGCCATGTTTAAACAAGATAAAATCTGTAACGATTTAAGATTTAAACAAATGATCAAGATCGTTAAATTTTGAAAAATCCCTTAAGAAATATTAAGTTAAACAGATGCTTTCCAACAAATAACACTTATTAAATCCTAGATCATTGAGGAGTGGATTTGCCAAAGCAAGGGCTTCTCTTTTATCGTGGTGAGATGTAATTAAGTAAACAAGCTTACTTGAAATGTTATTGTTGGGTCCAACTTAAATAAGTCGTCATAATAGGATTATGAACTTATAAGCATAGAGTTTAGTGAAATATATTAGATAGATCGGAGCAATATGTTGTTCACTAAGCCATCCAAGAGTTATATACGATATAATTGACATAACGGTCTACCTAAATAATCATATTTAAGAGGAAAGCCAAAGCTGACTTAAAATATGACGAAATATGGATCTTGGCTCACTAAGAAAGGTTTTATGGGAACCATTTTCCGAATTGATAGTAAGGGCTATTAATTTGATAAAAATAGTGGGAGGTATATTACGAATATGCTATAAATCAACTTGAACATAATTGGTTTTACGAAACATGCAAACTAACTCATTTTATGCGCTTTTACAAAATTGTAGATAATAAATGGCAAACAACACAAACCACTTTTCGATACGATCAGTCCTAGAAAAGGAAAAGCTGACAGGGACAAACTTCATAGATTGGTTTAGGAACTTGAGGATTGTCCTCAGGCAGGAGCGAAAGCTGTATGCCATTGAAGTTCCTCACCCAAATCCTCTTCCTGCTGGAGCCACACGTGCCGAGCATAATGCTTATCAGAAGCATTTGGATGACTCAACTGATGTGTCATGCCTTATGCTTGCATGCATGGCTCCTGAGATTCAAAAGCAACATGAATTGATGAATGCTTATGAAATAATTGAGCACCTCAAAAGCATGTTTGAGGGACAAGCTCGTCAGGAGAGATATGATACGAGCAAGGCATTGTATGCTTACAAACAGGGAGAGCGAGACCCGGTTGGACCACACGTTCTTAAGATGATTGGGTATATTGAGAAACTAGATACCTTGGGCTTCCCGATTGGTCCGGAGGCTCAAATAGATCTGATCATACAATCACTTAATAAGAACTTCTCTCAATTTGTTATGAATTACAACATGAATGAGATTGATAAGCCCACTTAATTGTTGGGCATGTTAAGAACTGCTGAAACCAACATTCAGAAGGAATCTCCTACTCCCATGCTGATGGTGAACAAAGGAGGTGCCAAGGGGAAAAGATAGTGGAAGGGCAATAAGAAGAGGAATGTGTCCAAATCTGCTGCCAATCGTAATTCTGCTCCCAAGAAGGCTACCAAGCCTAAAGGAGGTGTTGAAAAGGGTGATTGTCACCACTGTGGTAAACCGGGACATTGGAGGAGAAACTGTCATGCATATTTGGAAGAACTTAAGAAGAAGAAGGCTGCTGGCCAGACTTCTGCTTCAGGTATTTATGTTATAGAAGTCAATTAGTCTACTTCTACATCTTGGGTATTGGATACTGGATGTGGTTCTCACATTTGTATAAATGTGCAGGAACTGCAAAGGAGTAGGACACTGGCTAAGGGAAAGGTAGACCTACGAGTTGGAAATGGAGCAAAGGTTGCTGCTTTGGCTGTAGGGACTTACCATTTATCATTGCCCACTGGGCTTATATTAGAACTTGAAAATTGTTTGTATGTGCCTTCTATTTGTAGAAACATTATTTCTGTTTCTTGTTTGGACAAGAAAGGTTTTTCATTTACCTTTAAAGACAATGGTTGCTCTTTTGGTTTGAATGACATTACCTATGGTGTTGCACAGTTATTTAACGGTTTGTATGTTCTTAGTTTAGATACTCCTATCTTGAATGTAAATAACAAACGACTTAAGACTAATGACTCAAATCAAACATACCTTTGGCACTGTCGTCTAGGCCATATAATCGAGAAACGCATTTCCAAGTTACATCAAGATGGTTTCTTGGATCAGTTTGATTTTGAATCATATGATGAATGCGAGGCTTGTTTACTAGGCAAGATGACTAAAGCTCCTTTTACCGGACAGGGTAAGAGGGCCACCGTACGACTAGAACTAATACTAATCAATGGCAAGGGGTGGCTATTTCTACTTCATTACGTTTACTGATGATTTCAGTAGATATGGATATATGTATCTTTTGAAGAACAAATCCGAAGCATTTGAAAAGTTCAAAGAGTATAATGCAGAAGCAGAAAAGCAAACTGGCAAAAGCATAAAAACTCTAAGATCTGATCGAGGAGGTGAATACTTTAGCCATGAGTTTAAGAACTATTTGAGGGAGTGTGGTATTGTATCACAACTAACTCCTCCTGGAACACCACAATGGAATGGGGTTTCTGAAAGGAGGAATCGTACCTTGTTGGACATGGTGCGATCAATGATGAGTCAAGCAGATCTTCTAATTAGTTTCTGGGGTTATGCCCTGGAAACGGTTGCATATACACTAAACCGTGTTCCTACTAAAACGGTTCAACAAACCCCATATGAGATATGGACAGAGAAACGGAAAAGCATGTCCTTTATGAAAGTATGGGGATGTGAAGCATTTGTGAAACGCCTAACATCAGACAAGCTTGGACCGAAATCTGAAAAATTTAATTTTGTGGGATACCCAAAGGAAACAAAGGGTTATTCTTTCTATAGTCCCTCGGAGAACAAAGTAATTGTTTCTCGAACTGCTGTATTCTTAGAAAGAGAGCTGGTCTCTAGAAAAGACAGTGGGAGGAAAATAGATCTCGATGAAGATCGAGAACCACTTGATAACGTTGAACTAGAGGTGGAGCATGAGCAAGAAATACAAGATAACATTGCTCAAGAAACACAGGTTGTTCGTAGATCTAGTAGGATTCGCCATGAGTCAAAGAGGAATTATGGATTTCTCTTAACTCAAAATGACGATGTGATGCTTATAGACCAAGATGAGCCTCTCACCTACCAAGATGCTGTGAACTCACCAGACTCTGAGAGATGGCAAGAAGCCATGAATTCTGAGATGGATTCCATGTATGAAAACCAAGTATGGACTTTGGTTGATCCACCTGAAGGGGTAAAACCTATAGAGTGCAAATGGATTTTCAAGAAGAAAATCGACATGGAAGGTAAAGTACAGACCTATAAAGCTCGACTGGTTGCAAAAGGTTTCAAACAAATTCATGGTATTGACTATGATGAAACCTTTTCACCAGTAGCAATGATAAAATCCATCAGAATTTTGCTTGCAATAGCGGCTTACTATGATTACGAAATATGGCAGATGGATGTCAAAACAGCCTTCCTTAACGGAAGCCTTGAAGAGGATGTGTACTGTTAGGTCCGATAAGATTGTAGAAGGTGTGTTGAATACAATCTTAACCTTTTTATCGAAATTTGTCCTTTAAATAAAATTTGATAAAGACAAATTTATGTGCGGAATTATTTAACACAATTTTTCAAGTTGAATATAACTGTATATTAACTTGATGTGGTGTTACAAAATCAGTATAACAACTTATCAAGATGTTAATAACTAATTAGAAAATTTGACATGAACTTTTCTAATTTAGTTAATAATAATCAAGATAAGAACTAGGAAACTTAATTCGCTAGTAGTACAAGAATCACAAATAAACAAGTTCTAGCGGATAGAATATAACAAAGATGAAGAACTTGAATTTCTGGGAATTGTTTAAGCTTTGGTGTTCTTGAGAGAGAGAATTCTGTTCTGAATATTATGTTTTCTGCTGTGTTTTCTCCGTTATGACTTAATCTGCTCTGTTCTGTTCTTTTATATCAGTAACAGGTCTTGCTGGCTTTCTGTAGGATATTTAACTGCTCCAGCACGACTTAAACTGCTTCCAAGACTTGATTTTCCTTCATTAAGACTTACACAAACCTCCATTAAGACATAAAACTTGTCGGTATGACTTAACAGAAATTCGGTAAGACTTACAACAGCTGGCAGGAGGTCGGTAAGACTTAATCAGGTCGGTAAGACATAATCCTGAATAGCTCGGTAAGACTTAACTGAGAATTCTGTCGGTATGACTTAAATTTAGGTCATACCGAATTTTTCTTCTCCAAGACATAATCCAACCTTCTTTCTTTAAGTCATATTGATCTAATTAATTAATTAATGATTAACTAATTCATATTTAATTGATACAATAATTAATTTAATAAATAAATTAATTCTTCTAGAATTAATTCATTTAATTAAATAAACTAAATGATTTATATCAATTATAAATGAATTTAATTAAATCAAAAAATAATTAATTTAATTCTTACAAACCACTGAAGGTAGTAAAGAATTACCACTGATTTGTGTTGACGTTCGATGTACTGTCTGGTTCATGAACGACTAACTTCAACGATGCTTCTTCACTTTTGACTTTAGGTTGTGGTTTATTTCTTCTCTCAATTCTCTTGTACTGTAACTGATCTTCAAACTATCACTCGAAAAATCTCTGTCACTGTTCAAATGAATCCATTCACTTCAATGCTATACTGGGGCTTGATCAGATAACTGAATCGTCTTCCAGTGTATGACATCAAAACTATAGATTGACTTTTCTTCTTTCTTCTGACAGATAATACTTCTTGAGATTCCTGTGATAGTTCATATGTATATTTACTTATTACAATTTGGTTTAAGTTGATTAGGATCCTCTAACTACAAATAGGCTGAGTCATATGCCTTTCAATCTCCCCCTATTTGTTTGTTAGACAATAACAAGCAAATTCCTAGAGGATACCTCAACTAATCCAACTTAACCAAATGAAAGATAAAACTTTAAATACTAAGTAAATATGAAAAAAAAAGTTCTGGTTTATATTTAACATTTGCCAGATTCAAACATGAAAGATAAATACAAGATAGATGATCCTCTAGACTGATCATATGATACAAATTCCTATCAAGATTTATCTTAGCTCTAAAGATATAACATGTAGAGCAATTCTTTTTCTTCAGTTGTCTTCCCTTCTGAATTCTCCTTCTTCTGGCTCATCTGTGACTTGAAGTTTCATGTGTAGATCAGAATCAACAAGACGTTCTCTTCTTGATGACAATCCTTGAGGTAAGACTAAAGGAATTCCAAGCTTCTTTCTCAGTTCACCTTGAAATTTCTTGTAATCTTTTATGTTCGTTTGTGCATAGGATCGAATGTGATCTGCAGCTATTACCTTTTCTTCAGTCAAGAATCCATGATTTCTGAGAGCATATTCAGCATATACCAAGTGTTTTGCATGATGTTCATATAACTCATCTGTCTGAAGATTGATTGAGTGAAGTACCTCTCCCTTAAGAAAATTTACTTGTGGAGGTTCCTTAATCACTTCTGGTCCAGCTCTTTCAGCAAATTCTTTGAACTTCTCATGTAACAACACACCTAGCTCAGAAGATGTTCTTACCTTAGGCCTAAGTACCCAAATCTCTGTCAGCGATCTGTCATAAAAGAACTGAATAGATACTCTGAAAGTTCCAACTTTATGACAATCCACAAATATTACCAGCTCATCAGATTTGGGTTCAAATGCAGTAGTTATCCTGATGACTTCTACCTGTAAGGCCTTTATATACATATCATGAATTGGATTTGCCAGTTTGAATTCCTCGAGAATTTGTCCAAGACGACGATCTTCATAATCAGAACTCTGAGGTGAATCAATTGCTTTTTGAGCACGTTCCCATTTGTCACCGCTCTTTAGTCTGATATATGTCTTTCTCTTCTCAACATTTATAGCATGTAATCGTTGTAATGCTTGCTGTTCAGCTTTCTGAAGTTCTTCATTTCGTGCAATTTTCTCTAATGATTTTTGAAGTTTTTCTTCTCTCATTTGCAAATTAGCTTCCCTCTGAGCAAATAATTCTTCAGATTCTTTCTCAGCTTGTTGAGCTTCAAATTCAGATATCACTGGTCCTTCATCTTCCCAGTGACTAAGATCAGGTTCAGGAAGTTCTTCACCTTGATCAGGGGATTCAAGATCAGCAAAAACATCGAAGTTATCCGGTTCACCCGTGTAATAATAACCTGTGTTCTTGTCTTGAATTTCTTCTTCAGTTTCTTCAACTACTTTCTTAGATTTTCCAGATTTTCCCTCTCCTCCCTCTCTTTCTTTAGTTTTATCTTTTGACCCCTTTGATTTCTCCCCCTTAGTTGAGGAATCCTCTACAGATTTATCAGTTGCCCCAGCTTCAGAATCTTGTTCATCATCATCACCACCCTTACTTATAAAGAATTCAATTTCTTCATTTGTAGGTTTGCGACTTTGACTTACAAGATTAAACAGATGTCTTAACCCTTTAGCCTGGTGTGCATTTTGCTTTTCGATCTGGTCCAGACGAGAATCAGTAGATTCCTGATTGTGCTGTACCTCTGACTGTAGAGTGTCAACTTTCATGGAAATTTCAGAAATTAACATGTCTTGAGCAACAGTAATATCTCCAGAGTCATCAAGTGCCTTTTCATGAGAGAGTTCGAGAGATTCTATCTTCTTGGTGAAAGATGTCTTTAAGTAGTTTATGTCCTTCTTGATTACAGCAAGCTGACTGTTGACAGAGGTGGATGAAGAAGATCGCTCACCCACTTGTGCTCTAAGGATTTCTATTTCAGCCTTGCTGACTGCAAGTTCTTTTTCTAAAGCAGTTATCTTTTCTAATAATGAGAGAGTGTATGTGTCAGTGTGTGCGCTCACCTGACGTTCACTTTGAGATCCACTCACCTGAAGTGCATGTGTTTCACTCAATTTTATGGTATTCCTCACATCACTCCTCTCAGATTCCTTAGCTGCTTCCAGATTTGTACCTGCATGTAAAATCACCCTATCCTCCTCTTGGAAGGTCAGTGGTGGTGCAATGGGAGTTCGCAAATCCCTTTTATTAATCAAATCTACTTGAACATTTGAAATTGTTGACTGAATTGCTTCAGTAGTAGATTGATCAAGTTGCCTTCCACCTTCTCCAGTCGAAACTGCGAGTGGAAAATCCCTTGTGGGAGCCAGGAGTGTTTGTCCTGGGAGGGGAGATGATGGTTCTATTAAAGTAGGCTGAGAACCAAGATTTCCCTCTAAAGCCTGTGAAGACTCTTCTACCGTAACTATGGTAGGCACTGTCTCATTTTCTACGTGCTCTCCTTGCAGTGTGTCCTGAGACTCATCTAAAGGTATGTCTTCCCCCATTGTGAGTAATAGAGGTGGTGTGCTTGACTCACTACAAGGTGCCACGGCCCTATGGCGAATTTCAATAGAATCACCCTGTTGAGAAGATGATTCTAGTAACTGTGTAACGGCCATATCAACTTCCATATCCTGTTGGGAGGATATAGACGGGCTTATAGTTGCCTCAGTTTGAGTTCTACTTTTCTTTTCTAGAGGCAGAGCTGTGGGTTCACTCATACTACCACTACTGATTCGACTTCTTTTAACTTGCAATTTCTTTCTGGAGTGAAAAGATATGAGTTTTGTTGGTTGAGTATTTGGCTCTACGACCTTGGGTAGAGGTTGTGGTACTACAACCCCTTGGTCAGACCTACCAACCACTTGGGTTCCAGAAATAAATTGAGAAGTAGTAGTTTGACGGACAGAAGGCAATACCTGGTCAGCTGATTCCGCAACAGTCTCTGATAAAATTGGTTGATCTTATTCAGGTTCAGGGACAGATGCAGTTTTTTGCACTGGATGTTCAACAGCAAGTGCAGCTGGCTGAGGAACAATTTGCTGAGCAGGTGCAACTCGTTGATTGCCTTGATCTTCATTATCAACAAGTATGTTTTCCACTGGTGGTTCAGGGTTTTGTTCAGGTTGTTCAGGTTCTGGTGCAGGTTCAATGACAGGTAGTTGTATATAGTTTGACATGTATTGGGTGACAACTACAGGTATATTTGTGAATTTAGGCTTGTTGCTGTACTCAGTGAACAATCTGGTAGTAGGTTTACCTGACGCCAGTGATTCTCCATTCAGGAATTGGGCTTGTTTTTCTAGTTCCACGAGATGATTAAAAATCAATGACAAGAATCTTGGATAATAGCATGATACTTTATGTCCATTATCAAAATTCTTCTTTGCATTAATGATTCTTCTAACCATCGGAACACACAGTAGTCTACCAATATTAATTCTTCGGTTGTGTGCAACTGCATATCCAATATGCTGCAAGAAAGATGGTAATACCCCGAAGTTCCCTTTAGTAGAATTGGCAAAGACTCTACCTAATGTGTCAAACAAATAATCCCATTCCTGAACAAAGTTCTTTTTATTCCAGACAGTTTGATCAGGACTGTCTTGATAGAATACACCATTTAAAAAATTTATCAATTCTTGATCTGATGGTAATTCTTCGAAATTTTCAGTTGGAAAATTTAAGACCGTATTTATTGTATTTTCATTCACTGTGTACTGATTGTCTCCTACAGAGAAGACAAATGATCTGTTATCATTAGATATGACAGCAGTAGTACACATGATTCGCAAAGGTTCAATTTTCAAAGGAGCATCCAAGCTCAAAGCAGTGCGAACCAGTGAATTTTCATTTAAAAACCGAATCCACGGTCGAAAACGTTCAACTGAACATTTTTCTAGATCAAAATAACCGATTAAATTATGTTTAATAATTTCAAATCGATCAACCATTTTAATCAAGATTTAATTTCCTTGAAAATTTCAGATTTTACAAAATTATAATTTTAAATTTTTTTTTTCGAATTAATAATTAATTAAAAATTCGAAATAATTAACTTTTCTCCAAAAATTCTGAAAAATTCACACAATGATCCTCTTACACACACGAACACAAGTATATTTTTAGATTTGCAAGAATCGAGCCCAGTTTTTCAGAAAAACATATCTTAAAAACGATTTTTCGAAAACTAATATCTTTAAAAACCGAACCAAATCACGTTTTTAAGCAATCAAACTGATGAGAATTGAACAAGGAATCGATTAAACGAGTTTAGAGCTTGATTCCAGTTGAATTCGAGTGAAAGATCCGGCAGCAATTCGACTGTGTGTGTGTGTGTATCGTATGTATCGGTTTGGTTCTCTAAGACTTAACTTGAGAGAATAACTTAAACTGGGATTATGACTTAACATTACTTAACTACTATCTATATACTAAATAGACGAATAAGACTTAAAAAGATAACTAATAAGACTTAAAACTACATTAAGACATAACTGATATATATATATATACTATACTCGAATAAGACTTAATTAAAAAGACAAGATTCTATTATGACTTAATTAAAACTAAGACTTAAAAACTCGAAAAAGACTTAATTAATAACAGATGAGTAAGACTTAACTAAAATACATATTACAAATAAGACTTAGATTAAAAACTCGCTAAGACTTAACTTATATATAGGTGAATAAGACTTAATTTAAATACAGACTAGCGAATATGACTTAATTAAAAAAAAACTCGGTAAGACTTAACCTGTTTAAGTCATACCGATTTTAGGTTAAGTCATATTGATTGTTTTTCCTAATTTTAAGTCATATTTACTTTAAACAAACATTAAAAAAACACAATAAAATATACAATTAACTTATAAAAATAATAAAAATATTATAGAAAATTAAACAAATAATAAAAATAATTATAAATACCATATGCTAACCTATTAACGAAAATAAAGCAATATTAACAGGACAAACATTACAAAACATATGATAAATTAATTAATAAAATAGAAATAAATATCTACAAATATTCTAAAAATACAGAAGTATGAAGTATTAAATAATATGAATAAACAGAGCGAAAAATAACTAAACAAGCAAGAAAATTAGTTGGTAAAATAATTATACAAGTGATTTCAAACAACAAATATTCACATAATAATCACTTGCAAAATTATTAAAGATCAAATTTCAGATATTAACAGTATTAATTACTAGGACTGTTTAACATACCCAATTCACTAACAATTCTAGTGAATGAGGATTCATTAAGCGACTTAGTAAAAATATCTGCAGTTTGATCTCCAGAGCCTACAAATAGTAATTCCACTGTACCATTCATTACATGCTCTCTTATAAAATGATACCTTATGTCAATGTGCTTTGTCCTTGAGTGCTGCACAGGATTGCTTGCGATTGCTATGACACTTGTATTATCACATAAAATAGGGATATTTTCCAATACAATGCCATAATCCATTAATTGATTCCTTATCCATAAGATCTGAGCACAACAGCTTCCAGCAGCTATATATTCAGCTTCGGCTGTAGAGTTGGAAACTGTTTGTTGTTTCTTACTGAACCAGGATACCAATCTTCCACCTAGGTATTGACAACTCCCAGATGTACTTTTCCTGTCTACAACACTTCCTGCATAGTCAGAATCTGTATATCCAATTAAAGTAAAACCAGTTTCATTAGGGTACCAGATGCCTAAATTAGGCGTACCCTTTAGATATCTTAAGATTCTTTTGACAACAGTGAGATGGATTTCTTTAGGGTTCGCTTGGAACCTTGCACACAAGCATGTGGAAAACATTATATCTAGTCTACTAGCAGTTAGGTAAAGCAATGAGCCAATCATACCTCTATAGCCTGTGATATCTACCTTGGCAGAACTTTCACATAAACCAATTTTGACAGCTATAGTTGAAGGTGTCTTTGCTGATGAGCACTCCTCCATGTGATATTTCTTGAGGAGCTCCTTAATGTACTTGGATTGACAAATAAATATTCCATCTTGTCTCTGACTTATTTGTAATCCAAGAAAGAATTTCAGTTCTCCCATCATGCTCATTTCAAACCTACCCTGCATTAACTTAGAAAACTTCTTGCATAGAAGCTCATTAGTAGACCCAAATATAATATCGTCCACATAGACTTGGACTAATATAATATCATTCTTATGTCTTTTAGTGAAGAGCGTTTTGTCTATGACACCTCTTATAAAACCATTTTCTAATAGAAATTCAGAGAGAGTGTCATACCATTTTCATGGGGCTTGCTTAAGACCATAGATAGCTTTGTAAAGAAAGTAGACATACACTTCTTCATCTAGCTTACCATTCAGAAAGGCACTCTTGACATCCATTTGATAAACTTTGAATCTTGAATAGGATGCAAATGCCAAGAATATTCTGATGGCCTCAAGTCTTGCTACTGGAGCATAGGTCTCGTCATAATCAATGCCTTCAACTTGAGAATAACTGTGACGCCCCCAAATCTGAGGTCAAAGATTCAGGTCATCACGCCACCATTCAACCATATCATACCTGTATTAACTTTACAACTCAACAATACATCCATTCATACCTCAATCTTACACACAATCAAGTTAGAGTCTCAGAAACGATAATCAAAAGTGCCACTAAATATTACAATTCATTTGTACAAATCAGAGTCTTACGCAATTCCACTTATACAACTACACTTGAAGACAAGTCTTACTATTACAGTTGAAAACCTATCAGACTCACTCTGCAGTATTTATCAGGAACTAAATCATCTCCGGGGTAAATCTTCTACTCCTCTTCTGCTGTCGCGGAGTTAACCGACCAAATTCTTCTCTTTCTGAAAAGTTTTTATAAAGCAAGAATGAGCTACATAATGCTCAGCAAGTTCACCATTTTGTAAAATAATAATGTGGTTCATTTCGAAAACGTTCCCAACTATATGGGCATATATCTCAGATTTCAAAACATAATTGGACAATATATATGTCCGAGTTTGAATAAAACATCTATGCTCACTAAGGAGCTTTAAGAATAACATATGAACCCTTTATAAGGTCCCCATTTCAATATATCTCAAGTTTGAAAATATATACATATGAGTATATCATTTTCGGCAAAACACTCTACGATTAACATACTGTACAAGGAATACATCATTGCAAACCTCTTTCCTTCCATTAGCTTAGAAGGTTTCTCATACAAAACATTTCATTCTTTGAGACAATTGCAAGAGTGCACTAACACGTGCCAATCTTTATAGAAAATCTTGCAGTTCTAGATACTACACGATGTCAATATTTTCTCATCAAAAACCACACTATCAGCAACTTAGCACTTAGGCCCAAGAAGCAGTGTTTGAGTATTTTTCCAAAGTGGAGGATGGGACTGGAAGAAAACATAAAAACCTGACAAGGATTGATGATGATCAGTCGCCACATCCAAGTCCAATAATCCGCGGGTCTTCTCTACCGGTAGAAGGATAGAACTACATCCGTAACTATCCCTCGGGTGAAAACTACATCCGTAATCACCCTCGATGAAAACTACATCCGTAATCATCCTTCGGCACCACCTGGGCCGGAATAATAAGTGATGGACCGCCTGGCTCACGGCCGCTTACACATCCCGAGAATCGTTCGTCAACGGTTCCCACACCTGCCAGAGTCCCTTTTTCTTTTTCTTTTAAAACTTGATTTGGATTGAAAACAGAGTAGTTGAGGTCCGACATCAGTCGACCGATGATTCTTGAAATCATACAAGAAGCAGAATCTGACCGGGAGTTTTCGAAAATGTTTTGAGTTCGAAAGAGTTCGAGTTTGAAAGTATTAAAAGTATCTTGGATTAACTTTGTCTTTAAATAATGAACAATGATTAATAAATAGTATTTTAAGATTTAATAATACTAATTAATAAAATAATTATTCGATAAAATAAACTTTTAATCCAAGATAGGGTTTCGAGTATTTACGAAGATATAACAATAGTTATTTGAGTATACGATACCACCCGAATGACCCTTCGGGTTTTCGCAATCTAGATACGATATAATAATATACCGCTCCCCGGTCAATAGTATATACGAACCGCTACGACCTCTATTGCTAGAGTCGTTTTTCGAAGAAAACATTTCAATCTAAGTTCAAGGGGTAAAAGCATACATGTACTTGTTCAATCTCAATTGCATCAATACTTCGATAAACATAGCATTTGATATAATTTGAAAACTACAAACACAACAGTAAAAGTCCTTGTATATGGATAAGTTTTGAAAAGTAAACTTGCCTTGGTTTGGTTGGGGTGCTCGAGCGTGCGGATTCGAACGATCTATACATAAGCAATAATCGTTCATTAGTACCTTAACAATATCTCTCTAATTACGGGGTTTTAAGGGGGTACGAAATTAACTTAACGACTTCGTCTTATGAATCTCTAGCCACACTATAGGTTCATGTCATCCCTCGATTACGCTCGTCACTTAATCGACTTAATTTAGTTACCACTTTCGATTCATAACCACTAACCCTAGAATTTTACTCCACTAATCGACTTTTTCCATTGCGCGAATTTTACTCTAGCATTTTTATAAAATCCAAAATTTCATATTTTAATCCAATTCCTTTTGGGTGGTCTTCACCACTTCATTCCCTACATTCTCAAATTTTTCCATGATCCCACATATATTTTTAGGGGTTTAAACAAGGTTCACAATTGGGTCACTTAGTGCAGTCCATAGTCCAGAAACACAATTCACTCCTCCAGCCATAACTTAAAATCTATACATCACCTAGCCATGAACCTTACATTTCCAGAAACTACATTCAATTATCTTTCCAACAATATATGGTAGGACATGAGGGGACAACATTTGGGGGTTCAAAATCATGCTACAATACAGGTCAATGTTCCTGGACAAAACTCAGCAAGCTCAAACTACTTAGACCAACCATTTTTCATAATTCCATAACATAATCAACACTTAATACACTTGGATCATGGTTCATAACACTCATGGAGATATATATATTATCCATAGTCATAAAAGTCACAATCTCAACATCAAAACTCAAGATCCATGCTATCCAATACATATACAACCAAGATTAGTTCTCAAACACATGGATCTACTACCATACTTTATAAATAATACATAACCAAGAGGGTTTGAGATTTTTATACCTTCTTGAGCACCTAGAGGCCTTGGGTAAGCTTTACACAACTCAACAACACCTTAGATGGTCTCCTACAACACTTACAATGCAAGATCTAAAGGAAAAACAAACATAGTTACTATTCACCCAAGCTTGAACAATTTATAACTTGAAATGGGGTGGATGAAATGGCTTGAAATTGCTAACATACCTTGTCTAGATGATGTAGATGACCTAGGAATTATGGTGTGAATTATGAGTGATGGAAGAGGGGGAGAAGAATTTTTCTTCTCTCTTTTTCTTGCTTTGGCCGAGAGCACTACAAGGGGGGGTTTGTGTTTTGTGTTTTTGTGTTGTGTTGGTGAATAATGCATAAAGTTATGTTAGTTTGGGTGATACATATCTTGTAAGCATAGGTATGTACTAGCAAGCATGGGCTCATGTACTACTTGTCCCCTTTCTTGAAAAAGTAAGTAACTAGACACTATTCATCTTCCAATGGCTAACTAGTTTACTTGATTTCTAACCACTTGGTTGCATGGGCTTGCATGCAATACTACTCCTTGTATTATTATTCTTCCACCAATGCTTATTATTTAATCTTTAATTCGTATCGTATCTTAATTAATCTCTCGTAATAATATTTTGTCGCGTAGAGATTTCCCCTATAATTCCTTAGTACTTAATTATGTAAATTCCTCGCATGTCCATAATTCCTTGTCATAATTCTTAATAAATCCTTTAATACTCTAACCATTCTCAAATCCCAAGTTTTATAAATATTACTAACAATAAGACTCCTGCCTCCTTTATATCCTACATAATAAATGCAACAACGCAGTTTCTCAGACAATCAATTCTATTAATCAACAGGGATGACTAGAAAGGTTCTATAATGATAATGTCACAAGATATTAAATAAAAGAAAATGGCTTGAAATTGCTAACATACCTTGTCTAGATGATGTAGATGACCTAGGATTTATGGTGTGAATTATGAGTGATGGAAGAGGGGGAGAAGAATTTTTCTTCTCTCTTTTCTTTGCTTTGGCCGAGAGCACTACAAGAGGGGGGGTTTGTGTTTTGTGTTTTGTGTTGTGTTGGTGAATAATGCATAAAGTTATGTTAGGTTGGGTGATACATATCATATATGTATAGGTAGTACTAGCAAGGTATGGCCTCATGTACTATGTGTTCCCCCTTTTGAAAAAGCAACCAACTAGATACTATTCATCTTCCAATGGCTAACTAGTTTGCTTGATTTCTAACCACTTGGTTGCATGGGCTTGCATGCAATACTACTCCTTGCATCATTATTCTTCCACCAATGCTTATTATCTAATCTTTAATTCGTATCGTATCTTAATTAATCTCTCGTAATAATATTTTGTCGCGTAGAGATTTCCCCTATAATTTCTTAAGTACTTAATTGTGTAAATCCCTCGAATGTCCATAATTCCTCGTCATAATTCTTAATAAATCCTTTAATACTCTAACCATTCTCAAATCCCAAGTTCTATAAATCTTACTAACAATAAGACTCCTGCCTTCACAATCTTCCTTTTTATCTTACATAGAGAATGTACAACATAATTTCTCAGACAATCAATTCCATTAAACAACAGGGATGACTAGAAAGGTTCCAAATTGACAATGCCACATGATATTAAATAAAAGAAAATATTACCAAAAATTAGGGTTCTTACAGCCTCCCCTCCTTAAAAGGATTCCGTCCCGGAATCAGGTTGAAAATAGTTGGGGGTGCTTTTCACGCATCGCGCTCTCTAGTTCCCATGTTGATTCTTCGACATTCTGATTCCTCCACAAAACTCTCACTAATTTGACAACCTTGTTCCTCAGCACCTGTTCTTTGCTATTCATGATTTCTACGGGTTGCTCCACATATGCTAAGTCTGGTTGCAGATCCACTGGATCATATTCTATCACGTGTCGGAAGTCGGTATGGTAGGGTTGTAGCATGGACACATGGAACGCATTATGTACTTGCTGCCAGCTCGGGGGTAAAGCCAATTCATAGGCTAACCTTCCAACTCGTTTCAAGATCTCAAAAGGTCCAATAAATCTTGGGCTTAGCTTCCCCTTCTTACCAAATCTCATCAATGCCTTCCACGGTGATACCTTTAACATCACAACTCTCCTACCTCATATTCCTTGTCTTTGCGGGTCTGGTCCGCATACTTCTTCTGTCTGTCTTGGGCCGCTACCAGCCGTCCTCTTATGAGCTCGATAGTTTCTCTTGTCTGTTGGACCAGTTCAGGCCCTAAAATCTTCCGCTCTCCAACTTCTTCCCAACACAAGGGAGACCGACATCTTCGTCCGTATAAAGCTTCATATGGGGGCATTCCTATACTCGCATGGTAACTGTTGTTATAGGAAAATTCGATCAACGACAAGTGGTCATCCCAACTTCCCTTAAAATCGATGGCACATACTCTCAGCATGTCGTCTATGGTCTGGATGGTTCTCTCACTCTGTCCGTCTGATTGGGGGTGGTATGCAGTACTCATGTTTAACTTGGTCCCCACACAATCCTGAAAAATCCTCCAGAACCTGGAGTTGAACCTTGGGTCTCTACCAGATACAATGCTCACAGGAACCCCATGCCTTACCACGATCTCCTTAGATATCTCATAAAATTTGACCCTTCGAAACAATGGGTTTCGTAAAAAAAAATAATGACTTTTACATACACTCGTCTGTACTGTAAAGACGTAATATCAATTCGAAATCTTCGTTTGATAATTCGTACATATCGTGGTTGCAAAGATTTCTCATCCACCCATAGAATTACTATTCGTCCAGGTTTCGAATATTCCCGAAAGTTAGGGTTAATGCAGTCTCCTCTCCTTAAAAGGATTCTATCTTAAGAACCTAAGGATAATAGTTGTGGATACAATTCCAACCTTACCTTTTCCAACTCTCAAGTTGACACTTCAACCCTATTGTCCTCTCCCTTCGTCTCACAAACGCCTTAATGTTGTTCCTCAACGCATACTCTCCTCGACCTGTATTCCTTATCGGTTGTTCTATGATTGAAAATTTCTATCCCACTACTTACACGTTCCTCTTCTACCTTGTTCCTAGTATCCGTGTTGAGTTCCTGTATCGTTGGCCCGTGAATACTTTGTGGCCGTGTTTTGTAATCTGAGGCAACGTCAATACGCACGGTATTCCTCATATTCCTTCGCTTGATTAGCAGGCATGTATTGCCTCCCGTCGGCCGTTACCACTTGCTATGGATACTGTATAGTCTTCGATATATGTCGAACCAGTTCAGCTACTATGTCCCTCGTTCCTTGACTTCTTCGTAACGCAAGAGAAGCCAAACTTCCTCATTCGTAGCACGCTCTACAGGAGACGTCCTTACGTTCGCATGGCGATGATCGTGATAACAACATTCATTTCATGGATAAGTTTTTATTCTCGATTTCCCTGTGAAATCTAAGGCACGACACTAAATACAAATTCGATCGTCTGGATAATTCTTCTTCCATGTTCGTCAGCCACAGATCAAATTAGTACATACGCTCAATCTCTTTGTTAAATATACTTGAAAGCACCTTCAATATTCGAAGTTTAACCTTAAGTCTTTATCTTACGTAATCGTTGCAGAAGTTTTATATCGCACCACCATCTCTTCCGTATATAATTCGATAATCTTCTAAATGGAAAGTCTCTTATAGGTAAATCACTTGGTCCAACAATTATAAATCAACTAGGGCCATCTCTTGGCTCGGTCTTCGGTGACCTACTTATGAAATTCATTATAATTCTGTCCACGTTCAAGATTTTCTACAGGCGGAATTAATCCACTAGATCTCTATCATTCTGCTTTTGGCATGTCGCGTTCGTACTTAATAGTTTGCCAATACCATTCTTCATTTCAGTTTACCAAACATTCCCTTAATTCTCTGTACATCTTTGTCCTTCTCATAATTTAGTCATTTTCCTCTAACATTATTCTTTATTGTATATACTCTATTTTCTTGGTCAATACTGACTGAATTCCAATTTCGAATAATTCCTTCTATAGGTATCGGCCACCACACTGGCCTTTCCTGGGAAATAACAAATTTCTCCATTATACTCCCTGCTCTTTTTCGTCACCTTCTCTTTCTTATGTTCAGTCCTAATATGAAGATATACTTATGGCACTTGTGGAAAACTTTCACACTTTTCTCATAAGGTTAACGTCTCAGTTTTATGCGTGAACGCCATCATGACTAATCCCAGACTCACGGTTAGTGCTATCTCATAACCTTTATGTTGTTTAGAAGTATAGGCTATCATCCTTTTTCTACTGCATCAGCGCACCTCTTAAACTCTCGAAAGATGCATCATCGTGACTCTCAAAGTCCTCTTTTTATCATCAAGTATAGCTAACAACGAGGTTGTTGCTAATATCTCACTTCATCCCAAAACTTTGTTCATTAATCCATAAAGGCTTCTGACTCATTAGTCCATTCAAACGATACTACCACAATTTTATAACGTTTATATTATTGTGAAATGCAAACTTTGGCACAGTACAGAGGTCGATCTTGAGTTGGTAAAACCTTCTCTTCAACCTTATCTTTGAAAAACAACTACTCATTTCAACTAGTCAACAATTCCTCCATTTCCGATAAGGGTACCAGTTCTCGATGGTATATGTAAGATGTCATACGCTCGTCCTCCTTCACAACTGGCGCCAATCAGCCTGAGGCCTGCATGCGGCTGCGATTCCCAATAAACTTGATTAGGTGGTAATCTCGAAGGATCATTGGCATATCTCCATGCATCCATTCGCTATTAGGGGCCTGTTAAGCTATATGTCTCTCTATGTGCATCAATCCCTTTAAGCTAAGTAAAGCTTCTCATTCTTGCCACGATATTTCTTCCTTTCTCGTCCATCTCCCTTCCATGTCAGTTTCCTCCAGGGATATGTTTTACATCACAATCGATTTGCATTTCCTGGATCAGGAAAAGGCTTGGTAGCTCCAGAATCCATTAATATAACATCCTGACAACGGTTGGTAGGAGCGTGCTCCCAACCACCTCATCATTTCTTATAACTTTCCCCACACCAATATTAAAGGTCTTGTGGTATGCCCTGACATGTTATCTCTACTTCAATAATTACTCGGCATAATGCTCTGGCTGCACAATTACAACATTTGGTTTTTGATCTCATATTGGTGTAACGGTTCACAATTGTACCTCCCGTTCACCTTAGAGTAATCACTTTGAAAGGAACGGTTTCCAAAATAACAAGGTCCAATAGATAATCTCAATAAGAATTCCACATTGGATGTTCCAAGAATGTTGATGGTTCCAAATACTAGGAGTCTCGATTTTTGGAGATGTAAGGATGGACAGAAAGAATACAACAAGGTTTATTCCTTCCCGTCCTGATAATTCTGTAATATGACACCATATAGAATGTTGCACAAGGGCAATGATTGTTGGGTACAAAAGTCATAAAGACGGTCTTTATACAATTCTTACATCGGGTGGATACTTTTCCTCCTGAATAATAAGAGGAAATCTAAAGTCGCATTGATGAAGGTCAGCCAATAGAAAGCAATTCTACTCCATGACAATTAAAGAATGAAGGAGTCTGTCACTCAAGTAATCAATGGTTTCAAATGAATTCTCATTGTATGAAATGAAAGAATAAAATATTCAAGTGATATAAAGTCTGATACGAAGATGGGTAGAATTCGAGTTGAGTGGGCGACCTCATTAGGTCTCAATCAAGTTATCCATCGAACTTTCATCATCATGCTTTATCGTAGGCAAAATGCATGGCAGAATTGCTGAATAAATTAAATTGGGAGTTGGACCAGTGAAACAATAACTAGTCCTTTTCAAGAAACACTAGCAACTAGCTAGACAAGATTTGCTCGTCCACCTGTTTGAGACATCACCACCAGCTAGGACAATTAGCTAGTTATTCTTCACAACATTACAATTTTGAGTAGTTGGAACGATCAACTAGTCATTCATATTGACATAACGACTAGCCAGTTTCAATTGGATAGAACGGAATTTCAACATCGTAGCCACTGAAGAAACTTTAGGCTTCTCGGACAACGAATGAAAATAAGAAGTTGTTAAGTTTGAAAAAGAAAACTATAAAATCTGAAGAGAATGTTCTAGGTATCGGAACAATCGATAACCTTTCATCAAATATTACTTATCAGTGAAACGATCCACCCAAGGGTGCCTCCGTACACATGCTTTATCAGCTGTTGTGTTTGTAAAATTTGAAAACAAGCAAGAGTGAGCAACTATAGCTCAGCAAGAAATATACGTATAAGATAAGCAATATAGCATTTCATATGATTAGCAGTTAATAAACTTGTTTGTATCAATAAGATATAAAATCACTTGTCATAGTTGATAAATCTCGAAGGTGCAACAATATGTGCCCTCGTTTTCAAAATAAACTTGCAGTTCTAGATACTGCATTGAGTCAACATATTTCTCATCAAAATAGAACACTATCAGAAACTCGGCAGAAAAGCCTAAGAAGCAGTGTCAAAGCATTTTTCCAAAATGGAGGAATGGGACTTAAAGAAAACACAAAACCTGACAAGGATTGACGATGATCAGTCGCCACATCCAAGTCCAATAATCCGCGGGTCTTCTCTACCGGTAGAAGGACAGAAACTACATCCGTAACTATCCCTCGGGTGAAAACTACATCCGTAATCACCCTCGATGAAAACTACATCCGTAATCATCCTTCGGCAACACCTGGGCCGGAATAATAAGTGATGGACCGCCTGGCTCACGGCCGCTTACACATCCCGGGAATCGTTCGTCAACGGTTCCCACACCTGCCAGAGTCCCTTTTTCTTTTTCTTTTAAAACTTGATTTTGATTGAAAACAGAGTAATTGAGGTTCGACATTAGTCGACCGATGATTCTCGAAATCATACAAGAAGCAGAATCTGACCGGGGGTTTTCGAAAATGTTTTGAGTTCGAATGAGTTCGAGTTTGAAAGTATTAAAAGGTATCTTGGATTAACTTTGTCTTTAAATAAAGAACAATGATTAATTAATAATATTTTAAGATTTAATATTAATAATTAATAAAATAATTATTCGATAAAATAAACTTTTAATCCAAGATAGGGTTTCGAGTATTTACGAAGATATAACAATAGTTACTTGAGTATACGATACTACCCGAATGACCCTTCGGGTTTTCGCAAACTAGATACGATATAATAATATACCGCTCCCCGGTCAATAGTATATACGGACCGCTACGACCTCTATTGCTAGAGTCGTTGTCCGAAGAAAACATTTCAATCTAAGTTCAAGGGGGTACAAACATATATGTACTTATAAAATCTCAATTGCATCAATACTTCGATAAGCATAGCATTTGATATAATTGAAAACTACAAACACAACAGTGAAAGTCCTTGTATATGGATAAGTTTTGAAAAGTAAACTTGCCTTGGTTTGGTTGGGGTGGTCGAGCGTGCGGATTCGAACGATCTATACATAAGCAATAATCGTTCATTAGTACCTTAACAATATCTCTTTAATTACGGGGTTTAGGGGGGTACGAAATTAACTTAACGACTTCGTCTTATGACTCTCTAGCCCCACTATAGGTCCATGTCATCACTCGATTACGCTCGTCACTTAATCGACTTAATTTAGTTACCACTTTCGAATCATAACCACTAACCCTAGAATTTTGCTCCACTAATCGACTTTTTCCATTGCGCGAATTTTACTCTAGCATTTTTATAAAATCCAAAAATTCATATTTTAATCCAATTCCTTTTGGGTGGTCTTCACCACTGCATTCCCTACATTCTCAATTTTTTTCATGATCCCACATATATTTTTAGGGGTTTAAACAAGGTTCACAAGGGGGTCACTTAATGCAGTCCATAGTCCAGAAACACAATTCACTCCTCCGGCCATAACTTAAAATCTATAGATCACCTAGCCATGAACCTTACATTTCCAGAAACTACATTCAATTATATTTCCAACAATAAATGGTAGGACATCAGGGGACAACATTTGGGGGTTCAAAATCGTGCTACAATACAGGTCAAAGTTCCTGGACAAAACTCAGCAAGCTCAAACTACTTAGATCAACCATTTTCACACTTCCACAACATAATCAACACTTAATACACTTAGATCATGGTTCATAACACTCATGGTGATATATATATATATATATATATATATATATATATATATATATATATATTATCCATAGTCATAAAAGTCACAATCTCAACATCAAAACTCAAGATCCATGCTATCCAATACATATACAACCAAGATTAGTTCTCAAACACATGGATCTACTACCATACTTTATAAATAATACATAACCAAGAGGGTTTGAGATTTTTATACCTTCTTGAGCACCTAGAGGCCTTGGGTAAGCTTTACACAACTCAACAACATTTGTTATATTGCATAGTTAGTACAGAAGGGGGCCAGCCTTTAGTACTTGACAAGCAATTAAACAAGTTATGGTATTCCACTTAGACTTCTATCACATAGACAGATAGTCACGTAGCAGTACCTCCCCTCCTAAAAGGGTTGTTCTTCTCAATTCATAAAGAAGATGAATAAGAGAGAAGAAGAGAAAAGGGTTCTAAAGGATTATAGAAAGCTTTCATGATTGTAGAATATCATACTCAGAATTTACCTCTGAACTATAGAGGTTTATCAAAGAAGAAATTAATCATAATTATATCCAATACTATTTGATCGCAATCTCACGTTGGATCTTTAGCCGGATAATGATAAAGGTGAATATCGGATATATTATGAATCATGTGAGAAATATGAACGATCTAGATGGGATTTAAATCTCCTGATAAAGGAGTGATATTATCGGCCTCTTGTTTGAGTGAGACTATGAAATGCATGGCCATGCTCAAATGTTGATTTGATTAAATAGTCTACTCATCGATCAAGAAAATGAAGATTAAATTATGAAGAGGATGACACATTACATGCCTCGAGTTTAATCTATAATATCATGATTTAAAGGGATTATATTACATGGAACATTAGTCATAAAAGGTTGATTGAATCGTTGATTTAATTATTGTTTTATTGGGTAGCAATAATGTGTTACTAGACGCCGCTTATTGTTTACAATTTTATTAGAGAATAAAATTGTTGCCAATTAAATAATAACCTACAGGGTCACACACAAAGAATGTTTAAAAGGGATATTAATTTATTTCATGAATTTAAATTAATAATAATTTAAATTATGATTTTTAAATTAATAATAAATAATAATTCGAATTTTATGAAATTAATTAAGTGAGACTTGATTAGTTAAAGATATAATTTGAAGATGTATTTTCTTGACTTATTTGATTAATTAAGTATGACTTAATTAATTTATTTAAATAAATAAGATTTGTTTAAATAAAAATGGCCTAATTGTTTAAGGCTCCATTTTACTTTATTTCTCTTTATAAGCCAAGAGTTGGCAAGTCATTTGTAAGGCAACACAACTGAAATCTCAGTTCATAAACATAAGGGAGAAATCAAGCACAAGTCAAGAACACATCCGGTTTATTTATTTTGGCTAGTACCAAATTCCGTGGCGAAATCGTTCGACGAATCAAGCAAGCATTCAAGTGTGGATACCGGTGGAGGAGTTGTAAGTTTAGCTCTCAAGATCAACACTTTAGCTCTCAAGATCAACAAGCTAGGATCTCCATTTGACATCCATTGGAAATGCGACACCCCCAGATCCGGGGTCGGAGATCTAGGCGCTCGCGGTCCATTTTCCATTAATAACATACCTGTTCTTGCACATAATATATATAACACAGCCATTGACCCCACAATAAACTCACACCGCACACACACACACAGGTTAGAGCCTCAGAAACGTCACACATTGATTAAACAGTAATAAAATTATCAGAGTTATTACAGATCGAATTAAATAGTATTTATGCTACCAGCAACACTTAGATATGAAGCGAAGTTGGCGGCTTGAAAGTTTGTTATGATACACTGCCTTGCACAGGTCATGATGATAAATAAAACGAACTAACAAAAGCTGCCAACCAATCCGGCTAATGGGGCCTACCGGTGGAATCTCAAGTGGTGGCTCGGGTCTAGTCACCTGCTTTCGAACAGTCTGTCTGGGTCTTGCCATTTCGCTTAGCTGTTGTGTTTGTAAAATTTGAAAACAAGCAAGAGTGAGCAACTATAGCTCAGCAAGAAATATACGTATAAGATAAGCAATATAGCATTTCATATGATTAGCAGTTAATAAACTTGTTTGTATCAATCAGATATAAAATCACTTGTCATAGTTGATAAATCTCGAAGGTGCAACAATATGTGCCCTCGTTTTCAAAATAAACTTGCAGTTCTAGATACTGCATTGAGTCAACATCTTTCTCATCAAAATAGAACACTATCAGCAACTCGGCAGAAAAGCCTAAGAAGCAGTGTCAAAGCATTTTTCCAAAATGGAGGAATGGGACTTAAAGAAAACACAAAACCTGACAAGGATTGACGATGATCAGTCGCCACATCCAAGTCCAATAATCCGCGGGTCTTCTCTACCGGTAGAAGGATAGAAACTACATCCGTAACTATCCCTCGGGTGAAAACTACATCCGTAATCACCCTCGATGAAAACTACATCCGTAATCATCCTTCGGCAACACCTGGGCCGGAATAATAAGTGATGGACCGCCTGGCTCACGGCCGCTTACACATCCCGGGAATCGTTCATCAACGGTTCCCACACCTGCCAGAGTCCCTTTTTCTTTTTCTTTTAAAACTTGATTTTGATTGAAAACAGAGTAATTGAGGTTCGACATTAGTCGACCGATGATTCTCGAAATCATACAAGAAGCAGAATCTGACCGGGGGTTTTCGAAAATGTTTTGAGTTCGAATGAGTTCGAGTTTGAAAGTATTAAAAGGTATCTTGGATTAACTTTGTCTTTAAATAAAGAACAATGATTAATTAATAATATTTTAAGATTTAATATTAATAATTAATAAAATAATTATTCGATAAAATAAACTTTTAATCCAAGATAGGGTTTCGAGTATTTACGAAGATATAACAATAGTTACTTGAGTATACGATACTACCCGAATGACCCTTCGGGTTTTCGCAAACTAGATACGATATAATAATATACCGCTCCCCGGTCAATAGTATATACGGACCGCTACGACCTCTATTGCTAGAGTCGTTGTCCGAAGAAAACATTTCAATCTAAGTTCAAGGGGGTACAAACATATATGTACTTATAAAATCTCAATTGCATCAATACTTCGATAAGCATAGCATTTGATATAATTGAAAACTACAAACACAACAGTGAAAGTCCTTGTATATGGATAAGTTTTGAAAAGTAAACTTGCCTTGGTTTGGTTGGGGTGGTCGAGCGTGCGGATTCGAACGATCTATACATAAGCAATAATCGTTCATTAGTACCTTAACAATATCTCTTTAATTACGGGGTTTAGGGGGGTACGAAATTAACTTAACGACTTCGTCTTATGACTCTCTAGCCCCACTATAGGTCCATGTCATCACTCGATTACGCTCGTCACTTAATCGACTTAATTTAGTTACCACTTTCGAATCATAACCACTAACCCTAGAATTTTGCTCCACTAATCGACTTTTTCCATTGCGCGAATTTTACTCTAGCATTTTTATAAAATCCAAAAATTCATATTTTAATCCAATTCCTTTTGGGTGGTCTTCACCACTGCATTCCCTACATTCTCAATTTTTTTCATGATCCCACATATATTTTTAGGGGTTTAAACAAGGTTCACAAGGGGGTCACTTAATGCAGTCCATAGTCCAGAAACACAATTCACTCCTCCGGCCATAACTTAAAATCTATAGATCACCTAGCCATGAACCTTACATTTCCAGAAACTACATTCAATTATATTTCCAACAATATATGGTAGGACATCAGGGGACAACATTTGGGGGTTCAAAATCGTGCTACAATACAGGTCAAAGTTCCTGGACAAAACTCAGCAAGCTCAAACTACTTAGATCAACCATTTTCACACTTCCACAACATAATCAACACTTAATACACTCAGATCATGGTTCATAACACTCATGGTGATATATATATATATATATATATATTATCCATAGTCATAAAAGTCACAATCTCAACATCAAAACTCAAGATCCATGCTATCCAATACATATACAACCAAGATTAGTTCTCAAACACATGGATCTACTACCATACTTTATAAATAATACATAACCAAGAGGGTTTGAGATTTTTATACCTTCTTGAGCACCTAGAGGCCTTGGGTAAGCTTTACACAACTCAACAACACCTTAGATGGTCTCCTACAACACTTACAATGCAAGATATAAAGGAAAAACAAACATAGTTACTATTCACCCAAGCTTGAACAATTTATAACTTGAAATGGGGTGGATGAAATGGCTTGAAATTGCTAACATACCTTGTCTAGATGATGTAGATGACCTAGGAATTATGGTGTGAATTATGAGTGATGGAAGAGGGGGAGAAGAATTTTTCTTCTCTCTTTTTCTTGCTTTGGCCGAGAGCACTACAAGGGGGGGTTTGTGTTTTGTGTTTTGTGTTTTTGTGTTGTGTTGGTGAATAATGCATAAAGTTATGTTAGGTTGGGTGATACATATCTTGTAAGCATAGGTATGTACTAGCAAGCATGGGCTCATGTACTACTTGTCCCCTTTCTTGAAAAAGTAAGTAACTAGACACTATTCATCTTCCAATGGCTAACTAGTTTACTTGATTTCTAACCACTTGGTTGCATGGGCTTGCATGCAATACTACTCCTTGTATTATTATTCTTCCACCAATGCTTATTATTTAATCTTTAATTCGTATCGTATCTTAATTAATCTCTCGTAATAATATTTTGTCGCGTAGAGATTTCCCCTATAATTCCTTAGTACTTAATTATGTAAATTCCTCGCATGTCCATAATTCCTTGTCATAATTCTTAATAAATCCTTTAATACTCTAACCATTCTCAAATCCCAAGTTTTATAAATATTACTAACAATAAGACTCCTGCCTCCTTTATATCCTTCATAATAAATGCAACAACGCAGTTTCTCAGACAATCAATTCTATTAATCAACAGGGATGAATAGAAAGGTTCCATAATGATAATGTCACAAGATATTAAATAAAAGAAAATATTACCAAAAATTAGGGTTCTTACAGCCTCCCCTCCTTAAAAGGATTCCGTCCCGGAATCAGGTTGAAAACAGTTGGGGGTGCTTTTCACGCATCGCGCTCTCTAGTTCCCATGTTGATTCTTCGACATTCTGATTCCTCCACAAAACTCTCACTAATTTGACAACCTTGTTCCTCAGCACCTGTTCTTTTCTATCCATGATTTCTACGGGTTGCTCGACATATGTTAAGTCTGGTTGCAGATCCACTTGATCATGTTCTATCACATGTCGGAAGTCGGTATGGTCGTAGCATGGACACGTGGAACACATTATGCACTTGCTGTAAGCTCGGGGGTAAGGCCAATTCATAGGCTAACTTCCCAACTCGTTTCAAGACCTCAAAAGGTCCAATAAATCTCGGGCTTAGTTTTCCCTTCTTACCAAATCTCATCAATCCTTTCCACGGCGATACCTTCAACATCACAAACTCTCCTACCTCATATTCTTTGTCCTTGCGGGTCTGGTCCGCATACTTCTTCTGTCTGTCCTGGGCCGCTACCAGCCGTCCTCTTATGAGTTCGATAGTTTCTCTTGTCTGTTGGACCAGTTCAGGCCCTAAAATCTTCCGCTCTCCAACCTCTTCCCAACACAAGGGAGACCGACATCTTCGTCCGTATAAAGCTTCATATGGGGGCATGCCTATACTCGCATGGTAACTGTTGTTGTAGGAAAATTCGATCAACGGCAAGTGGTCATCCCAACTTCCCTTAAAATCAATGGCACATACCCTCAACATGTCCTCGATGGTCTGGATGGTTCTCTCACTCTGTCCGTCTGTTTGGGGATGGTATGCAGTACTCATGTTTAACTTGGTCCCCACACAATCCTGAAAACTTCTCCAGAACCTGGAGTTGAATCTTGGGTCTCTATCTGATACAATGCTCACAGGAACCCCATGCCTAACCACAATCTCCTTTAGGTAAATATCTGCCAGCTTGTCGATAGTATATCTCTCGTTGATTGGAAGAAAATGTGCTGACTTGGTCAACCTATCGATAATTACCCAAATGGCATCATGATTAGTCCTGGTCTTTGGTAATCCGACTACAAAGTCCATCGCAATTTGCTCCCACTTCCACTCGGGTATCTCCAAGGGTTGCAACAATCCACTGGGCCTCTGGTGTTCGGCCTTCACTCTTTGACATGTCAAGCATCTACTTACCCACTCTGCCACGTCCTTCTTCATATTCGGCCACCAATAGTATTCTCTTAAATCTCTATACATCTTAGTGCCTCCAGGGTGAATTGAGTACCTTGAACTATGAGCCTCTTGCAAAATCTCGTCTTTTAATTCCTGAACGTTCGGGATCCATATCCTAGGTGCGTACCTCATAATTCCATTCCCGTCCTTCTCACACTTAATTTCCTCGCCAGTCAAAATTTTCTCCATCGAATTCTTTTCTTCTTCTATCTTCTTTTCCTGGCATAACTTAATCTTTTCCAATAGCGGTGGTTGGACTTTTATTTCCATTAGACTCTCTTGTCCAATTCCTGGTACCTCACCTCAATCTCCAGTTTCTCGAGGTCCTTGATCAACTCGTTCACTGACGTTATCATCTTGAGTTTCTCCTTTCGGCTAAGTGCATCGGTCACCACATTGGCCTTCCCTGGGTGATAATGAATCTCACATTCATAATCTTTAATTAGTTCTAACCATCTCCTCTGCCGCATGTTTAACTCTTTCTGAGTGAATATGTACTTTAAGCTCTTGTGATCCGTGTAGATTTCACACTTTTCTCCGTAAAGATAATGTCTCCAGATCTTCAAAGCAAAAACTATCGCTGCTAATTCCAAATCATGGGTGGGGTATCTTATCTCATACTCCTTAAGTTGTCTGGATGCATACGCGATCACCTTACCGTGCTGCATAAGCACACACCCTAAACCTTTATGGGATGCGTCGCTATAAATCACAAAATCTCCCCTATCATTAGGTAGGGCTAGTACTGGTGCTGTCACCAACCTCTTTTTCAACTCTTGGAAGCTCTCTTCGCATTTTTCAGTCCACACAAACTTCTCGGTCTTGCGAGTTAGTCGGGTCAAAGGGGCTGCTATCTTGGCAAAGTCTTGGACAAATCTCCTATAGTAGCCAGCCAACCCTATAAAACTTCTCACCTCTGTCGGAGTGGTTGGTCTCTCCCAATTTGATACAGCCTCTATTTTGGCTGGGTCCACTAGAATGCCTTGTTCGCTAATCACATGCCCTAAAAACTGAACTTCCTTCAACCAAAATTCGCACTTCGAGAACTTAGCGTACAACTTTTCTTCTCTCAATTCTCCAAATACTATCCTCAAGTGCTCTGCATGTTCCTCCTTCGTCTTGGAATAAATCAAGATGTCATCGATGAAGACTATAACACACTTGTCCAAGTATTTCTTGAAGACTCGATTCATTAAGTCCATGAAAGCTGTAGGGGCATTCGTTAACCCAAATGACATCACTAGGAACTCATAATGTCCGTACCGGGTGCGAAAGGCCGTCTTTGGTATATCTTCTGGTTTAATCTTTAACTGGTGATACCCGGTCCTCAAATCAATTTTAGAGAAGTAAACTGCATCTTTCAATTGATCAAACAGGTCATCTATCCTGGGCAAGGGATACTTATTCTTGATAGTCACCTTGTTCAATTCCCTGTAGTCTATACACAATCTCATACTGCCATCCTTCTTTTTCACGAATAACACCGGGGCTCCTCACGGTGACACACTAGGTCTTATTATCCCTTTATCCAACAACTCTTGTAACTGAGTGGCCAGCTCTTTCATCTCCACTGGGGCTAGCCGATATGGGGATTTTGAAATTGGGGCCGTACCCGGAACTAAGTCTATAGCGAACTCGATGTCTCTATCGGGTGGTAGTCCGGGAAGATCATCCGGAAATACGTCCGCGAATTCATTAACGACAGGAATTTCCTGTAGGTTTGGTACCTCCTTCTTGGTATCCTTCACATAGGCTAAATAGGCTTCGCATCCTTTACGTAACAGCTTCTTAGCTTGAATCATAGTCAGGAACTTTTGGTTTTGCCGTTTCCCACTAAACACTACTTCCTCGTCCCCTGGCAGTCTCAAACTTACTTTCTTCTTGACACAATCAATTTGGGCTCCGTGGGTTGTTAACCAATCCATACCTACTATTACGTTAAACTCTCCTAGTTTAAAAGGGATTAAGTCTACTCGAAAGTGTCGCCCTTCTATTTCTAGGTCATAACCTGGACATACTTGGCTAACATGAATAATTTCACGATTAGCTATCTCTATTTGCAGTCTGTCTTTCAATGGTTCGGTCTTAAGGCCTAACTGACATACAAAATCTAGAGATATGAAGGACTTGGTAGCTCCCGAATCAAATAAAACATTTGCTTTAACTGAGTTGAGTAGTAGAGTACCTGCAATCACATCCGTGTTTCTCACGGCATCCTGCACCGTCATGTTAAAAGTTCTTGCAGTAGGGGCCTTGTTAGAAGCAGTTCCACTCACTCTCGATGCAGCTGGCCCAGAGGACATACATTCCCTCATTCGGTGCCCTGGTTTCCCACACTTGAAGCAATTACCTCCGGCACTCGTGTTGTTACTAGTTCCGCGACAGACGTTAGCATAATGCCCTGTCAGCCCACACTTGAAGCACTTCACATCTTGCAGGTTACACACGCCCGCATGTTTCCTTCCACATTTATTACATTCTGGGGGGTTGGGCTCGGGATGGGGTAGAGTAAGACGATCCCTGTGGTCGGCCGCCCTGGCCCACACTCCAACTTTCAGCTCTCTTGGTTCCAAAGTTCCCGCTGGGTTGGGACATCGTTCCTCGCTTAAATTTGCTCGGAAAGCTCCCACTAGGAGAGTTTCCCTTTCGACTATCCAACTTCCTCTTCTTTCCTTCCCTCTCTTTCTGCATCTGTTCACTCCCAGCCTCAACAATTGACGCTTTCTGTACCAGGGTGGCATAGTCTGTCAGCTCAAGAACCGCCACACGATTTTGAATCCATTGTTTTAGCCCTAATTGAAATCTTCGGGCCCTCTTTACCTCAGAGTTCACATATTCCGGCACAAACCTTGACAGCTCAGTAAATTTGGCCTCATACTCGGCCACCGTCATGTTTCCTTGCTTCAGTTCCAAAAACTTCAGCTCCATTTGTGTCTCCATGAACCTAGGAAAGTACTTCTCCAAGAACAGCTCGCTAAATCTCTCCCAGGTCACCACACCTCTTCCTTCCAAATTCTTCTTAGCTTCCCACCAATAGTTCGCCTCACCCTTCAGAAGGTAAGTGGCGAAAACAGTCTTCTGCTCCTCAGCGACACCTAGTATCTCGAAAGATTTTTCCATTTCCTTCAGCCAGGCCCTTGCCTCGACAGGGTCGGCAGTTCCTTTAAATTCTGGGGGTTTCAGGGATTTGAAGTTCCGGAAAGCATTAGCATTAGCATTTTGGGGTGGTTGCTGAACTGGGGGACGGTCCAAGTTCTGCCTAAGTAACTCCATGAACTGTTCCATAGGGCCTCCCCTAGGATGTTCTACCTCTCGGGTATCATCACCAGCTTCTTCTTCTTCATACTCAGAGTCGTCAAACAAGTTATGATCGTTGCCCTCATTCTCACTCAGGTTGGCATTCTCCCCTTCATGGTTCTGGTGGCCTCCGGTCCCATGGTGGCTACCCTGGCCCTCAGAACTGATCGGGTGAGCTCGAGTGTTCATTCTTCTGGGTGGCATGATTCTGATAATAAAACAAGAAGGGGTTAGGGTTTTCCAATTACCTGACAGCGTTTGCACGAGTCAGGAGCGTATCGTTCCTCCTCATAAGGGTGGAAGTTGAAAAGTTTTAATAATCCGATGTCGAAGATAAAATGTCAACATTTTTGGTGGAAAATCCCTTTGGGATGCGAAAACATTTACAAGAGTTTTCAAAACTTCGAAACCTCATATATATATATATATATATATATATATATTATTTTTTTGAAAAAATTTATTTTTAAAGATTGTAAGAACGTTTTTGGAAATTGTAGAAAACAATTTGAAATCGCGTATCGTAAATTTGAAACAGTATGGTTGTATTTGTGGCTTGTAGCAATTGTATAATCACAGTTGTATATCAAAACAGTAAAGCATGGCATCGGAAAGTATAGCAGTTGAGGCAATATTAAGGAAACTGAAACTAAATAAGTACGGTACAAGGGTTATCACAAGTTTGGATGTTAGAGCCAAATACATAGTTCCGATGTCAAAGTCTAGAAAAAGTGGAACAAATACGAATACATCATCCGAATAGTCAGGCTACACAAAATTAGGGCTACATCCATACATACTACCCGAAGTCACATCTACATATCTATAGGTCAGTCTACTCATCCACTGGTCAGAAAGGATACCACTGCACAAGTCAACTATCCCGCAAAATTGACACACTAATGTCATCTGAACCTAGGGGACTGAGCTATCAGTAACACATCACGGGGCCGCACCGCGGCGGAGCAAGGTCCTCACTCGGGCAAATGCACGACGCACAACACGCCTAGCATCCCTAGCCTGGATCACTCCGCCCCCGCGGATCCCTAAACCAAGAATCCTATCGCGACTCCTCCTCTCAATCCTATGGAGTCGAGCTCTAGTCCTCTTAGCAACAGCGGTCCTCATCTCAGACTGGATCCTCAAGCGTGCCTCGCGCTCCTCCACTAGTGCCCACCTCGCCTCGTTAAGTCGGGCATCTGCAGATAGTAAGTCTCGGGTCAGGAACTGTACCACGTAAGCGTGCTCAGTACCCGACACTGGGGGTAGGTCCATCGGTGGAGGTGGTATGACAGGAACAGGAGTAGGTGTAGCAGCAGGAGCAGGAGCAGTAGCAGGGGTAGGGTCAAGCTCCTCCTCGCCAGAAGTGTCATCCTCAGGGTCAACGTCCGATGAAACAGGGCTAGATGTCTGTGGAGAAGGTGGTGGGGACACAACACGACCCTCACCGGATCTCACACTCTCCTCATCAGTAGCTACAGGAGATGGGGTAACAGACTCTGGCTCAGGCTTAGGCTCAAAGGGCTCCTCAACGGGATCCTCATCATCAGTACTCTCTATCAGTGTAATCCAGGGGCCAAGCTCGGAGTCAGCACCCATATCCCCCTCAGGATCCTCGGTCTCTCGCATCAGGGCCTCATCATGCTCTCTCTCGAAAGCCTCAGGGTCTGGTATCTCCTCCATCTACACAAGGGAAATAAGGTGGGTCACTAACCATAAAAGAAAGGTTTAGGAGTAGTTCCCTCACGGGCCTTAAAGTCAGGGCTATATCCGATAACCCGACTACAAACTCGATGAGAGTTCTAAGTATTATTAATGTTGTTATTAAGGTTATCGTTATTGTTATTATTATTAGGGTTGCTTTCTTAAATTACTATCGTTTCTGAGAACTGTAACCTCGCTCTGATACCATTTCTGTGACGCCCCCAGATCCGGGGTCGGAGATCTAGGCGCTCACGGTCCATTTTCCATTAATAACATACCTGTTCTTGCACATAATATATATAACACAGCCATTGACCCCACAATAAACTCACACCGCACACACACACAGGTTAGAGCCTCAGAAACGTCACACATTGATTAAACAGTAATAAAATTATCAGAGTTATTACAGACCAAATTAAATAGTATTTATGCTACCAGCAACACTTCGATATGAAGCGAAGTTGGCGGCTTGAAAGTTTGTTACGATACACTGCCTTGCACAGGTCATGATGATAAATAAAACGAACTAACAAAAGCTGCCAACCAATCCGGCTAATGGGGCCTACCGGTGGAATCTCAAGTGGTGGCTCGGGTCTAGTCACCTGCTTTCGAACAGTCTGTCTGGGTCTTGCCATTTCGCTTAGCTGTTGTGTTTGTAAAATTTGAAAACAAGCAAGAGTGAGCAACTATAGCTCAGCAAGAAATATACGTATAAGATAAGCAATATAGCATTTCATATGATTGGCAGTTAATAAACTTGTTTGTATCAATCAGATATAAAATCACTTGTCATAGTTGATAAATCTCGAAGGTGCAACAATATGTGCCCTCGTTTTCAAAATAAACTTGCAGTTCTTGATACTGCATTGAGTCAACATCTTTCTCATCAAAATAGAACACTATCAGCAACTCGGCACAAAAGCCTAAGAAGCAGTGTCAAAGCATTTTTCCAAAATGGAGGAATGGGACTTAAAGAAAACACAAAACCTGACAAGGATTGACGATGATCAGTCGCCACATCCAAGTCAAATAATCCGCGGGTCTTCTCTACCGGTAGAAGGATAGAAACTACATCCGTAACTATCCCTCGGGTGAAAACTACATCCGTAATCACCCTCGATGAAAACTACATCTGTAATCATCCTTCGGCAACACCTGGGCCGGAATAATAAGTGATGGACCGCCTGGCTCACGGCCGCTTACACATCCCGGGAATCGTTCGTCAACGGTTCCCACACCTGCCAGAGTCCCTTTTTCTTTTTCTTTTAAAACTTGATTTTGATTGAAAACAGAGTAATTGAGGTTCGACATTAGTCGACCGATGATTCTCGAAATCATACAAGAAGCAGAATCTGACCGGGGGTTTTCGAAAATGTTTTGAGTTCGAATGAGTTCGAGTTTGAAAGTATTAAAAGGTATCTTGGATTAACTTTGTCTTTAAATAAAGAACAATGATTAATTAATAATATTTTAAGATTTAATATTAATAATTAATAAAATAATTATTCGATAAAATAAACTTTTAATCCAAGATAGGGTTTCGAGTATTTACGAAGATATAACAATAGTTACTTGAGTATACGATACTACCCGAATGACCCTTCGGGTTTTCGCAAACTAGATACGATATAATAATATACCGCTCCCCGGTCAATAGTATATACGGACCGCTACGACCTCTATTGCTAGAGTCGTTGTCCGAAGAAAACATTTCAATCTAAGTTCAAGGGGGTACAAACATATATGTACTTATAAAATCTCAATTGCATCAATACTTCGATAAGCATAGCATTTGATATAATTGAAAACTACAAACACAACAGTGAAAGTCCTTGTATATGGATAAGTTTTGAAAAGTAAACTTGCCTTGGTTTGGTTGGGGTGGTCGAGCGTGCGGATTCGAACGATCTATACATAAGCAATAATCGTTCATTAGTACCTTAACAATATCTCTTTAATTACGGGGTTTAGGGGGGTACGAAATTAACTTAACGACTTCGTCTTATGACTCTCTAGCCCCACTATAGGTCCATGTCATCACTCGATTACGCTCGTCACTTAATCGACTTAATTTAGTTACCACTTTCGAATCATAACCACTAACCCTAGAATTTTGCTCCACTAATCGACTTTTTCCATTGCGCGAATTTTACTCTAGCATTTTTATAAAATCCAAAAATTCATATTTTAATCCAATTCCTTTTGGGTGGTCTTCACCACTGCATTCCCTACATTCTCAATTTTTTTCATGATCCCACATATATTTTTAGGGGTTTAAACAAGGTTCACAAGGGGGTCACTTAATGCAGTCCATAGTCCAGAAACACAATTCACTCCTCCGGCCATAACTTAAAATCTATAGATCACCTAGCCATGAACCTTACATTTCCAGAAACTACATTCAATTATATTTCCAACAATAAATGGTAGGACATCAGGGGACAACATTTGGGGGTTCAAAATCGTGCTACAATACAGGTCAAAGTTCCTGGACAAAACTCAGCAAGCTCAAACTACTTAGATCAACCATTTTCACACTTCCACAACATAATCAACACTTAATACACTTAGATCATGGTTCATAACACTCATGGTGATATATATATATATATATATATATATATATATATATATATATATTATCCATAGTCATAAAAGTCACAATCTCAACATCAAAACTCAAGATCCATGCTATCCAATACATATACAACCAAGATTAGTTCTCAAACACATGGATCTACTACCATACTTTATAAATAATACATAACCAAGAGGGTTTGAGATTTTTATACCTTCTTGAGCACCTAGAGGCCTTGGGTAAGCTTTACACAACTCAACAACACCTTAGATGGTCTCCTACAACACTTACAATGCAAGATCTAAAGGAAAAACAAACATAGTTACTATTCACCCAAGCTTGAACAATTTATAACTTGAAATGGGGTGGATGAAATGGCTTGAAATTGCTAACATACCTTGTCTAGATGATGTAGATGACCTAGGAATTATGGTGTGAATTATGAGTGATGGAAGAGGGGGAGAAGAATTTTTCTTCTCTCTTTTTCTTGCTTTGGCCGAGAGCACTACAAGGGGGGGTTTGTGTTTTGTGTTTTTGTGTTGTGTTGGTGAATAATGCATAAAGTTATGTTAGTTTGGGTGATACATATCTTGTAAGCATAGGTATGTACTAGCAAGCATGGGCTCATGTACTACTTGTCCCCTTTCTTGAAAAAGTAAGTAACTAGACACTATTCATCTTCCAATGGCTAACTAGTTTACTTGATTTCTAACCACTTGGTTGCATGGGCTTGCATGCAATACTACTCCTTGTATTATTATTCTTCCACCAATGCTTATTATTTAATCTTTAATTCGTATCGTATCTTAATTAATCTCTCGTAATAATATTTTGTCGCGTAGAGATTTCCCCTATAATTCCTTAGTACTTAATTATGTAAATTCCTCGCATGTCCATAATTCCTTGTCATAATTCTTAATAAATCCTTTAATACTCTAACCATTCTCAAATCCCAAGTTTTATAAATATTACTAACAATAAGACTCCTGCCTCCTTTATATCCTACATAATAAATGCAACAACGTAGTTTCTCAGACAATCAATTCTATTAATCAACAGGGATGACTAGAAAGGTTCTATAATGATAATGTCACAAGATATTAAATAAAAGAAAATATTACCAAAAATTAGGGTTCTTACAGGAAAGCTTTAACAAGGTACAATCTTGTTCTTGAGAATTTTTATACCATGATCATCATTTTATACATGGATCCGGGCTTTGGAATTCGTTTTTAATTGTTATTTACGTCATTTCCGTTGCGTTATTATGCCCGAATTCCAACAGTAAGGACCAATCTAAAGTTTGTGATGAAGGACACAAAACTTATATGCATGCATATTATCTTTTCCAACAGGATTTTGACTTCAACGTTTGATAAATCTATTTAGATTTATAGTACGAGTACATAAAATTGTAAGTAAACATCGATAACACATGTTTATCATGTTGAATACAATCGGTCAACCAAATGACATTTTAATTTTGTAAATTTTAATTTTAAAATTTATTTTAATTTCAAAATCGATAAAAAATTGTTATAAAAGTTTTCGGCCTAAAAACGTGATACATATCGATATAAATGCAAAAAAATATGTAAATATTTTGTTAAAGATTCGTTACAACGGAAAAATTGCTCGATTTATATTTATCCATTTTTTTAGAACATCTCTATTTTAAATAATTAAAATCAAAATTTCTTTCTTTAGGTCCTATTTTTTAGAAAAAGAAATCGAAACCTTATTTAAAATGGACAAGAAATTTTTAAATTTGAAATAGATAAGGTTTTTCAGCTTCTCTATTTTAAATAATTAAAATTAAAATTTCCTTCTTCGGGTCCTATTTAAACTGGACAAATTTTTATGTAAACTGGATAAGAAATTTTTAAATTTTGAAATAGAAATTTTTTTCCCCATTATTCTTCATCATAATATTCCAATGTCTTTTTTAAATTAATTCAACCAAATATGTTTTTTTATCTATAATCATTTATTATAGCGGGTGTCGGCTTAAGAAAATGTGACACAAAACCGATGTAAAAAATAAGTATATATATATATATATATATATATATATATATATATATATATTTGTGTAACATTCTGTTCACTAATTATTTATAGATATTTTTTTCTTTCTTAAAGAGTCTACATTTTGAAAAAAAAAATTAAAAACTATTACATGGCCGCCGTGAAACGTTTCTTATATGTATTTATTAGAACAGATATCGGTCTAAAAAACGTGATACAAAATCGACGTAAAAAATTAGAATATAATTTATTTAGTTGTCTATATATATTAAAATTTGTATAATATGGTGTTCATTAATTTATTTATAAATATTTTTTTGATTTCTTTCTTAAATTCATATTTCGAATTTTTTTTAAAAAATATTACTAGGCCGCCGCAAAGCGCGGCTTAGTCAACTAGTATATAAATAAAGTAGGATACGCGGGCGCTTAGATGACACTCTAAGATCGTCTCAATCTATTTTTCTAATTTTCTTAGAATCATTGAATTTTAAATGCTAATAAATAAGAAAATATCTTTTTATCGTATAAGAAGTAGAATAAGTGATATAAGAGTTTAAGTTAATGGAGGAGAAAAGTTCGAGTTTGTAAAGAAGACATATTAATTAATATATTCAAATTAGACGGCAAATTAGATAATAAGAGTTTATAATGTGTAAGCTTATTACAAGTAGAATTGGTGTTCGAATTTATAAATGATAAGAGTAGAATTTATTGGGAAGACATATAATTAGAAGTTCTACTGGAATTAGAATATGTATTTAATTATAAGGCATATGATTAAAAGTTCTATTACAAGTAGATGTTGTGGAATAAAATCGAGGGTTTGTACGTATTTAATGCTAGGGTTGGTGAGCTTCGAGCTTTAATGGTTGTTCTTGCGTTCGAGACTGATCGGTCCTCACAAGATGCCTACGTATCTCTGTATTGCTAGAGAATCAAGCCAACGTAGTTCTGTGAATGAGGGGTCAGGCCCTTTATATAGGCTGAGAAGCCTAAGAATTATGGTAGGATTCGGAGACTTGGTGGGCAAGTCACCTCCTTGAGGAAGGTTCTAGACTCCTTCCTTGTAGGAATCAGTTTCCAAGTTGAATTGGATGCCTTGGAGGCTAAGTCAGGCAGGAGTATTATCCTTGTTTGACTCTTATTGCTGAGCTGATCATTACCCTTAATATTAATTACGAAATTAATATTTAATTAGGGGTCTCAGGCCTCATTAATGGGCTTCATATTTGGACCAAGCTGGGTCTAATTAACGCAACATTAAATATGTCTTTAATGCTTATTTTTAGCCCATATCATTTGCCCCCAACTTCTAGGAAAACTGATCAGGTTTTCGTAGAAGTTATATTTGCCTTAATCGAGACTCGGGATCGTTTTTATCCCTTACCTAGGACTTCTTAATTTTCCTACCCTTATATGGGAATTTTGGTTTACGCTGGTGTTTCACGAGTATCGTCTTGATTGTAAAGTGTGGAGCGACCTACACATTTACAACGATTGGCCTTATTCGAGGCTTTAGTTTGAGCTTGCTTTTAGCAATTTTGGCACTTTCATAGAGCTTTTATGCATTATTAGCATAAATTATTGCTCAATTTGTCAAGAAAATATTTCTATAATTTTCCTCGTATTTTCTGTACTTTTCCTAATATTTGAGGAATTTCCATGTACCAACAGGTATTTATTTCAATTATTCCTAATATTTTAAGAATTTTCTTGTACACACAGGTATTTTCCTTAATTATTCCTAATAATTTAGGAATTTTTATGTACCCACAGGTATTTTCCTTAATTATTCCTAATAATTTAAGAATTTTTATGTACCCACAGGCATTTTCCTTAATTTTTCCTAATAATTTAGGAATTTTTATGTACCCATAGATATTTTTCTTAATTTGTCCTAATAATTTAGGAATTTTTATGTACCCACGGGTATTTTTCTTAATTTTTCCTAATAATTTAGGAATTTTTATGTACCCACAGGTATTTTTCTTAATTTTTCCTAATAATTTAGGAATTTTTATGTACCCGCAGGTATTTTTTGTAATTTTTCCTAATATTTTAGGAATTTCTATGTACCCACAGGTATTTTTCGTAATTTTTCCTAATAATTTAGGAATCTTTATGTACCCACGGGTATTTTTCGTAATTTTTCCTAATAATTTAGGAATTTTTATGTACCCACAGGTATTTTTCGTAATTTTTCCTAATATTTTAGGAATTTCTATGTACCCACACGTATTTATTTTGTCAAATTGTGAAGTGCAGGGACCTTTTTGTAAAGTAGATAGAACTTGGGGTATCAAATTGCAATTTGGCTATTCAACCTTTCATTTTGTGGTACACCCTCGGCGGGGGTACCACCGCCTAGGAGAGGTCTTGTATGCCACGCCCAGGAGAAAAGTCTGGGGTGGCGTGGGTGAGTTTTTTTTTTTTCTTCTTTTTTTTTCTTTCTTTTTTCATTTAAGTGGGTTCAGTTTGTAATACACCCTGGGCGTGGGAATGGCCGCCCAGGGGTCCTTCTTCTCTCCACGCGCAGGGGAAATGGCTTGGGTGGCGTGCGTGATTTCAATATTTTTTTTTTTTGGAACCTTCAGATTTTATATATTTTTATTTTCGATAATCTTTACCAAAAATAAAATATTGGGCCTCATGCCTCAGAAATAATTTTATAAATTATTTCCTTATTTTTTCTTGATTTAATAGGTATTTTTACCTATTTTTTCATCATTTTTACCCTATTTTCAGAATTTTTAAGGATTTTATTCCTTTTTTAATTTCCGAAAAATGGCATGTCGTTTGGAGAAGAGCTCTTGGCGTGGGTACCCCCGCCTAGGAGGCTTTTTCTTAAAGCACGCCCAGGAAATTTGGCTTCCTGGGCGGGGGTAATTTATCCAATTGATTTTGTAGAGATGCTCTGGGCGTTGGTATCCCCGCCAAGGAGGACAATCTTCTAACTGCGCCTAGGTGATATGGCTTCCTGAGCGTGGGTGTTTACATCCCCTTCATTTGTTACTCCAGCCTTGGCGTGGGTATCCCCGCCAAGGAGGCCTTATTTAATCCAACGCTTAGGAGATTTGGCTTCCTGACCGTGGGTGCTTGCATCCCCTTCATTTGTACAACCACTCTAGGCGTGGGTATCCCCGCCTAGGAGATGTTTTTGCCAACCACGTTTAGGAGATATGGCTTCCTGACCGTGGGTATTTTTTCACCCTCAATTCTTACAACCTTGGCGTGGGTACCCCCTCCAAGGAGGCACTTTCTGATACCTTGTCTTATGATTTTAAGTCTTCTTGGCGTGGGTACTTTAATACCCTTCATTTGTTACTCCAGCCTTGGCGTGGGTATCCCCGCCAAGGAGGCTTTATTTGATCCAACGCCTAGGAGATTTAGCTTCTTGGGCGTTGGTGTTCTAGGCTCCTATCCTTTGGGCCAATTTTCATTTATGGACCGTTTCTTTGGCTTTTGTCGGGCTCCCAGCCTTATTATTTTCGAATTTTTGAGATTCCTGCGGAACCTTGAAACGACCCATTTCTTAGCTTTCGTGACCTTCAGGGCCTTAATTCGTTTGCTGAGTCCTTGATTCGAAAACGAGAATTCATTCGTGGTTGTTGGTTATCATCAACCATTCAACCTTTAACTCTCATTCTAAGATGTTGAAATGATGGAGTCCCTTAGTTTTTGCCCCCTTGCTTCATATAGTGGAGGTCTTGCTTCTCGGTTGATCGTTCAAGAAGTTCACTTGCCACTGAGCACTTGACTTCAAGTCTGGTGTGCCTTGGCTGGTTGTCAACCCTCTATCAGGATTTCAACCTTCTTCTTATACTCATAGGACCTTGCTTAAGTTTCAATTTTGGCTGGCGGCTCTTAATTTCTAATGACAAGCTCGATTGGAGACAAACTTCCTTGTTGGCCATCAAGGCTTAAATTTTGTGTCGAGATTTGAAATTCAAGACTTTAAGTATGTAATGACAATGGACCTCTTATAGAGGAGACCTTCAATCAATGCGTATCTTAACACTCTCACAGACAGTTTCCGTGCTTTCAAGGAAATATCAAGGAGCCGACCAGTCTTAAGATGAGCTTTGATAGGGTCTATCTGACAGCTTCCTACATCAAACGGTGCCACCAACTTCGAATCGATGGTGGGGGTCTTCAGGACTTGGAAGTAGACGCTCCCAGAATGGGTCTCGACCCTTGAATTGAGATAAGGCATCGACCTTTGTATTCTCCTCCCTTGGGATATACCTGGCACTCATCTAACTGGGCTATCGCAGCTTTCACAATCCTCAAGTATTTGGCCATATTCTTTTCTCTAACCTCAAACTCTCCATTGACTTGTGAGACTACCAACTTTGAGTCTCCACAGACTTTCAGGTTCTTGACCCTCAAGGCTCTTGTCAGTCTAAGGTCGGCTATCAGAGCTTCATACTCCGCCACGTTGTAGGTTGTTTGGAAGTCCAACTTCAAGGCATACTCGAGTGTGAACCCATCGGGGCATTGCAGAACTTAACCTGCACCACTGGTTTTTGTTTTTGATGCCCCATGAAAATAGAGCTTTTTATTTTTGATGCCCCATCAAAATAGAGCATCCAATATTCCTTCTTCTCTTCCAGGGGTTTCTCACCTTGCTGACCTTCCTGGTCTATTACCTCCTGCCCCCCGACTTCTTGGTTGTCAATGGTATATTCAACCACGAAGTCAGCTAGAGCCTGGGCTTTGATGGCCGTCCTAGGCTTGTACTTAACATCGAATTCTCCTAGTTTGATTGCCCACTTGATGAGCCTTCCATTGGCTTTCGGGCTATGCAATATGTTTCTTCAGCGGGTGTTCCATCAGGACTTCAACGTTTGTCTTTTTTTCCAGGGTCCTTCAAGGACCTAAACTCTTATCTGCTGTAACCTAACTCTACCCTTCGGGGTATGCATTTGTTTATTTCCATTCGTGTATTCTTTTATTTTCGGTACTTAGTCATCTTTGACTCACACATCAGGTGCTTAGCACATACACAATCAATGAATGGAAAACAAACTTGCATTAATAACTTGAAATGGGTTCAACCCTTACATAGAGTACTATTGTCCTACTCGGAGCAACATGCTTTGCAATGGTTTTAATGAACCTTATTTCTACTTCTACTATATAAATATGAAGCTAAGTCCTACTAGGATAACTTAAGCCCAATCGAGCCTTTTCAAGACTAGGTCTGCACCACTTGATTTTGTTTTTGATGCTCCATCAAAATAGAGCACCCACCACTCCTTCTGGTCTCCTCATTCTTATTCTGAAGTTCACTTCCTGCTTGGGGTACTACCTCCTGCCCCCCGACTTCTTGGTTGCCAATGGTACACTCAACCACAAAGTCAGTTAACGCCTTAGCCTCAATGGCTGTCCGAGGCTTTTGTGTGATGTCCTCTGCTGACCTTTCTTTGTGTTGCTTACCACTGTGGACATCCATGTCTTCAATCGGAAGGACCTGCCCCCCGACTCCATCAGGCCTTAACGAGGCTACATAACAGCTTCGTGCCATCTTCTGATCACCTTTATGTTCTCCAACACCATTCCTGGTAGGGAACTTGATCTTCACATGATAGGTTGAGGCAACAGCCTTGAATGCATGAAGTCCAGTCCTTCCAAGGATAGCGTTGTACGTTGAAGCCGCCTTGATTATCAGGAAGTTCAACATCTGAGTGGCCTCCTTGGGCTCTTGCCCGATAGTTACAGGCAGCTGAATAGTCCCTTCAACTTTGGATTCTACTCTATCGAATCCATATATAGGCATGTTATTGGGGGTCAACTGAGAATCAGTGTATCCCATCTTCACAAATGCATCATGAAACAGAATGTCAACGGAAGCTCCATTGTCTATCAAGACTCGCTTCACCTCCGAGTTTCCAATCACAGGAGTTATGACCAACGGGTCGTCATGGGGGAACTTCACCCCTTCCAAGTTTGAGTCATCAAAACTAACCGCTACCTCAGTTTTTGCACGCTTCGGGGCCTCTCCCACGATGTGCAACACCTCTCGGGCATAAGCCTTTCGAGAGTTCCTAGTTGTCCCGGCCGCAGTCGGGCCTCCTGAGATCATGTTGATTACTGGCCCTCGGGGCTGTGGGTTACGATCTTGATCGTCACCCCTTCTATTATAGTCTCTTCTCTGATTACCACGGTCTTCACCCTTAGTGAAGTACCTCAGCTTCCCTCTACAGATCAAAAACTCGATCTCATCTTTGAGTTGCTTGCAATCGTCAGTGTCATGCCCCACGTCTCTATAGAATTTGCAATATTGATTCTGGTTTCTCTTTGCGGGATCACCCCTGAGTGGCTTCGGCCATCTGAAATCCTTATCATTCTCAATGTCCAACAAGATTCGACTCCTAGGAGTATTCAACCTTGCATACTCAGTGAACCTTGACCCTTGGTTCTTCTTAGGGGCAGAGTCGGAGTCCTCGCTAGTTCGGGGATACTTGTCCCTATCATCATACTCTTGATCATCATAGTCCTGGTTTTGCTTTCGCTTCTTGGAGTCATTGTTACCTCCTCCTCCACCTACGATGGTTTCTTTCTTCATGCTATCCTCAGCTTTAATATACTTATCAGCCCTTCGTTGGAGCTCAGCCATGTTCTCAGGGGGATGCTTCGCCAATGATCTCTTGAAGAAGAGGTCAGTGGTTCCGTGCTCCAGGGCTACCATTGCCACCTTATTTTCCAAATCAGTGATATTCAGGGTCTCCTTAGTGAATCACTTGAGGTAATCCCTCAGATTTTCATTCTTTCCTTGCACCACATACATAAGAGATGCGGAGCTCTTCTCATGCACCCTTCCGCTAATGAATTGGCTAACGAAGGCAGCACTCAGCTCCTTAAAAGAGCCAATAGAGTTCGCAGGCAATCGGCTATACCATCTCTGAGCCATGCCCCACAGGGTTTGGGGGAACGCTCTGCACTTTAGGGCATCACTTGCAGGCTGCAGCAGCAGTGCGTTTGAGAACGTCCTGACGTGATTTGCGGGATCACCCGTTCCATCATAAGCCTTAATTGTCGGCATCTTAAACTTCCTAGAAATATGAGCATTCATCACCTCCTCAGTAAACGGGGGTGTGGGATCATCAGGATCTCTAAGTGGCATGAGATCCTTCGGGTTACTCCTGGGGGTTTCCACCCTCATAGCTTCTCTTGTTGGGACATCAACCCTCTTCTGTCTTCTTGAGGACCTCTCCAAATCTATAACGAGAATCCTTCCTAAGATTGGAGGGGGTCGAATCAGACTCTGACTTGCCTGTTCCCTTGTTATGTCATCCTTTAGCCTTTGGATCTCAGCCTCATGAGCCTTAATCCTCTCCTCAGCCGTTTGTGGAGGTCCATCATGGATTCCTTGGGTCCTCGCTCGAGGTTCTCTGCTAACACGTCGCCTCCTTGGATGTTCATCACGATCATCATCCTCAGATGACGAATCATCAGAATAGGGGCCAGAGTAGTCGTCCTGATAAGGACCCAATCCTCTAATATAGGATGGATCCTGTGTTTGCATGGCATGTCCGCTCGGCCCTGCTCCCCGAGCAGCTAGAGGGTGGTTAGGCATACCATAACTCGGGTTAGTATTCAAGGGGAGATCCGTGGTATGGATCTGTACCCCTGGTGGTGGGTTGTCAGGATTAAAAAGAGGAGAGACCACCATCTAAAGAGGGTTGGTTCCTCGTCCTGCTTGATCGATCAGAGGCCGCGTACTCTCAACGTGGGGAATCGCCCCTGATTGTTGAGAAACTTGAGACTGGGTGATCACCCCTGATGCTGGGGGAGCCTGTTGGATGAGGGGTGGAGCAGAGCTGAGTGGCACGGCCTCAGTTACAACTGGTGTTGTTCTTTGTGTTTGAAGCATGGTTGATGTTGTCTTCCCACAGACGGCGCCAAATGTTTTGGAATAAAATCGAGGGTTTGTACGTATTTAATGCTAGGGTTGGTGAGCTTCGAGCTTTAATGGTTGTTCTTGCGTTCGAGACTGATCGGTCCTCACAAGATGCCTACGTATCTCTGTATTGCTAGAGAATCAAGCCAACGTAGTTCTGTGAATGAGGGGTCAGGCCCTTTATATAGGCTGAGAAGCCTAAGAATTATGGTAGGATTCGGAGACTTGGTGGGCAAGTCACCTCCTTGAGGAAGGTTCTAGTCTCCTTCCTTGTAGGAATCAGTTTCCAAGTTGAATTGGATGCCTTGGAGGCTAAGTCAGGCAGGAGTAATATCCTTGTTTGACTCTTATTGCTGAGCTGATCATTACCCTTAATATTAATTACGAAATTAATATTTAATTAGGGGTCTCAGGCCTCATTAATGGGCTTCATATTTTGACCAAGCTGGGTCTAATTAACGCAACATTAAATGTGTCTTTAGGGCTTATTTTTAGCCCATATCAGTAGAATAGGAGTTTGAATAAACACTAAAAAATATAAAAATGTCTTTTAACATATTAAAAATATATTATGTGTTCGAATTTATAGATGAGAAGAGTTCGGATTTATAGGGAAGACATATAACTAGAAGTTCTATTGGAAGTATAATAAGTACTTATAAGACATATAATTAAAAGTTCTATTAGAAGTAGAATAGGAGTTCGAATTTATAGAGAATAGGAGTTTGAATTTATAGAAAAAAATATATAATTATAAGTTCTATTGGAAGTAGAATATGTGTTTGAATATATAAAGAAGACATATAATTAAAAAATTTATTGGAAGTAGAATACAATGATGGTAGTGACATTTTTACAATATTCTAAAATTATATATTTTTTATACAAGTTATTTATACTTCTATTGGGAAAAAATTTCATATATACAATACGAATCTAATAAAAAAAGTCTTCGTATTTAAAAAGAAAAGACCTGATATGTTAATATAATAAAAGAATATTCTCATGCAGGAACCCTAAATAAACATAGGAGTATCTATAATATAAAGAGAAAATAAGATGTTTTTTTTTATTTTTTTCAAACTCCATAAATTTTTGAAAGCTTGGAGAAAAAAGTTTCGATCCCAAACTCTACAATATAAGTTTTTATTTTAAGGAAAAAAGTTGTATGAGATAAGTATCATCAATAATATGTAATGAAATGAAGTTGATTGTCTCAATCTATTTTTCTAATTTTCTTAGAATCTTTGAATTTTAAATATTAATAAATAAGAAAATATCTTTTATCGTATAAGAAGTAAAATAAGTGATATAAGAGTTTAAGTTAATGGAGGAGAAAAGTTCGAGTTTATAAAGAAGAGACATATTAATTAATATATTCAAATTATACGGAAAATTAGATGATAAGAGTTTATAATGTGCAAACTAACATATTAGAAGTAGAATATGTGTTCGAATTTATAGATGATAAGAGTAGAATTTACAGGGAAGACATATAATTAGAAGTTCTATTGGAAGTACAATATGTATTTAATTATAAGGCATATGATTAAAAGTTCTATTAGAAGTAGAATAGGAGTTCGAATAAATACTAAAAAATATAAAAAATATCTTTTAACATATTAGAAATAGAATATGTGTTCGAATTTATAGATGAGAAGAGTTCGAATTTATAGGAAATACATATAATTAGAAGTTCTATTGGAATTATAATAAGTACTTACATATAATTAAAAGTTCTATTGGAAGTAGAATAGGAGTTCGAATTTATAGAGAATAGGAGTTTGAATTTATAGAAAAAAAAATATAATTATAAGTACTATTGGAATTAGAATATGTGTTTGAATATATAAAGAAGACATACAATTAAAAATTTTATTGGAAGTAGAATACAAGGATGGTAGTGACATTTTTTACAATATTCTAAAATAATATATTTTTTATACAAGTTATTTATACTTCTATTGGGAAAAATTTTCATATATCCAATACTAATCTAATAAAAAATGTCTTTGTATTTAAAAAGAAAAGAAGTGATGTGTTAACATAATAAAGGAATATTCTCATGCGGGAACCCTAAATAAATACAGAAATATCTATAATATAAAGAGAAAATAAGATGTTTTTTTTTTATTTTTTTCAAACTCCAAAAATTTAGAAAGCTTGGAGAAAAAAGTTTCGATCCCAAACTCTATAATATAAGTTTTTATTTTAAGGAAAAAAGTTGTATAAGATAAGTATCATCAATAATATGTAATGAAATGAAGTTGAAAATTTGATCCCAAACGAGAGCGGCTCGAAACATGTTTAATGGGAAGACGGCTCTAGAAAAGATTGTATCAGCTATTAGAATTTGATATTGACGTTTCAATTTTTATTTCATTTTTAGGATTCGGTTTTTATGTAAAAACATTATTATACAAGTAATATATGTAAAAGTTAGGATTTTGATATAAACGAGAGAGCGGCTCAATTGGAATAATCAGGTTTAACGAGAAAGTGGTTCATTTAAGAAACCGTGTTGAATATTAAAATTTAATATTGATGATATAATAGAAAATAAATATATTTTAATTTTTTAGAATTTTAGGATTTTAAATATTAATAACTAAAAAACTATCTTTTAACATTTTAGAAGCATAATAGGTGTTCAAATTTATTGAGAGTAAGAGTTTGAATTATAGAGAATACATATAATTAAAAAATTTATTGGAAGTAGAATAAGTGTTTGCATGACATATAAATTAAAGTCTTATTGTAAGTAAAATAGGAGTTCTAATTATAAATAAGAAGATTTCGAATTTATAAAAAATACATATAATTAAAAAAATAATTGGATGTAGAAAAGATGTTTGAATATTTTAATAATACATATAATAAAATATTTTATTGGAAGTAGAATAGGAGGACGGTAGAGACGTCTTATACTATTTTTTAAAACAATATATCTTTTTTTCCTAGAAATCCTTTTCAACATTTTTATACAAGTTAATTATACTTGCATTAGAAAAATATGTTCATGAATTCAACATTATTCCAATAATAAAAAGTCTTCGCATTTAAAAAAATTGATTTGTTGACATAATAGATAAACATTTCCACAAGAAATCTGTAAATTAATACAGGAATATCTATAATATATAGAAAATATAAGATGTATTTTCATCTTTTAAAACTCCATAAATATTAGAAAGTTAAAAGAATGTAAAATTTTTGGGATTTACTCTCTTTTAAGGTTTTAATTTTTAAGAAAAAAAAGTTATTTCATAAGATAAGTGTCATCAATAATATGTCATGAAGTTAGAATTTCAGTTCCAAATAAGAACGGCTCGAAACATGTTTTAAGGGGAAGACGACTAACTAGAAAAGATTGTATTAACTATTAGAATTTGATACTGATGTCATAATTTTTTTTATTTTTAGGGTTCGATTTTTATGGATAAATTATAATATAAGTCTTTATAATATATGTTAAAGTTGGGATTTATGTTTTAACAAGAGAGCGGCTCAATCGAAAGAATCGTGTTTAACAAGAAATCGGTTCATTAGAAAAGATTAAATAACTATAAAAATTTAATATTGATAATTTAATATAACATAAATATGTATTCAATTTTTTTTTTAAATTGTAATGCCACCGCAAAGCGCGGCTTTATCAACTAGTTTAACTATAAAATGAGATACAATAATTTAGTTTTAAAAAACCAATTATTATTATTTATTTATTATTTTGGCCTAGAAAGAAATAAATTTCATTACTTCAAATCGTTCATCAAAACATTAATGAACTCTGGATCAGCTATAAAACATTATTTAGTAACTAACAGAATTTCGTTTGAGAATTAAATCTAAATATTCAACAAATATTTATGAAATTTATTTTTTCTAAATCATCTAATTACATAACTATCAATATTCTAATTTTTACAAATTATTATGTATCTTTCGAGATTCATTTTAATAATTTCCACCTTTTTTAACATTCAATTATTATATTTTCAATTTTTTAATACCAACAAAATTAATCCAAAACAAAATAAAAGAAAAAGAAAAATAAAACAGAACGGCAAGTCAGGGAAGGAAAGGACTCAAGATCCCCCATCCATCCATCAACAGTGTACAATTTACATCTCTCCCCCTCTCTCTCGAGATCTCTCTCCTTTTCTCTCTTAATCTCTCTTTATCCATCTTTATACAAACACACACTTGCTGTTGCCGTTGAAGCTGCATGCCTCGCCGGAATTAATCACGACGATGTTTCCACCTCATATCCAGCGACAAAGTTTATCACATTTAGCATAGCTTATTTTTATTGAGTAGAAAATGAAAGAGGATGGAGTAAAGATAGAGTAGATCGACAGAGACGGGAGAGGAGAAAAGGATTTAGGTCGATTGTAATTTCAAATGACACCCGTTAATTTGTTATTGGGCACGGCCCACGGCAAACGTTTGTCACAACGAATAGTCCGTCGCGTTCTGTAATGTAGAAATTTTTTGTGGTACGTGTACAATAGATTTTTGATGTGAAAACATGGGAGGATATTTTGGTAATTTGCCTGTATGAGGAAAATTTATGCAGTACGATGCAAATTTTTTTCAAACCACACCACAACCATTAGATCAACAATCCAACGATGTAGAAACCGTTTGTTGCCAAATAATAAAACAACATACGTTTGCTAAAGATCGTTTGCCTTTGTTATTTCGAATTCTCATGGATGAGTTTTATTTTAAAGTTAAAATTTGATCCAAATTCAACTTCATCTATCCAACAATAAATTTGGCTCAAATTCACCATTTCAAATGAAATGCTAACATCCAAACATAACAAAAACTTTTATCTATGTATACTACTATAATAAAGCCAAGTTATTAAAAAAAATTAAAAATTTTGTTACGTGTCTTTTGATACTTCGTGTTTTTACGTAATTACCTTTATATATTAATATATTAGTATATTTTTACATAAATACCCTTATTTATATATATCTATACTATTATATTAAAACCAAAATATTGAAAGATATAAAAAACATATAATTATAAATAATTAATCAATTTCCTTTTTTATGTAAAGCATGTTACCTTTTATATTTTTCGGTAACAAATCAATTTCCTTTTTCTTCTATATTTTTTCTAATTAAAATTTATCTTCTTTTTAAAAGTAGTATAGGCAATTCTCTTTAATAATATACAATAATAATATTTGTTCTGGAATAAAAACTAGGATAGCCGCGTATTTATTACTAGGGTTGGTGAGTTTCGAGCTTTAATGGTCGCTCTCGTGTTCGTGGCTCAATCTGCCTTCACAAGATGCCTACGTACCTTGATGAATATCAAGAATCAAGCCAAAAATGTAGTTCTTGGTGATGCCCTCAAGGCTACGGCGGCTAGGGCACACCAAGGACGTGGTGGCTTATATGTCGTTATTCGAGGATTAAGCATGAAACTTAGGGGACGTATTAAGCTCTGCCCAAAAACGTTGTTTTGATATTGAGGGGTCAAACCCATTCTATAGATGTTGTCAACGTGAGTGTTGGATTAGGATTTGGAGACTTGGAGGACAAGTCTCTTATTTAGATGGTAACTTAGATTCCTCGAGGTGGTCGATTCTAGATCATTCCACAAGGTAGTACTTTCCATTTTGGATTAAGTGTTCGAAACATGGGTCACGTTTAGATCATGGGTCATGTTCGAATCCTGGATCATGTTCGTGGGTTGTCAATTTGGGCTTGAACCAAGCGTCCCCGATACAAGTCATGTTTCAAACATCACCAACGTTTCAATGTTCATAATTGGGCTTTAGGCCTAGTCTTTTCAAATATGACTAAGCGTAATTAATACAACATTATTTATGTTCTTGGGGTTTACTTTCCACCCATATCATTTGCCCCACAACTTTCGTGAAAACTTTACGAGTTATCGTAGAAGTTACAACGGTCTTCTTCGAGACTTGAGGTGTTATCAGCCTTCCTTAGGTTTCATCTTATTATAAAGTGTGGAACGACCTACACATTTACGACGATTTACATTTACTTTTCAAACGAATGCTGCCTTTCAACCTTAGCATAGGTCAAAAAGTGAGTAAACAATGATAAACGACGTTTAAACGGTGTTAAACTATTTTAAACAGCACTAAACGGTGCTAAACGATGCTTAAACGGTGTTAAGCGATGCCAAACAGCGTAAAATGATGCTAAACGATGCTAAACGATGCTTAAACGGTGTTAAGCGATGCTAAACGATGCTAAACGACACTAAACGATGCTTAAACGGTGTTATACAATGCTAAACGATGTTAAACGTTGCTAAACGATGCTTAACGGTGTTAAGAGATGCTAAACATCAATAAACGATGCTAAACGGCACTAAACGGTGCTAAACGATGCTTAAACGGTGTTAAGAGATCAACAGTGCTTAAACGATGCTAAATGGTACTAAATGGTACGAAATGATGCTTAAAGGGTGTTAAGCGACGCTAGACAACGTTAAACGATGCTAAACGACATTAAACGATGCTTAAACAGCGTTAAGCGACGCTAAACGGTGCTAAACAAAATGGTGGTAAGTGGTGTTAAACAGTGCTAAACGATGCTAAACGGTACTAAACGATGCTAAATGATGCCTCCACGGGGTAAAGTGAAGTTAAACGGTGCTAAACGATGCTTAAATAGTGTTAAGCGATGCCAAAAGGTGATAAATGATGCTAAAAGACACTAAACGATGCTAAATGATGCTTAAACGCGTTAAGCGATGCTATGATTCAGATTCACCTGAAGAGTTAAACAAGGAGATGTCTTCATAAATATTAGAAGGAAACATGATCTTAATTCTAAGTTTTGATTTTATTGTTTACCTTCTCAGAATTTAATTCTGGAACTCACAAAAGGGACAATTTTATCAACTTGTAGATTATGACTCCGATTCATCTGACGAGTCCAACAAGGATTTGGAATTCGCGAACTCCTATTGCACCACTGCTGACCTCTCTTGAAGGGGCTAGGGTGATTTTCCTTGTAGGTATACATGAATGTTAGAGCTATGAAAGATAAGACTGATCCACTGGTGAGCATGAGTGTAAACACCTTGAGACATGTGAGAAATGAGAGATCACTCATTGTAAGTGATATGAGTGGATAGATGAGTTAAACACTTGTGAGGTACACAAAATAGAATCACACACTCACAGTGAGGAAGAAAGAGAAACACCAAATCCCATTCCCTATTCCCCAAACATGGTTCTCAATACTATATTCTTAGAACCTTAAAACATTTAGGAGATATAAGTAAATTGTCACGAGATTTGGTTGACATGATGATCAACAGTGAAGCCACATTTCATTATTTAAAGGGCAAGGTTGATCAGACTATATACTTCTTTTCTATAGAGTCTTCATGAAAATTTTTCAATACAAGAAAAGCTTCTTTTCGTTATTGCAGCAGACAATGTTACTGCTAAACTAAAGCTGAGAAGTGAGTTGTTAATAAATATTTGATATCATCTAATTTAACACCTTAAGGGGAGACATAATTGGATGTTTGCTATAATTGGATATTTGGAGAATTCTTCAACTAAGGAGGAGAGATATATTCCAGAAGAAATATACAAGAAAAAGCTTACCTCATTTTTTTGGGGAGAGATTAGTCAAGAAAATGTTTACCTTTACCTCATCTAAGGGGGAGAGATATTCAAGAAAAAGCTTACCTTAGTGGGGGGGATTTTCTATCTAAGGGGGAGAGGTATGGAAAAAAAATATAAACCTTAGAATGGGTGAGAGATATGAAAAGGTATTCACCTTGTTAAGGGGAGTTATGTATTCGCCTTGTCAGGGGGAGTTATGTATTCGCCTTGTCAGGGGGAAACATAAAGTATTAACCTTTATAAGGAGGAGACATATCACCTTAGTAAGGGAGACATAAGGAAGAGGAGAAGTAGGAATCGACAAAGAAGAATTCTTCAGTAATAATCTTAGACAAGTTAGATTCATTACCACTGAAGAATTTGAAGTATCTGCTGATAATGTTCAATATGAGATGTATAGGGTTATCAGGCAGATGTGATACATCGAGAAATGAAGATGAGTTACTTAATGAAGATAAGTTCAGTGCTAGAGGAACAATCATCTATTATTTCATCGACTGAGGATTCTGGAAATGCTATATCTAATCCAGAAATTTTTTTATGTATTATTTACTATAGTTCTTTAATACTTTATCTTCTTCTTGTTTTTAGTTGAGTTATCCTCTTGAATTTGTATGTTATTGTATAACAAACAAATACGGGGAGATTTTACTATAGCCCACAAGCATTTTACTATCAAGTGGACTGATGAAATGTAAAGTGATATATTATTAAAGCTGGAATCCCGGTTGGAATTGATTTATTTTTTGCTAAGCAAAAGGAGTTCGGTTCCAGACGTTCAGGAGATCGCAGCTTAGACCTGGATGATTGAGGAAAAAGAATTTTCATGAAAGAAGTGTAAATTGATATATACTTAAAGCTGGAACCCCGGTTGGAATTTATTTATTTTTTGCTAAGCAAAAGGAGTCCGATTCCAGACCCTCAGGAGATCGCAGCTTAGACAGTAAGCATTTATTTATATTAATAAATATTTTATTTATTTAGAAAATTATATTTATAAATATCTAAATAATAATAGATATTTATTTTCATAATTTCTGAATTAAATTAATTATTTATTAATTAAAGACTATAAGCTATGTGGGTTAAAAAGCATTTCTACAGAGCTTGTCTATGATAAAACAATTTAGGCCACGTTTTTTTTAAAGAATGCAGGCCATTTGTTTTATTGAAATGGAAGGTGAGGCGCATGGCAGGTGCTTTGATTTTTTTTTTTTTTGATAAGCAAGTTTTATTGATTAGAGTAGATACGTAGAGGTTACAAAAGGAAAGTCAGCAACGAGCAAACCTACTAGGAGCCTATAACCTAAAAAACTATTGAACTAAAGACAAGCTTAAGTCTGTTTTCTTGAAGGCTATGACTTCAAACGCTAAGAGTAACCTAGATGCTCAGGAGAAGTTGCTGACTTAATCAAAAGCGCAGTTAGTCGACATCCCCTAGGGGGGTCTGCTGCAAAGAGGTTGAAGCCATGATCAACATGGTGGATTCCTTCCTGGAGATTCTGAGTATCAAGTTGCTGTTCATCTTCTTCCATTTCCATCACAACTGCATGTGGGGCGTCTTCTTGACCCAAACCAAGCTCGTCAACCTGATCTGAGAGTACAACTCCTTCATCAAAATCAACTGGATCAGGGGCATGGTTGGGGATGGCAACGTCGATATAGTCTGGGTGATCTATTCTTAGGCCAAGGTCCCAATCGAGAAGTTCTTCTATACCACCCACCGGGTGTTCGAGGGTATAGAGTCTGTCACATACTTCCATGGCAAGTCTTGCCGCATAGCAAGCAACTTTGTTACGTGCTGCAAAGACCAGCCCTAGCATGCATACCCAGGAGTTGTTGCGAAACAGGAGGTCGATTTGATTCACAATGTGATAGACTGGTGTTGGGGCTCCCACATGAAAGTTCTTGATCAGATTGTAAGCTTCCACATTATCAGTTTCAAGGATGACATTACAGAATCCCTCTTTGAAAGTGCATCTCAATGCGCTAAAGATCGACCAGTTGGTTTACCTATCCTCGAGAGTCGAGGAATCACACCTAGAGTGAGGAGCTTGAACTGGCCGTTAGCATCTCTATAGATTGCTCCAATACCACTGTTGTTACCATTAGGGAGAGGGACAGTGGAGTGAGAGGCATGCACGTTGATCTTCATTGCCCCTGGAGATGGAGGGATCCAGTGAAAGGCCATACAAGGGTGAGAGGTGCTTTAATTTGAAATAGGAAGACAACCGAGTGAGAATTGAATAAAGAATTTAATATATGGCAGGTCTTTTAATTGCAAATGAGAATAAAGTTCATGAGATTACCTCAGGGAACTTATCTGAGGTAATGAAATTAGATCCAATAATAAGATGACACCTGTTATATATATCTAGATTGTAAATATTAGATTTGTGCATTTCCAATATGCAAGGAAAGTGAATAACTTTTTAATTGAAAATATATGCATGAATATATAAAATAAGGTAAGTACCTCATATAAATTTTCTGAGGAATCTCAGGAACTTTATTCTCATTGCAAATACCCTCACCGAGTTTTTTATTGATACCCTTACCAAGCTAATTGATATCCTTACCGAAGGTTTTAAATTAAATACTCTTACCAGCCTATGTCCATACCCTTATCGAGTATTTAATTTAAATACCCTCGCAAATTGTTTTGATACAATTACCGAATAATCCTTGGTGACACCCTTACCGAAAATCTTCATACCCTTGCAAATAATCTTTCATGTGTTATTTTGTAAAACGAAGGCAGGGGATTGATTTTGGTATAAAGATCAAGGGCGTCTGGACTTCACTAACAACTTCACAACTATATATCTTCTTCAACAGAGATAAGAAAAGAGATCAAGAGAGAAAAAGTTCTAGGCTTAAAGAAAATCTGGTAAATTATTTCTAGCTTGTATCGATAAATCTAAACCACTAGAAATAGTTTACTTGTACTATTGGAATTATCTAACGAGTTTTTACTCCTAGTTTATATTCGAACTACTTTTTAGCATTCGATATATTTATTACAAATATAAAAAAGTTCATGTCGAATTTTCTATAGACTTGTAATAAGTAGTTTGATTTTCAAACCTTGTAATTAATACCGTGTATTTAGACACACCCCTCCAAGTTTAATATAATTTTATATTTAACTTGAAATATTGGTATTCGTTTTATTACGTATCAATTTGTTCTTGATTTAATATTTTAAGAAAAAAACAAATTCGACTAAACGACATAGTTTGTATTCAACCCCCTTCTACAACCTAAATTGGACCTAACAATATAACATACAACAAACAATTTTAACTAACAATCACGTCCCAGAATCCCGCCCAAAACCAAAAATCTGGCCACCAAAATTTTTGTCCAGAAAAATATAAAAAAATTGTATACATTACAATTTTCATGGATCTATACATTCATACAATCAAAATCTTGATACAATTACAAACAAAAAAATTTTGGCCATCGAAAAAAGCTCCAATCGACCTTAACAATCATAAAAACTCCACCATCAATCTAACTCTAATTTTCACGATCTACAACTTTACATCATCAAATATAACAAAAACATAATGAACTAAAAATCCTAAACATACCTCATAATCGAACTTTCTTAAAAACTTGATTGGAAAGCGTAGGTAGATAATGTATGAGGATAGGATCGATTTGGTTATTTATAATAAAGGTTTGGATAATAGAATTATAAAAAAAATTAGGTATTAATTCTTAAAATTCAAGAACATAAGAGAGTTGAGAGAGATATAGGAGAGATGAAAGAAAAGAGAAATGAGGGGAACGAAATAAATGAAAATAAAACTTAGAAAAATTATTTACATTTTTTATTTTACCCTTGCTTATATTAACAGTAACGATTAATTTGAACGGAGTTTGGTCAAAAAAGTACAAATTGAAACGATTTTAAAATCTAGAGGTGTAAACTGTCGAAAAAACATAGTTTAAGATAAAATAAAAAAAATCCCAAATATAAGAGTTACAAAATGCTCTAAAAAAAATAAAATGCGAGTCCTCAACTCAATCCTTAAGGGTGTATATGCGGCTAGCAGGGGAAAGGAATGATTTCGGTCTTGCTGACAAAATAAAAATCGAAGGGAGCAAATAATAATATTAAAAAAGAGAGTGATAATGGCTGCTGCTGCTGCTGCTTGTTCCGTGAAACCCCTAAACTTGTTGATACGCTCTTCCATTCCTGCCCTTCCCTTTGTCCATAATACCAAACATATCATCCTCCGCTCATCCACTACCAGTAGTGTGTTGATGATGATGAACAAACATCCTTTAAAATGTTTTGCAAAGTTAATGGGTACTAGTGAATCAGACTCCCCCAACTCCCTTATGCAACACTTGGTTGTAAGTATCCTTCTGTTTGTGTTTTTCTTTTTTATATTAACTTTAATTAATGGTTATGTCATTTTAAATCAACTAATGTAGTTTTTGTTTGCAGGATAGTTTTAAGCTTCCAGATGATTATTTCAAGCAATTACCTAATGACCTTCGTCTAGATGTCAGTCAGTCAGTCAGTGCCACTTTAATTATTTGTTTCACTTAATTACCTACTAACACTAGATTGTTTCTTTTATCATAGCTGAATGATGCTGCTTTTGATCTTTCTAAGGGACCAGTTATCGATGAGGTAAGTAATGTGCATGCCAGTTAGGTCTGTTTCAATCGCTTGCTTAATCGTATACCTGTTTAATACAAGGTACATTGATATAGAATACTTGTTAACGGTCTACCTAAGTTTACAAATGTGGACGGTGCTTTTTGTTACTCTTATTACATGGTAGTAGAGAGTAGACACCACCACCCACTGTACTGCTCCTATTTTGTTGCCTATGTCACCAAGTAACAAAATAGCATGGCCTCTACAACTAGCATTTCATTTTGAAATCAACTTAGCCGCAGTTGATAGAAAACATAATGATATGAACCTGGTTTAGTAAGTCCGAGCAACAAAGACAAAAACCTTTCCTTGCGTTAAGAAATAAGTTGACTGTGAAGCTTACTTGTCATTTTTCTTGAATTATCATGTTGTGACATCATGTCAGAAAGGCTATACTCCAGTTAGACGTATCATGTATGTCACGGCTTACACTTGTGACAGTACCATTCAGTAGATAGTAGTTTGGCTGTGGAGTAGTAAACTGTCAGACTGCTCAATTTTGTTTTCTTCTGTGATTTCATATCATCTAAATTCCAGATCTTACTTTCTTGGCCCGTGTCTCTGATCTCTCCCTAGAATTTAAAGAAGATGAGCAACCAAATCATTACACATTGATCAAAGGCAGAAATATTTAGCCACCTTGGAGCAATTGCCGTTGGCAAAAGAAAGCTTATGTAGATTGTACTGTTACTAGCCGAGGCTGCGGTGACTTTGTAATTTAGTTTTTTTAATTCAAGATGCTGGTGTTTTGTGAGAAGTAGAGTGCTTGGTATTTATAAAACAAATCATGCTCTATTTATGTATATATTTAAGGTTAGAAATTAATAAGGGAAATTTAAATTATAGTCTTTTTCATTTAATGCCTAAATTGTGCTACAACCAGTGACCTATGTTATCAAACATGTCTATCATACAGTCTTCAATTCCGCACCTACGTAAGATGTAGTGGTACTGGTACACATACAGAGATTCTTGCTTATTTTTTATTTCACAAGTCATATAGTTCATTATAATTTTTCCTTTCAGTGTGGTCTAGAGCTGGGCGAAACTTTGCTAAACATAACTAGAGCATGGGAAGCAGCTGACACATCAACTTCGACCACTCTGGTCGGCAAACTCCCTATGTTAGTTGTCTCTGCATCAGCCAATAATAAATCAGGCAATAACAAAACTAATTCCTTTGATTCAGATATTAAAATAAGAATGTAGGAAACTTTTTTATGTTTAAGTAATTTTAAATTCTGGTATAGCATTTGGAAAGCGCTTGTTATCTTCTGGAAGGAGGTTTCAGTCTATGGGCCAGTATGGAGATGGTGAACTACAGAAGGTCATCTTCACAATCCTTATTGTTTGTTAACTGGTTAAAAGTCAACATAAGCTTGTATTTAATCGGAATTTTTCTATTTGAGTTCTGTCTCATCTCTCGCATTCAGTTCACTTGTTAATAAACATCATTATGATCATATAATAACCTTCCAATAGTTTGCTGTTATGCTTATTTCATGTTGCCAGTCTCCACATATGAGAGGAATCGCTTTAAGTTTCTTAAATTAAAACTTAGCAGTCTGGCTGGATTCTCTTAGAGAATAATGAACTCAAGCATCGTAGATATAAATAAGCAAGTTCATGCCTCTTTTTGCATTAAAGCACATCTGCCTAAATACAGAATAAGTTCATCCCTGTGAATCAATGACTGTGTATTAAGATAAACAGACTGATTTTCTCAACTGAAAATGAAAACAGGGAAAACCCTAGTTGCAAACACAGTTCCCACACTTTGAGGAGTGGTAAAGCCTCCTACCAGACAACTCACTAATTTCTTTTCACGTGCCTATTATCATCCGACTCTCTTTCTTTTATCCCCATCCACTAATTGGTGATTTTACCCTTTCTCTTATATTTACTTCCTTACTATTTTACTTTGGACCCCCATTTTTTTTTACTGTCCTTCCTTCAACTGTAAGTGATCAGCCTTGGGATGCTAGCTTGATTCTTTGCAATCCAGTACTTGTTTGGTTGGTAAGGTAATAAAATGAAGCTCGAAGAACCTAAGGTATGTATGAATATTGGAAGAAAGAGTGGGAAAAAGTTGTAAGAATTGTTTTTAATATTTTAAATTGAAAGCTTTGTTATAAATTTAATGGAAGCCACTTTTAGGAAGGCATAACATATAAGCAAATCAATTCACACAAACTATGTATGGGCATACCAGATTTAATCTGCGTTTTAAGTCATGAACGGTGGGAACACTTTTCTAGTTTTTATTTCTTTGTTACTAGCTCCCGTAGACGGGTCTTGAGCTGTACATATATGTATGTACATTATATACAGATAATTTCTATGATAAGAGAGTACTAGCCTCTTACTGTAGAATCAAGTGCTTGATTACAAACGGGACATTAGTGTAACACCCTTCAACTAAATTGTATATTCTGTTATAGTACTCAAAAGATTTTGATTCTGAGAAATTTATTGTTTAGATGGTCAAATAATAAAGTATGTGGATGGGAAGTAGCTGCTAGCCTGCTACCTCAGCTTGACTGCATTTACTGGAAATTTCCAGGACAGACTAGGCTGGTTTTCAACTCGTACTTTAAAAATATGCCTAATTTGGACTTTTAAAACTTACTATGCTACCACATATGTGTTAAATAACCTCAAATAGTATCAGATTGCCGAAGCTATGATTACGATAGGAAAACTTTTATCAGAAAATCCGGTGTCTAGTGCAACAGATGAGGAGCCGACACAGGAAACTAGGATGTTCAAGGTAAGTAAATATCCTGCAGTTCTGATGCATGCATCAGATCAAAAGGCTTAACTGAATACTGTTGATATCTCTATTACAGTTTGGAGAACTTCAGGTAGCACTAACAGCAGATAAAGCCTACATAGGAGCTTTGATTGCCTTCATTTTTGGGTTAGTATCTCAGTAATGTGTATTTGGGGGGGGGGGGGGTCTTCCTATCTCCCTTGGTCTCTATTATGTGCTTTCGGTATGAGTGGTTAAGTTGGTGAGAACTTAAACTTCAATATGTAGAGTGCTTTCATGGGAACTAAGCCAAGGTATTCAAAGCATTCCAGAGAGCTCATTGCAGTATGCTAATGAAAATGCCCTGTTGCTTGCCAAGGTGCATTTACAAAACAATTTCAAATTCTTTCAACTCATTTCACTCTCTAAATTTGTATTTATAAATGCATGTGGATGCAGTCTTTGAGAGGAGCCCTTCTGGCAGTTTGCTATACATCGACTGTGTTGTCAGCATTCACTGCTGGTGGACTGGTCTTACTCGGAGGACAACTTAAGTCGGAACCAAAGTAATTCTTCTGGGCGCCTTGGACTCCAGCTTTGCCTGTAAATTCCTAGAATGTAAATTTATTAGTGAAAAAGGGTATAACTTGCTTTCTGTAGTCGGACTAAAATTGTTTTTGAACCCAAACATTTTTTAAATTCACTTGTGGTTGCTTGATAAGGGTAGTATAGCTCACTCGCATGATAGTTGCTTCTCTTTAATTAGTGTGATAATAATATGAATACTGCTAACCAGTACTTTGGCTCCTATAGTTTACACCATTTTCAAGATTTTTAGTTACAGCTCCACTTGATTTTAATGAATTATCTATGCGGTGACAGAGACTGTTTTCATATTCTAAATTCAACCGGCCAGGGAACGGTATTTAAAACAGTTGATAAAAGGGCTGTAATCGGATTCGTTTGTTAAATCTGAACCAGAATAGTTGGATTGATTTAAATTTATGGATGGTTGTGACTTATAATTTGTGATTTGTTAATATTTCTGGATAGTTGATATATTTTTTTATGAAATGAGTGAATTGAACATCAAAATAAGTTTTGATTAGTTTTACTTTTTATTGATAACACATGAATATATCAAAAGAATTAACAATAAATGTCATTGTCAAAAAAATTATAAAAAGTTAAGCTTAATGTATGTCAATTTTAAGCAGATGCCAAATTAAAGTATTTATTTTTTTTATAATTACGCAATATATGACTGATAAAATACAATTTTATAAAATATAAACTTCAATTATAAAAATAAATTGGGGTGGTGTATATTTCAATATCATTGTAGCTTGGTGAATAATAACATTTTTGAATGGTCCGACATGAATTTTAATCATGAGTAGTTTTTAGTTGTTGGTCCATGAACTTTTCTAATTACTCCCTCCGTTTCAATTTGTGTGTCCTGTTTCTTCTGGACACGTTTGCCAACGCACACTTTTAATCGTTAATATCTTCAATTTCGTATTAGTATTAAATATAAAAACTTCACTGTATTAAAGTACTCATAAATACGAATTCAACAAGATCACTCATGACTATATTTGGTCTTATAGATTAGACATAAATTAGTAGTCAATCATTTATAATAAACAGTGTCCAAAGTCAAAACAAGACACACAAATTAAAACGGAGGGAGTACTAATTAGTCAAAAAGTGAACAAGTCCATCAATCTTGTTCAGGGAATGATGGAGAAGAAAGAATAAAACTTAATATTCATATATACGAAAAAATTACAAAAATAACCATTTTTTGAATAAAAATAACAAAAATAACCATTCTGAAAAAAGTGATCAATTTTAGTTGTGAGGGACACAGATGTGATAGGCCACCAACTGCTAGGACTTTTAATATGTCAGTACAAGATGCTGTGAGGGACACAGATGTGATAGCAGGTACATTTTCTCTCAATTCAGTCAGTGCAAATGTCTTATTTGATTCAGGAGCAACTAAGTCTTTTATATCTAGAGATTTTGCGCATAAATTGAAACTTAAAACCCAGCAACTAAGAGATTCCTTACAAGTAGAAATAGCTAATCAGGAAATCGTACAGGTTAATCAAATTCACCCCGATTGTAAGCTAGAAATAGGAGGAAGATCCTTCTATGTCGATTTAATTCCTTTTAAGCTAGAAGAATCGATGTCATTTTGGGTATGGATTGGTTGTCTCGCAGTTGGGTATCCCAGTTTATATAAGATACTCCACTGGTAGTTGGTATCCCAAATACTGAATAAGGGATGCTCCACTGACAATTGGGTATCCCATATGCTAGATACTCCATTGACAATTGGGTATCTCATATAAAAGTGGATACTCCAATGATAGTTGGGTATCCCATGGGTTAAAATTGGCCAAAATTTTGAAAATGGTTATTTTTTTTGTATTTTGTATAAAAAAAAGGTTAAAGTTGGCCTTCACCCCACATATACCGTCTTTAAATTCTAATTTTTATTCCAAAATAGGTTTTTTTTTATAAATTGTTGTATAATAAAAATTAGGATTTAGATTGTGATTAAGCTTATGTGTTTTTAATATTAGGGTTGAGCTTCGAGTTTTAATAATAATGTTTGTGTTTCGTGACTTAATCCGTATAATGTAATGCCTACGTACCTCAGAAGTTTAGAATCAAACTAAAAACGTATTTTTGAGAATGAATGGTTAGTTTCTTTACATAGACGTCAAGAACCTTAGATTTAAAGTAGGGTTAGGAGACTTGATTCAAGACTCCTCCTAGATCGGTGGTTCTAGATCTTTTCAATCAAGATTTCAATTTCTTTGTTGATTTCTATTTCTCAAATCGTGGATTCTAGAAGCGGATCTTATATCGGACATCCCTGGTACATGCTACATTGTAGAGGCTACGTTCTAGACCCAAGTATTAATTATGAATTTAATACTTAGCTAGTATTTGGGTGTTGGCCCTCTTTATCACAATTTGGAATCAAAAGGCCCTAAATCTCACAACCCACAAAAATGGTCCTTTATATCACAAAATAACGCATTGGCGTGTGGCGTTTTTTAAAAACGCATAGGCGTCTTCCGTTACTTAAAAAAAAAATTATTCAGAAACGCAAGTTAATGGCACGTCTTCTATGTTTGACCATGCGGGGTCCAGAGAAGCAATAGCATGAACGTATGTTTAACACCCGTTGCCACCTCCCCCTAACGCCATTTTAACAAGCATTTTTTTTGTTTTTTTCAAATAAAATTTAAAAATTTTAAATAAAAAATTGAATATTTTTTATTTAAAATATTCGTATACAGTTTATTCGTCGTTTCGAATATTTCTAAAACCCAAAAGGGAAACGTTGAATCCCAAAAGTTAATTGTTGAACCCCTAAATTTAATTAGGGTGAAGGCCCAAACTACCTTTTTTTTTAATACTCATTACCAAAATGCCTACCGCCAACTTGGGAGGCCCTAAATACCCACGGGATGCGCTACTGGTGAAGGAGTATCTTGAAGACACGCTACTGGTGAAGGAGTATCTTGAGACACGCTGCTGGAGAAGGAGTAAAAGCCAGAGATACGCTGCTGTCAAACGCGTGAAGCCAGAGATACGCTGCTGTCAAACGCGTGATGACGTCATCATGATGCTGATTGTGGCTGCTACTGTAGCAGCGAATACGCCATTGCATGTTGCGTATTGTAGGATACGCATTCCATAGTTGCGTATCTTACGTTACAATCGTCTTCTCCAGGCGACTCGTCGGGCGACTCGCCGGCGATTTTCGCCATTTTTTGGATCCGTTCGTTCTCTCATCTCAGTCATTTTCCATTGGAGTTCTATATACCAAACGAATCGCCTCATCGTCCTCTACAACCCTATGCCTTTAATTAATCGATTCTAATGCCGTATTTAAAACCCCTAAATTGAAGCTAACTTTCGTTTTCGTTTTCCGATCTGGTCAGAGACGCAACTACGAGGCCAGGTTTCAACGACACGGTAGCTTAAAGTGATGAGCAAGGCGTGGCCATCATTTTTATGTGTTCATATGGATCGCAGATTGACGAATCGAAGGTAGGGGAGGGGGTCGCAGTTCGCCGGCGAGGGAATGAGGGAGAGCAGCACGAGACTTGTTGAAAATTTTGGAAAAAAATGAACTTGGGACACACCGTTGCCAGTGGCGTGTCCCGTGGGTACTGAGGGCCATGCAATTTGGAAACGGGTATTTTGGTCACCAGCCTCCCAAAATGAGGCATTTTGGGCATTTTCTCATTTAATTAAAATTGTATTTTTTAAATTTAAAAGTGTTAATTAAAAAATTGAATCCGGCGTCCTGATTTTTAAACGCTTACGCGTTTAAAAATCAGGATAAGTTAGGGTTTAGGGTTGTAAACAACCCTAAACCCCAAACCCTAAACCCTAAGTTCGTATACGGTTTTCGTCATTTCGAATATTTCTAAAACCCAAAATGGAAACATTGAACCCCAAAAGTTAATTGTTGAACCCCTAAATTTAATTAAAATTGTATTTTTTAAATCTAAAATTTTTAAATAAAATTGAATATCATTAAAATATTCAAATAAAATAAACTTAATGTTACGTTTTTAAGAAACGTTAGTTTTTTTTTGAACATAGAAACGTTAGTTAATATTACGTTTGTTTATAAAAGAAAATAAAAAAAATCAAAAAAGTTTCATAATCTTGCGTTTGTATGTTTCACAAATAAAAAAAAACAATTCTCAGCCATAACGCCACACGACCATGCGTTGGTTAGAAACGAAATATAATGTTGCGTTACTTTGTGATACAAACGGCCATTTTCCTGGTTTGTGATATTTAGGGCATTTTGACTTTAAATTGTGATAAAGAGGGCCTTTTCTCCTAGTATTTTGGACCTCTTTATTGAATTTCGTTATTGGACCAAGTTAGATCTATTTAATACAATATTAATTATGTCTTTAGACCTTATTTTGTGCCCATATCATGAATAAAAATAAAATCTACAAAATATTAAGATCAAATATAACACGATTTTACATAATATCATTATTACAAAATTCTATTTTGGATTCCATTGTGGATTCTATATGACATTTGATTTTTAATTTTAGATGATATTTTACGTTAAATTCGATATGTAAATTTTATTGTTGTTAAATTTAGTGATTCTTATCGTAACAATTTTATTTTCATGAAAAATAAAATATTATGATGACATTTTTTTAACTTTCTTTATATAAGGTATTTTTCGTAGAGTACAACTCATATTGATATATACTAATTTATATCCTGTAAGCATAGATTATTTTTAATATTTTTATATATAATTTGTTATATTCGTTTTTCGTTATAAATGTTTAGCTATAATTAATTTTTGTGATAATCAAGTTTATTAAAATAAATTAGATTAGTACCTAAAAAAAATGTCGGTGAAAGCCTTTTATTTACTTTTTGATAGGTCCCAATATGGGTACGATATGCTAGAATGGGGGTTGAATAGTTTATCATTTTTTTAAAATTTGAGCTTGGTGTTTTTAAATTTTCTTTCTCCTTTAAAAAATTAATTACTTGTAAACAAGTAATATAAAATGTGAAATATAAAAGCGAGAAAGTTAAAGAGTTTGACACGATCGATTTATCCTGGTTCGCGATGCCCGCAATCCCCTAACGGATTCGAACACCCCTACTTCAGTCCCCGAGCTCCTCCCGAACTCGAGATGCTTCCACTATAACTATAAACACTCTTTATAGTAGCTGGAGAAGGCTTTACAAATACTATGTATTTATCTTAGAGCCTAACTACCCGTTACCTCCTCAAAATGCTATAGCTACCCCTTACAAGATTATCTTATCTTGGAGCGTAACTCCCCATTACCTCCTCAAATGCTATGTAAGTAAACCCCTTACGAGTTTATCTTGAAGCGTAGCTTCTCCACTACCTTCTCAAACCACGTAATAAAAACCACTTACAAGTTTATCTTGGAACATAACTTCCTATTACTTCCTCACAACTATGTAAGTCAAAAACTTTGCGTAGACTTCGTATCTACACCCTTTAACGGTCTTGGGTCTTAGGTCTTAGATCTTGGATCTTTTCTCCTCCTCCTCACGGTGCAAAGACACCCAATTCCCCGTTGGCGTGTCCAAGACTTGGGTTATAGAACGAGAATCACCTCAATTCACTTCACCTCACGTCAAAGGATATGAGACAAACACTACGACTTGAAATCCCTTTAAATTGACAATTAAAAATGAACTAGTATAACTTCTAGATCAAGAGAGCAAATATAAATATTAAAGAGTTAGACTCCGTTAATATAAATAAAATCCGAGTATATTAATTTATTTAAATATTCGGTTTGGACCGAATATAAATAAAATTAAATATACAAATTACTTTTGTTAAACAACACAAATATATACGAGATAGATTGAGTTAAAAATATTCCGTAGAATATTAAATAAGCTACTGACTCAAGGTATACAAGAAACACCCGTATGAAATATTATAAGGCCGAGGATATATGGCCGAATATAATATTTTAGGCGTAAGTCCGAAAATATACTACTATAATTTGGCACAAGCCACGCTATTATGCGTTAAAATAGTATCAACTCGCAAGTGCGAGGATCGTTAAGAAAAACGCTATTACCCATTAACAATTTGCGTAGTGCAGAAAATAGTAAATAATGGCAAGGGATATGTCACACGAATGGACTTGTCATACAAGCGGTATCCAAGACAATAAATTAAACGTGCAAGCAATTAATTTGTGAATGCAATACACACTATATATTAGGCTTTCGCCACGCTATTATGCGTTAAACTAATCACACACGTGCAAGAATTTAAATGACAAGAAATTATATATATATATATATATATATATATATATATGTATGTATGTATATGTATAGAATCATTTGGCCAAATACAACTCAAGTAGGTAGCCGAATTATTTGAACTTAATTTCGGTTAAGAAACAAGTTCAAGATGCCTTGGTTTAGTCTTTAAAGATTTGAGCTCAATAAATGTTCAAAGGACTTGTATAAACCGAGAAAAGAAACTTTTTCTTGATTTAAAATGTAACAAGTTTAAACCACTTAAGGTATAAACTAATTTATGCACTTTTAAGAACAAATCAAAAGATGGTTCTTAGCCTTTCAACCAAATGTCCACCAAGAGGTTGTCAAGGACTTAAAGAAGAGCCAATATACACTTCAAGAAACTCTTCAAAAATTCTTACAAGTTGTCAATATACACTACACGAAATAACTCAAGAACAAGTGTATATTTTGGTGACAAAGTGCAAGAAAGCTTAAGCCAAAAGGAGCACCAAAAGAAAGGTATTCAAGGAGGTTAATTTGGTGACTCAAAGACACAAAGAAGAGCACTTAAAGGCTGTCAAAAACGAGCAAGAAATGTGTCTAAAGAAGCTTGGCCGAGAGATGTTAAGATGAGCAAGGAAGAGGTCCAAAAACACTACCAAAATGGTCGGATTTGAGCAAAAAAAAAATGTATCCAAGGAAGGACCAAAGGTGACTCAAATAATCAAGTAAGAACACTTACAAGGCTGCAAGAAATTGTGCAAGAAGCTTCCTTTAAAATGATGGCTGAATGGTGTGTAGAAGCACACAAAAGAGGACCAAAAACACCACTAAAACAAGGCCTAAATGAGCACCACTTGAATGATATTCAAGGAGGATAAAATGGTGACTCAAACCTCACTTAAGAACACTTTGGGAACTGTTAAAATTGAGCTCAAGAGCTGCCCCAAGAGTGATGGCCGAATGATGTTTAAGTGGGCAAAAAATGGACTAACAAAACTTTAAAAGATGTTGAAAAATGGAGCAACAAAGCTTTGTTATCCAAATCTTTTGGAGGATTTTGGTACTATTAAAAGGATGTGTTTCTAGAGAGAAATCAGCAGCACTTCTAGGACACAAAATGTAAAGAGAAATGAGTGGGGTTGGGGGCTATTTATAGGCAAGTTAAGGGGTTTTAGGACCAATAGGCATAAGACAAGTGGCAAGCAAGAAAATAAAATACAAAAAGCATAAAGTAACTTCTTGGCACTTTCCTAAGCTTACTCCAACAAATTAACATGTGAGAAATGCAAAGAATAAAATATTGGAAGCTTATATTGGTACGCTAAGCCAATAAACTCGAAACTACGTAATACACCCACTATTGTGAAATAAATTGAAAATCTCTCAAAAATTATGAAACTATGGAAATCCTCTAAAAGTATTCCCAGAAGATTATGGTCAAAATTTCACCTTGAAATTAGTTGACCTTTTCTATGACTTTTAAGCAACCGAAAAATCAATTACGTATCGATTTTATGGGTTCCGGAGAAAAGTCATGCAAAAATCATAAAATAAATCATAAAATTCTTTTTAATTATTCTAGTGACATACACAACGTTTCAAGTCAAAATAACATGTGTAGGTTTATTCAATTTTTTTTGATTAAAAGCGCTTATTAGCTGTTTGTCGTAACTTTTCGACGTTTTGGCTAAAATTTTGACTTGAAATATATTCAAATATAATATTCCTCAAATAATAATGACCATGAAGTTCTCAGAATATTTATTTGAATATTTTAGATTTTTATCCATTTAAATGAAAACTGCTAGGGGATTCGGGATAAAATTTATTTTTATTCTTTCGGCAAGTCAATAAATAAGGTAAGCTTGAAATTATATCTTTAAAAAAATATTGAATATATTTGAGAACAAAACATTTGAAATGAACACTGTTTTGAATAAATCTAGCAATTTTGGTTCGTAAAATCAGTGTTCAGAATATTTAGATATTTGTGTCGAATTAACTTTGCCTTTAAATGTATCTTAGGCTTGTTCTCAGACACTGAGGTCTTTGGCTTTGAAATTTAAGCTTTTTTAGAAGGTTGAGGTTGAACTTTGTTTTCCAGGAAGAGGAAGCCTCGTGTACTTCATTATTTGAGCAAGCATCTGTTGTTGAACTAGTAGCAAATCTCCAATTGTATTGGCTTGAGTGCCCAGTTTAGTGCTTAAAATGTCCACAAACTGCTTCAACTCAAAATTTTCAATTTTTAGAGAACTCACTTCTTTCTCCAAACTGTCCGCCTTTTAAAATATGTGTGCAACTTTAAAAGAAGAGAGTGATTGTTCTTTGAGTCTCTCCACCTCATATTTGCTCATTTTATGCACTTGAACATCATTGATAAGCTTATCACAATACTGATTTTGTCACATGACACTCACTAGGGAGCTTGTCTCATTTGTCTTAGTAGTTTGACTTAACCCTTGATTAGATAACTTTGTGAAGCTGTCAATCATTGTTGCCATCCTTGTATCCAATCTGTCAACCATTCTTTTACATTCTCTAACATTTTGAACTACTGTGTCTACCTTGGGAAATTCAATGATGAGCTTGCATTTGACTTCACCAACTATTTTTTTAGCTTCATCACTGATTTTGGAGAGTTCTGATTTGAGACCTTTTCCCAAGTAGTGAGCAGCTTTGAGAGACCTCTTGTAGACATCATTTATGGCTTCATACACCTCCGTGGGAGAAAAAGTTTTAGCATTTGAGCTTGAAGTCATAAGGTACTCTTCTCTAATGGTCCTAAGGGTATCCTCCAAAGATACTGTTCCAATGCTAACTAGCCATGCATCCACATTGCCATCCCTTTCAGCTTCATTCACAATCTTGGCTCTCTGTTGGTCTAAATCTTCTTTATGACTTAGAAGAATGGTCTCATAATCAACATTGGGGAGGTTTGATGTGAGCATGTGTTGTGCCATTTTTGAGAATTCATCTATTTGATCCACACTTAAGTTATAAAAAGCTTCAGCCATCAATTTTGATGGACCAGATGATGATCCTGAAGGTTTGTCATGGTGCACAGACTTCAGCCATTGCATCTCCTGTGTTGGAGATGAAGATTCTACAATAGGATGAACTAACTTTTGATTATGTGAATCCAGCATTGGAATTGTTGTAGAGGCTGATGTTGTCTCCACAATAGTGGGCTGAGTTACAGCATCATCTCTATTGGCGAAGGTATTTCCAATTCTACATGAGAAATTGGAGAGTTAGGCACAAAGTCTCTAGTAAAAACTAGTGAATCCTCTGTGTTTGTGTTGGTGTCATCAAGATATGCCCCAACATGCATTCCCACACCAACTAATTATGGGTTTTGGGTGGTGAGCATTGTGTGACTTGTGTCATTCATAATGTCACTTGATATGATTGGCTCAACAGGTGAAAGTGAACCCTGTTGATCAATACCTTGCATCACAATTTCTTGAGTTGCAAACTCCAAAAAATTTTTTTAAGTAGATTCTAGAAGAGAAGTGTTTTGTAGATTAGATTTTTGCAACTCCAAATTGCCAGAAAGAACTTTTGACATGGACTTAGAATAACATATTTTTTTTATCCATACCAGGCTAATCAATAAACTCACTATCCTTATAATTAAGAACTGATTGAATAAAGCATGGAAGGAAGATTAGTACCTATTTTGGATGAATTCTTGCTAAGTCTACCATATAGTTCCTGCATTATGAGCCTTCCAACATCAATTATAGTTCCATATTCCAAGGAGTAGGCAATTTGTTGAACTAGTGCACTCAGTTGGTCGAATGATGACTTTCTGCAGGTGAATACGCTGAGAAGTGTCCCAAACACAAAGCTCCATTCTCTTCTAAGATACTTTATGTTCAGATTCCCCACCTCGATGGCCTCGGTGTGGTGAATGAATTTAAAGAACTCAATGAGTTGCTGGTCACTAACCAATGGTACATATGCCTCTTGATAGAGATCCAAGTTGAACCCTGTGTCTTTAGGATACCATAAATCCAAATTTGGTGTCCCTTTTAAATATCTGAAAAATCCTCTTGATAGTAATCATGTAACACTCTTTAGGATTTGACTGAAACCTTGCACACAGACATGTTGCAAATATAATGTCTAGCCTACTTGCAGTGAGATAGAGAAGTGATCCAACCATGCCTCTGTAAACTGAGATATCCACCTTTTTGCCTTTCTTATCTTCATCAAGTTTGGTGGTAGTGGCCATGGGTGTCTTTGCAGGTGAATAGTTCTCTAGGTCAAACTTTTTCAACAGATCCATAATGTACTTGGTTTGGCTAATAAAGATGTCATCCTCTCTTTGACTAACTTGCAGCCCTAGAAAGAATGTTAATTCTCCCATCATGCTCATCTCATACTTGTTTTGCATGAGTTTAGAGAATCTTTCACGAAGTTTCTCATTTATAGACCCAAAGATGATATCATCCACATAGATTTGAACTAGTATGATATATTTGCTATGTTGCTTGTAGAACAGTGTTTTGTCAATTGTGCCTCTAGTGAACTGGTCTAGGGTGTAATCTGGAGTAGGATTCATCCTTCTACATGTAGAGAACAACCATTAGGGGAATTTCATGCTCTACGACTGATCATCGTGCACGGAGGATGTGGTGATGCTCCCATTAACAGTTCCTTTTTCTTTCTCCACTTAGAGGTTGGCCCTAACACTAAAACAAAAGTCCAGGTGCTGAGTTACTGATAGTGTTAAGCTATGTTTGCTTAAGCAAAAACTCTCATCATGCGATATCTAGAACTACAAACTATTTACAATCAAAAGGTTATACAACTGAATATGAATTACTATGATAGTAATTGTTTCGAGTTTCTTTTAAAAGGTTTACCAAATGCCAAAGGTATTACTATGTTTTACATATTACTGAGCTATATTGCTCACTCTTGCTTTGTTTTATATCTCTAAACACTATAGCTAAGAAAGATGCCAAGGATGTACATGATTCCCCGCAACCGAGTGGGAAACGCAAGGCATTTTCCTGAGCAGTTCCTAGCTATCGTCCCAGAGGTAGTGAGAACCAGCTGGATGGGTTTGCAGCTTTTTCTAGTTAATTTTATTTATAAGTTTGATCTGTGTAAGTCAATATATTGAAATAAAGGATTATGCCGCTATTGTAACTTCATATAGAAGCTATATTAGCAGCATAACATGGTAATCATTCTGGGATGTAATAACTTTAAACTTATGTTATTGTTAAATATTTATTCTGCATATCGTTTCTGAGACTCTAACCTCTGTGAGTAGTATTATTGTGGGATCAACAACATGTGAAATATTATTATTGTGAGTAAGACAGGTATAATATTGAGATTTGAGATTATGACAACCTAGATCCCTGACCCCGGGACTAGGGGTGTCACATAATGGTTGTTTCCTCTTGAATCTAATGTGAGGAAACTTCCTAGCCATGAAGGCAAATGATGGATTCTCCATGACATCTAACTCTTCAAGTGTGTAGAACTCATCTTCACATGGTTCAACAACCTTAGTTTCTTCAGTTTCAGGTTCTTCATGAGTGATTTCTTCAATTCTTAGCTGGCTTGTAGATGCTTCAAGATCCTTGATAGATTCATTCACAATCAAGGCACATGAGGTGTTAACCATTTTGCCTTGGTTAGCTTGAACGGCTCTCTTTTGTAGTAACTCAAGTTCATGAGTTTTTAACACACCATGTAGCACATCATATGAGACTTTGTTTAGATCTCTATTTCTCAAAGAGATGACCTTTTGCTCAAGGTGGTTTGGTGTAGATAGAAGAAATTTCATGTTCATCTCTTTTGTACTATAGCTTTTCATTCATTTGTAGTTTAGTCACAAGTTTGTGAAACCTTTCAAATATATCGGTGATACCTTCTTTAGGTTGAGCTATGAAGGCCTCATACTGAGTGACAAGTCTCGTTTTTATGTTTTCTCTAACCTCTTCTGTCCTTTCACATAATATCTCAATGTGATCTCACATCTCTTTTGCTAAAGTACAAGCATCAATTTTTGCAAACATTGAGAGCTCCATAGAATCAATAGTGATAAGCATGAGATAGCTATCAAGTGCTACCTTATCTTTTTCAATGTCTTGTTGGATTCGACGGGATCCAATCCATTTATTTATGGCCTATCGGGTATTCTTGTTAATCTTTTAAATAAAGACTCGAGCCTAATGAATAATTAAATATATTAATAACACTTAATTTATATATTTAATTATTACATCTAATATATATCTATTTAGATATATTTATTTATAATGGCTTAAGTACCCAAGCCCATAACTTTGATGGACGGTTATGGGTTTAGCCCATTAGGGTTGGTCCCATTATTTCCTCTATATAATGAATCTTATGTGAGAAGAAAAGATACGTGTCTCATAATATTCAGAAAATATACACACCCCATCCTTACGTATAGAGGAGAATAGTGAAGATCAAAACCCTCAAGTACTCACGCTCTTCGCACAACCTCAAGATCATTAATGACCTCTTTCAATTCAGGTACGCTTCCGCTTTTTATCTATACTCATAGTTTTGATCAGGAGATTCATGTATGTATATATATATTATGTTTTATTTATATACATGATTTATTCTAACAATTGGTATCCGAGCTGACTCCTTGATTGATTCTTTTGAGTTAAAAAAATATTAATTTTATGTGATGATCATGAATGATATTGTAAATTCGATTGAGATATTATACGTATAGGGTTTGTTTAAAACTGTGTGAATGAATTTGATTAATGTATATTTTAATGATTCATTAGAATAAATACGATATTAGACTAACCGTGTGTACTGTATTAACCATTCGATGCTTTGACATGCGATTCAGTTTTGAATACCTGGTGGTACATGGTTGTAAATGTATGTTTTTTCTTTAATTGTTAATAAACACTTCTGAACACATCACGCGAGTTCATGTTGTCATGTTTTAGTTAAAGTTTATATTTGATTATTATAATAATCATTTAATGGTAAACAGACCTTACGGTTTCTCCTTCTGGACTTATAATCGTTAACATGTTTGCTTTACTTTAATGCCATGGTCTATTACCTTATTTTTATAAATTGTGGTTACTAGAATTACGGTATTTTTTAGTATATATCAATTTATAATAATATTAGTTTCAAGGGATACTTATGATAAAATTAAAGTATTAGTCCCTTATCAAAATTATTAATTAAATATTCGGACTAATGTAGTGATTTCTTAATTATTAAAGTATTGGATGGACCAACGAAAATCTTTTACTTTAATTATTAGGAGAATTAAAAATCACCTAATGTACGTGTATTAGTTGATGTACGAATCGGCCCAACGGAAGATTTGTATATTAATTTTGTAAACAGAATTTTCAAAGTTCAAATTGTAGAATTTAAATTATTTTCTGCCCAACGGTGATATAATTTAATATTTTACTTTTTGTAATCTGATGTTTAATGATAAAATTAATTTAGTAGTGATAATCGGCCCAACGGAAGATATTAATATTAAATTTAATTTAATTGTAGGAAAAATTTTATGTATTTTATTTTTCCTATTTAGATAAACTGTTTATCCCTCAGTTTATTTAACTTATGTGTTACTTGGTGAACTAACTATTTTTCATCATGTGGATTATATTTATTGTACTTATATGCATGATTGTGATTAACCTTGATTCAGCATTTAGTCATGTTTCACTTACCAACTACTTTTCACACATTGAACCATTGAGTGACTCTAATTTTAAGAAGTGGAAAGAGCAAATTGATCTTACGTTGGGAGTTACTGCTCTTGATTATGCCATAAGGGTTGCAAAACTGGCTACCACTACGGCCGAATGCTCTGCTGAGCAAAAGGCTGATTATGCAAAATGGGAGCATAGCAACCGTGTTTCCTTAATGATTCTTAAGGGCTCCATTACTAGTGCAATTCGTGGAGCAATTCCCGAATCAGATAATGCAAAGGAGTACCTAGAGAACATTGAGGAACAATTCAAGACTTCCACTAAGGCTCAAGCCACTACACTTATCTCGAAAATGGTCACTCTCAAGTATAATGGTTCAAGTGGTGTTCGTGATCACATTATGATAATGAATGATATGGCTTCCCAGTTAAAGGATATGAACATGGGAATCTCTGAAGGTTTTCTCGTCCACTTCATAATGACTTCTCTTTCTGCACAATTTGGTCCTTTTAAGATCAACTACAATACGCAGAAAGAAAAGTGGAAGATGAGCGAGCTGATTTCTATGTGCGTTCAAGAAGAAGAACGCCTTAGGTCTGAGAAGGTTGAAAGTGCTCATGTTGTGACCACGACACCCTTTAAAGAAAAAGGGAAGAAATATGGCAATAGTCAAAAGAAAAAGGGAATTGATGCAGCTATCACGAAAGACAAGGGACAAACTTCTGGCACAAAGAACTTTGGAGGTCCTAAATGTTACTTCTGCAGAGCTAAAGGACACATAAGGAAAGAGTGTTCAAAATTTCGCGAGTGGATGGATAAAAAAAGGTAATGCATTTATTTATGTTTGTTATGAAGCTTTTACATCTGAAGCTCCTTTAAATACATGGTGAATCGACACTGGTGCAAGTGTGCATATAACTAATTCATTGTAGGGATTCCTTTCCGTGAAGAAGCTAAATAAAGGAGACCGATATTTGCTCGTTGGAAATGGAGAGAAAGTAGAAATTGAAGCTGTAGGAACTTTTCGACTTATGTTGGAAAGTGGTTTTAATTTGGATTTAATGGATACTGTTTATGTTCCCAGTATTACTAGAAACCTTATTTCTGTTTCAAAGTTAGACGCTTATGGATATTCGTTTAAATTTGAAAATAAAGGTGTTTCTCTATTTCTTTATTCTGAATATATTGGCTCTGGGCTGTTTGAGGGAAACCTCTATAGATTATGTTTGAATGCTTCTTTTAGTGAATCCTTAATTTCAATGAATGTGCAAGATGAAGTTGCAACTAGTTCTAAAAAGAGAAAAAAAATGATGAGAATTCCTCAAAATTGTGGCATGAACGACTTGGTCATATATCCAAAAGTCGAATGGAAAGACTTGTTAAAGAAGGACTTCTTCATCCATTAGATTTCTCAGATTTTAACACATGTATTAAATGTATTAAAGGAAAATTTGTAAAAATAAACAAAAAAGGTGCAACTCGTAGCACTAAGTGCTTGGAGATAATCCACACTGACATTAGTGGACCATACACTCCAGGTATAGGTGGTCATAAGTATTTTATTACTTTTATTGATGACTACTCAAGTTATGGCTACATTTATCTTTTGCATTAAAAATCTGAAGCACTAGATATGTTTAAGATTTATAAAGCAGAAGTTGAAAAACAACTCAAATTAGATATTAAGGTTGTTAGATCTGATAGAGGAGGAGAGTATTATGGAAAATTCTCTGAATCTGGACAGAATCCAGGACCTTTTGCCTTATTTTTGCGAGAATGTGGCATCGTTCCTCAGTACACAATGCTGGGTACACCCCAACAGAATGGTGTTGCTGAGAAACGAAATTGAACTCTTATGGATATGGTTCGAAGCATGATATGTCACAGTATGTTGCCAGAATTTTTGTGTGTTGAAGCCCTTAAAACAGCTATGCATATCCTTAATCGGGTCCCAAGTAAGTCTGTGCCTAAAACACCTTATGTAATATGGACTGAAAGGGAACTCAGCATTGGATATATGCATGTATGGGGTTGTTTGGCTGAAGCGAAAATATATAACCCACACATCAAGAAATTGGACCCAAAGACTATTACTTGTCATTTTATTGGTTACCCCGAAAGATCTAATGGTTTTAGATTTTATTGTCCATCACACACCACTCGAATAGTTGAGACTAGAAATGCAGTATTTTTTGAGGATGTTGAAGTTAGTGGGAGTACATCTCGAAAGATAAATCTGGAAGAGATTCAGGAGAATGTCTCTATTCCTATCATTCCAGATATTAGTGCACCAGAAAATGATGATAAAAATATTGGTACAAATGAGAATGTACATCAAGAACCACCTTAAGACCACGAGAAAACTAATGAACCTCTTAGAAGGTCAGAAAGAGTAAGACGATCAACAATCTCGGATGATTATATTGTGTACTTAGATGAAATTGAGTCTAATCTTGGCATGGGACCTGATCCTATTTCTTATAAAGAAGCTATTGCTAGTAACCATTCAGCTCAATGGCTTGCAGTCATGGAGGACGAGTTGAAATCCATGAAGGATAATGATGTATGGGATCTAGTTGAGTTACCACAAGGGGTCAAAGCTGTAGGCTGCAAATGGGTCCACAAAACTAAGCTTGATCCTAGTGGTAACATCGAAAGATATAAATCTAGATTGGTTGCTAAGAGCTTTACACAAAGAAAAGGAGTTGATTATAATGATACTTTTTCCCCTGTTTCGAGTAAGGATTCATTTCGTATCATCATGGCTTTAGTAGCTCATTATGATTTAGAGTTACACCAAATGGATGTTAAATCTGCTTTTCTTAATGGTGACTTGCATAAGGATGTCTACATGTCACAACCGGAAGGTTTTGTAGTCAAAGGCAAGGAACACATGGAATGTCGGTTAAAGAAGTCCATATATGGATTAAGGCAAGCTTCTAGAGAGTGGTATATTAAATTCGATGATGTGATTGGAAAATTTGGGTTTAAAGAAATTTTTTTTGACCAATGCATATATCTAAAAGTGAGTGGGAGCAAGTACATTATTTTAGTACTATATGTGGATGATATTCTACTCGCTAGTAGTGATATGAATTTAATGCATGAGACAAAGAGATTCCTTCATAAGCATTTTGATATTAAGGATCTGGGGGAAGCATCTTATGTCATGGGCATTGAAATTCATAGAAATAGATCTCATGGAATTTTGGGTTTATCACAAAGAGCTTATATTGATAAAGTTCTCAAACGTTTTAACATACTCCAAGCGTTGCTCCTGTTGTCAAGGGTGACAAATTTAGCTTGAAACAATGTCCTCAAAATCAGCTGGAATTGGATAAAATGGAGCATATTCCTTATGCTTCGGCAGTTGGGAGTCTTATGTATGCTCAGGTTTGTACTCGTCCAGACCTAGCATATATTGTTGGAATGTTAGGGCAATACCAAATAAATCCAGGTCCGGATCATTGGAAAGCTGTTAAAAAGGTCATACGATATTTACAAGGTACAAAAGATTTTATGCTCACATATCAAAAGACGGATAACCTTGAAGTCATTGGTTATTCGGATTCCGATTATGCTGGGTGTAAAGATGAGTTAAAATCCACTTCAGGTTACATTTTTATGCTTTCTGGAGGAGCTATATCATGGAAAAGCGCTAAGCAGTCGTTGCATACTGTTAACTCGAATAACTTGTAGAAGGGGGGGTTGAATACAAGTTATATAATCGTGCCTGATTTTTGATTGATTAGATGAACAAGAACAAACGAATGAATCAAACTTTGTTTGTATTAAATAAATCAAATACAAACTCTACCAAAGGTGTACAATACCTTTAGCAGCTGCTGACAATACAAATCTCTCTCTCTCTCTATTTGTTTTGAACTCTCGAATATAAACCTAATACAGAGCTCCTAATTTTTCTTACTTGCATTCGCTCTTTTTACAATGATATAGAGAGAGTATTTATAATGCTACCTATCAACTAATAACAGAATTATAATCTATCTATGACAATGTTCTGCCATCCAATTGATAGTTTCCATCAATAGAGAATTCGTTTCCTTCACGATATCTTCTTGCTTGTTCTCCAAAACAAAGATCTTGTTTTATAGCACTTGCCAGTTTCTGTAGCATCCATAATGACATCATCAGTAACACGACTGATATCAGGATTTCCCATTGCATCAGGATCTGATCATCCCATCAGTATTTGATCAGGATCTGACTTGATGTATCAGGATCTGCTTTTAGTTCCTGAAATGTAGTCTTTGACTTACTGTTCCTGACTAAACTCTACAGATTACTGTCTAACACATATATCCTATACAAAGTGCTAAATCCTTTATAAGATCAGGATATATAAGAAGTATTACGAAATTCTATTTTTAACATCACAACTCATGAATTATTCCTAACAATCTCCCCTTATTTATGCTTTAGAATCTGAACCATAAATCTAAGTTGTAGATGTCAAAACATATAATAATACAACCAGAATAGAATTTATGAATTTAAGATTGAAAGTCATATGTTTACCCTATTTGTAAACATCGAGGATTCAACTCAACTCAAACAAGAATGTAATAGTAAATAGTATATGTACTGTCACAGGGATCTCAAATGCATAATTGTCAAGAGAAAGAAGACAAAGTCAATCTACCGTTTTGAGGTATACTACACTTGAAGAAGTTCATTCAGTTGATCAAGCGTCAGTGGAGTAATCAAGACAGTGGTTTCTATTTATAGTGACAAGAGGTTCCTACAGTGGCAGAATACAGATTATAAAGGTTTGAAAAAGAGTGAAGAAAAGAAAGACATGAACCACAACTTTAAAGTCAATATATGAAGAATAGTCATTGCGGTTAGTCACTCATGAACCAGACCGTGCATCGAGTGTCAACATTAAACAGTGGTTATTCGTCATTAACTTCAGTGGTTCAAGCTATCAAGACTGGTAAAAGAGAAAATCATTGTGCAAGCAACAGAAATGTTAAATTCATTAACCACAATGATTTTACTATCAAGTGGACAGGCCACGAGGAAAAATAATTATCATAAAGAAATTCTAAGTGATATATTCTTAATGCTGAAACCCCGGTTAGAATTGTTGTATTTTTTGCTAATCAAAAGGAGTCCGGTTTCAGATCCTCAAGAGACCGTAGCTTACACATGGACGGGTTATGAGAAAATAGAATTATCACAAAAGTATGGAAAGTGATATATTCTTAAAGCTGGAATCCCGGTTGGAATTGATATATTTTTTGTTAAGCAAAAGGAGTCCAGTTCCAGACGCTCAAGTGACCGTAGCTTAGGACTTAAGGATTTATTTATATTAATAAATATTTTATTTAATTAGAAAATTATATTTATAAATATCTAATAATATTAGATATTTATGTTTATAATTTCTGATTTAAATTAATTATTTATTAATTAAAGATTATAAGCTGTGCGGGTAAAAAAGCATTTCTACGGAGCCGCCCATAATAAGGACAAAATAAGCCCCGATTCATTTTCAATTTTAGCAAATCACCAGGTTTGTTTTTGTTGATTTAGCTTTAATCAATTAAAATGCAAGTGAATTGCATATTGAACAAAGAAATGAGAAATCATACAAAAGTTAGACAAAGCATCTGTCAAAGCCATCCACGTGAAGGTGTCGGCTGGAAGTGCTCACACACCTGCCCAGCGCGTACGTGCCACGCGCCCGACAACTAACCAGAAAAAGTCCGCGTGCTTCTCAATCTCTTCTCCTGTGACTGGTTTTTCGGTGTGGCAGTTCAACTCAATTGTTCACAAAAGAATTCAGTCGAGTTTATTTATTTATTTATTCAACATGACAATCTCAATTGTCTTGCCGACAGTCTTGATAATATCCTCGACAATATTCAAATTGATAGTCTTGATGATGATTAAAAAGGAAAAGTCTTCTACAGCTGTTAAAGCAAGACAAATATCTCAGAATTGGATTGTCTTGCCGATTGTCTTGATGGAAGCTGATTGTCTTGCCGATTGTATTGCCTATTGTCTTGGCAGTACAAAATTGATTGTGTTGGTGGTTCTGATTGTCTTGCCGATTGTCTTGGCAATACAAAATGTTAATATCTTATAAAAGAGGCAGAAGCAATCAGACAAAGAGCAGACAACACACAACTTCACATTCTTCATAAATTCTCTCCGAGCTGAACAAGAGAAAGATCAAGAGAAATAGTTATGTTCTTCAAATAAATTCCTGTAAATTATTTCTGAGCTGTATCGTTAAATCTGAACCGATAGAAATTTTTTACTTGTAACGTTGGAACTATCTAGCGAGTTTTTACTCCTAGAACTTATCTCTCGAATTGTTTCTAGCATTCGATCTTTTTATTACAAATATAGAAAAGTTCATGTTGAATTTTCTATAGAATTTGTAATAATTAGTTGGTCATCAAACCATTGTAATTTGTAGCCGTGTATTTAGACACACCCCATCAAGTTAATATAAATTTTATATTTAACTTGAATATCGGTATTCGTTTTATTCCGCATCAATTTGTTCTTGATTTAAAATTTTAAGAAAAGAGCAAATTCGATTAAACGACATAGTTTGTATTCAGCCCCCCTTCTACAAACTATTTTGGACCTAACAATTGGCATCAGAGCCTTTTGATTGACGTACAAATCAAGATCCTTATTTTTGTGGTCCTCCAATTGGATTTCGAATTTGTTGACCCATACAGAAATTAAATCCGGTATTAGACCAAAAAGTCAACTCCTCTATTTTCGAATTCTTTAACCTTCAAAAATATTCATTTTTGAGATTTTTGATATTTAAATAATTTGAACTTATATTCAATTTTTTAATTCTTGAAATGATTAATTCTTGGAAATTTTGATTTTTAAACAACTTGAATTTATTTTCAAATTGTTTAATTCTCAAAATTTTTAATTATTGATAATTTCGAATTTTAATTAACTTGAATTTATTTTCAGATTCTTTAACTCTCAAAAATTATCATTTCTTGAGATTTTTTGATTCTTAATTAATTTGACTCTAATTTCAAATTTTAATTAATTTGAACTTACTTTCAGATTTTTTATTTCTCAAAAATTTTCGAGTCCTTGAAGTTTTTAAATTTTAAATATTTTGAATTTATTCTAAGCCAATAGTTCTAAGAAGGTTGTTAGTTGAAGATTCCTCAGAATTGTCAAAGATGATTTGAATCTTTTGAAGAAAATGCATTTTTCAATGAAATTAATTTCTACCTACTGAACAAAAATTTGTGGAAGCTCCTTAAAGTTATATCCATAGAATTCACTGGTTTTTCAGAAGCAGAAATGGAAGAGGTTATAATGGATAGAATTTTTCTTGAAGATTTGGATTAAGTCTATTGATTCTGTGATATACAAACACTAAGTGGATTGCTCCAATGTAACATCTACTACACTTAGTGGATTGTACCAAGAAATATCTTTCAAGGAATCAACAGAGATCTTAGAAAAGTGGAATCAAGGAGGTTTGAGAATGAACTAGACAGTTAGACATCTCAGTCAGGAATTAATGATGGAACCTCAAAACATACATGAAGAGTTACTAATTTAGAAAGAGTACAAATGTTTAATCCAGGAATTAGGCCTATCTATTCCGAAGCAGAAACTCTTCAGGATACAGTTCAAGAGGTGGCTACAAGACTGAGTTGGTGGAAAAAACAAAACATGATAGTTGCAGTTATGAAAAGTTTTATGTGATAAGTAACTATCAAGGTGTGCAACATGGTACAGAATTATGACAGACAAGGATGAATAGGGATTCATTAAATGAGATGAAATAGAAGCATCAGTGCAGAACTTATCTTGCTGAAGAAAAGAGTTGGGATGGATCAGATGATGATGAGAAGAGCATAATTAATATCTTGCCTTCATAGCAATCTCTGAAGATGATTCACCTCACATGTCTCAGGTATCAATTCTTCGAACTAGTGTAATATGTAATTCTCAGAAATTCAAAGCAAGTTAAGATCTTAGTTTTTAATTGTTATATCTTTGGTTAGAAGATCTTATTATGTGTATGAATATTTGTTGAATTTAATTAATTGCAATAGTGAGTTAGAAGTGTTCCTTAGACAATATCTCTCAATTCTTAAATGATATATGTCAAGCATATATGACCTCTACTTAAGCTAGTTTCAGGATCCCCAGTAGAACAAGATTTGCTTATTCATTCTGAATTGTTTGTTAAGGTTTAAAAAGTTTAAAAGATGGAATAATTACCTAGGGTGTCAGTAGAACATCAAGTCATTTGTAAAACTGACTTAGGTAATAGAGATTATATAATATAATATAACAATAGGAATGGATTGGATAGAATTAGTGATTAATTGTTAATTCTTCTATTCCATGCATGTTTAGAAAATTATTGAATATCTGTAAATCTACTTGCTACCTGTTACACAAGTGTACATAGGTTAAAGTAGATAGTACTGAATTTTCTAAAATGCATAACATGCCTAATTTACATAATTCTTATCTGCAATGTTTTAATGCTGAATGTATGCAATGTATTCTTATTATCATGCCTGCTTATTTCAAATGTCATAAATGTATTTCCTAGTATTTGCATTGATCATAGAAAAAGCATGTTTAAGAATAACAATAAGGTACAGACTGCTAATCCTCCTTATGTTAGGAAGGAACCATTATTCTCCTTGCTCACTGAATATTTTGTCAAAGACATTAAAAAGGAGAAATGGTCAGTCAAAGATAAGAATGAGCATGTTAAGAGCATCTCCAAGAGTCTCTTAAATCACTCTTAAATATATTATAAAATAATAGCTCTTAGTGATTTAATGTGCATTCATCTCCAACAATGCTTCTTATATTGACTCCTTATTTCATTTTATTTTATTAAAAGTAAGCTACATCTATAAAAATATAAAAGCAAGTGGATAGAGAGAGAATGTTGTCTTATAAATTTATAATATAATATTGGTTAAGAGTTGCTAGTAGCTCTTAAAATTGAGGAGAGAGAATGAAATTTTAGTGAATTTAAGAGTCACTAAGAGTCTCTTGGAGTGGAAAAATTTTATCTCTCTCCTCAAATCTCAAGTTAAGAGCCATTTTAAGAGTCTCTTGGAGATGCTCTAAGGTTAAAACTGTTGTTAACTCTAATAAAAGATAAATCTCTAATCCATCTGGACCCAATTAAACAATTTGGGTACCAAGAACTTTTTATCCATTTGTGAATGTAGGGCTTAACAGGTTAATCGATTATGCATTATTATTGATTTATTCAAAGCATATCATCGAAGAAAGAACCCTGCTATCAAATGTGAATGTGAAGACAGGCCAAGTGGTTTATCCCTTGGAGACAACAGCAAGGGTATGACCTAGGGTCAAGTCTATTCAATAGCTAAGGAATGTTGTCAGTAATAAAGCATCTTTTACAAGATGAAGAGCCTACTGTTCGAGGATTAAGGAAAGAGAACTTATCTGTAGCTGACATGGAATCTCAATCAAATGTGAAGTCAACAAGGTCAAATCTAAAGCTTCATCAGACAAGAGTTCAGCTATAACATAAGGAGCTCTCTCACCTGAATGTCATATCAAGAGATTCTTTCCTGGAAATCGAATCAGTAAAGGAGACTACCTCATCTGGAATTAAAGTAAAATAAAATTATGAGGCATGTCATAAAGAGAAGTCAAAGAAGCATCACACAGAAGTTCTACATCAATGAAAAATATACCTTAGTGATGATGACTGATGACTTCTCTCAAGAAACAAGTTGTTGTTCAGACAATCTGAAGACAAGACACCACTGATGGTGATTGATCACATCTAGAAGAGTGTCAGGAAGCAAAACTGACTATGACAACTTGGAGACCAGATTACAGGACCTATCAATTAGTGTTCTGGATGATTTCTGCACCTTCAAGAGTATTAATGCTGAAGCAGTCAATAGTTTGCTATTGACATGATCGAACCCTGATCAGTAAGAAATATAGGAAGACCCCACAAGTATGTAGGAAATTGTTTTGCAATGATAAATGAAAGTGAGCATCCTAGTAATCAGCTAATGCTCAAGAGGTTAATTTCCTTGGTTACTCAGTGGAGTCAACAGCCTACAGGGTGATTGTTATTAATCAACAGAAGGTGATTGAAAGTCTTATTGATGTTCAATAACCTCTAGCTCCCAGCTGTCAATGGTGATGGTGATTTAGATCCAAGCAATGTCAAACATGGAGAATCTTCATGTAAACCCAGCAGCAGCTTAGGGGGAGCAACAGAAGGATCAACTAGTCAACTCAACACCACACTGAAAGTCAAAGGATACTATGAGAACATGTCTGCCAAGACAAAGAATGTTGACTCAATTAATTCTTTGTCCTAGTTCTTAGTGTTTCTAATGGTGGAAGTAAAAGACTAGTAGAGCTTCAAGTACTAATGATTATTTCTTTAGTTTTCTTTTAGAAGAAACTAAGAAGCTACAAAAGCTCTGAAAGATTCAGATTGAGTGATTGCAATGCAAGATAATCTCAATCATTATAAAAGGCAGATTGAAGGGAAGCTGGTATCCAAACCAAACAACAAGGCTGTATTTGGTATAAGGATAATCAGAAGTTTAACTGGATGTCAAGGCATTGTTACGAGGGACAAGGCCAAACTGGGTGCAAGGTTACAAGCTGATAAGACAGTATATCTAACAAGAAGCACCAGTGACAAGACTTGAGGATATCAGGCACCTGTTGTACATTCATGATCATAATGGACATCTGGACCTACTGAATCTGGATGCTAGAGGAATGTGAACAAGTGCACTCCTAGTTGGTGAGATAATTGAAAATCTCTACAGGTTAGTATAAACTGGTATCATCACTCAAGCAAGCATGGAAGACATGGTATGACACCCTACCTATAATTTAATATTTGGTATCAATCTTTAATAGTTGGTATCTTTTAACAATTGGTGTCACATTTATAGAACTCTCTACATCTTTAGGCACAAACATAAATGATATATATGTGCAATGATATCTTGATTATATTATATGTTGGTCTACTAACTATAAATTGGGATCAAGATATTTGCTGTTTTGATGTTGGTAAAGTTGCCTTTTGATTTACTTCAGTAAGCCAAAAGAATGATGATAATAAAAGTAAGTCAAGGATCTTTTGTTTCTATTCAGAAGATTCTAGACCTGTCAAGACTACATGCCAACACACCACTATAGCTGGCTTTTGACCTATTAGTTTGGACCTAACAAGTTGGTAATCAAAAATCTTAAGATGGACCCAAATCCAAGGAAATGGTACCCTAGAGATATTTGACCCAATAAGTTCAGGATCTACTAATTAGGACCTAATCAGGCTATAGAGGAATCATCAGCTCATTATCTTATTCAATTGATAATAGATCACTTACACATATTTTATTCTTAATATGCAAATGTGCAAGGCCCCAAATGGATCCTAGAGAATCTATTCTTGTAGTTATTACACTTGATTTTCAGATGTCTTAAGTTGGACCCAAATTTGCGGAGATGGTACCCTAGAGACATCAGTTATGACATGTTTTGCTGCATAGAGACAGATCAAATGAGTTGTACGAAAGCAGGAGAACACAAGGAATCAAATTCATCTCCAACAACTCTGTGGAACACTCAAGGACTAAGCAACTTGCATAAGGTATCAATTATTTCGAGAGCATGTCTTTATTTAAGATTAACTTGCAGACATGTTTGCTAAATCACTTGATGAAATTAATTTTTCAAGATTGGTTTGTAAACTTGGGATTTTATTAATGCTATATGATTTGTAAATCCCATCTGTTAATTAATTCTTAAGTAAGCTCACAAGTATTCAATTGTCTGTATCGAAAGGACTTGTGAACTTATTTACATCCAGACCTCACGCTGAGAATTATCTGTTGAATGATTGCCATGTGTATAATTGCAATACATTTTAGTGTGATTATTTCAGGATAATAAAATACTTAAATGCTAAAATCTAACTCATAGAGATTTAGTATTTATTTATTTAATTATTTACTTTGATTAATATGAGTTATAGAATCTAAAGCAATTCAATTTAGTATTTGCTCTGTACCTCATATTTATTAAAATAAATAAACAACATAACTAATTTGGACCTAATCTGTATTGGTCTTCAATCAGTTATGAGATGTTAATTCTAGTGAACTTTAATTTCCCATTTTCAGAAATTCACTATAATTAATATCATGGCTCTAACAATTGGTTGTATTGAAGTTTTGACTTATATCAGTTAATGATATTTAGTTAGAATTCTATTTACTAACTAATTGTGAGATATATTGGTATGTGTGAAATTACTTAGAACTCCTCTAAGTAATCATTGTTATATCTTTTACAATTCACTCATATTACTATGCATAGTATGAAAATTCTCTAAGCAGAACTATGGATATTGAAATATCTAAAGTGACCACTGTTCAGTTACTTGGAATAATTTTTATACTTATTTGCAAGCTTCTAATCACTTTGATAATATATGTTATATACTATGGATCAAGGTGTATATGACTTAGAATATCATTTCTAAGATTGGAGACAAGACAGCTTTGGTAATCGAGTCTTATTTATAAAACCAAGGTTGTCTACCAGTAAATAGTTGTTAGGAGTTAACAATTGTTATTATCGAGGAGTTGCCTTGAAGTCATAAGTTTGAAATGTTATATCTTAAGAGCTTGTGTATTTCTTGTCAACTAGTTCCTCGTACTAATGAATATCAGTGAATGATGTTCTTAAGTAGTTAGATACTAATATTCATTCTGTCAATTGGTACTCAATGTAACAATTCAATCTTCACTAAATTGAATTTATCTTACAGTAGATTGAATTTATCAAACAATTGGTATCATTGAATATTTAGTATTTAGCAGTGATTATTTATATCCTAGTTTAATTATGACGTGAAGCAATTCAATGGTTTATTTGCTCATAATTTAATTTTGGTAAAGTGATCATAAACACAATTACTTGCATTTTAAAGTATTTGATAAATACTAGCAGTTGGTATCAAATAGTAAAATATTTGTTTACTGACAATTGCTAGTTGTTCTGATACTTTATTGCAAACTAATTGTTATGTATATATTATCTCTGATGATATTACTTAGGATTTATTCTGAGTAAATGTGTCTTATCTATAAATCATTAGTGTTAGTATAAATTAAGGTGTTCAACTTTCTAAGTAAGTGAGACTTAAAGTTACATTCGGTCTCCTATCATATTTTGAAGTGGTGAAGATTTTTCAAAATTGAATTCTCTAATTCTGGTTATACACCACTTTATACATATGATAGTTCTTAGAATATTTTACATCCATCAGTCAATTACTTAGTTTATGTTGTGCTAAGTAATGAAGTGTCAAAGGAGAGACATTGGTTATCTGTACTTATGTACTTGGTAATCTTTGTTACCTAAACGACATCAAGTGCTTGTATGAGTCTTTTCACTAACTTTGTGTTAAAGTTCTCTATACATAATAAGCACTTAAAGAAAATCTTTCTTTCTAAATTACTGCGAAGTCAAGAGTTTTTGTCTATTAAAAATAAAACGACCTAGTTTTCATTAAAAGACATTATAATACATTGTTTTATGCATAAATACAGACTCTTGCACATTAACAGTTTTTAAAAGAAAACTCAAATCATTCAACATTTGTGATTGTTTATAATTGTAAAACTTTTTGAAATCATAAATGTACATCAATTCTCTTACAAGATATAATGCATATGTTTTCACACAATGTTATGGTATGATGTAAATGCATTCTATCTCAATATTGCTCTATTGCTATGTGATGCAGGTTCAGCTCCTAGTGGAAGTTTTCTCACATTGTAAGTAATGAGGTTGTAAACCCAACAACTTCTATACAGGACTATAAATCAAAATCTAAACACATCCTAACTTACCCCTGAAGTGGAAGTAACCTATTAGACTAAAGGTCAATAAGGGAGTAAATGTACTTGTTACAACAAATAAGGATGTGAGGGATAGTAAACCCAAAGCTTTACCTCTCAAGGAAAATAGTCTTATACAACTTGAGGTATCTATAAGCTCGCCTGCATTCTCCCAAAAGGATGCAGAGCTGAAAATGGCACTAAAACAGTCTCTGGATTCATTATCTTAAAATGATGAGTTTATTGAAATTCGCCTGTCGGCCAGGGCATTTGTTGGTAAGTCACTACCTCATACACAATTCTAAAATAATTTCTATGCACAAAGTGAGATTGCACACACTAAGGACGAATTGACGGAAACAACTAATACTTCGACCATTTTACGGTTGGGATTATAAGTTGAAGGTTCCTCAAAGAACCAAGAGTCTTCACAGACCTCGAGAGAAGGTATTGATCTCAATGCAAAATTCAACAAGATCATTATCTAACTCCCCAGAGGGAACATCTCTGGATCCTGCAGGTATCGGATCCGACATAGGTGCGGATCGGCAACTTGTTAACTATAATTCAGATTTACCTGATGAGTTTAACAAGGTGATGTCTTCATAGACATTAGATGGAAACATGATATTAATTCTAAGTTTTGATTTCATTGTTTACCTTCTCACAATTCAAATCTGAAACCCATAAAAAGGGAAAAATTTTATCAACTTGTAGATTATGACTCAGATTCGTCTGACGAGTCTAACGAGGATTGGGGATTTGTGAAACCCCATTGCACCACCAGTGACCTCTCTAGAAGGGGCTATGGTGAATTTTCCTTGCAGGTACACATGGATATCGGAGCTATGAGAGATAAGAGTGATACACTAGTGAGCATGAGTGTAAACACTTTAGAGTTGAGAGATGAGATCACTCATTTTAAGTGATATGAGTGGAGAGATGAGCTAAACGCTTGTGAGGTACACGAAACAGAATCACACACTCACAGTGAGGAAGAAAGATAAACACCAAATCTCATTCCCTATTCCCAAACAAAGTTTACTTACAAAATTTCGGAGATACAAGGAAATTTTCGGAAGATTTGGTTGTCAGGATGATCAATAGTGAGGCCATTCTATAATATCTAAAGGGCAAAGTTGATCAGTCTATATACTTCTATTCTGGAAGTCTTCATGAAAATCCTTCAACACAAGAAAAGCTTCTTTCCTTTATTGCAACAGACAATGTTATATGTATGAAGAATCTGTTGTACTAAAGGTAAGAAGTGAGTTATAATTGAAAAAATGGTATCATCTAATTTACATTTGGATGTTTGCTATAATTGAATGCTTGGAGGATTACTCAACTAAGGGGGAGAGATATAAGAGATATAATTGAAGAATATATAGATATACTCAAATATTGCCTTAGTAAGAGATACTTAACTAAGGGGGAGAGTATAAGCTTACCTTAGTGAGGGGGAGATTTTCTATCTAAGGGGGAGAGATATGAAAAAGGGATATACCTTAGAAAGGGGGAGTATTCACCGTTATAAGGAGGTAACATATCACCTTAGGTAGGGAGACATAAGGAAGGAGAGAAGTATGAAACGACAAAGAAGAATTCTTCAGTATGTGGTTGAAAAGTCATATTCTTTACCACTGAAGAATTCCCAAGTATCTGCTGATAATGTTCAATATTAGATGTAAAGGGTTATCAGGCAGATATGTCAAGAAATGAAGATGAGTTGTTTAATGAAGATCAGTTCAGTGTCAGAGGAACAATCATATATCATTTCATCTACTGAGATTCTGGAAATGTTATATCTGAACCAGAAATTTTTTTTATGTATTATTTACTATAGTTCTTTAATGCTTTATCTTCTTCTTGTTTGTAATTGAGTTATCCTCTAGGAATTTATGTGTTAATGTTTAACAAACAAATAGGGGGAGATTGAAAGTCATATGTTTACCCTATTTGTAAACATCGAGGATTCAACTCAACTCAAATAAGAATGTAATAGTAAATAGTATATGTACTATCACAGGGATCTCAAATGCATAATTGTCAAGAGAAAGAAGACAAAGTCAATCTACCGTTTTGAGGTATACTACACTTGAAGAAGTTCATTCAGTTGATCAAGCGTCAGTGGAGTAATCAAGACAGTGGTTTCTATTTATAGTGACAAGAGGTTCCTACAGTGGTAGAATACAGATTATAAAGGTTTGAAAAAGAGTGAAGAAAAGGAAGACATGAACCACAACTTTAAAGTAAATATATGAAGAACAGTCATTGCGGTTAGTCACTCATGAACCAGACCGTGCATCGAGTGTCAACATTAAACAGTGGTTATTCGTCATTAACTTCAGTGGTTCAAGCTATCAAGACTGGTAAAAAAGAAAATCATTGTGCAAGCAACAGAAATGTTAAATTCATTAACCACAATGATTTTACTATCAAGTGGACAGGCTACGAGGAAAAAGAATTATCATAAAGAAATTCTAAGTGATATATTCTTAATGCTGAAACCCCGGTTAGAATTGTTGTATTTTTTGTTAATCAAAAGGAGTCCGGTTGCAGATCCTCAAGAGACCGTAGCTTACACATGGACGGGTTATGAGAAAATAGAATTATCACAAAAGTATGGAAAGTGATATATTCTTAAAGCTGGAATCCCGATTGGAATTGATATATTTTTTGTTAAGCAAAAGGAGTCCACTTCCAGACGCTCAAGTGACCGCAGCTTAGGACTTAAGAATTTATTTATATTAATAAATATTTTATTTAGTTAGAAAATTATATTTATAAATATCTAATAATATTAGATATTTATGTTTATAATTTCTGACTTAAATTAATTATTTATTAATTAAAGATTATAAGTTGTGCGGGTAAAAAAGCATTTCTACGGAGCCGCCCATAATAAAGACAAAATAAGCCCCGATTCATTTTCAATTTTAGCAAATCACCAAGTTTGTTTTTGTTGATTTAGCTTTAATCAATTAAAATGCAAGTGAATTGCATATTGAACAAAGAAATGAGAAATCATACAAAAGTTAGACAAAGCATCTGTCAAAGCCATCCACGTGAAGGTGTCGGCTGGAAGTGCTCACGCACCTGCCCAGCACGTACGTGCCACGCGCCCGACAACTAACCAGCAAAAGTCTGCGTGCTTCTCAATCTCTTCTCCTGTGACTGGTTTTTCAGTGTGGCAGTTCAACTCAATTGTTCACAAAAGAATTCAGCGGAGTTTATTTATTTATTCAACACGACAATCTCAATTGTCTTGCCGACAGTCTTGATAATATCCTCGACAATATTCAAATTGATAGTCTTGATGATGATTAAAAAGGAAAAGTCTTCTACAGCTGTTAAAGCAAGACAAATATCTCAGAATTGGATTTTTTTGCACTAAATCACGCAAGCGTACGTGGTCACAAGTAATATATGAATAAGTCGAGTTCGTTCCCACAGAGATCTGGTTATGGTTTTAATTCAGTTATTGTACCTATGCAACAATGTATGGTTATTACTCACTGCTAAGACAAATAACAAATTGGGTTTAATTAACTAAATTAACTAGAAAGTAAATTAACAACTAAGAATTAACTAACTAACAAGAATTGAAATTGAATTACGTCTACAAGAGTAACATGGGACCCTAACTTCATTAAATACTTCGCTCAGATCTGACACCATTAATCACTATATGTAATGGTTATGATATCTGATCGGATAACACGAAACAAGTACACGCTACCTGTCAGCATACGTATACCAAACTAAACATACATCCACAAAAGAGATAGAAGATGAATAGACACCAATTATGCTTAGACCCTATATGTCTATAGAATTTGAAAACATAACGGTTGAAGAACAAGTTATCCATAAAGATCACACAGGGCAATATAAGTATTTTCATCTCATACTACGAATCATGTTGATAAAAAATCATGAACCTATGCTAGCATGACAAGTTCTAAATCTCAAAATCCACTTTCACTTCACAAGAGATTAACAAATTAGATGTTTGCTACGCATCTAACAATTAAGCACAACCATACGAGGATATCAGATATACATCACACACAGATTTTTAAAGCAATCAAGATACTAAAGCTCCATAAATAAATCCGTTAGAATCCCATGACAACGATTAACCCATAATTGAACCACTCATCATCATGGGATCTGATGAAACCATGATAAAAACAAAGTATGAAAAGATACAAATAAAACTAAGTAATTGATATGTAATGATTTGTGTTTTTTTCTGTCCCCCAAGATGTGTATTTATAGCCTTAATTTGCCTCTCCATCAAGCAATTGCCGTTTTAGAGTTGAAATAGGAGTATGGTAATTTCCGTTCTTGAATGAGAATAGAATTGCAATTTCCATGTGTAGATCTGATTCTGGAATGTTCTAGCCACCCAGAGCAATTACCATACTTATTAGAAGTAGGAATTCTGGCAATTTCCTGTTTAGAATTGAATTCTGGCAATTTCTGTTGATTCTGTTTTGAAGTAAAATTCTCTTCAATAATTCTGGACTCCGGACCACCTTAAAATGATAGAAAATTCCGTTATCTTCGCGTGGGCAGTTCAATCGTCCAAAACGGACTTGTAGAACTCAAGATATGGCCAAAACAAAATCAAAAATTCTGGCTGATTTTTCACCCGCTGACTGCTACTGTTCATGCGCGTCCGTTACTGTTCATGCGCGTCCGTTAGTGTTCATTTCGCTGATTTTACTGATTTTGCTCTATTTTCTTCGTTTTAACTCCGATTTTCATTCCGTTTCTTCCGGCTCTCTCGCAATTTGATGTACTGTTATTCTTTAAGCTCAAAACCCACCATTTAAGCATGGAAAACATCATCCCACATCCGACTCTTATTCCTGCATAAATTCACTAAAAACACATCAAAAACACCACATACTTGAGTTCAAGTCATCAATTCAAGCCGATACGAAGCATTCCAAGTGGATATAACATCCACTTATCACACCCCCAAACTTAAACCGATGTTTGTCCTCAAGCATAACAATTATAACTATATACAACTAACTAGTACCACTTCCGTAGGTGATCACGGTTGCATTTGGTATATGCAACAAGCCCTTTAAACCCCTAGGCAGCCCTAGTGGACGAGTAAGGTCTCGTGAGGGCCTATAGCGAATGTACCCACAAAATCCAATGCAATGCATGAATGCAACTAATATGAAAATGCAATTAATCTAGTACTAATATCCTACCATACATTCAAATCCTCTCATGCCATATCAACTTAAGAATCAAAGTAAAAACGCAATGTCTTGGTGTCGAAAGTGCAAGTATTCACATAGTCTACTCAATGAACATGCATAAGTTCTCACAAGTCCATGTCAAGTGTAAGAATAAGTTAGTAAACATGCTAAGCCTACAAGAGTACATCTTTGAGACAAAACTCGGGATCTCATACGCAAAAGCAAGCAAACACTCACAATCCACTCACAAAAGAATATTCACTCAAGAACAAGGGTAAGTGTATCACTCAATTCCAACAAAATCATAAGCATGCTTGACATTTGGTATCAATCTAACTCTTAACACAACATACATCAATGACGATAATCAAAAGGTCTTTATTTGGGTTGTAACGGGGCTAGGGACAAGGTATGTCAAATAAGCCAAAACAGGTGAAGTGTCAAAAGCTAGTAAGTACCATGATGAATCATCCACAACACCCTATTTTTCCCCCCACATAATTTATTATTTTTCTTCCAACAAAAACGCTCGACTAGTCGACTAAAGTAGGATCACAATAACACAAATATGCTTTCATAATATAACTTTTTTTTTCTTTTTCTTTTTTTGTTTTTTTTTCTTTCTTTCTTTTTTCGAGAGCTAAAGCAACAATAATATAGACAATAACAATGATCCCACGATTTTATTACACATGCCGAATATCAAGCAACAACCAAACCCAAATTTCAATATTTCCCCCAAAATTATGACCAACAATAAACCCCTCCTTGCACACCTTATTACTCCCTTAAGCACCCTACTAGCCTTTGACAATGTGGGTTCAAATTAATGTAAGGCCAATACAAGAAAAAGGTCTAGGCAAGTAATGTGGTATGTCACCGAAAAAATAGGATTAAGCTCAACGGGTTAACTAATTGATCATGTAAACATGGTGTGGTAATATGGGAAAATATGCGGTTATTCCTAAATGCCTTTATCATTTTAATCGTCAAATAATGTCATGCGTTTCAAGAAAGACCTCAAACAACTGCTAGCAATGCAAACAATCCGTGGACACTTAAACAAACGAATAAATTGCAACAAATATGCAATAAGGCTCAAAAGCTCACTTGGCGGGAAAAACATACTCAATCCCAAGCAAAAATCTCTCTAATGCACCTACTTGTATTCAAAGAATGCAAACTAAATCAACTTGCACATATTCATGTCCTTCTAATTACTCACAACATTAAATAAGTCTACTAGCTTCAACTTACTAGTGTATGTGTGTGTACAAGAACAAAGCATATCACTTCTCAATTAAAAGCGTCAATAACACAAAATTCCTATCAAGCATGGGTGCAAATGCAAACTATTATGAACTCACATGATATACGAATATAAAAACAGAATGTCCTATATGAAACAAACGTAGATAACACAAACATACATGCATAATTTACTACTATTAATATGCAAAGCATGAAATCCTACATGAACACATAATACTACAACAACTACTAATCCCCCAAACCACCCCCAAACTTAAAATATTCAATGTCCTCATTGAATGGAAGTAAATACGAGGGAAAGTAGAAAACATATCAGTATACAACAATGCTTGGGTTGCCTCCCAAGAAGCGCTTCTTTAACGTCATTAGCTTGACGTTACTTCCAAGCCTCCATTAAGAATGATAATAGTTTGCTTGGTCCTCTCTTCGTGAGACTTCATCGTCATCACGGTGGCACACCTTCTGCCCCTTCTCCTCGCTTGGCTTATTCGTATGACAACTATATCCCGTTCCAATGCCTTCATCGGTTGACCCACAATCTGTCAATTTGTAGAACAACACACATTCGCGAGCTTCGCTTGAATATAATGGAGGAGGGTAAATGAAAGTTGCTGAAGCCTTTGGTTCCTCAACGAGAACTTCCTCCATTGGCTCTAATGCGCTACCTCCATCTTTAAACTTTGAGTCAAGTAGAAGACCTGCATCTTTCCCATGTTCTTCAGCCTCTTGGTACGCACATACCAATTCTTGAAATTTGTGTAGCTCATCAGTGTCTGTCCCAAATAGTGCCCTTTCCAAATCATCCACCATCCTAACATGATCAAATTCCTTACATGGCTTGTGAACACTCACCTCACCTTGGAATTTGTCTTCCTTAAGAAAAGACTCAATTGTACTATCCTCAAGATTTGACCATGAAACAACCTCATCAATCAGCACCTTAGAATCCCAAAGATCAGCCAAGCCGAGCGACTCACACTCTTCCTCCTCATCACTATCCACCACAGGTTCTGACAAAACAGAATTTTCTTCTTTTTCTATAGGATCCTGATCATGAATTCCTTCTTCATCCTCAATTGCTGAATTCTGATCGTTCGTGACTTTTCCAGATCTGAGTGTTATGACATTAACCTGCTCCATGCCATCTTGTTTTCCTGGATTCGCCTCTGTGTCACTATGAAGAACTCCCTGCGGTCCGTTGAGAAAGGCACTTGCAATTTGCCCAATCTGATTCTCCAATGTCTTGAGAGATACCGCCTGACTTTCAATCATCAACCTCAATTCATCCAATTCAGATTTTTCAATCGAAGATTGACCATCATCCCCATGAAACTGTTGCTGCTGAAAATCTTGATTGTTGCTCCAGCCGAAATTAGGATGATAGGTGGCTGGAGCTGGTTGCGAAGGTTGCTGGAAGTTGCTCACAAACTGTGCCGATTCAGAAGATATGGCACATTGATTCGTCTCATGCGCGCCCTCACATAGCTCACAAACACTAGCAACTTGAGGCACCCCATGCTTTGACATAAAATCCAATTTCTTATTAAGTGCCTCTAGCTGAGCTGCTCGAGTTGTGACTGTATGAACTTCCAGAATTCCTGCTAATTTGCCTTGTGAAAATCACTGAGTTGGATTCTGGTATTCATTCGCAGCCATCATCTCAATTAGCTCATAAGCTTCTGCATAGCTCTTAGCCCATAAAGCTCCACCTGATGCTACATCTAGCATGGGTCTTGACTGTGCACCCAAACCATTATAAAAGCAGTTAATCACCATCCACTCAGGCATCCCATGATGTGGACACTTCCTTAGCATCTCCTTATATCGCTCCCAAGCCTCGCACAAAGATTCTTCAGACTGTTGTGAAAATTGAGTAATAGCGTTCCTGATTGCTACGGTCTTTGCCATGGGGAAAAATTTAGTGAGAAATTTCTGAGCAAGATCCTCCCAAGTAGTAATAGAACCGGCTGGTAGAGAGTGCAACCAGCCCTTAGCTTTAACCCTCAAAGAGAATGGGAAAAGTCTTAATTTGATAGTATCTTCCGACACCCCGTTGATCTTGAAAGTGTCGCAGATCTCAATGAAATTCCGGATGTGCATGTTAGGATCTTCAATCGGAGCACCCTCAAACTGAACTGAGTTCTGCACCATCTGAATTATGCTAGGCTTGATTTCGAAAGTATTAGCTGTAACAGCTGGCCTGACAATGCTAAATTGGATGTCCTTGATCTTTGGTTGAGAATAATACATCAATGCTTTCGCTGCTGCTGGTTCTTCCATTGCTACCTGCAACACATAAAACTAAACAATTATGTAAGAAACAATCCGAGTCAGTGAACTCTAACGACCACTATTGACAAGCACATAAACTAAAAATAAAACGCCGATGATCCCCGGCAGCGGCGCCAAAAACTTGTTTGCACTAAATCACGCAAGCGTACGTGGTCACAAGTAATATATGAATAAGTCGAGTTCGTTCCCACAGAGATCTGGTTATGGTTTTAATTCAGTTATTGTACCTATGCAACAATGTATGGTTATTACTCACTGCTAAGACAAATAACAAATTGGGTTTAATTAACTAAATTAACTAGAAAGTAAATTAACAACTAAGAATTAACTAACTAACAAGAATTGAAATTGAATTACGTCTACAAGAGTAACATGGGATCCTAACTTCATTAAATACTTCGCTTAGATCTGTCGCCTTTAATCACTATATGCAATGGTTATGATATCTGATCGGATAACACGAAACAAGTACACGCTACCTGTCAGCATACGTATACCAAACTAAACATACATCCACAAAAAAGATAGAAGATGAATAGACACCAATTATGCTTAGACCCTATATGTCTATAGAATTTGAAAACATAACGGTTGAAGAACAAGTTATCCATAAAGATCACACGGGGCAATATAAGTATTTTCATCTCATACTACGAATCATGTTGATAAACAATCATGAACCTATGCTAGCATGGCAAGTTCTAAATCTCAAGATCCACTTCCACTTCACAAGAGATTAACAAATTAGATGTTAGCTACGCATCTAACAATTAAGCACAACCATACGAGGATATCAGATATACATCACACACAGATCTTTAAAGCAATCAAGATACTAAAGCTCAATAAATAAATCCGTTAGAATACCATGACAACGATTAGCCCATAATAGAACCACTCGTCATCATGGGATCTGATGAAAGCATGATAAAAACAAAGTATGAAAAGATACAAATAAAACTAAGTAATTGATATGTAATGATTTGTGTTTTTTTCTGTCCCCCAAGATGTGTATTTATAGCCTCAATTTGCCTCTCCATCAAGCAATTGCCATTTTAGAGTTGGAATAGGAGTATGGCAATCCATAAAGATCACACAGGGCAATATAAGTATTTTCATCTCATACTACGAATCATGTTGATAAACAATCATGAACCTATGCTAGCATGGCAAGTTCTAAATCTCAAGATCCACTTTCACTTCACAAGAGATTAACAAATTAGATGTTAGCTACGCATCTAACAATTAAGCACAACCATACGAGGATATCAGATATACATCACACACAGATCTTTAAAGCAATCAAGATACTAAAGCTCCATAAATAAATCCGTTAGAATCCCATGACAACGATTAGCCCATAATTGAACCACTCGTCATCATGGGATCTGATGAAACCATGATAAAAACAAAGTCTGAAAAGATACAAATAAAACTAAGTAATTGATATGTAATGATCTGTGTTTTTTTTTCTGTCCCCCAAGAGGTGTATTTATAGCCTCAATTTGCCTCTCCATCAAGCAATTGTCGTTTTAGAGTTGGAATAGGAGTATGGCAATTTCCGTTCTTGAATGAGAATAGAATTGCAAATTCCATGTGTAGATCTGATTCTGGAATGTTCTAGCCGTCCAGAGCAATTACCATACTTATTAGAAGTAGGAATTTTGGCAATTTCCTGTTTAGAATTGAATTCTGGCAATTTCTGTTGATTCTGTTTTGAAGAAAAATTCTCTTCAATAATTATGGACTCCGGACCACCTTAAAATGATAGAAAATTTCGTTATCTTCGCGTGGGCAGTTGAATCGTCCAAAACGGACTTGTAGAACTCAAGATATGGCCAAAACAAAATCAAAAATTCTGGCTGATTTTTCACCCGCTGACTGCTACTGTTCATGCGTGTCCGTTACTGTTCATGCGCTTCCATTACTGTTCATGCGTGTCCGTTACTGTTCATTTCGCTGATTTTGCTCTATTTTCTTCGTTTTAACTCCGATTTTCATTCCGTTTCTTCCGGCTCTCTCGCAATTTGATGTACTGTTATTCTTTAAGCTCAAAACCCACCATTTAAGCATGGAAAACATCATCCCACATCCGACTCTTATTCATGCATAAATTCACTAAAAACACATCAAAAACACCACATACTTGAGTTCAAGTCATCAATTCAAGCCGATACGAAGCATTCCAAGTGGATATAACATCCACTTATCAGGATTGTCTTGCTGATTGTCTTGATGGAAGCTGATTGTCTTGCCGATTGTATTGCCTATTGTCTTGGCAGTACAAAATTGATTGTCTTGGTGGTTCTGATTGTCTTGCCGATTGTCTTGGCAATACAAAATGTTAATATCTTATAAAAGAGGCAGAAGCAATCAGACAAAGAGTAGACAACACACAACTTCACATTCTTCACAAATTCTCTCCGAGCTGAACAAGAGAAAGACCAAGAGAAATAGTTCTGTTCTTCAAATAAATTCCTGTAAATTATTTCTGAGCTGTATCGTTAAATCTGAACTGATAGAATTTGTTTACTTGTAACGTTGGAACTATGTAGCGAGTTTTTACTCCTAGAACTTATCTCTCGAATTGCTTCTAGCAGTCGATCTTTTTATTACAAATATAGAAAAGTTCATGTTGAATTTTCTATAGAATTTGTAATAATTAGTTGGTCATCAAACCATTGTAATTTGTAGCCGTGTATTTAGACACACCCCATCAAGTTAATATAAATTTTATATTTAACTTGAATATCGGTATTCGTTTTATTCCGCATCAATTTGTTCTTGATTTAATATTTTAAGAATAAAACAAATTCAATTAAACGACATACTTTGTATTCAACCCCCTTCTACAAACTATTTTGGACATAACAAAGGTCATGAAGTTAAGTACCTCTTTCTTCAGATGTAGACATGTATCTAGTACTTAGAAGAAAGAATTCAACTATTTGATGCTTATTTTCCTTTTCCACTTCCATGATGAAATTTACCAACTCTGTCACCCTTAGTTCTGCTCCCAGTCTATTTATCTCCCCCAGTCTGTTGTTGTTTCTGAATTGTATTTATCTCCCCCTTTTTGACATCAGCAACATTAATTCCAAGAGATTCAGCAACAGAACAAATGAGATTCATCAGAACTGCTTGATTGTCCATAATAGTGACTTGGTTATTTTCAAGAATTTGAAGTCTCGATTGAATATCACTTTGTGATTTCTGAATGTCCTGTAGAATTCCAGAATTAACTTCAATGTTGGAAGTGCTTGTTGTATCTTCATATTCAGATGCAGAAAGAACCTTATCTTCAAGTCTTGTAGAAGAAGTTGCATGTATAGAATGATATTCAAGTAATAATACTTGAGTAGAAGTACAAACATCTTCATCTTTCTGATCTGGAGCTGAAGTATGATCATCCTGTCCTTCACCAGTATTATGTGTACTAACATCTACAAATCCTGACTCCTCCTTAGATTGATCAGATACTGTTGATGTCTCAATTCTAGCTGATATTGGAAGTACATACAAAGGAATACTAGGATCATTAGGAATATCTTCTGGTACATGTGGAATAAGAAATTGTCTTAGCCTTGCACCTCTTCTGTTGATGATTCCTGCAAGCATTTCTTTCTCCTTCTGAGCTTTAACTTCTGGCTTTGCATTGTGCTTTGCTAAGTCATTCTTCTCATACATTTTGATAAAAGAATAAGTACCAGCATCCATACCAAGATCTTCAGACCAAGATTCAGGAAAAACCTGATCCCAGAAATCAAACGATGGTGATTTCCTAATTTTCTCTCCCTCACTATGGAGTTGATCATCCATACCCTCATTCTCACTTTGAATATCTAAAGTCAACACTCTTTCTACCTCTCCTTTTGCCTGGTCAGGAGCCAGCCTCTCTATGTGTGGATCTATGTCCATCTTTTCAAGTGTATCACTCAAATTTGGATAAGTGCTCTCATGACCTACAAAAAAATAGGGGTTAGAAGAAGTTTTTATACCTGAACTCACATGGAGAGAGGGTTCCTTATATGGCATGGGGCTTGAGGTTTTATCCAAGGAGTGAGCTGCTATAGTCTCTGAACTCTTATAAACATAGCCTGTCTTTCAAGAGACTACAGGCTCCAGTATACCACTTTCAGGATCTACACTAGACTCTGATGTCCTCAGTAATACTTCATTAGACACCATAGCTAGTATATCACCGTCTTTAAGTGTTGGTTGCTGAGACACACCCTCAAGGTGGATAGACTCTGAAAGAACAATATTGGGTTGATCTTCGGGAAAATCAATCAAATTCATTCCTCCCATATCACAGGGTTTCTCACTTGCAATTTCAGTCATCACAGAAGACCTTTCAGCATCATCAATCACAGTTCCTGTGTCATCCAACCTCTGACTAGATGGTTCTTGTGTTGCAGTGACTGCGATCTGATCTATCCTACTATTCACCACTGGTGCAATAGTATCTTCTGTTGACTGCTTCCCTCTATCAACTACCTCCTCTTGCTCACCTTGAGCTGAAGCATTTTCAACAATGACATCCTTGTCAAATAAATATGCATGAAGTGATTGAAGTGCAACATGCTTAGGAAGTCCAAATTTCTAGTGCAATTCCTTTCTGACTAATACATAGAAGAACATCTTCATTAAATCAAGTCTTTGATGTAACAGTCCATATTCTCCAGGAAATGAAAGTTTGGGAACTCTTTCAATCAGAAAATATAGAACATGCCTAGAAAGCTTCACTTTTAGAGAGATAAGTTTCATAGCCAGTCTGTATGTCAATGTAGTTTCCCATGAAGAATAAAGATCCAGATCTCTCTTGTCAGATACTGACGTGGATGTATCCTTATTTGTAGAGACCTGCATAATGTTAGTTGGACTAGATACTGTGTGTGTAGGTGACAAATGAATCTTTCTCCTTGTTCTCCTAGTATAGTGAGCAACAGATTTATCTTGAGAAGACTCAAGAGGTGTAGACACAGAAGTGATCTTAGGATGAGATATTTTTTCAATAGACACGGTCTTTTGAGAGACAATATCCAGTAACTGTTTTCCCTTTTTAAGAAATACAGCCTTTTGGGAGACTACAGCCTGGTTGTGACTAGGTGTTCCATCTCTTTGTCCTAGCTTAGAAAGTTGAATTGTAGCCTTCAATTCTGCTCTCTCAGCAAGAGATAAATTATCATCATCTTCACTAGAACTACTACTTGAAATGACAAATCTTCTCTTCCTTACAACTAATGTCTTTTGAGAAACACCAGAGGTTGGCTTCTTTGAAACAATAGGATGTGGATCAAAATTTGGTTCTAGAATTGTTTCAGAGACTGTAATGTTTTTGGCTACTTGGGTAGACACAGGGGGGTTCTCCTCCAATTGAGATTCCTGAGTCATTTCACCACCAAAGAAAGAAGAATTATAGATAGTAGGAAGATGAGTTCTTAGAAGTACCCGAACATGATTTGGATAATGTAGTGCAGGTATTTCATCTAGATTCTTTTCACTGTCCTTCTTTGTAATGTCAGAGAAAATTCTCTTTTGCTGTACATAAGAAGAAACACAATATTCTCTACCAAATCTAGCTTCAACATCAGGAATGAAATGGTTAATAAACAGTTGCATTAATCTGTGATAATAAACCATATTCCTGTCAAGATCTCTTGACCCAAGTTTAATACACATCTGACTTAAGATAATGTGACCAAAATTAATTACTCTGTTATAAAGCAAGCCATATGCAATATGTGATGTAACAGCAGTAATTTGTTGAAAAAACTACATTTACCAGTAAAACATTTAGCAATTTGGTCAAAAAAGAAAGACCATTCTTTCCTAAGAAATGATCTATTTAACTGGCTCATGTTATCTAGAGATCCATTATACCCTAACTCAGATAACATAGTTCTAACATCATCATCAGATGATACATTCTCAAAATTCGTACTAACAGGTAAGTGAAGTACTGAATTAACAACCGATTCAGTAATATCAAATGAGTCTTGTCCTAAGTGTAGAACAATCTTACCTGATTGACTCTGAGTAATGATATAAATTATCAGTATGCATGTGATAAAACTTGTTAACATAGACTTTAACAAAACTCAGAATTGAACCACTGAATAACATGAACTTCAGAATTTGAAACAGTAAGACACACAAATTTCATAATCCTGATAATGACGATACAATCCTGATGTCAATACTGATGACGTCAGCATACTGATAGCAATCCTGATCCTGATGTTTATTAATAAGTCTATCATACTGAAATTTATCAAAGTAAAGTGTTACAGCTTAAGCATTTAACAATCAAGTATAGATCCTGACAAATATATCAAGTTTATAAGCTGAAACAACATACCTTGCTACTTGTGCAGATGTTAAAGATCTAAAAATTTAACATTCCTAAGTCACTAACCAATCTAAAGAATGTAGCCTCATCAAGTGGTTTAGTTAGAATATCTGCAAGCTGTTTGTCAGTAGGAACAAAATGAAGTTCCATAGTACCATTTTCAATATGTTCTCTAATAAAATGATACCTTACATCAATGTGCTTAGTCCTTGAGTGTTGAACTGGATTTTCTGCAATTTTGATAGCACCAGTATTATCACAAAACATAGGAATATTACTAAGTGTCTTACCATAATCCATCAACTGATTTCTTATCCAAAGGAGTTGAGCACAACAACTGCCTGCTGCAATGTATTCAGCTTCTGCAGTTGAGGTTGAAACTGATTGCTGCTTCTTGCTTGCCCAAGAAATCAATTTGTTTCCCAAGAATTGACATGTACCTGTAGTGCTTTTCCTGTCTATTTTACACCCTGCATAATCAGAGTCTGAATAGCCAATTAGAGAGAAATCAGATTCTCTTGGATACCACAAACCAAGATTTGGAGTTCCCTTGAGATATCTAAAAATTCTTTTCACAGCAATTAAATGAGATTCCTTAGGATCACTTTGGAATCTAGCACATAAACAAGTAGAAAACATTATATCTGGTCTACTTGTAGTTAGATATAACAGTGAACCTATCATGCCTCTATAGGTAGGGTTATCAACACTCTTTCCCTTAGGATCAGAGTCTAGCTTAGACTGCATAAGCTTGCTAAACTTAGCACATAACTTTTCATTAGTAGAACCAAATATAATATCATCAACATAAACTTGAACTAAAAGCAAATCACTTTTTATCTTTCTAAAGAATAAAGTTTTGTCAATTGTACCTCTTGTGAAGACATTTTCAAGAAGAAATTTAGACAAAGTCTCATACCATGCTCTTGGTGCCTGCTTTAGTCCATAGAGTGCCTTGTCAAGTTTGCAGACATGATTTGGAAACTTTGGATCAACAAAACTAGGTGGTTGCACCACATACACTTCCTCATCAAGCTTGCCATTAAGAAAAGCACTCTTTACGTCCATCTGGTATACCTTAAATTTTGAATGAGCTGCAAATGCAAGAAACATTCTGATTGCTTCCAATCTTGCTACAGGTTCAAAGGTTTCATCATAGTCAATTCCTTCTTTATGAGAATAACCCTTGGTCACCAGTCTTGCTTTGTTTCTTACAATCATACCAGATTCATCTAGCTTGTTTCTGAAAACCCATTTAGCACCAACAATAGATCTATCTTTAGGTCTTGGTACCAGTTTCCAAACTTTGTTCCTCTCAAACTCATTCAATTCTTCCTGCATTGCTATTACCCAATCAGGATCCTGTAAGGCTTCTTCAACCTTCTTAGGTTCATTCTTTGAGAGAAAACAACTATACAAGCATTCATTTTGAATTGATCTTCTAGTTCGAACACCACTATTTGGATCACCAATTATCAAATCTTCAGTATGATCCCTTGTCCATTTTCTAACTGGTGGTAGATTACTCCTGTTAGACTATCCCCCTAAGTTAGTGGTATCTCTTGTAGATGAGTGTTAACTCGAATAACTTGTAGAAGGGGGGGTTGAATACAAGTTATATAATTGTGCCTGATTTTTGCTTGATTAGATGAACAAGAACAAACGAATGAATCAAACTTTGTTTGTATTAAATAAATCAAATACAAACTCTACCAAAGGTGTACAATACCTTTAGCAGTTGCTGACAATACAAATCTCACTCTCTCTGTTTGTTTCGAACTCTCGAATACAAACCTAATACAGAGCTCCTAATTTTTCTTACTTGCATTCGCTCTTTTTACAATGATATAGAGAGAGTATTTATAATGCTACCTATCAACTAATAACAAAATTATAATCTATCTATGACAATGTTCTGCCGTCCAATTGATAGTTTCCATCAATATAGAATTCGTTTCGTTCACGATATCTTCTTGATTGTTCTCCAAAACAAAGATCCTGATTTATAACACTTGCCAGTTTCTGTAGCATCCATAATGACATCATCAGTAACACGACTGATATCAGGATTTCCCATTGCATCAGGATCTGATCATCCCATCAGTATTTGATCAGGATCTGACTTGCTGTATCAGGATCTGCTCTTAGTTCCTGAAATGTAGTCTTTGACGCACTGTTCCTGACTAAACTCTACAGATTACTATCTAACACATATATCATATACAAAGTGCTAAATCCTTTATAAGATCAGGATATACAAGAAGTATTATCAAATTCTATTCTTAACATCACAACTCATGAATTATTCCTAACACATACCTCTTCTACAATGGAATCTGAATTTGTGGCTTGCTATAAGGCAACGAAGCAAGCTTTATGGCTGAGGAATTTTGTCACGTATCTCAAAATAGTTGACACTATTTCAAGACCACTGAAAATTTATTGCGATAATAAAGCTGCTGTTTCTTTCTCTAAAGACTACAAGATAAGTGATGCGACAAAACACATAGATATAAAGTAACTTGTAGTGCGAGAAAGAGTTCAAAAACAATAAGTGTCTATTGAGCAAATTAGTACAGTTGCTATGTTGGCGGATCCATTGACAAAAGGTTTACCGCCCAATCTCTTTCGAGAACATGTTGCTAGCATGGATTTGGTTGAAAATCTTTCTTATTGATTCATGGATTTTATTGTAAGACACTAGTATTGTGATCACCTTATGTTATGGTTTTTGGACAAAGTATTTAGTTTGTTACTTCTATTATTGTGCACATTCGAAATTTATGGAACACACATTTATGTAAGGGCCTCATGAACATATTGATTTGCTATTGCTTATGATATATTATGTTGTTCATGACTTTAAGCTATATCTTTTGTTAAGTTTTGCAATTATACTTTGATTGTAACTGGAGGACAGTTTCATATCTCTATACGAGTATGATACTACCTTTAATTCTATTTTAGTATGATGTAAAATTTAGCCTGTCTTATGGGATGTAATGCTCAATAATAAAAGTCTTGTTATATGTATGTTGAAGATATAATGACCCTTGGCCAAGTGGGAGAATGTTGGATTCGACGGGATCCAATCCATTTATTTATGGTCCATCAGGTATTCTTGTTAATCTTTTAAATAAAGACTTGAGCATAATGAATAATTAAATATATTAATAGCACTTAATTTATATATTTAATTATTACATCTAATATATATCTATTTAGATATATTTATTTATAATGGCTTAAGTACCCAAGCCCATAACTTTGATGGACGGTTATGGGTTTAGCCCATTAGTGTTGGTCCCATTATTTCCTCTATATAATGAATCTTATGTGAGAAGAAAAGATACGCGTCTCATAATATTTAGAAAATACACACACCCCATCCTTACGTATAGAGGAGAATAGTGAAGATCAAAACCCTCAAGTACTCACGCTCTTCGCACACTCTCAAGATCATCAATGGCCTCTTTCGATTCAGGTACGCTTCCGCTTTTTATCTATACTCTTAGTTTTGATCAGGAGATTCATGTATATATATATATATATATATATATTATGTTGTATTTATATACATGATTTATTCTAACATGTCTGTCCACTTTGATAGATCTTTAGCAACGTAAGATTTTTTAATGATAATAGTTCCAACAGTCTTTTCAGGGATTTCTTGTTGTGGAACAAAAGGACCATTCTTGAGAATATCAGGATACATGGGGTTAGCAGCTTTGGTGAACAGTAACATCTTTATCTTCCATATATTGTAGTTCTCTTTGCTGAACTTTGGGACTTTGATTGTTCCTATAATCTTTGGTGTATTCATCTTGATCTTTTACTGTTTTGTTTAACAGCCTGCTCTGATACTACTTGTTGACCATTTAGTTATAAATTTTTAACATTTGCAAATATATATTTGGGAAAAGAGTATCTAAAGCACACAATAGAGAAGTTCTCTATTAGTGCGGCTTAAAATATGATAAATTAATTATTATTTGAACAATCCAACCGTATGGATGTTAAATTCATACAAAAATACGTGAATGTACAAATTTTTGTGTAATTTAATTATTCGGAACTATAAATTTATAGCAATAAGATTATGATAAATCTGTGTCGTTAAATATTATAGAAAATAGTATTATTATAAAAGTGATACTCCACTTGTTAGTCACAGAGGCATGCCTGTATACATCTAATAACAAGCCTAATTGTTTGTAATGCTTTGCATTACTTACATAACCCCTTAACTGGGGGAACCTTTAGTTGTAGAGTTTCTACTTGTATTTAGTACTTGTAATAGGCATCAAAATTCTATCTGTGTAATTGTAAATTAAGTCATGAAATAATGCTTGAAAGAAGATCCAGAGATCATGCCTCAATCTTGGAGAACAAGGCTATAGAAATAAACACGGTTGGATTTTGAAGATTGAAGATTTGCCTAAGTACTAATTCGAGAAGTATTTTGTTCTATTCGAGAAGTCTAGCCTTCGAGAAATTAGAGATTCGATATCTCAAAAGACATTGTTCGACATCTCAAGGAGTCAACAAGTCAAAGTCTAATTCGATAACTTAGAGATTCGACATGTCTAATGCTCTATTCGAGAACTCAAGAAGTCAACAAGTCAAAGCATTATTTGAGTTCTCAAAAAGTCAACAAGTCAAAGCTACATTCGATATCTCAAGGACTCAGGAAGCTATTCGACATCTCAAGGATTCCATAAGTTAAAAGCTCTATTCGACAAGTCAAGGATTCCTGGAGAAAAGACTAATTCGAGAAGTGATTCGATATGTCAGTTGTACAGTATTCGAGAACTCAGAGTTATCGAATAAACTAATTATATTTCTCGAATCAATCACTTAGTTACTTCTCGAATGCAATCTTGAAGACAAAATACTGGAAATTGTACAAGTCAGAAACCTGCAGCAAGCCAAAACATTTTCAGGACCACAGTACTATAAAGTGCTTTTGGAAAGTCTACAAAGAAGCTTAGAGAGTTGTTACAGGAGACAAGCTGCTAAAGAAGTGGATCTGAGCAGATTAAAGAAAAGTCAAATTATAAGTTGCTTGGATGTTTACTCGAATAGGGATAGACAATTTAGAAAGTAATTTCGTCTGTCTTTACATTTGTAGTAAGTAGGTTGCACACATGTTCTATAAGTGTACAACCTCACTTCTCTAGCAGTAAGAAGATTGAAGTTTTCTCATTACAACTTAGAACATCTCTCTGAGAAAAACGCAGCTGAGAATACTAACATTTGTATTCACAGTTTGTAGCAAATCTTTATCTAATACAATATTACATTAAAGTGAGTGATCGTGTTCTTGTGTTTATATTCTGCACTTAAATATTTTGTTAAACACAAACACACACTTTGCTACACAAACAGATTCAAACCTTCAAACAATCATTCTTAATATTCATAGTTGAAGAAAAGTTTGAAAATACATTCACCCCCCTCTGTATTTTCTTGTCTTTGTATTCCATACTCAACACCACTATTTCAAATATAATAAAAATTTGTATACAATGTTATTTTGAAATAAACTTTTCATCCGTATGATTGGATTATCAAAAATAATAATAAAATACATGATTTAAGTTGCTCTAACAGAGAACTTCTCTATTGTGTGCTTTAGAAACTCTATCCCCTATATATTTAAGAGAAAAAAAACTATAACATCCCAAACGCCACATTAAGAGGCGCCCTACCCCAAAACATGAATTCATGTGGTGTTCCCCCTCCCTTTCTCCCAAAAAATGCTACACGCTTTAACGTTAAAAAAAATAAATTCAAAAATTGTATGTTTAGAATAATATTTGGAACCAATATTTTGAGTTGCCTGGAGTGATATTTGGGACCAATTGCAATTGTGATATTGGGTCTTTTCTCTACGTACTTAAACCGGGGTAATGGTTAAAAATAAGGAAAGAATGCCCAAAATACCCACTTTTTTACTACACACTTACCAAAATGCCCGTTTCTGAAAACACCGACTTTTTTACCCACGGGATACGCCGTTTCCACAGGCGTATCCTAGGTATTGTAACTCACCAGAAACCGCAGCACTTCGCCAGAAAATGAAAGCTTTTATCGCCGGCGGGTTTGGTCGCCTCTCTTCGGTCTCACTCTCCAGGCACTTTCCAAAGGACTACAGCATCACAAATTGACCGCAAGCATGTAATTTATCTTTTCCATCTTCGTTTATCACCTCCGGCCCTGCAGGGGCACACCGAAGCTCGTCGAAAAATTTAGAGTCGATGGAATCGCCATTTTCGGCGTTTCAAATCCTGCATTTCAACTGTTATGAAATTAATATGTGTGTGTAGAGAATCGAAACCCGATTCTAATGGTATATGGTAGGTGAATGGAAATTCAGGGATGTGGACGGACGATGAGATCAAAAAAATATGCCGGAATCGCCATTGTTGTCGTCTATGGAGAAGTGTGATACGCATCTTTAATTGCAGTGGCGCATCCTTACGAGCTTGCTCCTTTTGTATGGGCGTATCCTATAGCTTGCTCCTTTTGTATGGGCGTAACCTATAGCTTGCTCCAATGGCAGTGGCGTATCACCACATACGCCCGTGCCAATGACGTATGTGGTGGGCATTTATGGCGGTACTTACCAAATCTGGGCATTTTGGTTATGAAACAATAAAAGTGGGTATTTAGGGCACTCACCCTAAAAATAACCATTTTTTAAAACTCCATCATGAAAATATCCATTTTGAAAGTGATCGGTTATTTATAACAAATGAGATATCCATTTATGAATTGGGTATCTCATTTTATGGGACCGTTTGGGAAATCTTATTTTTCAGAAATAAGTTACTTATTATGGAAAAAAGTTAGGAAATATGTACTTTTTTCTGAAATAAGTAAATTATCTTTCCCATCTTCGTTTATCTCCTCCGGCCCTGCAGGGGCACACCGAAGCTCGTCGAAAAATTTAGAGTCGATGGAATCGCCATTTTGGGCATTTCAAATCCTGCAATTCAACTGTTATGAAATTAATATGGGTGTGTAGAGAATCGAAACCCGATTCTAATGGTATATGGTAGGTGAATGAAAATTCAGGGATGTGGACGGACGATGAGATCAAAAAAATACGTCGGAATCGCCATTGTTGTCACCTATGGAGAAGCTCTGTGCTGAAGTGTGATACACATCGTTAATTGCAGTGGCACATCCATACGAGCTTGCTCCTTTGTATGGGCGTATCCTATAGCTGGCTCCTTTTGAATGGGCGTAACCTGTAGCTTGCTCCTTTTATATGGGCGTAACCTGTATCTTGCTCCAATGGCAGTGGCGTATCACCACATACGCCCGTGCTAATGACGTATGTGGTGGGCATTTAGGGCGGTACTTACCAAATCTGGGCATTTTGGTTATGAAACAATAAAAGTGGGTATTTAGGGCACTCACCCTAAAAATAACCATTTTTTAAAAGAGAAAAAGGACCCTGAGATATATCTCAGGGAACTTTTCCTAAGATACATATAAAATATTCTTTAAATCTTGCTGGGCCCGCAGGGCTAATTAAAATTCTCTGAAATTACTAAAATACCCACCCCATTTTTATATATAAAAAGCAATTATCTCAGGGAACTTACCTAAGATATATCTCAGGTTCCCTACTCTCTTTTTAAAACTCCATCATGAAAATATCCATTTTGAAAGTGATCGGTTATTTATAACAAATGAGATATCCATTTATGAATTGGGTATCTCATTTTATGGGACCATTTGGGAAATCTTATTTTTCAGAAATAAGTTACTTATTCTGGAAAAAAGTTAGGAAATATGTACTTTTTTCTGAAATAAGTAAATTATTTTTGCTAGATAACGAATATTAAACTTTCCATACACATTTTTTCTAAAAAAAAAATGTAAATATGAAATTTTTCCGAATTAAGTAACTTATAAATTCATTTTAATTTTTGCCAAATGGGCACTATATAGAATACCCATTTTTTCTTTAGGGTGAAATCCCCAAATATCCACTTTTTCAAACTAGCTAACCAAAATACCCATCTGCGCGAGTTTCAGCCCAAAATACCCACCATATACGCATGCCTAACATTGAAAGGCATATAACTCAGCCTATTTGTAGTTCGAGGATCCTAATCCAATTAAACTAGATTGTAATAAGTAAATAATATCAACTGTCACAGGAATCTCAAAAGATGATAACCGTCAGAAGAAAAATCAACAAGTCAATCTATAGTTTTGATGTTTTACACTGGAAGAAGATTCAGATATCTGATCAGGCCTCAAGGTAGCATTGAAACAAGTGGATTCATTTTTAAAGACAGAGATTTCTATTAGTGACAAGAAACAATTTCAGTACCGAATGATTGATGAGAGTGAAGAGTATAAAAGACCACAGTGTTAAAAGTCACGATGAAGAACAGAGATTGGAGTTAGTCGTTCATGAACCAGACAGTACATCGAACGTCAACATCATGCCAGTGTATGTTCCTTATTATAATTACGTGGTTTTCAGCGGAGTATTGACTATTAAAGAATTTATATTAATTCTATTTTAATTGATTAAGTCAAGTAATTAAGTTAATAAATAAATTAATTCTATCAGAATTAATATATTTGTTAAAGTGATTATTAGATTAATTAAATAAGAATTAATATGAAAAAGAATTAATTAGTTAAATGATTTTTGATAAGTCATTTAATTAATTATAAGCTGAAAAATATGATGATATAACTATCAAACTGATAGTTATACCAATAGTCATATTCAGTTAAATGGAGATAGTCATATTCAGTTAAATGGAGATAGTCATATTTCATTCATTTGGTAAGTCATACCGAATGTTATATTGACTATTTAAGTTATACCGAAAGTTATATTTAAGCTGGACAGTCATATTACATTGATTTGATAGTCATACCGATTGTCATATTAATGTAAAATGATTGTCATATCAGTTTAAATCAAGTAATATGACTATGGCTGTGTATATAAGGCAGAGGAATGCAGAAGATTAAAAAAAAAGTCGAACCAAGAACAAGAAAAATACACAGCAGCTGTTTTCTCTCTCTCTCTCAAGCTCAAGAACACCTTCAAATTTAATTCTGTAAATTCAAGTTCATCTCAGTTGTAATATCCTATCCATTGGAACTTGTTTACTTGTGATTCTTGTACTACTAGCGAATTAAGTTTCCTAGTTCACAAATTGATATCTTGATTTTATTAACTAAATTAGCAAAGTTCATGTTGAATTTTCTAATTAGTTATTAATCACTTGATAATCATTTGGACTGATTTTGTAACACCCCTCAAGTTAATATATTGTTATATTCAACTTGAAATTTGTGTTATATTATTCCGCACAAAAATATTCGTTTAAGGCAAAATTATTTAACGAATAAATTTTGAGAAAATGGTATAGATTGTATTCAACCCCCCCTTCTACAATCTTAACGGACCTAACAATTGGCATCAGAGCCTATTGATTGATACACAAATCAAGATCCTATTTTTACTCAATCAAAAATTAAGCTCGAATTTTTAACTCTCTTAAAAATTCATCATGTCTGCCAAAGGCAATGTCAAAATTCCTATCTTTAATAAAGATAATTATGATATGTGGAAAAACAAAATGGACTTATTTCTTGATGTAGCAAACCCAAGTTTCTTGTGGGTTTTGGAAAATGGGCCAGCAATTCCCATGCAACATGATACTGAAACAGTTGTAAATGGAACTGTAACAGTCCCTGCCAGATCCTATCCAAAGGACCTTAAGAACTATACCTCTGAAGATAAGGAGGCAGCTGGATTGGATAAAAATTTGAGACTCATTCTGTTGGATTCCCTAGATGCTGTAATGTATAGCCATGTGAGAAATTGTAAAACTGCTAAGCACATCTGGGAAACTATTGAGGTCATTAATGAAGGGACTGATGAAGTCAAGGAAAATAGACTGCAAATTCTAACTTCTGAATATGAACACTTTAGAGCTGGCCCTAATGAAGGCATTCAGGAAGTGTTCGAAAGGTATAACAAGATAATCAACAACTTGCAAGTTCATGGCAAGCATTATACTCAGAAGGAGATCAACATGAAGTTTTTACTAACTATGCCTACTCACTTGGAACATAGAATTACTGCCATCAGAGAATCTAGAGACTTGACTCAGGTTGCTCTTGAAAGGCTGTTTGGTGTTCTAAAAACATATGAATTAGAACAAGTACAGCAAAAGGAATTCTATGGCAAAGGCAGAATGGCAAATTCTTCTACAGCTTTAGTGGTTGAGGTTCCTAAGGAAGTGGAAACTAAGGTGGTTCAACCTATCAGTTTCAACAAGGAACAAACTGAAGCAGAACTTGGCCAAACACCAGCTACTCAGGATGGTGGAGAATTTTATTCACTTGAAGAGCTGGATCAATTGGAAGATGAATCTATGGCAATGATGGTGAGACAATTTAGTAACTTCAGATTCAGAAGAAATCCAAAGTTCAGGTTTAAGTCAAATAACAGATTTCAGAGAGGAGGTTCTTCATCCTCTAGTAACAGGGGAGGTTATAAAACTGGAACTGTTGACAGAAGCAAAATCCGTTGTTTCAATTGTAATGAGTTGGGACATTTTGCTACTGAGTGTCAGAAACCCAAGCAAGCACAGAAGAAAGATTATGTTTCTGAAAAGAAGAAAAGTGGAAGAGCTTATGTGGCTGTTGGTAAAAGCTGGGATGATACAGATAGCGAAGATGAAGAATATGGAAACTTTGCGTTGGTGGCAAATGCTGAATCTTCAACTTATTATACCACTCCGGTAATTCTTACTGATGCTCAGTTAATTGATAGTTTACGTCTTTCCTTGAATAATGCAGAAAGAGGGTACGAGAGAATAAGTCTTGTTAACACTAATCTTGAAAATCAAATGCTAGATTTAAAAATAGTACAGGTTAATCAAGATAAGAATATAGAAGAAATAGCTCGACTTAACTGCAGAGAAATGGGTCTAGGAGAATACATGACAAAACAAGTTGATAAGATTGCTGAACAAGAAACCACCATTATGGAACTTGAAACACAGGTTAGAGCGTGTTATAATTCTGTTAAAGTTTCTAAAGATTTCTTCAACAAACAAGCATTAGAACAAACTGTAGGAATAGGATTTGATTACAGTCAAGCTGTTGGTTCTTTGAGTAATCATTCCCCTAATTCTATACCAGCTAAAGAAAGAGGTATACCACATATTCTCAAGAATGTTGAAAAACCAATGTTTACAAAATCTGATGTTGGTCAACCAGATATTAGTTCTATGGTTATACATGAAGAAATGAGAAATGAGGATGCTGCAAATGGCACAGTTCTTGCTGAGAATAAATGTGTTAAGAATAAAACTACTAAAAACTATAATACAAAGAATGTGTCATCCAAGAAAAATGTCACAGTATTTGTTAAGGCTAAATCAGTTGAGGACGTTAACACAACAAATGTGTCACCCAAGAAAGATGTACCTAAAGTACCAGTCAAAGTTGTTAAATCAGCTAGTACTTCTAAGACTGTATTAGGTAGTAACAAGTCAAAGCAGAAAAATACCATGCCTACTATTAACTCTAATCATAAAGCATGTGGTATTATCAATTGTATGTCTTGTGCTTTTAACAATATGCGTGCTTATTTTAATGGTAATTATGCATGTGTTAAACAGAATGCTCCTCAACAGCACATGAACAGGAACAATAATGTTCGATCTAAGACTGCTTTTCCTCCTCAAGTTAGGAGAGAGACATTTGCACCTAAGACTAAACAAAAGATTACCAAGAATGTCTACCAGGTCAAATGTCCAGTCAATGACACAAGTGTTACTGCTGCGAGAGAAACATGGATACCCAAGATTAAACAAAAGATTTTCAAATCTGTTTATAAGGTTAAATGTTTATTGACTAAAGAGGTTAAACTTAAAAATGTTGTTTTGCCTGATAAAGGTCAATACTTTAAATACGCAGGACCCAATCAAATTTGGGTCCCGAAGAAGGTTTAACTCATTTGTCATTGCAGGGTATTGAACAGGTTGATCGGATAACCTGGATCTTGGACAGTGGATGTTCAAGGCATATGACTGGAGATAGAACCCTGCTGACAAATGTGGTGGAGAAGGCCGGCCCAGTAGTTACCTTTGGAGATAACAACAAAGGTAGAACTGATGGATATGGCAGACTTGAAGCTGGAAATGTTATCATTGATGAAGTTTCTTTTGTGAAAGGACTTGAGCACAATTTGCTCAGTGTCAGTCAATTCTGTGATAAAGGTTATGAAGTTCATTTCAACAAGAAGAATTGTCTAATTTCACACAAGAGACATGAAAAGCCACAACTGACAGGAGTTAGAAAAGGCAATCTGTACGTAGCCAATATGAATTCAGGAAGCACTGAAGAAGTCACTTGCTTCTACACTAAAGCATCTAATAATGAGAGTTGGCTATGGCACAAGAAACTTTCTCATCTTAATTTCAAGACAATGAATTCTCTGGTCAAAAGAGAATTGGTGAGAGGTTTGCCTTCAATGGAATTCACTCAAGAAGGACTGTGTGATGCATGTAAAAAGGGCAAGCTAAAAAGGGCAAGTCACAGGAGCACTGATACATCTTCAATAACTGAACCATTACAATTACTTCATATGGATTTGTTTGGTCCAGTCAATGTGATGTCTATGTCAAGGAAGAGATATGCTCTAGTGATTGTTGATGATTTTTCAAAATACACATGGGTTCTGTTTTTGAATTCTAAAGATGAGACTCCACAACTGGTGATTGATCACATCAAGTTAATTGAGCGAGATTCTACGTTTCCAGTGAGAGCCATAAGATCAGACAATGGATCTGAATTCAAGAATGCAGTTCTAAATGACTTTTGCACTGAGAAGGGTATAACCAGACAATATTCAGCTCCAAGAACTCCTCAGCAAAATGGGGTAGTAGAAAGAAAGAATAGAACCTTGATTGAAGCTGCACGTACTATGCTAAGTGAATCAAGGCTTCCATTGTACTTTTGGGCTGAAGCCGTCAATACTGCGTGCTATACCCAGAATCGAACTCTAATCAATAAAGATCAAATGAAGACACCCTATGAAATTATGGCTGATAAGAAACCTTCACTCAAATACTTTCATGTATTTGGGGCAAAATGCTTTGTGCTTAAAGAAGGTGATGATCAAGGTGGTAAATTCGATACCAAAGCATTTGAAGCAATTTTTATTGGTTATTCAATGAGAGCATACAGGGTGTATGTGATTGATGAACAGAAGATGATGGAAAGTGTCAATGTAACATTCGATGACACTAAACTCCCTAGTATCCAAACTGAGAATCCATCTGAGAAGCTATCTTTCGATGACATGACAGATACAGATTCAGATGATGACAATGCACCTGAGATTTTTGCTGATGCTAATGACAACAATGATGATCAGGGTAATGGTGATGAAATCAATGATAGTAGTCAAAATTCCCCTGACTCTAATAATCAATCATCATCTAGTCAACCTGGCAACAACTCAGGGGGAGAAAATGAAGGGTCAACTGGTCACACACAACATCCCAATGAAGGTCAAGGAGAATCATCAAGATCCAATCTTCCCAGACAGACTGTTTGGAATAGAGCTCATCCTTTTGAGTTAATCATTGGTGATCCAGTTGTTGGTGTAAAGACTAGAAGAGCTCTTCAGAATCAATGCAATTATTCAGGGTTTCTATCTGAAATGGAACCTAAGAAAACTGAAGAAGCTCTTTCTGATCCTGATTGGGTGATTGCTATGCAAGATGAACTCAATCAATTTAAACAACAAGAAGTTTGGAAGCTGGTACCCAGACCTACAGACAGACCAGTAGTTGGCACAAGGTGGGTATTCAGAAACAAACTTGATGAAGATGGCACGGTGACGAGAAATAAAGCAAGACTGGTAGCAAAGGGTTACTCCCAATCTGAAGGCATTGACTATGATGAGACCTATGCTCCAGTGGCTAGACTTGAGGCCATAAGAATATTCTTGGCATTCGCAGCATTTTCAAACTTTAAAGTTTATCAAATGGATGTCAAGAGTGCTTTCTTGAATGGCAAGCTAGATGAAGAGGTTTATGTAGAACAGCCCCCTGGCTTTGAAGATCAGGATTTAATTGACTATGTCTACTTCCTTTTCAAGGCTGTCTATGGTCTTAAGCAAGCACCAAGGAAATGGTATGACACTCTCTCTGAATTTTTACTTGAAAATGATTTTGTTAGAGGTGTCATAGACAAAACTCTCTTTACAAAGAAACATAAGAATGATACAATTATAGTCCAAGTCTATGTGGACGATATAATATTTGGGTCTACTAATGATCTTTTGTGCAAGAAATTTGCGAAGTTAATGTAGGGTAGATTTGAAATGAGCATGATGGGTGAGTTGAAGTTCTTTCTTGGATTGCAAATAAGTCAAAGGACAGATGGAATATTTATCTGTCAATCCAAGTATGTCAAAGAGCTTCTCAAGAAGTATCAAATGGAGGACTCTTCTTCAGCAAAGACACCATCATCCACAGCTGTCAAATTTGGAGCATGTGAAAATTCTGTCAAGGTAGATATCACAAGCTACAGAGGTATGATAGGCTCATTACTTTATCTTACTGCGAGTAGACCTGATATTATGCATGCTACGTGTTTGTGTGCAAGGTTCCAATCGGATCCTAGAGATGTTCATCTCATTGCTGTTAAAAAAATTCTGAGATATCTTAAGGGTACGCCAAACCTAGGCATCTGGTACCCTAAAGATTCTGGTTTTAATCTTGTTGGATATACAGATTCTGACTATGCAGGAAGTGTTGTGGATAGAAAAAGCACATCTGGGAGTTGTCAATTCCTAGGTGGTAGACTAGTTTCCTGGTACAGCAAGAAACAACAGACAGTTTCCAATTCAACGGCTGAAGCTGAATATATAGCTGCTGGAAGCTGTTGCGCACAGATTTTGTGGATCAGGAATCAGCTGAGAGACTATGGCTTTGTGCTTGATAAAATTCCAATTTTATGTGATAATACAAGTGCCATAGCAATCTCTAACAATCTTGTGCAGCACACAAGGACAAAGCATATTGACATCAGGTATCATTTTATTCGAGAGCATGTCATGAACGGTACCGTGGAGTTATTTTTTGTACCCACGGAAGAACAAACAGCAGATATTTTTACTAAGTCTCTTGACGAATCCACATTTACCAGAATTGTTGGTGAATTGGGTATGTTAAATAGTCCTAGTAATTAAACTGGTTAATATCTGAGGTTTGATCTTTAATAATTTACAAGTGATTATTGTGTTAATATTTCTTATTAAATCACTTGTATAATTATTTTATCAACTTATACCCTTGCTTATTTCATCTTAAAATCATTGTTATTATCTTCTGTACATATTTTTAATTACTTATTATATTTTTAGATTAATTCATTTTCTTTGAAAATATTTTTCTCGAATTTTACAAGCTGTAATTTATGAGAAATCTATTTTTCTTGAAAATGTTATTGTTTTTAATTCAGTTTGATTATTTTTGTTGTTTAAATAAATCATAGTTTCTTTTAGAATAATTTTCTATATGGAAATTGTTTTATTAGAAAATTTATAGATTTATTAACTCATCAGAAATAATTATGTAAATATGTAGTATAATTATTTAGTTTTATTTTATTTTATTTTATTTGATTTGTAATGTTTGTCCTTCTGTTATTAATGTTTGATTTCGTAAAAAGGACCACATATGATCGTTTTTATAATTTTTATTAGGTTTTATAATTTTAGTATAAATTAAATTGCTATTTTTTTGGTTATGTAAATTATTAATGTAATTTTCTTGATTTAAATTCTGTTGATATTTTGTTTTTAGTTAGTTATATTAACTGATTTGTTAGAATATAACTATCGGTATAACAATCTCCTTGATTGTTATATTCGAACGTTTGTTTAGTTATATTAGTGTTAAATAATGTAATATAACTTAGAAATAAATTAGATATAACTTTGTTTTTGTTTTTGTTTAAATATAACTGTTAAAATAAGTTTATAGTTATATTAAGTGTTTTAACAGTAATATAACTATCGGTATAACTAAGATTTGATTGTTATATTGAGTGTTTTTTCGGTAGTTATATTAGATATTAACAGCAATATAACTTACAGTGCCTAGGGTAGTCATATTACGTTTTATACGTAATATAACTATTGGTATGACTATCACCCGATAGTTATATCACGGTTATTTCACATATAATAACTAAGTTATATTTTGACAGTCATATTCAATAGTTATATTGCTGCTTTGTTACTCTCTCGCGTGTTAAGTCACCGAGAACTTAATATACACACATATATACACGAATTCGAACGAATTGCTGTCCAATTTCTGCCTCGAATCTTACTCAAAACACGTTTCTAAGGATCTTTCTTGATTACCCAGTCTATAATCTTCATAATCAAGGTTGAAAATGTAAGATTTGATCGAGTTTTGAGGTTTTTGAGTTTGAAAAAATTCGAATTTTTGATCTAAAAATCCGAACAATTGGTTGTGATTCTGTAAAAACTAAAATTAAATGTGTGTTTGTATTACAATCAAGATCCTTGTCTGAATTTTTCATAATTTTTGATAGAGATTTTGATTTTTCGAATTTTTTAATTATTAATTAATTCGAATTTTGTAATTTAATTGGGCTAAATTGTTGAATTTTGCAGATTTACTAATTTTAATCCCTGATTTGCAATGGCTGGTGCTTATAATAATTTTGAACTTGTGAATCACAATTATATTGGATACTTTAATCCCGAGGATTGCCCAGTGGATCGGTTCAAGTCCTGGATAAAGTTTCTAAATGAGCAAAATCTCTGTAGTCACTCTATAACTGCAAATGTTCCAATGAAATTTGGTCCACTCAAATTAATGTGTACTACAGCTGTCTCAGATGAAAGATCGTTTTCATTCGATTTTAATGGCCAGACATATACAGTGGATGATCTGTCTTCAATGCTGCTCTGGGACTTCCTACTGAACGATTTGCTGAATTGCCTTCAAATGATGAGTTGACTCAATTTTTCACAAATATCAACTATCATGGTCAACTGAATCTGAAACGACCACTCAAAAGCAATCTTGTTCAAGAATGGAATATCTTCTTCGAGATCATAGCAAAGGTGTTTGCTAATTCTACAAAGAGCAACAATACTGTCATCACAGGTATGTTACAGTCAATTGGTTTCGCTATTGCTCACAATAGAAGAATCAATTTTGGCAGTTTGATATGGCCTATTCTGCTGAATCGATTGAAGAAGGCTACAAAGAACTTTGGAAAAGGTAAACCGGTTAAGTGTCATTATCCTCGATTTTTGACACTAATTTTTAATCATCTAATGCCTAAGGATCAACCTGCTCCGTTTTCAAATGATCGAATTCAATGGTCTGGTAAACCAAACAAGAAGTTCTACACTAGGCTGGACACTTCTAAGGTCTTGTTGCATGTTCCTATAGTCATAACACCTTATATGTCTACATACATACATTTGCCAAATGTCATGCCACAGCCAGATGCTGTGGTACCTTTAGTTCAACAAGCTCCACAGCCTGAAGCAGAACAAGTTCCAGTACCTCAACCTGATTCTGAACCCTTGAATGTGCTTGAACATCAACTTCCAGTGGATCAACACGCTCAGAATGAAGATGATGTACATGTCAATGATCAGGTATTTGACTCAACTCCACTACAATCTCAATATCTTTCTAGTAGTCAAATGATTGTGAGAAGTGACCAAGGGGTTGTAGATCCACAACCTTTATCCCAGGTCAATGCACCAAACACTGATCCTAAATTCTCCAAACACTATCGTAGAAAGAAATTGTCATTCAAAAGAGCTATTCCCAGTAGTGATAGTGTGAGTGAAACAAGTTTGCCATCTCAAAAGAAAAGTAAAACCATGTCAAAGGCAATCTTAAACCCATTCATTCCTTCAAGCTCACCCCTGTTACTCACAATGGGTGAAGATATTTTCGCAAATGAAGCTGAAAACATTGTTATGCAAGTGGAGCAAGTTACAGTGCCTGCCATTGTTACGGCAGAAGAACCTTCACAGGTTGATCGGGATTTGCGAAATCCCATTGCACCACCACTGACCTTCCAAGAGGAGGCTAGGGTGATCTCCAGTGCAGGTACAATGGATGCAGCTAAGGATAATGAGAGGAGTGATGTGAGAATTACTTCAAATCTGAGTGAAACACCAGCACGTGAGGTGAGTGATACTCAGAGAGCTATTGAAGTGAGAGCACACAATGACACATACACTTTATCTCTCATTACTCAACTCAATCAGATGAAAGAAAGTCTTGCTCAAGCTGAAGAGGACAACAAAAACTTGAGGTTTGATATGGACAACATGAGAACTATCTTCAACAACAAAATCAATGCACTTAAACTCTCTCAACAACAAGCAGTTGAAGACTCTGGAGAAGTCACAGTGGCTCAAGATCTTATTATCTCATCTATGGCTAATCAAATTGAAGATCTTCAGAACAACATAAATGAAAATCATTTAACCACTGAACATCGTCTCAGTCAGATTGAAAAGCAAAGTGATGATCAAGCAAAGGGGTTAAGACATTTATATAATATCATCAGCAGAACTCACTCACTTACAACAGAAGAGAAGAAATTCTTCGGAAGTAGTGATGAAAGTGACCCTGGAGCTGGAACAAGTCACAAGACTGTAGAGGATTCCTCAACTAAGGGGGAGAAATCTAGAGGGGGACCAAGTGCAAGTGCAAGTAAAGAAAAATTTGAAGATAGGAGTGAAGGGAAGAAGACAACTCATCAAGCAGCAACAGAACAGGAAGATGATGATGTAGAAGGTTTTTACTATACAGGTGAACCTGATATTGATCTGTTTGCTGACTTATAGTTTCCTGATGTTGGTGAAGAATTTGAAGAACCAGATCTCAGTTTTTGGGATGATGAAGAGCAAATAATTCCTGATTCTGTTGAAACACAACAGATGAATTTTGAAGCAAACAAAGAACTCGAACAGAATGAAGCTAATCTGGCTATGAGAGAAGAAAGACTCAAGAAGACACTTGAACAGTTAGCTCATAATGAGAGACTTCAAAAGGCAGAACAGGAAGCACTTCAAAAGCAACATGCTCAGAAACTGGAAGCTAGGAAGATGTACATCAAGTACAAAAATGGTGATAAGTGGGAACGTGCTCAAAAGGTAATTGACTCACCACAAACTTCTGACTATGATGATCGTCGAATGATTGCTATCTTTGAAAGCTTTAAACAGAAGAACCCTATACGTGATATGTATTTGAAAGCTTTAAAGACAGAAATTGTGAGAATAACCACTGCATCTGATCCTAAGAATGGTGAGCTGCTTATCTTCGTTGAATGTCATAAGCTCGGATCTCACAAAGTATCGCTTCAGTTCTTCTATGATAGATCTCTGTCAGAGCTTTGGGTGTTGAGACCAAAAGTAAGAACATCTTCTGAACTAGGCATACTGCTTCATGAAAAGTTTCAAGAGTTTGCTGAAAGAGCTGGTCCTGAAGTTATAAGTGACCCTCCACAAGTTAAAATTCTCAAGGGAGAAGTCATTCATACTGTTAATCTTCAGACAGACGAATTGTATACACATCTTGCCAGACATTTGGTATATGTTGAATATGCTCTTCGGAATCATGGTTTTGCATCACAGGAAAAGATTGAAGCTGCAAATCATATTCGATCCTATGCTCAGACCAACATGAAGAAATACAAGCAGTATCAAGGTGAGTTAAGAAAGAAGCTTGGAATACCATTGGTCTATCCTACAGATGTGGCATCCAGAAGGGATTTACTTGTTGATTCAGAAATGATCAAGAATCTACCGGACATGGATGAACAAGAAGAAGGAGAAATCAATGAGAAAGAAAGTGGTAAATGAAGATTAGCTCTACAAGTTATATCATTAGAGCTTTGATAGAACAAGATAGGATAACTGTCTTATATGATCAGTCTAGAGGATCATCTATCTTGTATTTATCTTTTCTATTTGAATCTGGATAATGTTAATATAAACCAGAACTTTTACATTATTTACTTAGCATTTAAAGTGTTTTCTTTTACTTGTTTAATTGGGATTAGTTGAAGAATCCTCTAGGTATTTGCTTGTTATTGTGTAACAAACAAATAGGGGGAGATTGAAAGGCATATGACTCAGCCTATTTGTAGTTCGAGGATCCTAATCCAATTAAACTAGATTGTAATAAGTAAATAATATCAACTGTCACAGGAATCTCAAAAGATGATAACCGTCAGAAGAAAAATCAACAAGTCAATCTATAGTTTTGATGTTTTACACTGGAAGAAGATTCAGATATCTGATCAGGCCTCAAGGTAGCATTGAAACAAGTGGATTCATTTTTAAAGACAGAGATTTCTATTAGTGACAAGAAACAATTTCAGTACCGAATGATTGATGAGAGTGAAGAGTATAAAAGACCACAGTGTTAAAAGTCACGATGAAGAACAGAGATTGGAGTTAGTCGTTCATGAACCAGACAGTACATCGAACGTCAACATCATGCCAGTGTATGTTCCTTATTATAATTACGTGGTTTTCAGCGGAGTATTGACTATTAAAGAATTTATATTAATTCTATTTTAATTGATTAAGTCAAGTAATTAAGTTAATAAATAAATTAATTCTATCAGAATTAATATATTTGTTAAAGTGATTATTAGATTAATTAAATAAGAATTAATATGAAAAAGAATTAATTAGTTAAATGATTTTTGATAAGTCATTTAATTAATTATAAGCTGAAAAATATGATGATATAACTATCAAACTGATAGTTATACCGATAGTCATATTCAGTTAAATGGAGATAGTCATATTCAGTTAAATGGAGATAGTCATATTCAGTTAAATGGAGATAGTCATATTTCATTCATTTGGTAAGTCATACCGAATGTTATATTGACTATTTAAGTTATACCGAAAGTTATATTTAAGCTGGACAGTCATATTACATTGATTTGATAGTCATACCGATTGTCATATTAATGTAAAATGATTGTCATATCAGTTTAAATCAAGTAATATGACTATGGCTGTGTATATAAGGCAGAGGAATGCAGAAGATTAAAAAAAAAGTCGAACCAAGAACAAGAAAAATACACAGCAGCTGTTTTCTCTCTCTCTCAAGCTCAAGAACACCTTCAAATTTAATTCTGTAAATTCAAGTTCATCTCAGTTGTAATATCCTATCCATTGGAACTTGTTTACTTGTGATTCTTGTACTACTAGCGAATTAAGTTTCCTAGTTCACAAATTGATATCATGATTTTATTAACTAAATAAGCAAAGTTCATGTTGAATTTTCTAATTAGTTATTAATCACTTGATAATCATTTGGACTGATTTTGTAACACCCCTCAAGTTAATATATTGTTATATTCAACTTGAAATTTGTGTTATATTATTCCGCACAAAAATATTCGTTTAAGGCAAAATTATTTAACGAATAAATTTTGAGAAAATGGTATAGATTGTATTCAACCCCCCCTTCTACAATCTTAACGGACCTAACAAACATGCGTAGTCTTCCTACTTTTCTTTTTAAGCAAGCCACGCAATAATAACATGCGTATTCTTTATTTCTTTATTTTTTTAAAAGTGAGCCACGCATTATAGTAATGCGTATACATAGATTCTTTATTATATATATATATATATATATATATATATATATTACGTATTATAGCAATGCGTGTACCATAGAAAGTTTTCCTGCGGACCCAAAAGAAGCAGGTTAGTTTTTTGTACTGTACGCATTTTTGTGATGCGTATAACTTCTTTTTTTAAAAAAAACTAAAGAGCACGCATGTTGGACATGCGTGTTCAACCCTGAAAATGAATGCGCAAGTCCAACATGCGTATTCGGCGGGTATTTTGGTCGGTCTTTATCGCCTGCAGGTATTTTGGATAGTAGGTTCCGAAAAATGGTGTATTTTGATCATTTTTTCTTTATGAATTGGGTATCACAATTTATTTTTTATTTTTTATTTACATGGTTGCTAAATGCAAATCAACTTTACTTTATACAGACTAGTATATTACTCTTATATCCTTCATCCATATTAAATGAATGCAAACCTAATAAATGCTTCGGCGTGAAACTTTAGTAGATGTTTATTTATTTCATGCGGGTAACAAACCTAATAAATGTTTCAGCGTGAAATCCTAGTAGATGTTTATTGATTTCATGCGTGTAACACAGTAACACATAAGAATACAAACTATATATATCATACAGACTAGTGTTATTATAATTTTAATTTTTGAAAAATATTAATTCATTTATGAGTAATTATAAGATGTGTTGTACTTAAACTTTTAAAAATAAATTTATATATTTTAAAATACAAATTATATATGTTATGTTATTAAGAATTCTTATTTTTATTTAGCAAAAAAAAGAATTCTTATTTTTAAATAGTTTAATACAATTATGAGTCATTATTTTAAAATTAATTTTTTATATTTTAAAATTCAAATTACATTTATTATTTTAGTAGTTTAGAACAAAATTTTTATATTTTAAAATTCAAACTACATACATCATTTTAGTATTTTAGAAACAAAATTGTATATTTAAATATTCAAATTATATATATCATGTTATTAATAAATTTTATTTTTAAATAGATTATTACAATTATGAGTCATTATAAGATGTAATACTTATTTTAATATTCTAGAAACAAACTTTTATTTTTTAAAATTCAACCTATATATATCATGTTATTAATAATTTTTATTTTAAATGAGTAATTACATATATTAAACACATGACAAGAACATTTAATATACACACAATAAAAAACATTAATAATTATCTTCCAATGAAAATGATTTTGGGTGTATCATCTTCTCCCATTGAGAATATGAAAATGGTTAGTGACAAAGAATGATACAATGCTCTATTTATATACATATATTGGAATATGAAAATTTTAACTATTTATTTTAATAATTTTGATAATATAAATTAAATGTGTACATACATGAATATGAATGTAATATTAAGTACAATGTATATTTTAAATGAAAATATAAATGTATAATGTATATTTTAAATGAAATATGATTTTGATAAAGTAAAATATAAATGATGAGAAATAAGTTAAATGTATATTAATAAATAGAGTTAATTGCAAAAAAGTGGTCAGATTTTACACTCATTTTCAGAAAAATGGCCATACTTTCAATTTTGCAAAATGGTGGCCAGACTTGCCTTTTTCCTTTCGAAAAAGTGGCTGGAGACGATTTTCGGCTTATTTGGCAGGGGTAAAATGGGAAAATATGTTATTTTACTAAAAATAAATGCTAAAAATCACAAAAATTATCAAAAAAATCCCCAAATTAATATGTGTCACCATATGATTGGTTATATTCGTAATAATAATAATAATGCCCCTCATGCATGCACATAAATTGACTAATTAAATCTTGACAACTCATATTTGTGGATTTTTTTTGGTGAATTGATGTATATACATGGGGGGCATTATTATTATTATTACGAATATAACCAATCATATGGTGACACATATTAACTTTGGGATTTTTGTGGACAATTTTTGGGATTTCTAGTATTTTTTCCCCATTTTACCCTTGCCAAAAAGTTAAAAATCGTCTGCAGCCACCTTTTTGAAAGGAAAAAGGCAAGTCTGGCCATCATTTTGCAAAACTGAAAGTCTGACCATTTTTTTGAAAATGAGTGTAATATCTGGCCACCACTTTGAAATTTACTCTAATAAATACAATGTTAAAGAAATGAATGATGAGAAAAATAAAATGATTATACAATGCACAGAAAACAAGGTATACATGCACATAAAACTAGGTTATACGTAGAGTTTATTCAAAAAAGTAGAAAGGACAATAGAAGGACAATAGAGTAACTTTTGTAAATTACATTGAGTAATTTAATTTACATTTAGCAACACTTTATTTATTGGTATCCCATCAGGTTATTTTTATCATTTTTAACTAGTTACATGGATATTTTTATCATTTTTCCCTTAAACCGTACTTAAAAATTTGAATTCAATCAAACCCTCGATTCAGTCATTTCGAGTTCCCAAAACCCAATCCACACCAGGAAATCGGTGCGTAGAAGAAAAAAATCTCCTCCTTGTTTCAATTACTACATATTTGTATGTATAATCATTTGGTGTAGTGTGCAGATTGAAACTATTATTTACGATGGATGATGTTAAACCCCAGGAGGAAGAGTTAGAGATAGAGAGTGATTCTTTTATAGATGACGATGACGATCACAATTACAGTGATAATGATGATGATTCTAAGGTAATCAAATCAGTTCTTATGTATATCCCCCATTGTCTTTGTTTTTATGCTTATATTTTGTGGATACATACATACATACATAAATTGTTTCTTTATATAAATACTTACTTCCAGATGGAAACTTATACTCTAAACATGTTATCAACATATAATAACACTCGTCATCGTCGTATGTGTATTATTTCGAAATAGCCCCAGGAACCTTTGACCGAGGAAGAAATAGAAGAGTTAATAGGGGAGCTTTTGGAAGTTGAGAGCAAGGTATTAATCCCCCCCCCTTGGGTTTTACTCTTTCGGTGTTTCCCTTTATTGTCCTCACTTTCTCGGCCTTTAGGCTGCGGAGGCCCAAGAATCATTAGAAGACGAGGCACTTGCAATAGTAGAGGCTCAAGTTAGGGAAGAACTCGCACAGTCATATCAAGGGGAACAAGTGAGTTTTTCAACCCCCCTGGGTTAATCCCAAAACATTTTCCTCATGCTCATTGCTAACATATGGATTATCATTATAGCTGGACAAGGCTGTTAGAGATGAAATGGAAGCTCTTAAACAAGAGTGGGAAACTGTTCTTGACGATCTTGAAACTGATTCTGCTCACTTATTGGTATGCTTCTCATTGTCAGTGCTATTAACTTTCCATTTTTTTTATTATTTGTTTTCATTTTGACACAACAGTAGGTGACGTTCCATTAACTCGCTAAAGTTCTTGGTTCATTTGAATCTAGAGACAAGCTATGTTGTGATTGATATTGGATATGGTTTCCCTATATATACGTGTGTAATGAAAATACTTTTGCACGCTATTATGGTTGTTCCTGTCGGGGTAGTAATGACTCATTTCAGTGTAGGATTTTGGCTGTGTCAGTCCTGATAACTCACATGGAACATGTACTGTTTTCTTTGTGTTAGGTCACTTAAAAATATAAACTAGTATCTCCATGTTAGATGCTGAATTTCAAGGGAACTACTAGGATTAGCTTTTATGTGTGTGTATGTTGCTCGGACTCCGAATTTCTGAAAATTGGCAACACGAGGAACTACAAATGGTTCTTAGTTAGAGCATCTCCAACCCTCCAAAACCCTTAGGTAAAATTGGATAATTGATACCATAAATAAAATTTATAGAGAATATGTAAAAAAAAATCCACTCCAACCACACATTACTGTTGTCTAAAAATTTAGCCAACCTCGTGATGTTGGCTATATTTGTCGAACCTCTAAAGACCTGTAAGAAGATTCCACATCATCTATTACCATAATAAAATAATACATTCTATTTATAACAACTTGAAATAATAATAACATACCATTTTTAAAATATAGCCAAACATTATAGCCAGTACCATTGGAGCACAATGCCTTACAGGTTCAGTAAATTTTACATAATCAGTATTTTATATCATTTTAGCCAACCAATTTAGCCAACACCATTGGAGATGCTCTTAAACTATATATATATATATATATATATATATATATATATATATATTGCCTTCAGAGTTCTGCTCATACATGGTCTTTCAGTTGGTCAAAGTCTTGAACATTTAGAGAGGGGGCAAGGTGTGCAGTTTGCGCACTAACTTAGCCTTGATATGACCTGGAATAAATGTCATGTCTGGATGGCCAACACTGTACAAAGGGACATCTCAGAACGCCTATACTGTTCTTGAATGTATTATAACTTATATGGGGGATTATCTTTCCTTTCTCTCTATATATATTTGTATTTTTGAAATTGCATGCATCATTTTTTTATTTTTTATTTTTGATTGAGAAGCAGATCATTTCCTGCCGACTAATTACGAATTACTTGCACCTTAAATTTTGTGTGCCCTTTATCTCTTCTTTACCCTATGAGGCCATATATCAAATCTGTTCAGCGTGCGAATTAAGAAATACGAGTTTTTTCTTTTCTTTAAAATTTGGGTCCCATGCATTAATAATTTCTAGACAGTCTGTCTGTGATAGTTAGGTTTTATATAATTATATATATAAGGTTTGAAGTATCTTTTTACGTTCTTTTGTGGATGGGCTATGCTTTCTTGCTACCAGTTTTATAAATGTTTCTTTGAACAGGAACAACTTGAGGGTGCTGGGATTGAACTCCCAAGCCTGTATAAATGGATTGAAAGTCAAGCTCCGAACAGTTGCAGTACAGAAACCTGGAAAAAGAGGACTCACTGGGTCGGTTCTCGAGTGACTGATGACGTTACCAAAATAGTAGCCGATGCCGAGAAGTATCTCCAGACCCAGAGGCCTGTAAGAAAGTAAGATAATTTGTGTTGGGATTTTATAGATAAAGGTACCTGTGAATATAAAGGATTTTGTGAACTAATATGTAATTTTTTTGATGTTGGCTATACGCAGAAAGCTAGGCAAAGTTCTGGAGGAGGGTGCCAGTGGTTTCTTGGAAAAGAAAATTTCAAGCAGTGATGGAATAGAAGGTTTGGAAAATACTTCAGATGTGGATTGGTCCTCTTTTAACAAAATCTTTTCATCATCAGCTAAAAGTACATTTGGGACAAGCCAATGGGCTTCTGTTTACCTGGCCAGTACTCCACAGCAAGCTGCCGAATTAGGAATAAATTTTCCTGGGGTGGATGAGGTGAAGTGTAATCTGTTTGCCCCATCATAAATTTTTTTGAATATATAATTTGAAGTATTTAACTGATCAATACTCATTTGTCTGCAGCGAACTTTCTGATTCATATCATGAACATCTCTTTTATCTGAAATTTGATCTGATAACTGTATACTGTCGTACGCTGTCACCCGGTCATGTTTGTAGGAGTAGGAGTGACACACTTAAGGATCTAAGTGTCAGATTCTCCAGTTCTAAAAATATTAGCTTGTTCAAGATAGGGATCTACTATTTTGCTCGTGTGTGGGCCTTTAGGGAGTCATTCATGTTTGACCCATATGTTCTTTTGAAGCCTAATATTTTTTCGTACATTCTTTCTGAAAAATATTTTATTCCCAGTAACTCAGATGCACTTATAACTATCAACTTTATAATATATGAATCATGATCAAGAATAATGTAGAGAAGTGGCTCAAACCCCTTTGCTTAATATATACTAGTCCTTGAGCTGCCATAGATCTTATTATGTATTGGATTGGTGGAGGTGAGGTTTCCAAGCTCAAGATGAATTGTCAAACTCGCCCACACCTGCCTCTATCTAGTGTCGTTTTGTCATGGGTGTGACAGCCAACTTAAATAGTCCCTGGTAAGTAGGTCATGATTTGTTCCTTCTTACAAGTACTAACAAAATCACTTTTTCTTACAGGTGGAGGAAATCGATGATCTTGAAGGAAGCTCTGATTTTCTGGTATCTGATGCTATAGTTCATGAAGATAAAAATCTTACTGCAGAACAGAGGAATAAATATAGAAAGGTCTGTATATCTGAGAAATATTTTCAAGAATAATTAATTAATGAATATCTTCATAAAGTGCTTTCATATTGGCATTTTTTAAAATGATCAGGTTAGTACTGCATACAATTGGTGCAAGTAAGATAAGACATGTAGTCAATTTTTTGTTACAGCTTTCTGGGCAATTTATCAGTCATTTATTGATGATTACATGGTGGGGCTAAAATGCTAATTGAGCACTGGGCTGACTGTGTAGCCTGCCTTCTTACTCTTGTATGAATAGGAGTAGTGTTTTTTTTTTTTTTTGAGGGATGTAGGTTCATTGTACTGTTGCTTGAATTCGTGGAATATTAAGTCTCTGTGCTTTACAGAAGTGGAAGTTCTATTTATTAGAGGTTATAGAATCACAAATATTGAGATCTTCTTTTAGATGAGTAAAACACTTATTGCTTTGACATACAAAGTTCTTACAATGCTAGATTGTCTAGATTTCACTCATTTCCATTTTCTTCGGCACAAGATATGATTATTTTTGTAGTGATTCCCATAATTTCCTCTCGTCATTTAGAAGGTGGTTTTGTAGTCTACCTCTGCCTACTTTTAAATTTATATATGTCTAGAACCTAATGTTTTTTCAAACAATACCCATCATTTGATGTTTAGGTATGAACCGTTTCTTTACCTTTGCCTACTACAACGTTAGATCTGCTGTTCTTTAGATTTTTGCATCAAGGTTAAAGGGAACAAGTTGTGTTGACCTAGTGGTTAGGTATCCAACTCATGACTAGAGAGGTAAGGCTGCGTACATCATACCTCCTCTGAGCCTGCTCTAAGTGGGATCACTGGGAATGTCGTTTTCCCCTTTCCCTTTTTCATGAAGGTAAATTGATCTCAAAGTATCATCTATGAAGGGGAATAAGATTTATTTTATTTAAATTTTTTTAAGTGGAAACTCTTCACTAATTTAGGAAAAAAACATCATCTCACTATAGTGATTCCTATTACTAATAGTAACCCATAAGAAAAAACAAAAAGCACTTCCCTCCCGTCCTGAATCCCCCTATTTTCTTCCAGTTTTCCATTCATTAGAGCCCACATTAAATGCTGTTTTCCTTATTGCTTGTATAATTAGAATATATTTGAATCTTTTTGCCTTCCGTTGCCTATGATGTTGTTGTATAACAACTCATATTTCAGCAGCCATTTGGATAAAATGTAGCGCGGCATTATATGAGTGTACCAGAACTGTTCTGTCATTAAACTAGAACTACAGTGAATAACTCCTGGATATGCGGTATGATCTATTTATAATGTTGGGATACATAATATTAAGACTACGCCAAACATTTAAGCAGCAGAGAATCTGAATTCACAAACAGTTGGGAATTTTTTTATTTGGTATATGTTTGATCTGTGTGATTTTAATATTTCTGTTTAACTTGTGTGTGTGTGTATGTGTAGAATTCCTGGAAGGATGCATTATTTATGCTTTGTATTGACAGGTCAAAGAGGAAGATGATATTGATGTAGATCGGAAACTTCAGTTGCGTCTAAAACGAAGGAGACAGAGAAACAGATCCAAACAGGTATTATTTTGAGCCGAGAGTTTCGAAATTCCTAGTCATTGTTTTGTATTACCTGTCCTGTCCTGTCCATTATAAAGCTTATACAGACTTTTTAGTTTCTTACCTTCTTCAAAACGATTGTATTCTATTTATTTTCCCAAAGTTTAGATGCAGTTGGTTGGTAGTGTTGTGGTGTTAAGTAAAATACAGCCTCTCAACTTAAGAGATATAACTGTTCTAAATTCTATAGTAGGTATTATTGTTGTCAAAAATTTAATCAGCCAGAATTTTTAACACAACAGTCTCCAGTCTTAAACTATATATTCCATCTTAGAACCAATATATTCCAGAATTATAGTTCTCTCAAATCATGCCAGTTCAGTGACTGGAATAAATGGCTCATTAATCGAAAAGCTTATAACCTTGTGAAAAAGGAATGTACTGATATAGATAATGGAATATGAAGTATAGCATCACATGCCATGCTAGTGACTGCACTGAAGTACAATAATTTTTTGAAAAGAAACAGCACATTACAGTATCTCAAAATTATTGAGAGCCCTTGTTTGAGAATTTTCCTATGCAATTGATTTTTCATCACAAATTATTTTTTGGATGCAAACTTCAATCCCCTTTTCTTAGCCTTCCCAGAATCTGCCTTGACATCATAAACAAGTGTTCAGCATATGAGCATATAGTCCTCCTGTAGCCTCTCGTACCCTGTATTTTGGTGAATTAATTTTCTTCATAATGTCGTACACCTTCAATTTTCATCGGCCTATTTTTTTGAGGGGTTAGGGAGAGTAGGATATTTTCATTTTGCTTATACTTGTCACATATATACAGATATGCATTTTGTCATGGAGGATGTGTGCACACATGAAAACTGCATATTTGATCAATCGATATTATTTAAGCAAGTGACTAAGGGGAAGAGGGAGAAAAGACGTTTTGTTTTATCTTTGTACTTCTCCATCTGACCTGAATGTCCTTCCTATTTCTCTCTGTATGAGTCCAGTCTCTGGAGACTAGACCAACCGAAGCTTAACAAAAAAGTATTTTACAAGCTGTGTGACTGTCAGTTCATCTATAGTTCTGTCTTCAAGTGTGATTTTTTATATGGCATAGGATGTTCTGTGTATATTCCCGTGCAATTTCTGTGGTCCTAATTCTACTTTTATTTTTTATTTTTTTTGATTTTCTGATTTTCTTGATTGATTATTTAGGAGGCTCTTCCAAAAAAGGAGCCCTCTTGTAATGGACTGCTCGAGAGTAATGTAGATGATTTCGAGACCCTTCAGCCTGCTTCGCTGGAGAACTTTATGAAGGTTTTATGTTACTAGTGAAAATTCAGAAATTTCTTGTAGAACATCTTTGCTTAATGTGAATGGAGCCAGAGGTTCTAAGTGTTCACGTGACAGTGACGAACTGTGCTCTGAGCCTCTGGTTCACTTAAGGCTGATGGTGTAAGTAATATGTTCAATGAACAAAATCTGCAGGGAGATGAATGTTGTAGCGGTCTCGTTAGTGGCCATGTCATGCAGAGTTCAAAAGGGGACTTTCAGTGCACTGCTTGCCATAAAGTAGCTACTGAAGTGCACCCACATCCTCTTTTGGATGTAATCATATGTAGGGATTGTAGATCACTACTCGAAGCAAAGATTTGTGTGAAGGTATGAATCTAATGTTATTGAATATTTCATTTATAAAAAATAATAATATTTCATTAAAAAGGTTTTAGAAATAGAGGTATAACAAAGTTCATGTGATGCAATGCCATATAGTTGCTATCTATTATATGATTCGTAGAGCATGCAACCCCTGAGGGTTCTTTGTGGTGCTAACCTGAGACAAATAACCGAAACCACGTTGTTTCTTCTTATCTACACGTCTTGTTTTTGTTCTTCAGATTTATGGATGCCAGTAATTTTATGAAATAATTGGTTTCTGTGGCAAAACCCCTGTGAACACAGACCCTTTTTTTCTATCCAAAATTGGGTCAAGGTATTCACAGGAGTTTACCGAGTTTTAACTTTTGCCTCGGGCAAGTCTCACATGCCATTTCAAGGGCATTATTCACTATCTTACATGTTAATATAATATATTATTAAGTAATTATGTGAAAGACATGTTTGCCAGTCACTGAATTTCCTTCAATACAAAAGTAGCACGAAAAACCTACCTATTATGTAGATTTCAGAAATTTATGCTGTATTTACGTATTAACTATCTGTTATCTAATAAGTTGTCTGAGACTGGTTATACTTTGCCCTCTGTTATTTATCCAATAAATTGAAAAGAAATTGTTGATCTTGTTTTGCCGTTGTTGTTGATCTGAAAATAATCTTTGGTTATAATTGATTGTCTTAAACCATTATGCTACAAGTATTAGTGCTAGATTAATTAAATGAGAAGATTTAGTTTAATTATCCATTTGGTTCAGGTTTTAGGGTTTTCTTTTATTCCTTGCAATAAATGTGTTGTCTATGATAGGATCCCGAGTGCTCAGAGTGCTATTGTGAATGGTGTGGCCAGAAGAGTAACCTAATAGGTTGCAAGTCATGCAAATCATTGATCTGTTCCACATGTATCAAGAGAAACCTTGGGGAGAAGTGCTTGTTTGAAGCCAAGGAACTTGGTTGGACTTGTTGTTGTTGCTCTCCAAGTATCTTGCAGGAGCTGACTTCACAATTTAAAAAAGCTATTATGTCTAGTGATCTGATGGTTTCTAGCTCGGATAGTGATGAAGATGGCAATGCTGTAATCAGGTGCAGTAGTTTATCCTGCTAATTCTGAAACTAATATATCAACTTTTACATATGATAACACTGATTATCAAGGTGGTCTACAGTACCATAAATTTCCATGATTTCATCTCTGGCTAAATAATCATGGCTTGATGTGACAACTAAAACTACTTAATTTTCTTAAGAGCTTATGTCCTTTCGTTCGAAAAGCTTTTAAAGTACGTGTTTCTAATAATAGATAGTAAGCATAAATCTGAAAAATGTTTATTTTAATGAGAAAGCGACTGTTTAAATTTTAAAGCATTTATATTTTAAAAGCATTTATATTTTAAAGCATGCTTTATTGCCAGTATGATCTACCATAAATTAATACTTAATGCTTTGCCTTCTGAGTAGGCATGCGATCACACGCTCTTTACAACTGTGATGTTAAAGAGCTCCTTGTGATCTCATACTTTAGTTGGGACACGTGAAATGTGGGGTTTGGACACTTAAACTTTTTTCCCATCATCGTCTTTAGTTGGGACACATGGAATGTAGGGATGGGACACATAGAATATCTGGTGAACCATTAACGAAACTATTACTAGTACAACTACTACTACTGCGTACTAGTGTGCTGCCATCCCCTATAGAGTGTTTTCTGATTTGTTCCATTTAAACAGGGCTGTAAAATGATCCGGGTAGAACCGGACACCCCTTTGCTCAAGTATCGGATAGTTTTACTTTTATCGTGTCCAAGTTTGGGTCCGGGATCATTTTATTCGGATTAAACCGATTCTCAGATATTGAGATTTGGATCTGAACCGAATCTGAGCCAGTACCGTATTTTTTTTTCTATCTGGGTAGTTCGTGATCCATCGAATACGAGTCAAATATGATCCATTAACATTAGGTATCATTTTTATTTGAAATATATAAATATTCATTTATTCTAAAATAAATATTATTATAAAAACATAAGAATCACAAATTGAAAACTTAAATAAATGATCTTGATGATAAATAATTGGGTGGACAACTCCTATTTTATGAAAATTTAAAGTTAAATGATAGTAAGAAATTGTAATATGCTTTTTACTTAGAAATGTAATGAACTAAAAATATAATTTATATTTGGGTTTTTTGAACCGAATACGGATCATGAATCATATTTCGGTAATATCATTTTATTAAGAATAATATGAGACTTAATTTGAGCGGGTATATTAGTACTCATATCCGGGATCATATTGTTAGGTTAGAGAACTTTACACAATCCGAGATTCACAAACCTCCAATACAGAGCACATACACAACCAATCGATTAGTTGACAAGATCCACTAATGCGCGGTCAAATACTATTTAAGTATCACTTCTACTTCTATCAGCAATAAGTAAAAGCAAAACAAGAACACACACAATATATAACGTGGAAACACCCACGTCCCAACTCGTACTTGTATTAATCAAAACAGTTATTAATAATACATCAAAATAATAACACCTTAACGGTGTCCCAACCCGATACTTGAGCCGACAATGCTCAAGCATCTCTCAAACAATACTTAAGACTACATCTCTTAAGATTTCACCACATCAAACAAATACAATATGACTATGTATATATAGCCATCCAAAACTTAGCCACCAAGACTTACCATACTTGTTATACAAGCCTTCTAATTCTTGACACCTAATTACCCAACTTAGTGATCAAGACATACCATCTATAATAATTGTCTACGCATACAATTATTATCTTACCAATATATATCTTAAACCACCCAAGCCCATAACATCATATTGGGTTGAAACCAAACAATCCTCCCCTTTAACCCAATACCCATATCGGATTGAACGGTAACCATCAAACCATCGACGTCCATTCGCCAACGCCTCCCCTCGAACAAGAACCTCCTCTTATTCTTCCAATCATTGAGTGTCGCTAAAACCCGTATAGTGACCCTCCAAACCATCCACCGTTCTTTACCATAACGATGTATCAATCTACGAAATTACGTGCATCAACCACCACGAGTGCTCTTCCACATGTTGAGTCACCCGATCCTTGCTTTCAGAATTCTTCGGCCTCCTGAAGAAAATCACTAGTATCATCCAAATAGTTTACCTGGTTGATCAAGCCATTGAAATAATTGCGATGACCTCTTCCATCTTCTTCCATCTCGAGTCCGAACACAGGATTGATCCACGGTGCAATCCAACCGCCAAACCGCACGTAATTTTGTCTCTACATGCTTTAGCAGCAATCTCCTTGTCAGCAAATCCTTCATCATGCTCTGCCATACCAATTGAACCTCGAACTTTCCCTCAATCTCATCTATCACGAACCCGAACCTTGGCTCTGATACCACTTTTTAGGTTAGGGGACTTTACACAATCCGAGATTCACAAACCTCCAATACAGAGCACATACACAACCAATCGATTTGTTGACAAGATCCACTAATGCGCGGTCAAATACTATTCAAGTATCACTTCTACTTCTATCAACAATAAGTAAAAGCAAAACAAGAACACACACAATATATAACGTGGAAACACCCACGTCCCAACTCGTATTATTAATCAAAACAGTTATTAATAATACATCAAAACAATAACACCTTAACGGTGTCCCAACCTGATACTTAAGCCAACAATTCTCAAGCATCTCCCAAACAATACTTAAGATTACATCTTTTAAGCTTTCACCACATCAAACAAATACAATATGACTATGTATATGTAGCCATCCAAAACTTAGCCACCAAGACTTACCATACTTGTTCTACAAGTCTTACCATACTTGTTATACAAGTCTTTCAATTCTTGGCACCTAATTACCCAACTTAGTGAAAGACATACCATATATAATAATTGTCTACGCATACGATTATTATCTTACCAATACATATCTTAAACCACCCAAGCCGATAACATCATATTGGGTTGAAACCCCACACATATTTTATCCAGGCTTAATTTTTCCGTCAGATTTGGATCATTTATAAAACGAATTTGAGACTTGTATCATATTTTCGAACCGGATATAAGCCGAGATGCCGAATAGTCCGGATCAATTTACGACCCTACATTTAAGGCTACTCCAACTTTCTGGCAACATGATAGTTAGACCAACACATTCTGTCTCGGACCTTTGACGGCAGGAACATTTTGATGAGGTGTAAGGCCCAAAATGATTGTATGTGAAGAGTTTATAATTACTTTAAGAAAAATTTGAAAAACTATTAGGGTTTCTACTAAAGTAATCAAATTATTTTTGTTAAAAGAAATACATAAATTTTTTATCATGCTTTTCGTAGAGCAAGAAACCATTCATGATTTGATTAAGAAAAAGACAACATTAACATCATGTTTTAAAAATAAATAAATTAGAATGTGATTGAATTTTTGCTTTTGCATATAAATATCATGATGAAATTCATAAGCAATTACAAGCTTGTGTAAAACCCTTTAAAAAAATAAAATATGTTGTTTTAAAAAAGTTATTAGTAAAAATATTTTAAATCAAATATTATTGCTAAAATACATCATTTCTGCAGCTAATTGTATGTATATAATGTTTATATTAAATTATGTGTATGCATGAGTATGGCAAGCAAACTAGTACCTAGAAGTAAATCCCATTATGGCAATTTTAGTGACTATAAAACAATTAAGTACGCTTAGCTATTTGAATATTGTTGGCTTAGAGTATAATTTAGGGGGTGATGATATGAAGCAAACCTTTATGATCAATTTAGACTATGAGACTAGCTTTAACATTTGATTTTCTAGAAATTGCAACACCATGTTAGGGTTGTAAGGTTACGAGTTCTTTTTGGGTTCACGATCCACCATGTAAATGGGGTTTAAGCTTGCTTAAGGAAGGGTATTGAGCCAATGTATTTAAGTATTGCTAGCTTATACCCCGTGTGATGCATGTATGTATGTATGTATGTATGTATATATATGTGTATGTATATATATATGTATATATATAGGGTCACGCTCTATGGAGAACTACACTAAACTGAGAACCTGAGAACTCTAATAGGTTTAGTAGCGGAACGTTAAAATTCATGTGTTTGACTTCAAAATTCAGATGCATAACTTTTAAGTTCAGCAGTAGTTGAAAAAAGTAAGTTCAGTCGTAGAACTTTGTAGAAAAAGCAAGTTCGGTTGTAGAACTTTTAATGTCATGTGCATAACTTTGAAGTTTAGTAGCAGAACACTATATTTTTAGTACGAAACAAAATAGATTCTGCACTTAAACTCAGTGGTAAGTAAGTTCAGTTGTAGAACTTTGTAGAAGAAGCAAGTTCATTTGTAGAAATTATAATTTCGTGTGCATAACTTTGAATTCAGGCTTTTAAGTTTAGCAGCAGAATGTTTGTTAAAAAAATAAGTTCATTTGTAGAACTTTGTAGGAAAAGCAAGTTCAGTTGTAGAACTTTTAATTTCATATGCATAAACTTTGAAATTCAGTAGCAGAACACTATATTTTTAATACGAAACAAAATAGATTTGCAGTAGAACTCAATGGTAAGTAAGTTCAGTTGTAGAACTTTGTAGAAGAAGCAAGTTCAATTGTAGAAATTTTAATTTCATGTGCATAATTTTGAAATTCAATAGCAGGATACTATATTTTTATTACGAAACAAAATAGGTTCTGCAGTAGGATCCAATGGTTCTCCAGTTCTCATTTAGATAATGGTTCTCATTTGAATCAACCCCTATATGATAGGGGTCTACTCTAATAGAAACCAATCTTAAACTGGAAACTAGAAACTAAATAAAAAATTTCTTAAATCGTGTCGAAATATAGCACATATGCTATTTCTTAAATTTTCAAATATTATATATATATATATATTTTTATTATATATAGATACTTGCATATGGTGTCCGCCTTGTCCGTCATGACGTCATGACCCTCTACCAGCGACGTGTCGTCTTTGCGCCATATGGTACTCAGGCTTTATTTTATAAAAAAAAGAATAATAACTTGTGCATCGCATGGGCTATAAGCTAGTAATATGTTAACAGTAAACACATAAAATATTGTTTAATAAAAATATTATTAAAGACTAAATATATATAATCGAGGTACAATACAACAGTATTTTGTAGAACAATTTAAAAGATGTTATTTTATAAAATGTATTAGATCTTTCGTAAGAAAATTAGCAAATGTGATATGTTAAATATTAGATTATGTTGTTATCGATTTGTAAAATCTATTGTTTAGTAAGAAAGAACTGTCGTTTTAAAGAAAGATCAATGTCTAATTGTCTATTGTTCTATAAATAAATTCTTCTATAAAAATATCATTTTGTAAAAATTTTGAGCATAATAATATTGAAGTAAATGTGTTTTATATAATATTTGAAGTCTTCAGCAAATATTAAAATACGTATATCTTTAAAAGAGTACTTCCTCAGTCCCACAAATACTGGCCACCTGCTTTTCGTCACGCATTTTTAGGTGCAAATAAAATATAGTTCCAAATTTTTTTTTTTCAAATTTTTTTTCTGAATAAAAGTTTAAGATCTAAATCATTATTCAAAAAAAATTATGGAACTATATTTTATTTGCACCTAAAAATGCGTGTCAAAAAGTACGTGGCCAATATTAGTGGGACGGAGTGAGTATTATTTAGTAGGCAGGTTTAGTGTTTTTATAAAATTATAGCTGTGATTTTCAATGTAAAATTTTAAAATTAACATGCTGTATGTTTGTCAAACTAATAAATGAAACAAATCTGGATGACTGCATGTGAATATGATTAGCAGTTATTACATTTTCCCATGTGTAGACCTTACATGCCTTTGATCAACTTTCAATCTAGCGGATGTAATTAATTTACACGGTTACTCGAATAACTCAGTTAAGTTGTTACTCCCTGAACCTAAGCCTGTGTCTATATATATATGTTGAACCAAATTTAATACCCTTGCCATGTAGGCTTACATTCTATTAGTTGTCATTTAGAAAAGAGACACATTATTTATTTGTTAAGATTTGAACAACCTTGGGTTCAATACTTGAAAATCATCAAAAAATAGCATAACATTTACATAGTAATATATCGTGACAACATTAAAACTGGTAGAACTTTTGTAGTGGATTAGAAATAGTAATATTTTGTAAAATATCTGCTGAGAACTATGAATTCTAAAGTGAAATATTAAGTACTTTTGGCGTTTTCAGGGTATAGTTGCAATATAATGGTACAAAAGAGCAGTAAATCGGGATTTATGTAGAGATACAGAGATGAAGTAGAGAACTATGAGAGGAATAATGGAATATAGAGAGAACTTTGAGAATTGTTGATAGAGATATAGCTTGGGAAAAAGATAGGCTAGAGCAAATGGTATGCAGAGAATGAGAGAGTGCTAGAAAGTAGAAACGATCCACTTTCATTACTAAGTATGAAAAGGCACCCTTGTCTTCGTACTGGAATACTACTGCCTATCTTTTTTCTTAATACCACTGATATAGTAAGACTACTGCAAGCCTGACAGTCCTTTTTCCTTCAGTTCAACCATGTCTTCATATCTTGTGTTCCATAGCACTCTTCACATCCCCCTTCTTGCGCATCCTGGACAAGGCATCCGCTACAATATTTTCCCTTCCCATTGCATACAATACAGTATCGCTTTATCCCTTTAGCTTATTTCTTTTGCAATAAATTGTTGACTTTCTGCTCCCTTGGAACTTTAATGCCCAATGGTCATTTTTGTTAAGAAGTACTTGTGCATGAGAAAAGGAGCTATATATGAGTATTGAATATGATTTCAGGCTTAAAGTCGAACATGTTTTCTTATCAGATCGAGTCGAGCAGAGGTTATTGAATTTGAAGCGGAGCTTCTTAGTTCTTATGTAGCACGTTTATAGCTCTAAGCAGTAATAGTGACAACCAAAAACCGCTCGGTAATAGTGACAACCAAAAACCTCTCTTACGCTTGTTATATATTGGATATAAATGTAGGGGATAGGGCCGGTCTCTTTTCGCTATGTAATAGTCATTATTAGGTGTTAGTTATAACTTTGCTTTGTGTTGATTGTACCCTTCAGTGTAGTGTCGTGGTTTTATTGTACAGATTCTGACATTCATAGTGTCTTATGTTCATGCCTTTCTGAACTTCTTCACTTTCTTAAAGTCATGCAATTTTCCAAATGTTTTGCAGCTTCTAGTTAATGTATATAATTATTTTTAAATATTTCATGACTTTCCAAGAATTTTTTTCATGAACCATTAGTCAATACAGAAATAACCTCTATACGCTTTGGGGTATGAGCAAGATATATGTGCATCTTACACTCCCATCACAGCCAAACCCTACATCTGAGTGGACGTACATGATAGGCTTGGTTTGATTTATTGTGAAGGTATATCTTTATTTTAATATAGCAGTAGTAGGACAATTTTCTAAACACTGGCATGCAACCCCTTGATATTTCAATACATTCCTTTTTTTCGAAAGAATGGAAGTGAATAGTTTTGAGATAAAAAGGTGCAGTTTTTGTGAGTTCAGCCCTTACTGCAAGTTATATTGGATTTGTTAATTTGTTGTAATCAACTCGAGTTTACGCACATCATAAACTTAATCACATTGCACACCCAATGTCACCATTATTAATAATTTTCATTTAGCATAGAGGAAAGGGAGATACTGAAGAGAAAGATATGTATTAAAGCAAGTATCAAAAATATACATGTAGATGAATATGGCATCCTTCAACTGAAAATAGAAATTTGGTAGTGTATGTTCTTATTCCATTTTTACACATCATTATGCAAAACATAAAACAAACATAAGCAATATTAAACGTCAAAACATACGAAAGACTAAGTATAAGAAAATATGTAAGCTGCGTGCAATCTGTTAGTGTCATGTGATGAGCATATTTCATTCTTTTCACACCTCACATTCAGGTCTGCCATCACGAGATTTTTTTTTGACTCCTTTTTATTGTACTACTAATTATGTTCCTTGTTTTATTTTCCCCAGGAAAAGAAGAAAGAAGAGAATTCGCAGGATCATCGATGACACTGAATTAGGAGAAGAGACCAAAATGAAAATAGCAATCGAAAAGGTATATTTTGTTAATTATTATCAATCATGTGACAGTTTTCTTACAGTTTTGTTGAAAGTGCAGGAACGTCAAGATCGTCTTAATTCTTTGAAAGCTCAATTCTCTTCAAAATCCAAATTAGCAAGTTCTGTGGGTTTTAGTGTAGATGTATCTGAAACTTGTGCTGCCGATGTTCTTGGAGATGCTTTTACAGGTTATGTAGTGAATGTTGTGAGGGAGGAAGGGGAAGAGGCAGTGAGGATTCCCCCAAGTATTTCAAGCAAGCTGAAAGTGCATCAGGTTATGTTTGTGTGTGCGTGTGATAGTGGTACTAAAGCTGAATCATGTCACAGTGCTTAATCTAGTATAATTTACTCTAAATGAGTCGGTCCCTATAGCTCTTATTTGTGGGTTTGGAGTTATTAAGCATTTTGTACCCTAAAAGTGAGAGCTACTGAGTTTGAGTTATCTTAATGTTTCTTAAACAAATGTAAGTAAAATACTCTGGTTAGGCTTGGTTGGAATTTTTGCACCCGAAGTTCCAGAGACCTCCTAGATAGTGATACTTGATGTTTAAATGTGTTTTTGTCTACCAAGCATACTAGAATATACCAGGATCAAAATGGAAACTTATAAATATTAATTGCAACTTTTGATATGTTGGGAATATCTTATGATAATCATCCGCGTTTAACAACTAATTTAACCTTTCGAATATGTATATGGGCAAAGGTAGAAGAGAATTAGTAGAATTTTTGAGGAGAAACATACCCTTCCTTTTCAAATTACTAGTGAAAAAACTCTGAAAAGCCAAAAAGGGTGCATATTAGTTTAATGCGTTGGTTTGTAATATTTTAAACACCCGATATGCAAATAGTCTGAAACGAATAGAAGTGAATAAACAAGAACACACAAGTTTTGTGTAGTTAGACCTGGCGGTCGTAGTTCACAAGTAGAGGCAACTTTTTTGGCTGTATTTGTTCACAGGAAATGAAAAAACTTTGATGAAGGTAGAGTGCAAAGATTACAATATCTTCACTCATTCTTAACCCCTCAGAATTGGCATACCCTTTGACACATATAAAACACTCTCACCACCAAAATAATTTAATAAGAGAACCTAAAGCCCATAGAAATAGCACAGCATATAAATTAACAACCCTTCGTGCACATAGAAAAACATCAATAGTGAATGCAAGTGACATGCTAACAAATGAAATTCCTATATCGTGGAATTGTATTTAAGTTAGTAGAAAGATTGTTAGTTACTTTTTCAGGATGTTGAATAGGAATTTCTTCCGTGTCAAATACAACATCTAAAATAATTTCTTTCTTTGTTTGCAAGAAAGTGGCTTTTGTTTGCAAATCTAGTAATTAAAGTTTTGTGTGAACTGTCTTGGAGGTACTTGTAATTCTAACTGTTCTTTGGTTGGGCGGGGTGGAATGGAGAAAAAAGAATGATTAATGTGATTGAAATTTGAGGTAAAACACAAAGAATGGAGCGGATAGTGAATAAAATGACTGAGTGCGAGTTTGTATGGATAAGTAGGTTTAGGTAAAATGATTGAGTGCGAGTTTGTATAGATAAGTAGGTTTAGGTTTTTTAGGTGTCAGTATATATTTGGTAACTCCAAACAGATTCGTTAGTATACACTTGTTGAATAGAATTGAGGAGTATCACAAACCTTTAAGGCTTTAACACCCAAGTTTTCTTCCCACTTTTAATTTTACTTTTTCCATTCCACTCTCACTGACCAAATGGATTCCAAAAGTTTAGAATTTGACAATCACGAGATAAGTGCAAGTTATCAGATGTTAATATATGATATGGTTGCACCTTCCAGCACTTCCTCTTATTTGTTACCTGTCAAATTTTAGTTGTAACCTTTTTTTTTTTTTTTTAACAAATGTTCTCTGGGATCTGTTTCTGCAGGTATCTGGAATAAGGTTTATGTGGGAAAATATCATTCAGTCGATTGGGAAAGCAAGGTCTGGGGATACAGGTCTTGGCTGCATTCTTGCCCATACCATGGGTCTTGGTAAAACTTTTCAGGTAGTCAAATAAATATGTACCCTTATATCTACAAAGTCTAGTAATTGTGCTTTTTTACTTTCTTCTTTTCAGGTAGTCAAATAAATATGTATCCTAGTGTCTACAAAGTACAAAGTTTAGTAATTGTGCATTTACTTTCTTCTATGTGTGTTTGTCTTGGCTGCTTACTTTTGGTGATTACATTGATTGAGAGCAAGCATTTAGTGGTGCAAATTACAGTTGAGTCCTATTTCAAGAAAACATGAAGTGGCAAACAATAGATGTTGCAGAGCAGTATATAATTATCCACCTTTTTTCCCATGTTCCCCTCCCCCATTATCTTGCAAGAAGATGTGCAACTTAATAGAAAGTGTATTATGCTTTATAGTTTTGTACAGCCTTTGATGACAATTTGTAGATACTACTAGTTCTGTTTTTTGGAAAACCTTGTAATCTTACTAGAAATGTTCTGAAATTCTTTCATAGTTTTTTTTTTTTGCTAAATGAAATTCTTTCATAGTTAATTGCTTATAAAATTTATATAAATGATTTAACTACTTTAGAGCAAACACAGGGTGTTGCACAAAAGAATAATCGTTTTAGCCATATTTCGTTTCACTTCATGTTATGATTAAAATGAATTGATCGAAAAGATGACTAATCGGTGTAGGTAGCAGGCTTAGTATCCGAGTACATCAATGCGGTGAAGGATCAGTTAGAGCATTGTCATCTCTACCCGTAGTTTTTTTTATCATTTTCAGTTGAAGATAGCTATTTTATCAGAAAAAAAAAGGTTTTGAAAGTATCTCCTGGACATAAAATATTAGAAATTAGTCTTATATAGAAACAGGCAAGATATCTATGTTTTGGTTGTATAAATGCCCTCTCAGTTTGAATTTTGCTGTCACTGAATTTTGTAATACATCTTAGGTACACTGAATTGGATACAAGTACTGGATTGGTCATTCAGATAACGAGTGATAATATGTCTGTACAATGTTTGCATAAAACGTGTGCTAACAATAATTCAGCATTAATATTAACGTAACTAGAAGTGTCCAAGATCATTGCAATCTATTTTCCAAGCTCAATTGCTTTGAAAGTCGGGTGCTTCTTTCCGCTTGAATGTAAAGGCGCCCTTTTTTAATTCAACTTTCTAGCTTGAATCTGTTTCCAATAGTCATTTATAGGCCCCATTCATTTTTATATCACTTTGCCTGTGCTGGCTTGATGCATATGTATCATGTTATTCATGTGTCAATAATTTATGTACCTAAATATTTAGGCATCATTGTTCAACATTTTAGGAATAATTGGCATCTGTGACCTGATATGCCACTTGGCCATTAATAATTATGAGCACTTCTCAGGTCATAACATTCCTATACTCTGCTATGAGAAGTGTGGATTTAGGATTGAATACAGCACTTATAGTCACGCCTGTAAATGTTCTACATAATTGGAGGCATGAGTTCATGAAATGGAGACCTTCAGAATTAAAGCCATTACGTGTATTTATGTTGGAAGATGTCACAAGGTTTCAGATCTCTATCTTTTTGCTTTTTTTGTTTACTTATCCAAGATCTATATGCATATCATTAATAACAACTAACAAGACCAACATTTTTGATGCATCTGATTGCTGTTTCTCTTTTTCTGATATGGCTATATAGGATATGCTAAATCTATAAAATGTGAGTATGTTGGAAGATATTGAATATATTGAGTTATACGAGGCTAATAATACATTTGATATAACTTTTCTGTATGAGTAAACAAGTCAAGGCAGTGCGTTTTGCAAGCACAAGAAACTTTTTATGTAAAAAGATTATATAAGAAATGGCGAACAGAAATATGATCCCATGGTAAAGCACAGCAAAATCGTTTGGGACAAGGAATGATATCTATTAGTATTTTTAATGGCAGGGCATGACTATTACCATCTCGGATGATCAATTATATTACATATTGATCTTGCACACTTTTTGATTTAGTTAAAAATGATAGATATGAGTCTGTTGACCGCATAAAATCCACCAGCCCTATGGTGAGTCAAACACCAATAACCATTCTCAACCGAAGAAGAGAGGACTTTGTATGGATATCAACCTTCCCTTAACAAGGAACAATTTTTACTTCACTGATTAATTAAAGTTCAAATTCCTTACTCCACATCAACAACCATGATTCTCCAACTCATGAGTCATGACAGTATTAGTATGTACTCAGGATTGTGCAGTCTATATAGGTATAAATAAATTGTTATTTCTTCAAATTTATGACTTGTCCTAAAATTTGAGATATATGGTGCCTTCATCTTCAGTCTATTCTTTTGAGTTAATTCCTGTTGAAGATGATATTGATAGATATATGAAATTGTCTTTACATGATTCGTGTGATTTAGGGAGAAGAGAGCAAAATTGCTAATGAAATGGAAACGTAAAGGTGGTGTCTTTTTGATTGGCTATACTTCTTTTCGCAATCTATCTCTTGGAAAGCATATCAAGGATCGTGACATGGCTAGAGACATTTTACATGCTTTGCAGGTAATAGTAATATGTAATTTAATTGTTTTGTTGCATTTATGCCTTTGTTACTTGATTTACTAGTCTCTACTCTCTATATGCTCTTAAACCTCAAGGTATTGGTTAGTGAAATTTATTAGAACTTGTACATATTTACCTTATGTATTTATTATAAAACACTTCTTTAATTTTATGGAAAAAACTGTTTTGATACTTGGTTGTTGGTGCCCTTAGTGCACTTAAATGGCTTCATACAAAATGATTTCCTTTTAGAATTTGCTTCCATTGAAATGTTGGAATAATCGTGTTTGCACAAATTTATCCCATCTCGACTCACAGCACGTGCCTCGTTAGATGGTTTTTCTGTATAATTAAACACTTGGACCCATACTTGTCTAAGGCATAAAGGCGAACCTAGGCGATAGCAAACCGCCTAGATGCCTAGGCGGTAAGGCGCCCGCCTAGGCGTACATTAGGCGAGTTAGGCATTTAGCTATATATAGGCATATATTTTAGATATTATGTAGATATATTGTAATTGGTTTTAATAATAATTACAATAATGTGAAGATTAGTTTATTTGATTGAATCAAATAGATTTTATATACTTTTACTTGTTTAATTTCGAGACTTTTGTCAGAGTATGATGGTTCAGTAGTACAAGTTTATGAATTTTACAACTAAAAGGAGAAATAAGCAAAGTCGAATCATATATTAGAAAAATGTTTTATATATAGTTGAACACCTAACTCGCCTACGCACCGTCTAACTCTCCTAGGCGCCGCCTAGTCACCGTCTACCTCGCCTAGGCGCCACCTAGGCACCGTCTACCTCGACTAGGCAATTAAAATCTAGGCGGTTCGGATGCCTTTTCATTTTTTACCGCTTTTCCGCCTAGGCGACGCCTTGACAACTATGCTTGGACCGAATGATGTAGAGGTGAACATAGAACACCAAAGGAAAATGTAAGTAGGAAAGAGAGCATAATAAAGGATTGGTGAAGAATAGATATAAAGACACGTAGATAATAGTATAAATATTATAAATATAAGAATGGAAACTGTTCTACTTACAGTATTATTCTAATTACGTTTAAATACATTCTAATTACGTTTAAATACGTTATATTAATATAAGATGTCAATAAAAGTTATCAAGTTTAAAGTTACTTCCTTCGTCCTCTCAAATTGGCATACTTGACCATTTTAGGATAAATTGACAACATTTTTAAAATTTCAAAACTTAAATCTATGATAAATTAAATGTAATTTCTTGTGATTTAGTTTTGTACGCTATTTCTTTTTCCTTAACTCAAATTTTAGGTCAAATTGACCATAAATACTTAGCTATGTTAGTTTGAGTCGGATAGGATGAGTGATATTTTTGTTTTGAATACAAAATTAATCGGCTAGTACAGTGGTACATATATTGAAGAATTAAGATTTTAAGAGAATACTATCAGTGATTTGCCTAGTCGGTAACAAATTTATGTTTGCTTTACCTGTAAGTTGCATTTTTCATTTGATAATATCTTTCAATATACTTGTCATCAAAGTATTGAACATGTTCCCTAGGGTCACCAATTATAGAAAGATCGAGTCTGACACTTAGATCCATGTCGTGACACCTGGCACTACCTGTGTTGGATTTACGTGCTGGATCCATTGGTTATAATGTAAACACTATGAGCAACTCAAAAACCACATATGGGATGACTTCCTATATGAGAAGAATTTTTTGAGAAGAAAGAAAGTGAGAATACCAGGAAAAAAGAGAAGATGACGCCTAATATGCATAGTTCTCTACAAAATCATGTTTAGTTTGAATTTATTGTTAGTTTTTGCTATAAAAGTTTGTCTATAATACTTCTCTGATAAGAAAATTATGATTTGTCCTCATCAGAGTTGTTAAAAGAGCGAAAAGCAGTGCGGAGCAAAGGATCCCCTGTGTGTAGAGCGAATCGCATATTAGTGCTCTAAACAAACAAAATTTGTTTATATTGGCATAGTAATAGGCCTTGGCATTATTTTATTTTTTTTTTCATTTTAAATAGTTAAAAGTCAATATAAAAACACAAATCCTGTTTCCTTTATCCTCTTCTCGGTCTTCCTTTTCTACGGCATATGTGGATTTGGGGTTGTGTACACAGTACACACCCATTTACCCCTTCATTTTGTTTTTAACATGAAAGGCAATAGCTATCCGACGACATCTTGATTAAACAATACCATATCTAAATTTAACAGCTTCTTGCTTTGTTTTACACAAAAAGGTTCTAATATCTCTTTGCTAAACCCTGTCATGTTTCTTTGCAAAGTTTTACTTTTTTTTCTACTCTTTTTAGGCTTTTTCGCTTTGGGCTTTTTGTGCAAAAGCATCGGTTCTTTATATGCATAGGACCTATTTGAAATTGAGTAGAAATCATTGCTTCGCTTTTCTTTGTGCTTCAGCATGTTTCACAACTATGGTTTACATACGCATTTTCAAAAATAGGATGGGGTCTGCGGACCCCCAATTTCAGAAATTCAAAGTCTCGTGTCACACTCTCTGTACAGGGATCAGATTAATGTAGGTATTGTTCTGATGTAAATGAGTCTGGGCAACACTATTATACAGATAAGAAGTCAATGAGACTAGTGAAAACCCCATTAATGTACTTTAGAGAAGTCAGGATTAACTTTTGCAGACTTTGCACTAGGTAGTAGCATATGTGTGTTGGTGTGGGTTTGTATGTGCTTATGTGCTTTATTTGTAATGGCTACTTATCCTGCTTATTTGTCACTTCAACTTGCGGATGTGAGATTTATGCTTATGTGGCCCAGGATGGACCTGATATACTTGTTTGTGATGAGGCCCATATGATCAAAAATACTAGGGCTGATGTAACCCAGACCCTTAAGCAAGTGAAATGTCAGAGAAGGATAGCATTAACTGGATCTCCCCTTCAGAATAACCTCATGGAGTATTACTGTGTAAGATTTTGTCCAAGTTCTGATGTGTTGTACTTTGACAATATATTGATGTTATGAATTTTTTTTTGAAATACTGAAGTTCTTGAACATTCTTATTTTTATTAAATTTTACCATGAACAGATGGTTGATTTCGTGCGGGAAGGATTTCTTGGCAGTAGTCATGAGTTTAGGAATCGGTATGGAATCTCATATATTGATGATGACTATTCTGTGTATGATATTCCATTAATAAGTACCACTGACTAAGGCCTTAATAGAAGAGCACAATTTTTTTTTGCTAAGCAGAAGAGCACAGTTTATCGTCATGTGTGTAACATCAGCAGTATTATCACTAGCTATAGCATTAAGAAGCACCATATATGTATATATTCTTTTGTGTCACGTCATCTGTTCTCATAATTTTGAGTTCTGATGGGAACTAATAACACATATCTCAACTTTTGTGAACATTTGTAAGACATCATGGAAGTAGAAAATATGTATGTTAGATTTAATGGTTGAAATATTTGAGGAAAGTGTTGATGTAGGTGAAATAATAGGAATCTGAAGTTTGCGAGGAAATAAGAAATCTTGTTGGGCCGCCAACCATCCTTAGCTCCACAAAAGTATGATATTGTCCACTTTGAACCGAGCCCGAAAGGATTTGTTTGTCTATGGGCAAATCCCAAAAGGTCTCATACTAATGGAGTTAATTGACTACTTATTAACTACCAATATGCCCCTCCCACCATTGAGGGACAACTCCCTACAATCTCCCCATTCACGCATCGGGCGACACCTGCCAAATTTGCCACCACTCTGTGTGATATGGCTCTCCTCGACCCATAATGGAAGCCCACTTGGCTACTTGACTCCCCCTAGGCCCATACTGGAAGGTCCATCTGTCTTTTCCTTCAGCCGATCTTGGGGTAGTCCACCTGCTTCTTCCTTGGCCCATTCTGGGATAGGAAAAAATCTGTAGCTTAACAATGTGGATTCAAATTACCGATTTTTCCCTTTCCACCGGTGAAGTGGCAGATGATATATAAAATCAGTGGTAGATGGGAAACAATAATTCAGAAAGCTATGGGAAGATGACCAATGTGATAGTGTGAGCTTCCTTAGTTATTTTTTCAAAGATAATCTTCTTCTCTTTGATCCCTTCAACCATAAATTATTCTTCCATTTACCACTAATTAGTAATTTCCACCTTGGCTTACATCATATTGGCAGGGGTGGCATTGGCTAAAGTTGGGCAAGACTTGCGCCGAGGGCCTCGGACACTTAAGGGCCCGGAAAATTTCAAATTCTTCTATATAAAATTTTCAAATATGCAGCATGTATATACATTAGGTCCCCAAATTTTGATTGCACCCAAAGACCCGTGAATCTCAGGGCCGCCTCTGCATATTGGTATCAAAGCTTAGTTTTCTACATTGTTTTGTGGTTTTTGGGAGATCTTGTAATTCTAGGTGAAAATGTTACTTTTAGGCAAAGGAAAGTGATTATGCTTTCTACGGCTGATTTTAAGGGCACATCCCGGCCACTCTTCGTAGAACATTAGTAAAAAGGAGTAGGTAAGAACAGTGTTGTTAAAGGCGCGATTAATTGCACGATTAATGGCGCTTTGCGCTTAGGCGCAAAGTGTGCGATTCGAAAATGTACGATTTAGCACGATTCTGAAATCATCCAAAAGGCGCTCATGAGGCGTAAGAAAGGAAATTCATGGAGTCGTGAATTCTTGCAGCCTATATTCTTACTATCTACCTTATTTTTTGTTAAATTTCTGGATTTGGCATGAATCCAATTGTCAACTGGTTGTCTGGTTCAACTCTGACATGTCTTAAAGGATAGTTCAAGTGGTCCGGTTATGTATACATTATAATTTTTTTGGCATGTTATGTTATATAATGGGTCTTGTGATTCCGAACATGCAAATGTAGAACTGCGTTATGTAAAACCTCAAGTATATGCCTACTCCTGATGGCTAACTGCGCTAACATCAATCAATCAAAATCTATCACGCAGCTATCAAAATCCTATAGTTAATGGTCAGCATACTAATTCTACGGCTGAAGATGTGAAAATAATGAATCAAAGATCTCATATCCTGTATGAGCAGCTGAAAGGGTTTGTTCAGAGAATGGACATGAATGTGGTGAAGAAGGACTTGCCTCCAAAAACTGTTTTAGTGATAGCTGTAAAGCTTTCTCCATTGCAGCGCAAGTTATACAAAAGATTTCTCGATGTACATGGATTCACAAAAGGAAAGGTTTCTGCTGAGAAGACGAGAAAGAGTTTCTTTGCTGGATACCAGGCGTTAGCACAGGTATATTGTTGATCTTTGTGTTTATTAGCGTGCATAATGTTTTTTAATACACACCTTACCGTAATTATAATTGTTGGTGCTATTTGTACAGTTTTTCTGTAAGTTTTCCATGGATATGTGGATCATGTAGTCAGGAACTCTAGGTGTTTAAGTTAATTATTTGGATATTTTTGTGATTTTCTGTGTTGTGTGATCACAGATAAAGAAATAGAATCAGAGAGATATCAGAGATGGAGATAGAGAACAGACAGAGAGAGAGAGAGAGAGAGAGAGAGAGAGAGAGAGAGAGAGAGAGAGAGAGAGAGCTTGTAGAGAGATTTTTGGGGAGAGAAAGACAGTAGAGAGAGAGAGTGGTAGAAAAGATATCTATTTTCATACTATAGAACATTATTTCCCAAAAGTACAATCACTACCACTGTATATAGACTCAGGTAACTAAATAATCCTTAAAAGACCCATTTACCCGTCTACTAAGGTGCTATCTCATTCTTATTCTTACTTCTACTTAGCTTATTACTGCCATCCTGACACGTGATTAGAGTCTTTTTTTTCTTTAAAGGAACCTGATTGACAAATTCTCTACTTGCGGGTAAACTTAGCAAATTTGTATGATTTCTTGTGGCAGGACTGTCGTATCTGACCAATGTATATATTAAAAGTTAAATCATGTTGCCGTTACAATTCCAAATAGGTTAAAACTAATTGGTAGCAATGACAACCGCCACACATTTACTACTATCGTTATTATATTGCAGTGTCATACTTGACTGTTTTGACCGGCAATGATCTTTATTTCTCGCTCATTATGTAGTACACAGAGAATAACAGAATTGTGATTTTGCAGCACGAGCTAACATCTACTTCTCTTTAATCCTACATTGAATTTCTTATAATCCTATGCCATTATCTGTATCATACTACCTCCATTTCATGTAACTCTCGCTCTGTCTCATTTACTCATCTGTTCTTCTCTTTCTGGATTCTCATAAATCATAAGTTTTGCTGTCTGAATCTCAGTTCCTTACAAAAGATACCAGTAGTTGGATACCGGTAGTGATGACAGCAAGTAGAACGAAAAGACCAACCTTTCAGTTATTGTAAGAAACCGTAAATGCTGATGTTTTTTGTGAGCCGTTGATGTAGGACAAAGTTAAGAATAAGGTTGAAACATGGAAGACCAACCTTTTAGTTATTGTAAGAAACTGTAAATGCTAATGTTTTTTGTGAGCCGTTGTTGTAGGACAAAGTTAATAATAAGGTTGAAACATGGAAGAAAAAGCATCTCTTCATCTATGTTACTCGGACTCGGCTGTAAGTGTCCGACATGGATACGTGTCCCAAGTGTCAGACTCGGCCACATTTTGAAAATGTACATGTTTTTGGCTTGAAATAAGTGTCCAAGTCTGAGTGTCCATGTCCGAGTGTCGAGTGTCCGACACCGGTACTCCAAGGTAAAATGAAGGGTCCGAGTAACATAGCTCTTCATTGTATCGGTAGAAACAAACTAATCCTCATATTCATCAAATATATATGTTATATTTAGCTCTGACTAATATCGATTGATTTTAAACTAAATCTAATAATTATTTTTATTTTAATCAGAGAATATTTAGTTTTCATATGTAAATTGTATGTTATTTTGCTGGTGATGGATGTGGACACTAATCATTGTAAAAATTAACATTTTTACCCCTTCCACAGTTTTCTTTTCTTTTATTAAATCTTTGCCTTCATACTTCTTTACAGATCTGGAACCATCCTAGGATTCTGCAGTTGATGCAAGAAAACAAAGAGTATGAGAAGCATGAAGTGATCGAGAATTTTCTGGCAGGTGACAGTTCTAGCGATGACGATCTGGATCATGACTTAAATGGAGGTAAATTTACCTATCAAACTGAGGCTGAAAAATAAGTGATCCCCCCCCCCCCCCCCGTTTTAACATAAAGAAGCTCAACTTGATGAATCTGAATGCTTAACGTTGCTAAGAGCCCTCTAAAAGTTGTTAGATTAACATGTGCCATAATTAAGGACAAATTTCTCTGTTTTTTTTTTTTGGCTCAAGAAATGCTTAAACCCCTGCACCCAGTCCCCTCTTCCTACAGGAGGATGGCAGAAATGGAAACAAAACAACAAATCAATGTTTATGATATAATATGCCTTTTGTCCTTGCAAAAATGTCACATCGCGTTCCCCAGTTAGCAATCAGTTCTTAATGAAGGGGTACAGATCATTTATAAAGCTTATATGAGAACAAAAGGAAAACATATGAGGAACCAAAACACAGTGGAGCTGAATAAGGAAAGATAAACAGGGGCTTATAAGTAACTTGCAAAGTCGGGTTGTTTGCAAATCAATTAGTTATAGATGCTTATAGGATCGAACTATCGATGTCAGTTGCCAGGAAATATATTCTATCCTTACCAGTATTTCGAAGTTTTTTGTTGTCAAACTCCCTAGTTTGCAACATCTTGAATTAAACAAGCTCGAATGTAAAGTTCCTATACTCGAAGCCTAGTGAACAAATTATAAATTTCTCTCTGAATAGTGGTACTATCTGGATTTCTTGAAGAGTTTTGGATAAGATCTTTAAGTTTGATTTTTTCTAGCTGTTTATGATGGATCTAAACATGAACTGAGGCAGGATTAACCAATTTTTTTTTAAATAGCTGCATAACAGATGAAAAACTATGTTCTCTACTGTATTAGTGGGACCTGGATTAACCAAAATATTTTTCGAGTAATAGCACCACTTTATTGGTGGAAACCACACACTCAACCAGGAAGTTTTGTCAGAAATTAGCTGGTGAACACCAAGATTTTTGTTGAAATTTAATGTGCGAGTATTGTGTATGCAGGACAAATGCTCCTACGGTAATTTCTTTTTCTTGCATTCTAACCTGCTTTCGCCCCCCCCCCTTCCTTCTATTATTTTGATTCATACTCATGATAATTGTTTCTTAAGTATAAGTTATGTAGTGTACATACATTTCATATTACGTACAGTGACTAACTTTTTTCTTTTTCAGTTAATTATTTACTTAATTTTTGATGTTGCAGAGAAAATGAAAATTAAAAAAGATCATCTACATAAAAAGAGTGCTAATGGTTTTTTTGCCGAGGTCAGGGTTATTTTATATAGCATTGCTAATTTTTGTTGTTGTACTCATATTTGCTAGTTCGAACTATCTTACATGACTATGCACTAATAGTGCAATGACTAGCTTTGCAAAAAATATAAATAACTGGTGCAAATCCCCCTTGAATTCTATACCTCGTGACGTGTATAAAAATTTACAGTGTTCATTTGTTTGCTTTGTCATCCTGTTTTATTGTAGTGCTTTTTTGTATGTAAATATAATGTTGCTTTATCTTCTTCCAGAATTGGTGGGCTGATCTCCTTCCCAAGAACAAACATAAAGAGGCTGAATACAGTGGCAAAATGGTACTTCTGCTTGATGTCCTCTTGATGAGTTCAGAGATAGGTGACAAGGTTTTGATATTTAGCCAAAGCTTAGCAACACTGGACTTGATTGAACTATATCTGTCAAAATTACTCCGTGCTAAAAAGGAAGGGAAATGTTGGAAGAAAGGAAAAGATTGGTACAGGTGAGCACATGTCGTTCTATGCATTGAGAAGATACTACATGTAGCTTTAAAATTGGATAGTGTGTGTGTTTTTTTTTTCCTAAACTGAATAGGGAGTCTTTAGTTGCAATAGAATATCCATTCACTAGATTATCGAAGTGGATTCATGTCATTCATGCATTGAGAAAATACTTGTAGCTTTAAAAATTGAATAGGTTGTCTTTTATTTTTTTGCTAAATTGAATAGGGCGTCATTAATTGAAATAGAATATCCATTTTCTAGATTACTAAAGTGGAGATGTTGGTTTCTGCAGCATGCAAATTGGAATAGTAACCATTCTCCCTTTCCTGTGTGATATTAAGTTGCCGTAACCAGATTGCCTTCAAAAAGCAATTTCATTTCACTTAATATAATTGTCAAGAAGTAAAATTTGATTTCCATCTTTCTGACAAATAAGAATTCTTGGTTCTTTTATGACGTATCTTCTCATTTATCAGACCCATCACGGTTATGATTCTGTGCGATGTAGCTATATATTAGTAATTGAATAGGGGCGTTTCACATTTGGAAATATTACTGATCATTTTTTGTTATTCTCCAATATCAGAAATGGAATAACAAAAGAAACCACTCGCAACGCCCCCCTTTTTAATTCTCACATCCACGTACAGAAGTGGTTATTACCCCTGCACCTGATTCTTAATTTTCTATAGATGTGATGTAGAACAAGAATCAAAAAGGAAAACAGAAGGATATCTTGTGCCTGGATAATGTTTGTGATGTAAAATAATAGCTTTTTGTGTTTTTGTTTTTGCCACGTGATTGTTTCATATACCTAGTATTGCATGCGTGTGATGTCATGTATCTTGTTATATTGCTTTAGTATACAAGTATTTTTTTTCACACGCATGTGTTATATCACTTCTTCTGGTCAACAGACTTGATGGGAGAACAGAGGGGTCTGAAAGGCAAAAGTTAGTTGACAGGTTCAATGAACCTTCAAATAAGAGGGTTAAATGCACATTAATATCAACTAGAGCTGGATCTCTGGGGATCAATCTCCAGGCTGCTAACCGCGTAATTATTGTTGATGGTTCTTGGAATCCAACACACGATCTTCAGGCTATTTATCGTGTGTGGAGGTTTGAAACATAAAACTTTATTAATGTACATCCGTTTCTTTGACTGTTGAATTCATATCGAAATTTGGAAATGCCTCGTGTTGTTCCAGGTATGGACAAACAAAACCGGTATATGCATACAGACTGTTGGCACATGGTACTATGGAGGAAAAAATTTATAAACGCCAGGTAACAACACTAACAATAGAGTGCTTGAATATTTGCATCTGGGGAATTCTAATTAAATGCCGGTTTAATCAGGTGACTAAGGAAAGCCTTGCGGCGAGGGTGGTTGATAGGCAGCAAGTACATAGGACCATTTCTAAAGAAGAGATGTTACATCTATTTGATTTTAGTGATGACGAACACTGCGAAACACTCCCTGAGCTAAATAACTTAATTAGACATCAAACAAAGCCATATAGCAGCCCTGATAATGATAATTATCGTAAGCAGGCTGCCTCTCTCACTTATGGCAACGTCTCTGCTGACAAGTTAATGGAAAGTTTGCTTAACAACCATGGTCCAAGGTAGATATGACTAATTATACACTCTCGCTTTCTGATTCTGAATATACTAAACCATCATTACCCAGGTTTTCTCAAAGTTCCACTTATAAAGATTTCTCTTTCGTATTCACAGATATTGGTTAATTTGACATTCTATTATGGCTTGATAGTTACCAAGGCAAACACTTCACCACATCCATCAACCCTTGGGATATATGATGCCAATTTCCCTGGCACGCATGATTTCACTTAGGGTAAAATATATATAAACCAGAACAGTGAATAGATCTTTCTAGACAGCGAGAGAAATTATTGTGGTGATAGATAAAGTAAAAAACTAAAGGGAAAAAGTGAGAAAAAAAAAATGTAATAAAATTATATGATCAAACAGAGTGAAGAGCTGAGGAGCTTTTAGCAAATTCTATGGTGAATTGTTTATTTTGACCATCAATTTTATTCTAATACGACTTTATGTATTGTTTCTTAACACGTGAACATTTGTTTTGTAATTACTTTTAGTATACTTGGTCGATATCACTCTCTCAGCCTTTTATAATGTGGTAAATTTCTAGATGGCTTGAATAGGTTGGAGTATCGATGATTCAATGTGCTCACTCAAGTCTTACCGAAACATCACTTCATTACTGTAAACGTAGTCTCATTTAAATCACTTTAACAAGAATGAATATCACTCTGTTTAGTTGAAATTTTTTAATCAATGGAAAATGTTACGAAAACTGATGATGCTGTTTGGTTGCTGACTGACTGTTAAGTGGTTTCAATAGAAAAAAGAAAAGACAAGAAATATATACAGCTTATCTCCTGGTCTTTCCTCTCTCCATATTGTATACATCCCATCCAGTCGTGCACCTAATTTTTTTACAAAATCTCTCACAATTGCAGTTCCAAGAGCAAATACTTTAATTACCATATAACATCAGATAGTTAGGGTTTCAAATATGTACAAGGTTGCTTGTTTAATGATTTGATACTTGAAATATTCGTTACCTGTATACAATTGTTCAAGCTAATTTCCATGTCTTTGGCTTCTCAATTCCAAAAATTATTATCAACTAAAAGTTTGTAACTGATTTTCATTTAATTTTACGATATGAATCACCTTTTGTACACATACATATCACAATCATCACTTTCATTATTTACTCAAACCCCTAACCAATGATTTTAGGTACACAACTTTGAATTCGGAATTTCAAATCAGATTCATATTCCTTATGGAATTGAGAAATATATATATATATATATATATATATATATATATATTTCGTCCATAAAATATTTTAGACTTGACAGAGTAATGTTTATGGTCGTTTAAGTGTTTTAAGTGATACCCCATTCACAATGATAAAGAAAGTGATATTTCAGTACGACTCAAGTGATAACATTGATATTTAACCCCTTGAAATTGTTGCATGAGACCTAGATGTAAAATTTTAAAATGCTGCATTTCTTTGGAGTTTGAGAAGTTTAATAATGATACTTTTACAAGAAGTTTAATTATAATACCTTTACATCTCACTAGTTTCCATCAAATTCTATGGTTAAGGTACATCTGCTAAATTATTTATCAAATCCAAGAAATTAATTTCTATGAATGTTTTTTTTACAGTTGTGATACATTTGAAAATGATTTACCGAATTTCTAATATTCTATGTTGGGTCCAGATGGATTGCAAATTACCATGAACATGAAAGCCTCCTACAGGAGAATGAAGATGAAAGGCTGTCAAAAGAGGAGCAAGACATGGCTTGGGAAATGTACAGGAGAAGCATTGAGTGGGAAGAAGTGCACCGAGTTCCTTTTAATGGGTTTATGGTAGAGCAGAAGGCAGGCTCACATGTTCCTTGTGATGAAGTCATGTTGCAGCAAAATTCAGCTGTCTCAGGTATACCAATACCTGAGCCTCAGAGCATCAAAGTATCTGTTTTGGAGAAGAATGCAGCCATTTCTGACATACCAATACCTGAGCCTGAGAGCAGCAGAAACTTTCAACCAAAACGGGTTTCAATGTTCCGGTCATTACGGTCTGTACCGACGAAATGTACTAACCTTTCCCATTTGCTTACTCTTAGAAGTCAAGGCACTAAGAAAGGTTGCAGCACTGTGTGTGGAGGGTGTGCCCAGGAGATATGCTATGACAATCTCACCAGTTGAATATCTACCAGTGGTTCAGTACAGTGATTCATTGTTGATTTGACTAACGCAGTGCATCTGATTACAAATGTGATCGTTCTTTTTTGTCGTGTACACATTAGATTTATAAGTTATCGTTCGGCTTTAGTCGGTATAATTATATTTTGGGTCTTAAATTTTGCCACATAGAGCCTTGAAGTAATCCATCGTATATTCTTACCTTTCATGTATAAGGCTTGGATATATGAATTATGGTGTTGGTGGTGGTAAGAGGAAAATGCTTGGATATCTGTGTCCTTCAATCAAAAATGTGGAAGCTATTGTTAATCTTGATGTAAAAAACTTTTGATGAACCTGTGTCTATTTACCCTGCTATTTCACACAACTAATGGGCTGCATCCCCTTTGAAGATTGGGTTTGGTGATACAGAGGTCTCCTAGTTGATATACCACTCTTGCTAGTTCGGATTTTGAGAATTTAATGAAGTCAAATTTGTACTTCTACCTTTATGGACCTGTACTTGTAGCCCACACTGGGGTATTGGATGATTCCAATTGTTGTGTGGAATGTGCGTGCTCTTAACTGGGTAAATTAGACCACCAAAGCTCATTCTGCTAATTTCTTTTGGTAGCATTGCGTAAAGTAGAGTTGCTTTTTTTTTTTGGGCTTTTTTCTAATATATCCCATTTGAAAAGGTGTTTATGAATGTCCTAATTTTAATTTTAATTATAAATATGTCCCATTTTACTAATATGTCCCATTTTCAAATATAACCATGATTAACTTACTAATTTTATATCAATAAAAGACATTTTTGTTCTCCCAATTATCCAAATTCCTAAACACCCACCGAAACAACATCAGTTTTGAATTGATCCAATGAGTCATCGGCAAAATGGTCATGCCTATAATGGGCATGTACCACATACAGTGATAGATGTAGGGAAGCCGATGAACTATAGTGGTGGCTTAGAATTTAATGATCTTACCTAAGAGGCTTAAAGATGATTACGGAAAGTGGGTAAAGCAAGATGTGGACTTGTTACATAAAATTACTGGATATGCACCCAAAGGGAGTATTACCGCTATCATGGGTCCTTGTGGTGCTGGAAAGTCAACTCTTCTGGATGGTCTGGCTGGACGAATCGCCAGTGGGAGTCTCAGGGGAGGGTCGGAGAAGAAGGGTGCCCCTGCGGGGCCAGAGCTCGAAGGGGGAGGTGGTGGTGGTGGCGATGTCGGTGGATGAGGTGGTTTCGGTGGGTGGATCAGTGGTGTTTCCGGTGAATGGTTGTGCCCCTGCGGGACCAGGAGGAGGATAGGAAGTGGGTGGGAGAGGGGGCATTATAGTCTTAATTGGTATAAATATATATATAATTATATGTATATGAGTTATATGTGAGTTAGATTTTAATCATAGGACATATAATTATGAATAAAATGGGATATAAACATAAAAGCACCCCTTAATTTGGGATATATTTGATAAATTCCCTTTTTATTTGTCAGGAAATGAATATATTTCATAGATGAATTGTATTGAAATACAATGATCTAATAAAGAGTTTCTTTCGATCAAGAAAGTTTTTCATGTAACTGAAAGACACGCGCATGTTGGCCCCGGACGTTTAGACAATAACACCTTGAAGTCTGAAAGGATGAACCCCACAAAGAAGGGTCTCGTTAAAACCCCACAAGAGCAAAATTCAATGGAAAAAAGTTTGAGGGGAAAAAGAGTGCCCTCAAAAACATAAATACATCGATATACAAAGAGTTGTTAAATAACTAGAACTTTTTGTTGCTTTAATGAACCCCACTGCCTTCAAGTATTTCCAAATGTTTTCCTTCTCTTTACTCTACACCTTTATTGCTCCATAACTTTCATTTGGAAATCAAACCTGAGTCTTTTTGAAACTTCTCTATTACTGTAAGTCACCAAAATAAAACTGTCAAGAAAAAATGAATCAATGAATCACTTATAAGAATAAATATATTAAAACTAATTAGAAATTTGACAAAATAGATGCTCTCTTCTAACCAAAGGTGATCCTTTTGGTTAGACATCTAAAATATTAATCGATAATATTTTAAAATAAGAAAATTGTTTTTTTTAAACTATCTTTTTGAATAAGAGAATGGTACTGGTTAGGCTACAGTTGGAAGACTGGTACTGGGTAGGATCTACACTATCTGCATAGATATACCAAAGCAACTTAGAATATCAATTACTGCTAGAGCATTCATTCTCTTAGTAGACTATGAATTATCTCTTAGTCTGGGCAACAAGTCTTCAAATAAGTCTTGCTCTTCTTATCATTTACTATTCTATAGTAAAGCGACGGTTGCAGCTCTTAGTAGTGATATTGATGTTAGTCGGAAATTCTCCGTAAGACCAAATTGCAACACAAGTACCTGACAAAACTCATGGTAGCACTAGACAAAAGCTAAAGGCTATTACGGAAATAGTGACAAACATGAAAGTACTGGAGTTGTATGGTTGGGTAACACACTTTAGAAATGTTATAGAAGGATCGAGGAAAGAGGAAGCAAGGTGGTTATCCGCAACTCTGACACAATAAAACACACAAAATAAAATAGTAACAATTCCTATAACTAGCACTCTAATATAGTAATTACTATACAATTAGCTAATTACCACTCATTACCATCATACAACCTTACATCAAATGAGAGTCAGAAGTTACCACAGAACTAAACAAAGTCCATCTACTTTTACAAATCAAAAGAAGCACTAATATCTTTTTGGATGAGTACCAACTATATATGTATGTGAAATAGCTTCTTCTGCCATAATATATGTGCAGGTCCTTTTAATAACCTATACACACTTAAAACGGTTACCTCTCTTTAATTGAGAAGTTTCTCTTCTTTGTTGATAAATTGAACCGTACCGTTTGCTTCTAACTCTGATTAAGAATATTTCCAATGTAATATTGTTATATATGTCACATAAATCCCCTAGCTCCCCTAACTGACAATGGAAGCTTCTGGAAAGACAATTACTCAAGGTTTAATATTATTAGCTAGACTCTCAATCCTAACACAAGACTTATACTCAGGTTTAATTCTGTTTCTTTCACAATATTTTTGCTACTTTGTGTAAACAACTTATGCCCTGTCTTTGAAAGTTCAGGATAAAACATATGAATTTTTATATACAAACGTTCTTATTACATTATTATTATATCCTACTCTGTGATGTGGAGATTTTTCACCTATATTATATGCTAATAACTAATTCATATTTCTAAATACTAAATACAAGAAAAGTAAAGCGGACCTCGTAGTTGCGTGACAAATGGAAATCTTTATCTGCATCCCTCAAGAGATGTTGTGATCTATCCTGAAGCGACTACTTTAAGCTCCCTTTTGTTTTCAGAACCCAACCAATCCTGAAATCTGTTATTCTGGTTCTCCAAAACTGAACAAAATATATCCTCGCATAAAATATTAGGCCTAACTAACCAGCACATCAAAGAAAAAAAAACGCGTGCTTAAACATTTTCCAAATACATGTATATCAAACCAGCAATCTAGTTAATTAACTATTACTTAAAAAGGGGTTTCTCCTATCCATCTAGATTCCTCATCTAATTGAATTGCAAGGTTTAGCCAAACTATGGGCCATAGTATTAAATTTTCGACTAACATGATATATATTAGCCTCTGGGAAGTTTTCTAATAACATTTGAATGTCAGACACGAGAATACCAACTTCATTTTGATATGTAGTTATATTTTTCAACGCTTTGACCAGAGACTTAAGATCATTTTAATAGGCAGACCAATAGTTTGAGCCCACCGCAGACCCACTATCAATGCAAGTGCTTCTGCATGAAAAACTGACAAGGCACCCTCCAATGGCTTTGAAAGAGTCGCATGTATCCTCGTATTAGTTGCAAAAATAGCAGCTCCTAGACCAACCTTCTGTAAAGCGGTAGAAACCGATGCATCTACAAAAAGCGCAAGCTCATGGATTTCAACTTCCGCTTGGTCTGCATTTGACATTTCCGCTCCATTTAGAGTTCTATTTTCACATGCGGATGCATTTTTTACCTTCTCAAAATATGATGATAATATACTGTTGCCCATGTGTTCTTTTGTTTCTTTCAGTCCATATTCCCCATGCTATAATTAAAATTTTTGCAAATTCATCTTTTCCTAGAAGTTCAGTAGCATACATCAACACTCCCATGAATGAGATCTCTTCTTCATGTCCTACTAGGAAAGGAAAATCTTCTTGTACCCACACGTCCTGTGAGAAAGGGCACTAGAAGACTGCATGTGCATTAGAATCATCACCAAATCCGTAAAAGGGGCAGTTACTATGTGAGGAAACATTTCTTTTATACAATCCTTTTCTTGTTGGCAAAATTTCATGATAATCTCTCCATCCAAAAATCAAAATTTTTCGTGGAATTGTAACTACCCAAAATGCATTCCACCACTTTGATAGCACATCAGCTGATGAAGATGGACCAGATTTATCAATGTTTACAGCCAGATTGTAACCACTTCTAACAAAATAGCTTTCATTTCTATTGTAGTGCCACATCCAGGAGTCGCTATGGTTAAAAGGGCTAAATGGAAGTGTTAAAATAAGCTCAGCATCCAGATTTAAATAACTATGCTGGATAAGATCAACATTCCACCTACCAGGAAGCTCTATTAGTTCAGAGATCAGCAAGTTTTCATTACCTTTAGATATCGTAAAAAAAGATGGAAGTCGTGGAATCCAAGGATCTTTAAAAGCTTTAGTATTCTGCCCATTTCCTATACGCCTTCTTATTCCTTCAGAAGTAAACTTTTCCCCCAACAAATACTTCTCCATGTCAATGACGGGCAGTTTCCTTCCTTAGATTCTAGAAAATTTGAGTTTGTGAAATATCTGGCTTGTAACACTTGTGCGACGAGGGATGTTGGATTAATCAATATTCTCCATGCATGTTTCATAAGTAATGCTTGATTATATAGAACAAAATTTTTGAATCCGATCCCTCCCTCGCTTTTTGGGATACTTAACTTTTTCCAATCTCTCCAGTGGATTTTTCGTTTGGTCTAGAAAGACCCCCACCAATAATGTGCCATTAACTTTTCAATTTCTTGACATAACCCTTCTGGAATCCTAAAACAAGACATCAAATATGTAGGCATGGCCTGTATGACAGCTTTTAGAAGGATTTCTTTTCCTCCTTGTGAAAAAAGATCAGATCTCCACGAGTGTAGTCGTACCCATATTTTATATTTTATTTTCCTGAACAAAACTTTCTTATTTTTGCCCCCCAACATTGGAAGGCCTAGATAAGTTCAATTGCCTCAGTAGTTTGCATATTTAGGGCATCTACAAACTCAGCTCGTATGACTTCCGTGGTATTTGGGGAGAAAAACAATAAAGATTTGTTAAAATTTATCATCTGCAATCAAGTAAAATAGCTACCTTCACCATTTAAGTTAATAAAATTTCCTAAAAGATCTTTTTATTAAAACTTTGAGAAAAAGACTCATGGAACTTATTTACCTGTCCGGAACATTCTGAATATAAGGAGAAAATATTCTGGATAGTTAGCAAAGACCTTGTTGATGCCTTAAGAAAAAGTAAGCTATCATCTGCAAAAAATAGATGACTGATCGATGGCGCATTTCTTGCTATTTTCAACCCCAAAATATCACTTCTATTTTCTGCTTGTCGTAGTAATGCTGAAAAACCTTCCGCACAAATAAGAAATAAATAGGGCGAAAGAGGATCTCCTTGGCGCAACCCTCTTAATGGAATTACTTCCCCGTATGTCTTGCCATTGATTTGAAAAGAATAGTGCACTGAGGTAACGCATCTCATTATTTTGTTTACCCACCGTTGCGAGAAACCAATCTTAATTAGCATCTTTTCTATGAAAATCCACTCCACCCTATCATAAGCCTTACTCATGTCCAACTTCATTGTTACATAACTTCTTTTCCCCTCCTTCATTAATCTCAAATGATGTAAACATTCATAAGCGACCAATGCGTTGTCCGTTATAAGTCTCCTTGCACAAAAGCACTTTGCGTACTACTGATAATCTTTGGTAGTATTGGCTTAAGTCTGTTGATTAAAACCTTTGAGATTACTTTGTAAGGCACATTGCACAAACTTATTGGGTGAACCCCTACCATTCTAGGTTCCTTCACCTTAGGAATAAGTGTAACTAATGTAGAATTTATCGAGTCCAAATCAGCTGTTTCATTTAAACAATCCAAGATTGCTTTTGAAACAAGTGGGCCTACAATGTCCCAATGTTGTTGGTAGAATATAGCATTCATCCCATCTGGTCCCGGAATTTTGTCTGCAGAAATAGAGAACATTGCATTTTTGATTTCTTGCCAGGTAAAAGCTCTTTCCAGCGGTCTGCTCATTTCATCTGTTATTACAGGTTGAACTGTTGTTAACAACTCATCTATTTTCTCAACCACTGGCCCTGATGATGTAAACAGATCCTCATAAAACCTTTGAATTATTGCACTACAATCCTCTTCATTTGAGCACCACTCATTCGCCTCATTTAATATTCCTGCAGAGGATTGTAACCAAGTCAATATCTCCATCTATAGGTATATTAGTGAACCAAAACTTATAATTACATTCTGATCCTCCTCTACAATTACACACAATTATATTATCTTTAACATTCCTAATTGTTCAACCTATGTAATCCTCTGTTTTTTTACTTACTCTTTTGTTAGGTCAATAAAATACACTATATATACTCAATTTTAAATCATTTCAGTACTTAATTTCAAAACATTTTCGTACAACCCCAGCCTGTACCAATACACCAGTTTGTTATTAACATTAACTTCTATTAAAACTTTATCAGTCATTCAACCAAAGTCCTCTAACCACAATGATGTAGAGTCTGTTTGACTGCAATAGTTCTATCGTTACTGAAGATCATGCATTCCTAAGAGTATTTGAAATTCATGATATCAGGTTAAAACTCTGAATATAGGCTTTTACTTTATCATACTTTTAAAGTTAGGATATTAATCATTTTAACCAGATAATATTGTCCAACTGATCCTCTTGCGAATAAATATCTTCACCATATGTCCCTGATGTGTTGCGTCGTATTTAAATTTTTAATTCAAAAAATATGAAACTCTTCAAAACTTGACTTCGTTCATCCTGACTTAGTGTCAACCTATAAAGAGCCTTAAGCAGTATCATGCATGTTCAGCCTATCTATTTTCTAACATCAACTTTTTTATACAATCCACTAATGTGTTTCATAATATTTAAATTTTATATAAAAACTACAATTATGAACTCAAAAGTTCTTCATCCGCATTTTAAATTGTATAATGAGTAGGGGTGTTCGCGGTACGGGCGGTGCGGTTTTTTCCTCAAACCGTAAACCAAACCGCGCATGCGGTTTGAACAAATTTCCAAACCGCGACCGCACCACGTAACACAAAAACCGCGAAAACCACACCACGAAAATGCGGTGCGGTGCGGTGCGGTTTATATATTTAAAAATTAATGATATTAATTATTAGATGAAATAAATAATTTTTTTCGATAATGTGAATTAAATTTTCAGTGATTTGATTTGCTTCACTCATCTTTATGTAATTTGTACATACATATCATTTTGTTATTTTATTTTGCAGTTGATGCCTCAAACTCTTAGAACGTACTAACATAATACCTCGAACATCAAAGCATATCTTGAGAATTTAATGTACATTGCTTATTTATTTTGTTAATCTTAACCCGTTCATATCAGCCTATAATTAAAAATAAAAACATGCTGATAATTCATAAAATACATATAACATATATATATATATATATATATATATATAATCTATTAAATATTGCGGTGCGGTTTGAACCGCATGACTGAAATTCGAAACCGCAACCCGAACCGCAACCCGAACCGCACCGCGCGGTTTGTCAAAATTTTAAACCGCAACACGAAAAATAAAAACCACGCTTCGCGGTGCGGTGTGGTGCGGTGCGTGCGGGTTTGTGCGGTTTGATGAACACCCCTAAAAATGAGTTGCTTTTGAAAATGCTAGATATTTTTTTTATATGCAGTACTGTTAGGAATCTGCCCGATTCCCGGCGAATGCGGAAGCGATTTGGTAAATATGTGTGCTTAGATCCCACAAATATACGTGATAGTAATGAAGCAACAAACCAACAATACAGTAAAAGAGACAAGAGATTTAACGTGGTTCGGCCCAGCCTACATCCACAAGAGCAACAACTTCACACTAGATAAAAGAGATTACAATATCCGGGTATCCGGCCCCTGAATTTCATACAAAAAATCATCCCTACAAAACCTATTATGTATATCCACAACTCACTGAAGTGTTTATCTCAAAACCTCCTCCTATCACTGTTTCCCGACAACATTTCCTTCTCTCCCTCTCCCAACCCGGACAGTGCCACACAACCTGATAGAAAGACCCCTGCAGCGGGACCACCTCCGATGGCTGCAGTCAGACCCAAGTACCCTAAGGAATAGTTTAGGCACGAGTACCTTCTATCCCGACACTTCCTAAAAGGGGGCTAAACCGACTCTCCTACTAGACGGACTATCTAGCAGCTATATAAAAAGAAGAGAGAATTATGGTGTATTTGATAATGAAGGAGGAGAAGGTATTTATAGGAGTATGTAGTAGGTGGTAGGTGGTGGAATGTTTGGTGAGGTTGGTTGGTGAAGTTTGGTAAGAAGTTAGGCAGCCTAACAATCTCCCCCTCTTTCCAAACTCACAGCTCTTCACTTGCACTCCATACCTGCGCCCTGTTGGCACAACTCCAACTTTTCCTTGATCCGTATCATTCCCAACGACAAAGCTCCCCCCGAGTCCAAGACTCCAAACTATACCCTAGTTTGCACATTCATTCTCGAATGCCCATTTGCTATACGCACAAGTGTACCATTGACCTCTATTTGTCTAACTACATACATGTGAAGCAATCTGTTGTATACACACATACTCACTTGATTCACGTCGGCCAATCCCATATGTAGTCCATCACACACGCAAGTGTGACCATCACACACACAAGTATGACCATCGACCTTTCATTTACTCCCCAACTACATATCAAACAAATCAATCTGTTGCATGGTTCACTGCTAACTTGATTCGTGTTGATCGATGCCCATATACAGCTGCAACACACCAACTACTCGTTGATGTCGTGGAAGCCCTTCGACCAAGCATCCATCCCAGCAGTCTTTGCACCATTGTCTAGACTGGAAGGAAATACAACCGCAGCAGTATCCTTCACGTCACTATTCCCTCGTGCACGAGATAACCAGATTTTTGAAGTTCCAGTACGTTCTGGCCACGTACTAATCAGACGATATATTCCCCCACGTAGCTCTCCCTTCATCCGAACCACACAGCCTCTTTTGATATTCATAGCTCCCCCTACTACAGAGCATCTGTAGCCTTCTGAAGCTAACCGACCGATAGATATTAGATTCTTCCTCAGCTTAGGCACATATCTTACCCCGTTCAAGCTGCGAACTATTCCATCGAACATTTTAATTTTCACAATTCCAATCCCCTTGATCTCACAAGTAGATCCATCAGCCAAAGAAATTGTTTTATTCTTTGTATCTTGGAATTTGTCAAAATGCTCCCTCTCGGAACATACATGGTAAGATGACCCTGATTCTAATATCCATTCTCCTGCAGAACTAGTGCCTCGATTGAAGACGGTGCAAACATCTTTACAATCGAGAGTAACCACAGTCAATGATGCATCTGGATCCTTCTTATTAAGCGGATAATTCGGCCTAATATGACCCCACTCCTTGCAACCAAAGCACTGCATGCCCTTTTCACTGTATCTGGATTTACCCCTGCTATTGCTAGGTCCTCTCACAGCACCACTTCCTCTATTATTTTGACTACGCAAAGCCAAAACTGTCATTCCGTCCTTGTCACCATCCTGGTTCTTCCTTCCAGCATTTGACAAAAGTGCTGATTGAACCTCCTCCATTTTTAACGTGTCCTTTCCATACAAAATGGTTGTGACCAAATGATCGAATGACTCCGGAAGTGAAGTAAGAAGAATAAAAGCCTTATCTTCTTCCTCCAATTTTACATCAACCTTTTCAAGTTGATCAACAATACCATTAAACACATTCATGTGCTCAATAACATTGCCTTGAGCTGCCATCTTCAGCTTGAATAACTCGCGCTTCAGATTTAACTTTGTAGTCAAGTTCTTCCCGAGATACAATATCTCCAACTTTGACCATAATTCCTTCGGCGTGCATTCGTCAACAACATTATTGATAATGTTATCAGCAATGCATAGTCTAATGGTACTCATGCATTGCGACTCAGCATCCTCCCAATCTTCATCGCTCATCTTTGTTGGCTGTCCCTCCTTCCCCTTCAAAGCCCTTTCTAGCTTCTGTTGGGTTAGGATATCTTTTACCCTTCTCTGCCAAAGAGTAAAACTTCCTTTACCATCATATGGAGTCACCTTAAATCCTCCAATACTTGCCATGATCTCCGTTTGCACATACAAACCAATCCAAACAACTAAATCAATTGGCCAGGTAAGTGTAAGAAACAATGGGAGCACTTCCGTCAAAATGGTGCCAAATTAGACAACCACTATTCTTAACGACTTTCCTTCGGCACCAATAATTTAGACGCAACTAGCTCTAATGCCAACTGTTAGGAATCTGCCCGATTCCCGGCGAATGCGGAAGCGATTTGGTAAATATGTGTGCTTAGATCCCACAAATATATGTGATAGTAATGAAGCAACAAACCAACAATACAGTAAAAGAGACAAGAGATTTAACGTGGTTCGTCCAAGCCTACATCCACAAGAGCAACAACTTCACATTAGATAAAAGAGATTACAATATCCGGGTATCCGGCCCCTGAATTTCATACAAAAATTCAGCCCTACAATACTTATTATGTATATCTCCAACTCACTGAAGTGTTTATCTCAAAACCTCCTCCTATCACTGTTTCCCGACAACCTTTCCTTCTCTCCCTCTCCCAACCCGGACAGTGCCACACAACCTGATAGAAAGACCCCTGCAGCGGGACCACCTCCGATGGCTGTAGTCAGACCCAAGTACCCTAAGGAATAGTTTAGGCACGAGGACCTTCTATCCCGACACTTCCTGAAAGCGGGCTAAACTGGCTCTCCTACTAGACGGACTATCTAGCAGCTATATAGAGAGAAGAGAGAATTATGGTGCATTTGATAATAAAGGAGGAGAGGGTATTCATAGTAGTATGTAGTAGGTGGTGGAATGGTTGGTGAGGTTGGTTGGTGAAGTTTGGTAAGAAGTTAGGCAGCCTAACAAGTACTTAGCATTAGCGTATTGATTATTAGTAGTAGTGGTACGGTTTACATGTTGAGGTTTGGTTAGGATTCATCTGCATTTTTAGCTTAAGTAATGGTTCTTGTGTCCCAATTTCCAGTTGTGATGATTCCGCTAGCTTCCTCCTTGCTTTTGTTTATGTGTTGATGAAATTTAAGAGTATCGTATCACTAGTTCATTTTTCTTGTGATGCATGCTAAGCCATGTGTTATCATGGGTGATTTTAATTTCATTTTTCTTGTGATGCATGCTAAGCCATGTGTTATTATGGGTGATTTTAATTAGTGTTGAATTCTAGTTGGCTGTCGGAAGGCGCGAGCCTTGTTGAATCAGATTTCATAAAGTGTAGGGGACGGGGTTGAATGTATTGTGATTATTAAACAAAAATAGAGAAAATGTAACAGAAGATTTCTTTAGTGATATTTTGTGGACATAAATTAAAATGAACACAAAAATACTTTGAATCTTAGGGGGGATCTTTAAATTTTATTAGATCAAAATATGATAGGGTCCAGAAAAATTTTCCACTTCTACTTTGGAGTGTGGTGTTGGTTTTTCCTAGAGATTGATCTGAAAATTAGATGTTAAAAGCTCAATAATTTAGGGCCAGTTTGACTTATCATATAAGCTGTAGCTTATGGCTTTTAAGTTCATAAGAGATTATGAAGGGTGTTTGCCTACCCAACTTATTAGCTCAACTTATAACTTATATGTTGATAAGTTGAATGTTGAGTATCCTTAACATTCAACTTATTCTTATAACTTATTCTCGATATACGCAATATATAATATCCTTCAAATCTTTAAAATCATATATCTTTTGATCCGTTCATTAGAAAATTGATATGTATATATCAAATTTCTCTACTCATCGAGATTTATCCATTGATATCCATTGATATATATATATTAAAAACAAATATTTTGAAAAATAATAAAAAAAATTAACTTATAAGTTCTGATTTACCAAACACTATACTTATTTATAATTTCTGATTTACCAAACACTCTACTGACTTATAAGATCTGATCTACTTATCACTTATATGACATTTATGCTTTTAAGCCATAAGTTACTCATTTTAAGATACTCAAACACCCACTTAATGCAATGTGCACATTGTACATGTCAATACCAAAACATGTGCATACTCAATTTTACCTTGTGTGACTAGATAAAATTGTAATTACTTTTGGAAAATCGAAATAGTAAATCCAAAATTTATTCGAATCCGAAATAATTTGATCTGAATCGAAATAAGTACATTAAAGTCAAATTTGATATTGATTCGAAAATTGATTTGATCCGATCCAAAAATTATCTGAATCAAAAATTTAACCGAAAATAATCCGAAATATAAGAACTGATAATGACCAGAAAACGATTAAACTCGAATAAAAATTATCTGAACCGAATATAAACTGAAAATGATGATTCGATATATATTCGAAATTGAAAATACCCGGATAAAAAATTATCCAATAAATAAATATTTTTATGTTATAAACTTATCAAATATTGATGTTCATTTTTCCGAAAATTATATTCTTATATAAAAAAGAATAAGTGAAAAATATCAAATAAAAAGATGCAAACTAGATGTGATAAGAGTTTATAATTGAGACAATAGAGAAAAGAATTTGATATATAAGAATATCTCCAACCACATTTCTACAACTTTTATATTATAATGGTTCACTACGATAATATATAATAAATATTTTCAAAAATGAAGAGAATTGAAAACTTGTTTTATTCCAACAATATTTTCTCTATTTGTTAGTTACAATTTAAAAAAATATTAATTATTTTCATCAAGATAGCTGCAAACACATATTACCAAAACATATATCATTAAATAAACTTATCAAAAATTAAAAAGAAACATAAAAAATACTAAAGAAATCAAAGATTTTATCAAAAATCAGGGCTTTAAAAACTACCACTAGCTTAGTAAATACTAAACATACACTTGTAACTTTGTATTAAGGCTGTAACTCAAATTATGGTCTGATTTGAATTTTGAAGCATTAGAAATTTGTAATTAAAAAAGTGGGAGAGTAATATTACTGTGTGATTATGTTAATTCTTTGAAGCATTAGTTTGATTTTGTAATTTAAGGGTCAACTAATATTTTGACTAGTATTCCTAAACAGGGTTTCGTCCCTGATTCGTCTTTTTATTTTTTTCAAAAATATTTCTTGACAATCTAACCGTACAGATGTCAAGACTATTCTTTTTAATGTTATTGCCAAAATTTAAGAAAAAAATAAATTTATTTGATTTTGTAATTTAACGGTCAACTACTACTTTGACTAGTACCCCTAGGAAGGATTTTGTCCCTGATTCGTGTTTTAATTTTTTTAAAAATATTTCTCGACGATCCAACCGTATGGATGTCAAAAACCATCCTTTTTAATGTTATTGCCAAAATTTCAGAAACAAATAACTTTATTTGATTTAGTAATTTAACGGTCAACTAGTACTTTGACTAGTACCCTTGAACAAGGTTTCGTCCCTGATTCGTGTTTCGATTGTTTAAAAATATTTCTCGATGATCCAACCGTACGGATGTCGAGAACCATCATTTTTAATGTTAATGCCAAAATTTAAAGAAAATATAAATATATTTATTTTAGAAATTTAACGGTCAACTAGTACTTTGACTGGTACCCCTAAATTGGGTTTCGTCCCTGATTCGTGTTTCAATTTTTTTAAAAATCTTTCTCGACGATCCAACCGTACGGATGGCAAGAACCTTCCTTTTTAATGTTATTGCCAAAATTTAAGAAAAAAAAATTATTTGATTTGGTAATTTAGCGGTCAACTAGTACTTTGACTAGTACCCTTGATATTGATACCAAACGTGATGTTCTCGTAATAATATGTAGTAAATACAAATATAAAGTAAACTCTGAATCTCCAAAGATGGAGAAACAAAACTCTAACTCTGAATCTCCGAATGGAGAAACAAAACTCAAACTCTGAATTCACTCCTGAATTCGATTCTCAAAGCTAGCATATAGCCAAAATTTTATTATAAATGTCATCTCACCAAAAGATTACAAGATGAGAGTATATATAGGCTAAATAAATTAACTTATCCTGGTTGGAATCCAAAAAGAAATTCAAGAGCAGCTAGAAATTTAGCTAATACCTGAACCCAACTAGGAAACCATTAAAATCCTGGTCTAACTTGAAAAATAAAATTTTAAGTGCTTAAAACAAAAAAAAACCCTTTCAAGTGAAAGATAAAAACTTGCAAGCCAAATATCTACTTTCTCAATAAGGTCCATATATAGTTGACTTATTATTAATAAACTAAATAATTAGAACTCGTTTAACTAATACCTATAATATATTTTTTGAATACTAGATATGAATAAAGTGTATAAAAACTCTATTTTACTTCCACTTCTATTCCTCATCATTCTCCCTTTGTTGGAAAAAACTCGCCCACGAGTTTTGTAGAACGTAATGATTACCATGCACGACTTAGAAGGATCCAGAATTTTTTTTTCGCACATCTTCAAAAACGACGGAGGTGCAGAGAACTGTGAAAACATGCTTTTAGGTGAAGGCATCTTAATCAAGGATTCTGGAATTATAAAGTCAATATGTTCGATCTCAATGATATCATCAATTTATTTTTCTCGAACAAGGAAAACTTTCTCCACATGAGATTTTTCACCTTTATCAACATCAAGAACCCCACTACTCTCGTGCTCTACTCAACTTGAAGATTGTGGTATGATCACATTATTGTTATCTGATTGATTTTTCACATGTTTATCTTCAACTTGAACAATATCCCTTACAACTTCATCTCTCTTGACTACTTTATCTTGTGTGTATTCCTTTGGACCAAAACGATTATTCAATTGCCTTTTCATCTCAGTCCAAGTTATGATCCTAAGAGCCTCTTCCCTCATGAGCTTGAACTTCAAATTGTCAAACCATACAGATGCATATCTTGTTAGCTTCATGTTTGCAATTTTATATGACTTTTGATCATCATAGACTTTGTAATAAAAAAAAAAATTCATATGATCCACCCATTCTAAGAAATCCTCGGAGTCACCAGCCTCACTGAATTCTCGTACATACCACTTCAAACATGTATCATCGTAATCATTACTAGTGGGTGGAGGGTTTCTTATAAAGCCTCCACGAAGAGGTGTATTTTATACCGTATCAATAACCCCCTCATTCATCTCGTTTGTAACTTGTAAACCATTAATCCTCTCGTTTGTAGCTCGTAAACTTTCCTTGATCTCTGCTTGTTGTTGAGTGTGTTTTTCAAAATATTTTTCAATAAAATCAAATTGTTCTTTTATATTTTTAAGAGTCAACTTCAAGAAATCTCCATCTGATCCTTCAAGTTTTAAATCTTCATCCCCTGCCATTAACGTGCAACCATACAAACCCAAGAACTAATATACCAAATTCGAAGACTTGACGTCAATTTCAATGGATTGTGCAGTTCTAGAATAACCTTGATAACCAACAACCTTAGCCCTGATGATGATGAACAGTACCGTGTATAGTGCAAATGAACAGTACCAAAATCAGATTGGATTTTAAGAAGCCCAAACCGATTTTGGGTTTTAAAGCCCAACTCTCTCAGCTATATATACATTATGATGTATGATTTTAGGGGGTTGGTGTTAATTTCGTTTTCACTAAAACCCTAGCTCCTCTACATCTTGAAAGGCTAGAGAGAGAGAGAGAGAGGACAGATATACGGCTAGTACCGGCTCCGGTGATCGTTGGACGATCGGACGTTCGTGTGGACTACTTTGGCGACGTAGATCTTGCAAAAGGGGTTACGTGGTGATACAACAAGGACCTTCATTAGACATCCTTTTCTCAACTGTTTAAACTTTGTTTTAAGGTAAACGTTCATAACTACGAATTAAACGTCTTGTTTTGCGTGAATCCTACGAGTAGGTTTCGATTTTATTGTTATAATTATTGCTTTCCGCTGCGTTTGTTGCCCCGAAACCCATCACTAAGTATCTATTTTAGGCCAAATTTCCGTCAACGGGTATGTTATTGAACCATTGGATAAAATTAAGTGGGAATGGTATTGGTCATTGCTTCAGGTAACGATAAATTTTAATCCAATTTTTTTTATATATATTATCTTCATTTTGGCTGGATTATAGATATGCATTTTATCTAATTAATAAAGCGATAGTAGATATAGTGTTCAAAAGCCAAGTCTTACATCGGTTAATTCGATTACAAATACTTTTGACTTGATTTTCTTTAAATTCACGGTAATTTTTTTTTAAAAATTCATTGATCCAACCATGCAGATTAAAAGATCACATAAAAATTATTAATTATGTTAAGTTAGTTAGAAATTGGTATGGTAGACGATACAATCTATAATCAAATAGTATATAAAACATAAGGCAATTTATACTAAATGCAAATAAATATAATTTACAATATAAAAATATTAATTTAATCATGTTTTTTTGCTATATATATTCTTTTCGATATATGCAGTTTATACTATATATATGCAGTTTATAAATATTTTCTTTTCGATTTCTTTCTGAAATTTATATTTTGAATTTTTTTTTAAAAAAATATTACAAGATCGCCGTGAAGCATGGCTTAGTAAACTAGTTATACTAGCCTATAACCTGTGCGATGCACGAATAATTTTTAATATTTTTCTTCTATATTGAAAATAGATAATATAACTTTTTAAATTTAATACGTTGTTGACGGGAATTGAAACTAAAATTTCTTGGAGTGGTTTATAAGATAATATAAATATTTGTGAAAATATATCATATAAATTTTTAACTAAAATATGTTGTTGACGGAATCGTACCTTGAACTTATAGGATTAGTTATTTATAAGATAATATAAATGTTTACTATTAATATTGAGTAAATTGCACTTTGGTGGTTTGTACTTTAATTGTTTTGCATTTTGGTGGCCAAATTTTTGAAATTTAACATTTTGATGACTGTAGTTTAATTGTTTAGCACTCTGGTGGCTAAGTTTTGAAATTGAAAACTTTGGTGACTTAACTTCTTATTTTCTAGCATTTTAGTGGCCAAAATAACGGCAAAATAAAAAAAACTTGGCCACCAAAGTGCTAAACAAAAAAAGGTAAGTCATCAAAGTGTTCAATTTTAAAACTTGGCCACCAAAATGCTAACAAAATTAAACTACAGTCATCAAAGTGTTCACTTTCAAGAGTTGGCCATCTAGTTGCAAAAAAATTAAAGTACAAGCCACCAAAGTGCAATTTACTCTTAATATTTTGTTGACAAGATTCAAACCTTAAACAAGTGGAAGTATTTTTAAATATTATAAAAAGAATATTTTTTTAACATTACATTTGGCGGTTCTTTTTATCTAACGGTTGTTTTTCAGTGTACCAAATTTATTATACTAGCTTAAAACCCGTGCGATGCACGGATTTTTTTTAATATTATATGATTTTTTCAGTAAATGGAATAATATTTTGATGATATAAACTTGAGTAAATTACAGAGTGGTGGTTTTCAAAATAGTGGCCAAACTTTCAGATTCTCAAAAGAGTGGTCAAGTTTTCTTTACGCCTTTCAAAAGAGTGACTAATTTAATATAAATTTAATTAATGATATGCATGGTTTAAAATTTATATTATAAAATTTTAAAATAAATATGTCATTGATAGAATTAGAACCTTGAAATTTTAGTAAATTAATTTAATCATATAATATATTTAATCATTAAATTTAACGATTCTGATTTTTTACTAAAAATCTAATGGTCTATACGGATTTCTGTTATATTTTTATTAGTGATTAAAAGATATAGTGGGATATTTTTGGGTATATATTAATTAGTGGTAGATTATTTTTTAAATTAAAATTTAATGTATTTTAGTTAGAAAAGAAATATTATTGATTGGATTATATGATATTTTAGGTATTTATAAAAAGTAATATCATCAAATAAAAGTAAACATTTTTTAATTAAAAAAGGCAATCTGCTAATTATCATTAATTATATTTTTTTATTATTTATTTTAATAATTAGGATGACCATGCCGAAAACCGAACCGACAAACTTTCAATATCCGTGCAATGCACGGGTTTCTTTTATTATATTATAAATTTTATTTCATATTACAATTATGTTTTTATATAATAATTAATTTTAATAATTTTTTAATTTAAATTTAATATACTCATGTTTACGGATTATACTAATGTTTCCTTGTTATAAACAACGTATACAGATTTTTAATATATCTTATTAATAATTGAAAAATATAGTGTGATATTTTCGGGTATATATTAATGATTGTAAGATTTATTTTGAATTAAAAAGGTAACGTGTTTTAATTCGAAAGGAAATATTAATGATTAAGAGATATGATACGTTTAATGTTTTTAGGTGTTTATAAAAGGTAATATCTTCAATTAAAAGTAAATGTGAAAAAAGGCAATCGACTAATTACCATTAATTATTTTATGTTATTATTTATTTTAGGAATTTTAATAGTATAGATATCGTAAATATTTTTCTTTATAATGAAGGGTAAATAAGTAAATTCACGAAATACCAAAAAACAGGTACCAAAATTTTTAATGTTTCGGCTTTTATATAATAGTACTATCTTAAAACCCGTGCGATGCACGGATTTTTTTATTTTAATATTATTTGAATTTTTTCATTTATTTAAATTAAATTTTAAAAATATGAATTGTGGAGGCTTACATATTTATATGAGATGATTTGATAATAATTATATAAATGTTATCCGTGATATTTCTAGAAATTGAGGAATTTTAGTTAGAAAATATAGAAAAGATGATAGGTTTTAGTTGAGAAAGTTAATCGGTTAATTATTGGTAATTATAAAATTATTATTTTATTTTATTAAATAGAATACCCGTGATATGATTAGAAAAAGATAGGTATTAGTTAGAGAAAATGAAAAAGGTAACATGTTCTAGGTGAAAAAGGTAATTGACTAGTTCATAGTAATTATAATTTAATTACGTTATTTTATTAAATACAATTACATGTAATATTTTTATAAAAGGAAAAATTAATATTGTCCGTAATGTTTCTATTAAAAGAAGGATTTTAGTTAGAAAATATGGAAAAGATGATACGTTTTAGCTGAAAAAGGTAATCGGTTAATTATTAATATTAAAATATTATTAGTTTATCTTATTAAATAGAACCGCTCTTGATATAATTGGAAAAAGAGATATTTTATTTAGAGAAAATAGAAAGGTAACGTGAAAATTAAAAAGATGACATGATTTATGTGAAAAAGGTAATTGATTAGCTTATAATAATTATAATTTTATTATGTCATTTTACTAAATAAAATTGCTCATAGTTTTTAGAAAATGAGAAATTAATGTTGCCCGTGATATTTCTAGAAAAAAAAAGGGAATTTAATTAAAAAATAGAAAATATGTGAGGTTTTAGCTGAAAAGGTAATCGGTTAATTATTAGTATAATAATATTATTATTTTATTTTTGTTAAATAGAAATGTCTGTGATATAATTGGAAAAAGAGAGGTTTTAGTAAGAGAAAAGAAAAAAGGTAACTTGTTTTGGTTGAAAAAGGTAACCGTCCATGATGTAATTGGAAAAAGAGAGATGTTAGTTAGAGAAAAGAGAAAATGTAATGTATTTTGGGTGAAAAGGGTAATTGATGAGTTAATAGTAATTATAATATAATTATGTTATTTTATTAAATAAAACTGCTCGTACTATTTTTAAAAAAAGAGATATTTTAGTTAAATAAAATGTAAAAGATATTCTATTTTACCTGAAAAAAGTAATTATTTAGTTATTGAAAAATAGAAAAGGTAATATGAGAATGGAAATTGATTAATAAAGGAGAAATTTTAGTTAGATAAAATATAAAAGGATATCGTATTTTACCTGAAAAAAGGAAATTATTTAGTTCTTGAAAAATAGGAAAGATAATATGTTTAACCTCAAGAAAGAAATTGATTAGTTAGTAGATCTGTAATTGAGTAAGGGTAAATAAGTAAAATCAACAGGTACCGTACCGACCGACCGACCAACCAAACTTTTAATGTTTCGTATTTTATATAATAGTACTAGTTAGATAGTTAGTTGTAATTGTTTATGCTTGAGGACAATCATCGGTTTAAGTTTGGGGGTGTGATAAGTGGATTTTATATCTACTTGGAACATTCTAAATCGGCTTAAATTGATTGCTTTGGCCTCAAGTTTGTGGTAGTTTTGATGTGTTTTGTTTAATTGTGCAGGGTTGAAGGAATATCGATTAAAGGTGTAGTTTCCGTCGTTATTTGGAGTTGATTTATGATATGGAATGAAGAATGGAGGCTAATGTCAACTACCAAGAAGTATACAAGTCATTAAGGATGAAAGACGAAAGCTCATGCAAAAGAACGGAAGAAAAAGCTTAAAAATCGAAGAAAAATCAATTTTCGCAGATCGGGACCAATCCGGGAGCCCCAATTGGTGCCCCAGCCTTGTTTTATGCAGATTGAGGCCGTGCTCTCAGCCCAAACCGTGCTCCCGGCGCCGCAGTACGCTGGGAAAAATCAGCCAGAATTTCTGATTCTTGTTTTAGCCATATCTTGAGTTCTAGAAGTCCGTTTGAGGCCCGTAAGCAGTCCACGCGAAGATAACGAGATTCTCTATCATTCTAAGGTGGTCCAGAGGTCTAATTACGTTTGGAACGTTCCAGAAAACCTGAAGAAAAGACAGCTGCGAATTTTCCTTAAAAACAAAATCAATTTAGGAAACGTATCTTGCAGAAATTCTATTATAATTCTGTTTTTGTATTTTCTTGCTGGGGAAGACTTTTAGAGCCTATTTAAACACATCATACCATTCTAATAGAGATAGACATATTATTACTTATAATTACATATCATAGCTTAGATCTGCAAAGTAGAAAAGGAGAGAAGGATTCCACGCTCGTGACAAGCAACGGATCTCGATCTACTTCATCTTTTGTTCTAGATTTGTTTTCTCAACTCTTGTTCTATTAATATAATTACTTCTTTTATTTATATCTTGTTTTATATCATGTTTTCATTGAATCCCATGGTGACGAAAGGTTTAACTATGAACTAATCGTTGTCATGGGATCCTAGTGAATTTATCTATGTAGCTTAGTAGTTTGCATGCCTTAAAGATTTATGTGTGGTGAATATTTGTTATCCTTGTATGGTTGTGCTTATTGAATTTAGGTGCGTCGCGAACATCTAATATGTTAATCTCTTGCTAAACGAGAGTGGATCTTGAGATTTAGAACTTGCCATGCTAGCATAGGATAGGTTGATGTTGTAACATCATGATTTGTGGCATGATTAGAGATAATATGCTACCCTATGTGATCTAAGTGAATAACTTATGCTTAAACCTTTATGTTTTCAAATTCTATAGAGATATAGGGTCTAAACATATTTGGTGTCTACCCATCTTCTATCTCTTTTGTGGATGCATGTGTAGTTTGGTACTAGTATACCGAGAGGTAACTTTTACTTGTTTCGTGTTATTCGATCAGATATCAAAACCATCGCATGTTTTAATTAAAGGCTGCAACTCTAAGTGAAGTAGATGATGAAACTAGGATCCCATGTTTTTATTCTTATAAGAAATTCAGATTTAATTCTCATTAGTTAATTAGTTTTTACTTTGCATCTTAGTTTAATTTAGATAATTAAAACCCATATTTGTTAATTATCTTAGCAGTGAATTAAGATCATACATTGTTGAATAGGTGCATTTACTGAAAAGAACCATAACCTGATCCCTGTGGGAACGAATTTGGACTTAACCTTATATATTACTTGTGACCACGTACGCTTGCGTGATTTTGTGATAACAAGTTTTTTATATTTGATGTATATATCTTAGCCTATAATTAGGAAATCAGTATCATCTAGCAGATTATTAGGAAATCAGTATCATCTAGCAGATTTGTAGGCATTCAATTATATTGTATCCATAATGTGAATATGCTTGTAATTATTTATACAGATGAATGAATGAGAAGAGGGCAAGGAGCCTATTATATCTTTTATTAGGGATACAAAATTGTGTACTAAAAATAATTACAAAATGATGTACAGGAATGATGCGATAGAAATGATTGTTTTTAATATTAATTAATATATGTGTGAATACAGGTATTTATTATATTTAATTAATTAAATTATAACTAATCAAATAAAGACACTTATAACAAATTTCAAACCTAATTTGATATTGTCCCATTTTGTTTCATCCTTTGGTTGTCCCAAGAAAAGTTAACCTATAATTGAACACTACTTTTTACTATTACATTCACTAATTTTTTTCTTTTTTTATTAAATAAATATTACAATTACTATTAAACCAATTAGTTTATTCTTCTATCTCAAATTTATTATTAAATATTAATATATATTTCCACTATTTTACCCATTTTTCATATAACTTAATATTTCTTTATATATATATTCTTAATCTCCATAGTTAAACCAGCTCGGTACCGTTAAGTAAAACAACTTCGCACGTTCCCTATACAAAAAGCTACAGTAGTTTGTAAATATTTCTAACAAAATATCCTGTGGTTGAATTTTTGTAGGACATAAACATCTCCCTATGTTTGTACGAGTGTACAAAAGACTATGAGTTTGTTTGATTTAATTTAAAAAATGTTTTTTATAATTTATAATATAATTTATTCATTTTAAGTGAAAAGTAATAAGTTTAATTTCAAGTTAGATATATGTGTTTGGCTAATTTTATTTAAAGTGAATTTGTTTCAAAAAATTTGATTAAAAAAATAGAAATTTATATTTTTAAATATAAAATAAAAATATAAAGTTCAAAATATATACAAAGAAAAAAACATGAATTAAAAGATGATTCAAATATATAAAATTTAATGTGACAAAAAATATTAGTTGGAAAAAAAGTACCTAGGAGGTATTTAAAAATTTTAAATCAACTTAGGGCCTCTTTGGCTACGGTTTATTTTAGACTTATTTTCGGTTAAAAATTTCATATTTTGATAAAAAAAAAATTATACAAATATTTAATTTATGTTTGAGATTTCATAAGTTGCAAAAAAAAGTTAACAGAAAAAAGCTAAGAATACCTAACTTTGTTTTAAAATAAGTTGACTGGAAAGTAAGTTCCCCAAACACCCCCTTGGGTTGGGATAGCTTTAAACTACCCCAAACAGGCTCTTTATGAAAAAAAAAAAAATAATAACAATAACAATAATTTATAATCGTTGTCCCAAAAATCAAGTTTTTTCTTATTTTTTTACTATCTATTTATGCATTTTTAACATATAAATATTTAAATTTTTTTTGCAAAATAATATTTAAAATTTTGCTTTTCAACCACTTTATATAATATTATTACTAATTTAAGAGTGTTGGATATATTTGATTCAAATTTAAAAGGAAAATAGTTATTTTGAGTTTTTAAATAATTCCGTGTTGGATATATTTGATTCAAATTTAAAAGAAAAGTTAGTTATTTTGAGTTTTTAAATAAATTCGAAAATAGTTATAGATTTTAGTAAATTTAGATGGATGTTTTGTTAGGATTACCTATATTTTTTAGGTGATTTTGTTTTATGTACGACTTATATAATTGTTAACATGTAGTTTAGTTTACCGAATCAATATAAATAAATAATTTTATTTTGTTTACTTTTTGATTACTTTTTTATTATTTATTACTTTTATAAAACCTTAAAAGGAGCACTTAACTTCTTTTAATGGGATACTTAATAAAATATACATATTTATATGATCAATTATTATTAAAAAATTAGTAAATGTTTTTGATTCATGTTAGTCGATAAAAGTAAATTTTTTATATAAGTTAGTTGAAATCTTAAAATTTCCACAAATTTCTTAAGCAACAAGACTAAACTACCTAAACCTTTCTTTAATTAGGTGTAGTTAAACTTGCCCCGGTTGTTAGTTACGAAATCCCAGTTATAGTATATGGAAACTGTTGAGCTTCCTAAGGATAACCATTTTTTTGTTTAAAGTTTTGTTGGTGCGTCCATTAACAAGGAAGAGGATTTAGAAATAGATGATAAGTCATTTTTGTGCCTGTTTGGCTTAACTTTTTTAAAGGGCTTATGGACTTATTTTCGGGTAAAAATTTTATATTTTGATAATTTCTTTTCATACAAGTATTTAATGTATGTTTAAGATTCAATAAGTTGCAAAAATAAGTTGGAAAATAAGTTGGAAAGTTAGGAATATCTAACTTTGTTTTAAAATAAGTTGACTTATTCTGGAAAAAAGTTCCCCCAAACACCCCCTTTATAGCACTAAGATTTATTTAGAGGCACTAAAAAAATTAATTTCATACCATTTTGTCGTTAAATCGAATAATTTTTTTAAAAAATCACTATTTGATATTAATGTGGGTTCATTCGAATTTAATATGATGATAAGAGGTCAAGTTAAGGATATGAACTTTGATGAAGCTTTACTTAAGTATACTCAAATGCTTGACATGGAAGTTGAGCCAGTTAATTTTACATATTCATTTCTTCTAATGGCTTGTGCGCGACTTTCAGACAGGGGTTCAGCCGTGCAGATTCATGAATCATGGGCATGCATTTAAATTTGGATTTAGAGATGACGTGTTTGTACAAGTTAACTAGTTTGATCAATGGTTATGGGAAACCTGAGGGATTGAAGCAACGTTGTTGTGCTGCTTCTTGTAGAGCTCTTTAAGTGCAGCTACCATTTGAATTGACATAGAATCTCTATTAAGTAAGACTATACAGTAAGTGCAAAAGAGATAAATTCTTGAACCTGGTGAAGTAGCTGGCACTATATTAAACGATAGAGCTCAATTAGGAATTCTGACAGAAATTCTCAAAACTAGATTTCTCAAGTAATAATATACGTAATAACCAGACCAGGCCGATTGGATGGCGGTATTTCAGGCACATTAGGTTGGCTTCTCGGTGTTGGAGGCGGTGCAATATGTACTGTATTTTTGGAACAAATATGTTGAATATCAACCATATCAATACAAACAGAAAATTACAACAGTGGATGAAGATAACAATACGAGCAATTGGTGCAGATAGTGGAGCCTTATTGTCCGGTACTTCAAGCAACTTCTTCTTGGTGGCATTTCTAGCATTCCCCTTGGTGGCGGTGCACTTTGTACTTCAGGCACAGTAGGCTGCCTTGTTTGTGGCGTTTGTAACATGTCCCTTGGTGGTGTTGCAACATAGACGTGTATCATAGTACAGATACATTGGCATATCAATATCAGTCGCAAATAGACATTATGGCACAGATAAAGGGGCCTTGTTATCCCACACTTCAGGCAAACTAGGTTAGCTTCTTCCTGCATTTGTAGCATCTCTTTTGGTAGGAGTGTTATTTGTATTGGAACAGTAGGTTGGCTTGTTGGTGGTGTTTGTAGTGTGTTCCTTGGTGGCTGTAATGTGAAAGAAACACATTGGAATACTAATTCAACATCAATCTCAAATAGAAAATATGAAAGTGAACGAGGATAACTGACAGTACCTGCAACTATTGGCGCGGATAGAGGAGCCTTATTAATATTTCCGGTAATTTAGGCAGCATAGGTCGTAAATGAAATCACAACTGATTTAGTGACTTTACTGCTGATTTTAATGAGGGTGATGCAAGAGGTACATCCAAATGCAAATAGAGAAACAGACCAAGTAACTACAGCCATTAGTATAATCCTGCTACAGCAAGACAGAATAACAAATGAAAGGCAACAGAACTTGCTTCTTTGTACAGCTAAGTTAGACGGCCCAGAGGATACCAAATAATTTTCACTTCTGAGAACTTCAGCCACAATCGGAAAAAATTGTAGAGAAGAATGTGGACAGAAGAATTAGAAGTCATTTGACCAAGAGGTCTAGTATTAGAAGTCAGGCTGCCTCACTCAGTATTTTGAAAGAAAATCTATTTAGGTCGCCAAGCATAAGAACAGAAGTTTCTACATCCAAAACTTTACTTGGTGCAAAAGTATATTCAAATATGAAAGGAACACTCTTTTTGGTTCTAATCATGCCAGCTACAGACAGTGTACCCTGAAATCATATAGTCAAACAAGCAAAAATTTCCTGCTTCGAAATTATATAAATGGAAGTCTGTAGTACATAGTATTCCGTAGTTTTACCCGCTGTAGGCTTGTAGTTCTTGTTTATTCATTAACATTACTATCAGTAGTTATTTTCATTATCGCAGTATCATAGCCAATCTATAGAATTCGTATTCCATATACGGAGTAGTAATTTAAAAAACTCTCCAAAAACAGTTTAACAACTCAAAATAAAATTTCAATGCAAAACAAGGAAGCATTGCAACTGAGTTCGGCTTCATCATAGACTGCCTATCGATTCATAGCAACCACACAAACTTATCACTCCTAGTATACAAAAAACATTATCCTAATATAAGAACTGCAAAACTGAGCATCTGTAAATATTCGATATAGAACATGATCTCTGAAACAAAAAACTGATCCTAGCACTTAAACACACAAAAAAAGCAGTCAAAAATTGATCACCAGATCTATGTAGTGCATAAAATACAAAACAAAAAATCAGAGAAGCTCAAAAGTAGAACAAAAAAGAAACTTAAACAAAGATTTTACCTGCAGACCCAGAAGTACCAAAGAAACGGCGAATGCGCAGCTAATTTTCAGTACCAAAGAGCTAACTTGTAGCACCAAACCCATCCTATACAATAAAAAACAACCTGCAACACCACCATCAAATGATGATACACAATTGAGCAGAACATGAATATAAATAAAACAAAAAACACATGAATTCAAAAGAAAATGATTGATAACTTAAAGCAATAACAAAAGGGAAATGAGAGTAATTGAACTAGAATAAAACAGAGGTACCCACAAGGCCGCAACATGAATTGAGAAGCAAGCAAGTAAGAAGGGATACTAACATTGATTAGGACATAGTATAATGACAAGAAAAGAGGGGGGGAGGGGAGTAGCATAGTCAATAGGAGATGATTATAGGTGGCCAATTTCACAAGAATTAAACAAATTATATAAATCAAGTAGGTGGAATATAAAATGGCAAAAATTTGTGATCACTCAAAATAAATAAAAAGGAACATTCTTTTCCTATTCATATTGTAAATATAATTCCATGCTCATAATTCCATAGTATGTGACTGCAAAAAGAATCTCCAACAAATACAAGATTAAGAAGTCAGAAATTAATAAATACCAAAAAGATTTCTAATCTTTTTACACAAGTAAACAATTCAAAACAACACATCCACTCAATGATTTGGAGAGACACTTAACGTCATAAGCACAAAGAAATAAAAGAAAAATTCTTGAAACAACAAAAAAGAATAAGAAGAAAAATCAAACCTTTGTAGCTTAAATTCATCAAAGCAAGGATTCAATTGAAAAAAAAATGATAGCTTTGTACTTGAGGCACATTAGGTTGGCTTGTTTGTGGTGTTTGTAACATGTCACTTGGTGGTGGACTGGTGGTGCAATATGTCCGTGTATCATAATACAAATACATTGGCATATCAATATCAGTCTCAAATAGACATTATGAAAGCAGATAAAGGTAACGATATAGATAGTACCTGGAACTAATGGCACAGATAAAGGGGGATTGTTATCCCGTACTTCAGGCAGACTAGGTTAGCTTCTTGCTGTATTTGTAGCATCTCTTTTGGTAGGGGTGTTACTTGTATTGAGGTTCAGTAGGTTGGCTTGCTGGTGGTGTTTGTAGTGTGTTCCTTGGTGGCAGGCCAATTTGTACTGTAATGTGAAAGAAACACATTGGAATATTAATTCAACATCAATCTCTGATAGAAACTATGAAAGTGACAAGGACAACTGACAGACAGTACCTGCAACTATTGGCGCGGATAGAGGAGCCTTATTATCCGGTACTTTAGGCAGCATAGGTCATAAATGAAATCACAACTAATTCAGTGACTTTACTGGTGATTTTAGTGAGGGTGATGCAAGAGGTACAGCCAAATGCAAATAGAGAAACAGACCAAGTAACTACAACCATTAGCATCTTTATGTTGGAGATTAATTATTATTCAACTGTTTAAATGGAGCTTCAGGAGCCAATACAGGGTTTTCAGTAGCCGGTGGGTGTCCCTGAGAAGCACTTGTGGCAGAGATGGAACAATCCCTAGAGAAGTTGTAGGAGGAGAAGACAAATTACATGTCTGTGATAGTGTGGGAGTACTGGGATACAATAAGGCTGCCTGATCTTTTGTGGTTTCTGGTGCAGGGGGCGAACAGAGAGGTGCATCGGAAGTTGCTGGAGATGTTGCATTTACATCATCTAAAAGACATAAAGACGATTACATTAATGGGGGAAATGAATATAATGTTACTCTGACAATGATTAAGTTACTTGTAACAAAAACTGAATGCAATAAGCCTAAAGGAGTTAAGAAATGAACTAGCTGATCATGTTCTGGTTCACGTACAAATTTAAATATTTGCAACTACAAATATATTAGGTTACAAGAAAAGAAGTATCTTTCAGTTATAACAAACTTAAAATTAGCTGTAAGAAAATATGATAATCCTGCTACAGCAAGATAGAATAACAAATGAAAGGTGACAGAACTTGCTTATTCGTACAGCTAAGTTACACGACCCGGAGGATACCAAATTTTCACTTTTAAGAACTTCAGCCACAATCTGAAAAAATTGTAGAGAAGAATTAGAAGCCATTTGTCCAAGAGGTCTAGCATTAGAAGTCAGACCGCCTCACTCAGCATTTTGAAATAAAATCTATTTAGGCCGCCAAGCATAAAAACAGAAGCTTTTACATCCAAAACTTTACTTACTTGGTGCAAAAGTATATTCAAATATGAAAGGAACACTCTCTTTGGTTCTAATCATGCCAGCTACATACAGTGTACTCTGAAAACATGTAGTCAAACAAGCAAAGATTTCCTGCTTCGAAATCCAATGAATGGAGATCTGTAGTACATAGTATTCCGTAAGTTTACCCTGCGTAGGCTTGTACTACAAGTTCTTGTTTCATTTACATTACTATCAGTAATATTCTCTACTGCAGTCCATAGCCAATCTATAGAATTCGTATTCCATATAACAGTTTAAAAAGCTCTCCAAAAACAGATAAACAACTCAAAATTAAATCTCAATGCAACAAGGAACCATTGCAACTGAGTTCGGCTTCATCATAGAATGCCTTAACGATTCTTACCGACCACACAAACTTATCACTCCTAGTATACAAAAAACAATATCCTAATATAAGAACTGCAAAACCGAGCATCTCTACACATACGATATAGAACACGATCTCTAAAACAAAATATTGATCCTAGCATTTTATCACACAGAAAAGCAGTCCAAAATTGATCACCAGATCTCTGTAGTGCATATAATACAAAACAAAAAAATCACACAAGCTTAAAAGTAGAACAAACAAGAATGTCTTCAACAAAGTATTTACCTGCAGATCCTAGAAGTACCAAAAAATCCAATAAATGCCAAGCTGATTTTCAGCACCAAAGAACTAACTTGTAGCACCAAACCAATCCCATACAATAAAAAAAAAACACCCTACAACACCACTATCAAACGATGATACACAATTGAGCAGAACATGAATATAAATAATACAAAAAAACACATGAATTCAAAAGTGTAAATGATTGATAACTTGAAGCCAGGAGAATGAAAAAAAACGGACCATCCAAATTCGAACATCTAACGATAAAAATATCCAGTTGCACAAATTTGATACTAGAAATTGAAAGCAAATATGTTCTATATTTAAAAGAAATGTAATCAAACAAAAAGAGATAAAAAGGAACAACCTTTGGTACTGTAAATGGGATTCCTTGCTCAGACCGCTGCATAACAAGAAGAAAATGTCGAAAAAACAAAGAGAATGTATGTATCAATAACAAACATAACAGGGTAAAACGATCAAACCTTTGGTAGTAAACAGATAATAATCGGACTTTTAACATGAAACTCAAAGTAAACAGATAAAAATGAACCAGCTTTGGTATTTTAAATGATATTCCTTGCTCATAAACACTGCAAAACAATAACAAAGATCAAAAAACAAATGAAAAATGAAAAACATCAATAACAAACATAACAGAGTAAAAAGATCAAACTTTTGGAAATCAATTTGATAGAGAACATTGATTCCCTATCAAATAACACATATACAGCAGATTCTTGATGCACTTGCCGATGCAAATTTCTTGAATTCATGGTAAAGGTTAATTAACAATTGAATACCGAAAAAAAATCTAATATTTTCATGGTATAAACATAAGTAAACGATTGAAACAACACATCCAATCAAAGATTTGCAGAGACTTAAAGGCAAAAGCACCAAAAAAAAAGAAAAGAAAAATTTCTGAAATCAGATTAACATAAAATGAAAGTAATGAACAAGAACCATGAAAAATCATCAGTATAGACAATAGTAATGTATACATCTATTAATCGATTACTCGCCCTAACTGCCACTAATAATCACTAAAATCACATCTCGAATTCTCCTCTAGCGACCGCTGACAATCATCAAAAGCACATCTTTTTAGCCCCATGCAGATTCTCCTCTTCAAGTTTCCTTTTACCAAGGTTGCTGCTGTCTTCAATTTGTTGGTCTTCTTGATTGGAAAGAAAGTCGCTCAACCAGTTAATGTCAAAACTGGGAAAATCATCAAAATCACGGAAACTATTTTGCATCTCAAACACGTTTTCTGAAGTTGAAGACTCCATGCCCTCAATCTTATTACCAACACCATTGGTCATCTCAACCACACTTTCTGATGTCGAATTCCCGGCTACTTCCAGATTCTCCTCGGCCCCAACACTTGCCTCAAGATTCTCATTCTTGTTTTGACATTCATCACTTTTATTTGGTTCAGGAGCAACACTTTTGGAAGCAATTTTAAATATAGGCTCCTTAGAAGAATCATATGTGATCTTACAAAGAACGAGATCGCCAAAACCAGGAGCTGCTTTGAGACCCTTATTAACGCCAGATAAGGAGTACTCATGCATCTTAAAGTATGCAGCCTTATGAAGATCAAATCCAACCCCAATATTGTTAATCTCAAACACCAACAATTTTTTTTCCCCGATCACATTATTATTACTATCCCTGATTTTGCAATTTGTGCTTCCTCTCCAGGTACCGCATCCGGCCTTTTTAGAAGTATTGTCTCTACTTGTCATCTTCTTATTACTATCAGAAATACGTAGCTTGGACAATTTTGCAAACACATACATATACTTCTCGGTATTGTTGTTTTGGGGCTCCATCCAAGAATTGACGTTAAACATCTGCCATGGCGTAGAATCAGTACCATACAAATCAACAGTATCGATGAAATCCCACAACAGCGTTTGTCCAAGAAACTTGGGCTTCAAGTACCAAGAAATAAGTTCTTCATCCTTTGGGTTGAATCTGAATCCGGGAGGTAAATTTATCTGTTCACCCATCGCTGGTAATCTTATCTGTTCACGCATCGCTACCACCAGTACCAGAGAACCGCGTGTGTATGTATAGGAGTGAATGTATGTATCAGCGTGTGTATGTATACGAGAGATTGTATCAGCGTGTTTATGTGTATGTATACTAGAGGAGATTGTATGTATCAAACGCAAAAGATTTAGGTATGTGTTTGACACAGTTGTTTATTACAACCCACCCCCGGCATACCATATATATAGACAGTTCTAATAAAACTTTCCTTGTAGATTACTCAAAAATTATCCTAATTGATTTCAAAAATAAATAAGTTATTCTCACTTCAAAAAATTTCCTAATTGATTTCAAAATAAACAGTAAACCTTGACGTATGAAATATATTCTTACTATATAGACGGCCCAATTTGATAATTTGGTTAAAGTAAAATTAATAAAATTTTAATTTTATATTAATATAAAATAAAATTAATATCTTAGATTACAAAAAAAATTAACTACATTATACTATGATAAAACTATAAAATAGTCAATATTTTATTTCATTGAATATGTAACTAAGCCACCAAAAAGAAAAAAAAAATTCATTACCAACTTTTATCTAATAAAATAAAATAATAACAAATAATTAATCAATTACATTTTTCTACTAAAACATATTAATTTTTTATTTTTTTAACGAAAATCCCCTACCTTATTACGAGCAACAACAGATAAATAAATGCTTTTAAAAAATTAAAATAAAGAATTGGCCAAACTAAATTAACATATCCCTAAGCCCAAAATAAGTATGTCTAAAAACAATACCATAATTACTCTCTCAACTAATGAGAGTCGACTTCCCTAGGTCATTATAGCCGTCGCCCCCTTTTCTCCATCTACAGCTTCGTTTCTCCCATCAAACCATTCTCTGATCCTCCTCTCAATCATCTAAATCCCCTTTTTTTTGTTCCAATCTTTTTTCAATAATAATCGAACCAAAGCCAAACATCAAGAATTTATTTCTCATATCTATCTTGGTTTTGAGTCCGACTCCGCAAATAAAAAATACCTTTAGATTCAAATTCTCCTCCTTAACATCATACCAAAATTTAGTGTCATTCCGAGGTCTTTAAATTTTTGGTTTTTAGTCTCGCCTTTTGGCGTGTGTCTGGTTTGCTGGTTTGTTATCCTTTTTATTGAAATGTTAAGGTATGTTTTTTTTTTATGTTGGTATGTGTTTTGTTCTTGGCTACTTTAAAAATGATTTATGTGATTTTTTGGGAGATCTGTAATTCATGCATTGGATTTGGTCTGGTATCGGATATTGCAAGAGCTTACCCTTCACAACTAAAATTTATTCATCTTATGAAATCTTTCACATTTGGCATGTCTATTTCGACATGTAGATAACTTGGGTATTTCTGAACATTGGGCTACAGGCGGTGCGTATGTGAAGGTCATTTGTGATATTACTGGTTCCAGGATTGGTGCAGGTTTGATTGATCGGAAACCATTTTAATCTTTTTCAGTTCTAAGAATTTCGAAATTCATGATGTTAAACAGTCTGAAAACATAAGCGGCTATTTGCTTAGCTCGCTTATTTGTTTCCATTCAGGTTGTAGTGTCAATTCAGGGATTTGTCGTGACTATGATTTGTATGTTTGCATGTCTCTTCTAGATCGGATTTTTGATGGGAGTTCTGTTTCCAATGGAGTTAAGTCTGTAATTTTGGTTGATGCAAGTTAATAAAATTCCTTTGTTTGTCAAAAAAAAACAATACCATAATTTATCATAAAAACTTTTAACCTAAATTACTATCAATATTGATGAAATCAATCAATCAATATGAATCAATATATATATATATATATATATATATATATATAATCTATTTCTATTATATACATTTATCTATTTTTCTAGAGCTCCTCTATTTTAAATATGTAAAATTAAAATTTCCTTCTTTAAACCCTACTTTTCAGAAGAAAAAAATAAAAACTTCATTTTTGTAACATGAATATAAACGTTAACATAAACATCTTTGAAATAGAAAAGGTTCTCAAATTTGTAGGGAAGAAGAATTCAAATTACATATTCGAAATTGAAAAAGAGCATTTTAGTATGTAAACTTTTATTATTGTGTACACTTAGTATTTTTATAATATATATATATAACGGGTGTCGGCCTAAAAAACCTTAAAACAAAATTGGTATAGAAAAATATATGAATAATTTATCTTATTATCTATGTATATTTAATTTATACAAAATTGTGTTCACCAATTTATATTGATATTATAAAAATATTTTTTTTCTTTTTTTCTTAAATGATCTTTATTTAAAATTTTAATAAAAAAAGTTATAAGGTCACCGCAAAACGCGGCTTAGTCGACTGGTTATATATATAAAGAAAAACCCCCGGGAGTTTGGTGGAGCTCTAAAATCACTCGAATCATATTTATCTATTTTTCTAGAGCTTCAGTATATTAAATAATTAAAAATAGATTTCCTTCTTTATGTCCTAATTTTTAGAAAAGGAATCAAAACTTCCTTTTTTAACATTAACATATTCGAAATAGAAAAGATTTTCAAATTTGTAAGGAAGACTAATTCAAATTTACATATTCAAACTAGAAAAAAAATTATATTCTTATATATATTCACATGAGCTCCGAAATCGCTTCAATCATATCTATCTATTTTTTAGAGCTTCTCAAATTTTAATATTATAATCGAAATTTTCTTATTTATCTTTTACTCGAAATAGAATTGAAATCATAAATATCATAATTACAAAAAATTGGAATCGAAATCGAATTAAAATCATAAAAAATTTATATCATTTTAGGCTAGCTTAGTTTTATATATGTACTAGCTTAAAGCCCGTGCGATGCACGGATTTTTTTTATTTTAATATTATATAAATTTTTTCATTTATTTAAATTAATTTTTTAAAATATGAATTTTGGAGGCTTACATTATTATATCAGATGATTTGATAATAATTATACAGATGTTATCCCTGATATTTCTAGAAATGGAAGGATTTTAGTTAGAAAATATAGAAAAGATGATAGGTTTTAGTTGAAAAAGGTAATGGATTAATTATTGGTAATTATAAAATTATTATTTTTATTAAATAGAATGCATGTGATATGATTAGAAAAAGATAGGATTTAGTTAGAGAAAATTAAAAAGGAAACATGTTATAGGTGAAAAATATAATTGATTAGTTTATAGCAATTATAATTTAATTACCTTATTTACTAAATACAATTGTACGAAATATTTTTAGAAAAGGTGAAATTAATATTGTCCGTGATATATATATATATATATATATATATATATATATATATATATATATATATATATATATATATATATGGTTTTGCTCAAATGAGAACCCCATCTTATTGTGAGAACTGAGATCTAATCTCAACCACACAAATTTTAAACCTCTTTTAATCACAGCCACACATTAAATACACACCCACCATAAACCATACACACTGCACACACACAAATACAGACAACACACAGTAACAGACAAACACGTACATACCCAAACGCGTACATACCCCAATTCATTTCCCCCCACCCATCCCGACTAAATTCCGGCAACCTGGCCTTGATATTCCGGCGAGCTTTACATCGTTCTTCTCGTTCTCTGTTACTAATCTCAATCCGTCTTCTATTGGAGGTGGTTTAGCTTTTATTATATCGCCGGATGATGAGTCGGTGGGCAATTCCGGCGGGTATCTTGGGATTATAAACGATGCTCCAAACGGCGTCGTTGCAGTTGAGTTTGATACTTTGATGGATGTAGAGTTCAAAGATATTAATGGGAATCACGTGGGTTTGGATCTAAACTCGATGATTTCGACTCAAGTTGGTGATTTGGAATCGATTGATGTTGATCTTAAAAGTGGCACTGTTGTTAACTCGTGGGTCGAGTACTCCGGGTCTTAAAAGTTGGTGATTTGGAATTTGTTAATTTGTGGTGGTGATTTTTCGTTTTCCGGTGGTGATTTTTTGTTTACAGGTGGTCGGAGTGGTGATTTTTGTGTTTCTGATGGTGATTTTTGGTTTTCCGGTGGTGATTTTGTGTTTGCTGGTGGTGATTTTTGCGTTTCTGATGGTGATTTCTGGTTTGGCGGTGGTGATTTTATGTTTGCCGGTGGTGATTTTCTGGTGGTCGCCGGAGTTGGTGGTGGTCGTCGGTGGTGGTTGCCGTGGGGATGGGTGGTTGAATTAGTAAAAAGATGGTGAAATCCCAAATGTAAAATATTAAAATATTAAAATTTAAAATGAATGGTAAGAGATGAATATAATGTATTTAAATGAATGGCTAGGATTAGATCTCATATCTCACCATAAGTGGGGGTTCTCATCTGAGCAAGACCCTATATATATATATATATATATATATATATATTAAAAGAAGGATTTTAGTTAAAAAAAAATATAGGAAAGATGATACGTTTTAGTTGAAAAAGGTAATCGGTTAATTATTAATATTAAAATATTATTAGTTTATTTTATTAAATAAAACCTCCCTTGATATAATTGGAAAAAGAGAGATTTTAGTTAGAGAAAATAGAAAGGTAACGTGAAAATTAAAAAAAATGACATGATTTATGTGAAAAAGGTAATTGATTAGCTTATATAATTATAATTTAATTATGTCATTTTACTAAATAAAATTGCTCATAGTTTTTAGAAAATGAGAAATTAATGTTGTCCGTGATATTTCTAGAGAAAAAAAGGGAGTTTAATTAGAAATAGAAAAGATGATACATTTTAGCTGAAAAGGTAATCGGTTAATTATTAGTATTATAATATTATTATTTTATTTTATTAAATAGAAACATCTGTGATATAATTGGAGAAAGAGAGATTTTAATAAGAGAAAAAAAAAAGGTACCGTGTTTTGGTTGAAAAAGGTAACCGTTCATGATATAATTGGAAAAAGAGAGATGTTAATTAGAGAAAAAAGAAAAGGTAGCGTGTTTTGGGTGAAAAAGATAATTGATTAGTTAATAGTAATTATAATATAATTACGTTATTTTATTAAACAAAACTGCTCGTACTATTTTTAAAAAAAGAGATATTTTAGTTAAATAAAATGTGAAAGATATTCTATTTTACTTGAAAAAGAAAATTTTTTAGTTATTGAAAAATAGAAAGTTAATATGTTTAACTTGAAAAAGGAAATTGATTAATAAAGGAGAAATTTTAGTTAGATAAAATATAAAGGGATATTATATTTTATCAGAAAAAGGAAATTATTTAGTTTTTGAAAAAGAGAAAAGATAATATGTTTAACCTCAAGAAGGAAATTTATTAGTTAGTAGAAAAGGTAATAATATGTCTAACCTGAAAAAGGAAATTGATTAATAAAGGAGAAATTTTAGTTAGATAAAATATAAAAGGATATTGTATTTTAGGAAATTAGTTAGTTAGATAAAATATAAAGGGATATTATATTTTATCATAAAAAGGAAATTATTTAGTTTTTGAAAAAGAGAAAAGATAATATGTTTAACCTTAAGAAGGAATTTGATTAGTTAGTAGAAAAGGTAATATGTCTAACTTGAAAAAGGAAATTGATTAATAAAGCAGAAATTTTAGTTAGACAAAATATAAAAGGATATTATATTTTAGGAAATTAGTTAGTTCTTGAAAAATAGAAAATATAATATGTTTAAACTAAAGAAGGAAATTGATTAGTTAAATTATCTGTAATTAAGTAAGGGAATTTATTAGTTAGTAGAAAAGGTAATATGTCTAACCTCAAAAAGGAAATTGATTAATAAAGGAGAAATTTTAGTTAGATAAAATATAAAAGGATATTGAATTTTAGGAAATTAGTTAGTTAGATAAAATATAAAGGGATATTATATTTTATCATAAAAAGGAAATTATTTAGTTTTTGAAAAAGAGAAAAGATAATTGTTAGGTCCGATAAGATTGTAGAAGGGGGAGTTGAATACAATCTTTACCTTTTTATCGAAATTTGTCCTTTAAATTAAATTTGATAAAGACAAATTTATCTGCGGAATTATTTAACACAATTTTTCAAGTTGAATATAACTGTATATTAACTTGATGTGGTGTTACAAAATCAGTATAACAACTTATCAAGATGTTAATAACTAATTAGAAAATTCGACATGAACTTTTCTAATTTAGTTAATAATAATCAAGATAAGAACTAGGAAACTTAATTCGCTAGTAGTACAAGAATCACAAATAAACAAGTTCTATCTGATAGAATATCACAAAGATGAAGAACTTGAATTTCTGGGAATTGTTTAAGCTTTGGTGTTCTTGGTGTTCTTTAAAGAGAGAATTCTGGTCTTGATGAAATGTTTTCTGCTGTGTTTTCTCCGTTATGACTTAATCTGGTCTGTTCTGTTCTTTTATATCAGTAACAGGTCTTGCTGGCTTTCTGTAGGATATTTAACTGCTCCAGCATGACTTAAACAGCTTCCAAGACTTGATTTTCCTTCATTAAGACTTACACAAACCTCCAATAAGACATAAAATGTGTCGGTAAGACTTACAACAGCTGGCAGAGGTCGGTAAGACATAAATTGGGTCGGTAAGACTTAATCCTGAAAAGGCTTCTGTCGGTAAGACTTAAAATAAGTCATACCGAATTTTTCCTCCTCCAAGACTTAATCCAATCTTCTTTCTTTAAGTCATATTGATCCATTTAATTAATTAATGATTAACTAATTCATATTTAATTGATACAATAATTAATTTAAATAATAAATTAATTCTTCCAGAATTAATTCATTTAATTAAATCAACTAAATTAATTTATATCAATTATAAATGAATTTAATTAAATCAATAAATAATTAATTTAATTCTTACAAACCACTAAAGGTAGTAAAGAATTACCACTGATTTGTGTTGACGTTCGATGTACTGTCTGGTTCATGAACGACTAACTTCAATGATGCTTCTTCACTTTTGACTTTAGGTTGTGGTTTGTTTCTTCTCTCAATTCTCTTGTACTGTAACTGATCTTCAAACTATCACTCGAAAAAATCTCTGTCACTGTTCAAATGAATCCATTCACTTCAATGCTGTACTGGGGCTTGATCAGATAACTGAATCGTCTTCCAGTGTATGACATCAAAACTATAGATTGACTTTTCTTCTTTCTTCTGACAGATAATACTTCTTGAGATTCCTGTGACAGTTCATATGTATATTTACTTATTACAATTTGGTTTAAGTTGATTATGATCCTCTAACTACAAATAGGCTGAGTCATATGCCTTTCAATCTCCCCTATTTGTTTGTTAGACAATAACAAGCAAATTCCTAGAGGATACCTCAACTAATCCAACTTAACCAAATGAAAGATAAAACTTTAAATACTAAGTAAATATGAAAAAAAATTCTGGTTTATATTTAACATTTTCCAGATTCAAACATGAAAGAAAAATACAAGATAGATGATCCTCTAGACTGATCATATGATATAAATTCCTATCAAGATTTATCTAGGCTCTAAAGATATAACATGTAGAGCAATTCTTTATCTTCAATTGTCTTCCCTTCTGAATTCTCCTTCTTCTGGCTCATCTGTGACTTGAAGTTTCATATGTAGATCAGAATCAACAAGACGTTCTCTTCTTGATGACAATCCTTGAGGTAAGACTAAAGGAATTCCAAGCTTCTTTCTCAGTTCACCTTGAAATTTCTTGTAATCTTTTATGTTCGTTTGTGCATAGGAACGAATGTGATCTGCAGCTATTACCTTTTCTTCAGTCAAGTATCCATGATTTCTGAGAGCATATTCAGCATATACCAAGTGCTTTGCATGATGTTCGTATAGCTCATCTGTCTGAAGATTGATTGTGTGAAGTACCTCTCCCTTAAGAAATTTTACTTGTGGAGGTTCCTTAATCACTTCTGGTCTAGCTCTTTCAGCAAATTCTTTGAACTTTTCATGTAACAATACACCTAGCTCAGAAGATGTTCTTACCTTAGGCCTAAGTACCCATATCTCTGTCAGTGATCTGTCATAAAAGAACTGAATAGATACTCTGAATGTTCCAACTTTATGACAATCTACAAATATTACTAGCTCATCAGATTTGGGTTCAAATGCAGTAGTTATCCTGATGACTTCTACCTGTAAGGCCTTTATATACATTTCGTGAATTGGATTTGCCAGTTTGAATTCCTCGAGAATTTGTCCAAGACGACGATCTTCATAATCAGAACTCTGAGGTGAATCAATTGCTCTTTGAGCACGTTCCCATTTGTCACCGCTCTTTAGTCTGATATATGTTTTTCTCTTCTCAACATTTATAGCATGTAGTCGTTGTAATGCTTGCTGTTCAGCTTTCTGAAGTTCTTCATTTCGTGCAATTTGCTCTAATGATTTTTGAAGTTTTTCTTCTCTCAGTTCCAAATTAGCTTCCCTTTGAGCAAATAATTCTTCAGATTCTTTCTCAGCTTGTTGAGCTTCAAATTCAGATATCACTGGTCCTTCATCTTCCCAGTGACTAAGATCAGGTTCAGGAAGTTCTTCACCTTGATCAGGGAATTCAAGATCAGCAAAAACATCGAAGTTATCCGGTTCACCCGTGTAATAATAACCTGTGTTCTTGTCTTGAATTTCTTCTTCAGTTTCTTCAACTACTTTCTTCCTCTTATCTTCACCTTGGTCAGATTTACCAGATTTTCCTTCTCCTCCCTCTCTTTCTTTAGTAGTTTTATCTTGTGACCCCTTTGATTTCTCCCCCTTAGTTGAGGAATCCTCTACAGATTTATCAGTTGTCCCAGCTTCAGGATCCTGTTCATCATCATCACCACCCTTACTTGTAAAGAATTCAATTTCTTCATTTGTAGGTTTGCGACTTTGACTAAGATTAAACAAATGTCTTAACCCTTTAGCCTGGTGTGCATTTTGCTTTTCGATCTGGTCCAGACGAGAATCAGTAGATTTTTGATTGTGCTGTACCTCTGATTGTAGATTATCAACTTTCAAGGAAATCTCAGAAATTAACATGTCTTGAGCAACAGTAATATCTCCAGAGTCATCAAGTGCCTTTTCATGAGAGAGTTCGAGAGATTCTATCTTCTTGGTGAAAGATGTCTTTAAGTAGTTTATGCCCTTCTTCATTACAACAAGCTGACTGTTGACAGAGGTGGATGTAGAAGATCGCTCACCCACTTGTGCTCTCAGGATTTCTGTTTCAGCCTTGCTGACTGCAAGTTCTTTCTCTAAAGCAATTATCTTTTCTAATAATGAGAGAGTGTATGTGTCAGTGTGTGCGCTCACCTGACGTTCACTTTGAGATCCACTCACCTGAAGTGCATGTATTTCACTCAATTTTATGGTATTCCTCACATCACTCCTCTCAGATTCCTTAGCTGCTTCCAGATTTGTACCTGCATGTAAAATCACCCTAGCCTCCTCTGGGAAGGTCAGTGGTAGTGCAATGGGAGTTCGCAAATCCATGTCCTTAATCAAATCTACTTGAACATTTGAAATTGTTGACTGAATTGCTTCAGTAGTAGATTGATCAAGTTGCCTTCCACCTTCTCCAGTCGAAACTGCGAGTGGAAAATCCCTTGAGGGAGCCAGGAGTGTTTGTCCTGGGAGGGGAGATGATGGTTCTATTAAAGTTGGCTGAGAACCAAGATTTCCCTCTAAAGCCTGTGAAGACTCTTCTACCGTAACTATGGTAGGCACTGTCACTTTTTCTACGTGCTCTCCTTGCAGTGTGTCCTGAGACTCATCTAAAGGTATGTCTTCCCCCATTGTGAGTAATAGGGGAGGTGTGCTTGACTCACTACAAGGTGCCACGACCCTATGGCGAATTTCAATAGAATCATCCTGTTGAGAAGATGATTCTAGTAACTGTGTAACGGCCATATCAACTTCCATATCCTGTTGGGAGGATATAGACGGGCTTACAGTTGCCTCAGTTTGAGTTCTACTTTTCTTTTCTAGAGGCAGAGCTGTGGGTTCACTCATACTACCACTACTGATACGACTTCTTTTAACTTGCAATTTCTTTCTGGAGTGAAAAGATATGAGTTTTGTTGGTTGAGTGTTTGGCTCTACGACCTTGGTTAGAGGTTGTGGTACTACAACCCCTTGGTCAGACCTACCAACCACTTGGGTTCCAGAAATAGATTGAGAAGCAGTAGTTTGAGGAACAGAAGGCAATACCTGGTTAGCTGATTCTGCAACAGTCTCTGATAAGATGGGTTGATCTGATTCAGGTTCAGGGACAGATGCAGTTTCTTGCACTGGATGTTCAACAGCAAGAGCAGCTGGCTGAGGAACAATTTGCTGAGCAGGTTCAACTTGTTGATTGCCTTGATTTTCATTATCAACAAGTATGTTTTCCACTGGTGGTTCAGGGTTTTGTTCTGGTTGTTCAGGTTCTGGTACAGGTTCAATAACAGGTAGTTGTATATAGTTTGACATGTATTGGGTGACAACTACAGGTATGTTTGAGAATTTTGGCTTGTTGCTGTACTCAGTGAACAATCTGGTAGTAGGTTTACCTGACGCCAGTGACTCTCCATTCAGGAATTGGGCTTGGTTTTCTAGTTCCACAAGATGATTAAAAATCAATGATAAGAATCTTGGATAATAACATGAAACTTTATGTCCATTATCAAAATTCTTCTTTGCATTAATGATTCTTCTAACCATCGGAACACACAGTAGTCTGCCAATATTAATTCTTCGGTTGTGTGCAACTGCATATCCAATATGCTGCAAGAAAGATGGTAATACCCCGAAGTTCCCTTTAGTAGTATTGGCAAAGACTCTACCTAGTGTGTCAAACAGATAATCCCATTCCTGAACGAAGTTCTTTTTATTCCAGACAGTTTGATCAGGACTGTCTTGATAGATTACACCATTTAAAAAATTTATCATTTCTTGATCTGATGGTAATTCTTCGAAATTATCAGTTGGAAAATTTAAGACCGTATTTATTGTATTTTCATTCACTGTGTACTGATTGTCTCCTACAGAGAAGACAAAAGATCTGTTATCATTAGAAATGACAGCAGTAGTACACATGATTCGCAAAGGTTCAATCTTCAGAGGAGCATCCAATCTCAAAGCATTGCGAACCAGTGAATTTTCATTTAAAAACCGAATCCACGGTCGAAAACGTTCAACTGAACATTTTTCTGGATCAAAATAATCGATTAAATTATGTTTAATAATTTCAAATCGATCAGCCATTTTAATCAAGATTTAATTTCCTTGAAAATTTCAGATTTTACAAATTTTTAATTTAAAAATTAATTTTTCGAATTAATAATTAATTAAAAATTCGAAATAATTAAAAGTTCTTCAAAAATTCTGAAAAATTCACACAATGATCCTTGTATACACACAAACACACGTGTATTTTTAGTTTTGCAAAAATCAAGCCCAGATTTCCAGAAAAACAGATCTAAAAACCGTTTTTCGAAAATAAAACTCTTAAGAAATCGAACCAAAACTCGAATTTAACCAATCAAAATGAAGATAATCAAGCAAGGAGTCCAGATATGTGGTTAAATCGTGAAAAAGATGAGTGATTTCGGTCGAAAATTGGGCATGAATTCGACTTAGTATGTGTGTGTATCGTATGTATCGATATTGTTCTATAAGACTTAACTTGATAGAAATACTTATAATGAAATTAAGACTTAAACATTCTAACTGCTATATATATATACTAGTAGATGAATAAGACTTAAACATTTATTAAGACATAACTGATATGACTTAACTAAGACTCGATTAAGACTTAACATAAACAAGACATAATAAACTGTTATGATTAAGACTTAACTTAAAAAATTACCGATAAGACTTAAACTAAAAACTCGAATAAGACTAAACTAAAGAAATCAGTAAGACTTAATTACAAACTCATGAATATAACTTAATCTATACAGAAACTCGATTAAGACTTAGACAAAATAACTATTAAGATTTAACTAAAATAAGACATAACTGATATGAACATTGAATATGACTTAAAAAGACAAGTTTATGACTTAATATTAACAAGACTTAACTTGAATAGGACTTAATCTAAAACTAGAAGAATAAGACTTAATTAATATACAGACCTGCGAATATGACTTAGATTTAAAACTCGGTAAGACTTAACCTGTTTAAGTCATACCGATTTTAAATTAAGTCATATTAACTGTTTTTCCTAATTTTAAGTCATATTAACTTTAAATAAACATTAAAAATACTATAAAATATATAATTAACTTACAAAAATAATAAAAATATTATTTAAAATTAAACAAATAATAAAAATAATTATACATACCATATGCTAACCTATTAACGAAAACAAAGCAATATTAACAGGACAAACATTACAAAACATATGATAAATTAATTAATCAAATAGAAATAAATATCTACAAATATTCTAAAAATACAGAAGTATGAAGTATTAAATAATATGAATAAACAAAGTGAAAAATAACTAAACAAACAAGAAAATCAAATGGTAAAATAATAATACAAGTGATTTCAAACAACAAATATTCACAGAATAATCACTTGCAAAATTATTAAAGATCAAATTTCAGATATTAACAGTATTAATTACTAGGACTGTTTAGCATACCCAATTCACTAACAATTCTAGTGAATGAAGATTCATTAAGCGACTTAGTAAAAATATCTGCAGTTTGATCTCCAGAGCCTACAAATAGTAGTTCCACTGTACCATTCATTACATGCTCTCTTATAAAATGATACCTTATGTCAATGTGCTTTGTCCTTGAGTGCTGCACAGGATTGCTTGCGATTGCTATGGCACTTGTAATATCACATAAAATAGGAATATTTTCCAATACAATGCCATAGTCCATTAATTGATTCCTTATCCATAAGATCTGAGCACAACAGCTTCCAGCAGCTATATATTCAGCTTCGGCTGTAGAGTTGGAAACTGTTTGCTGTTTCTTACTGAACCAGGATACCAATCTTCCACCTAGGTATTGCCAACTCCCAGATTTACTTTTCCTGTCTACAACACTTCCTGCATAGTCAGAATCTGTATATCCAATTAAAGTAAAATCAGATTCATTAGGGTACCAGATGCCTAAATTAGGCGTACCCTTTAGATATCTTAAGATTCTTTTGACAGCAGTGAGATGGATTTCTTTAGGGTTCGCTTGGAACCTTGCACACAAGCATGTGGCAAACATTATATCTGGTCTACTAGCAGTTACGTAAAGCAATGAGCCAATCATACCTCTATAGCCTGTGATATCTACCTTGGCAGAACTTTCACATAAACCAATTTTGACAGCTATAGTTGATGGTGTCTTTGCTGATGAGCACTCCTCCATGTGATATTTCTTGAGGAGCTCCTTGATGTACTTAGATTGACAAATAAATATTCCATCTTGTCTCTGACTTATTTGTAATCCAAGAAAGAATTTCAGTTCTCCCATCATGCTCATTTCAAACCTACCCTGCATTAACTTAGAAAACTTCTTGCACAGAAGCTCATTAGTAGACCCAAATATAATATCGTCCACATAGACTTGGACTAGTATTATATCATTCTTATGTCTTTTAGTGAAGAGCGTTTTGTCTATGACACCTCTTATAAAACCATTTTCTAATAGAAATTCAGAAAGAGTGTCATACCATTTTCTTGGGGCTTGCTTAAGACCATAGATAGCTTTGTAAAGAAAGTAGACATAGTCCAGATGATCTTGATCTTCAAAACCAGGAGGCTGTTCTACATACACTTCTTCATCTAGCTTACCATTCAGAAAGGCACTTTTGACATCCATTTGATAAACTTTGAATCTTGAATAGGATGCATATGCCAAGAATATTCTGATGGCCTCAAGTCTTGCCACTGGAGCATAGGTCTCGTCATAATCAATGCCTTCAGCTTGAGAATAACCTTTAGCTACCAGTCTTGCTTTGTTTCTTATCACCGTGCCATCTTCATCTAGTTTGTTTCTGAATACCCATCTTGTGTCCACCACTTTTCTATCTTTAGGTCTGGGTACCAGCTTCCATACTTCTAGTTGCTTAAATTGATTGAGTTCATCTTGCATAGCAATCACCCAATCAGGATCAGATAGAGCTTCTTCTACTTTCTTAGGTTCCATGACAGAAAGGAACCCAGAATAATTACATTGATTCTGATAAGCTCTTCTTGTTTTCACACCAACATCTGGATCACCAAGAATCAGCTCAAAAGGATGAGCTCTATTCCAAACAGTTTGTCTGGGAAGAATTGATCTTGACGATTCGCCTTGATCTTCAGTATGATGTTTAGTATGACTTGTTGACCCTTCATTATCTCCCCCTGAGTTGTTGCCAGTTTGACTTATTTATGGTTCAAGATTATCAGTGGTGTCTTGAAAATTATCATTGTTTTCACCAGCATCACTATGATCATTACCACCAACATTTGGATTATTATTATCAGCAACAACGTCAGGTTGATTGTCATCATCTGAATCTGAGTCTGACATATCATCAAACTTAAGCTTTTCAGATGGATCTTCATTTTGGATATTTGGGAGTTTTGTGTCATCAAATGTAACATTGACACTTTCCAAGGTTTTCTGTTGATCAATAAGATACATCTTGTAGGCTCTTCTAGTATAACCAATAAATATTGCTTCATGTGCTTTTTCTTCCAATTTACCACCTTGATCATCTCCTTCTTTCAGCACAAAGCATTTTGTCCCAAATACATGGAAGTACTTGAGAGTTGGTTTCTTGTCATGTAGAGCTTCATATGGTGTCTTCATTAAGTCTTTATTGATAAGTGTTCGATTCTGGGTATAGCATGCAGTGTTGACAGCTTCAGCCCAAAAGCTCAATGGAAGCCTTGATTCACTTAGCATTGTACGTGCAGCTTCAATCAAGGTTCTATTCTTTCTTTCAACTACCCCATTTTGTTGAGGAGTTCTGGGAGCCGAGTACTGTCTAGTTATACCCTTTTCAGTGCAAAAGTCATTCAAAACTGCATTCTTGAACTCAGTTCCGTTGTCTGACCTTATAGCTCTTACTGGACGATTAGAATCCAGCTCAATTAACTTAATGTGATCAACTAACAGTTGTGGAGTTTCATCTTTTGAGTTCAGAAATAGTACCCATGTGAATTTTGAGAAATCATCAACAATCACTAGAGCATATCTTTTCCTTGACATAGACATCACACTAACTGGACCAAACAAATCCATATGGAGAAGTTGTAATGGTTCAGTTATTGATGATATGTTAGTGCTCCTGTGAGTTGCCCTTTTTAACTTCCCTTTTTGACAAGCATCACATAGACCTTCCTGAGTAAATTCAATCGAAGGGAAACCTCTCACCAACTCTCTTTTCACTAGAGAATTCATTGTTTCAAAGTTTAGGTGAGAAAGTTTCTTGTGCCATAACCAACTTTCATCAGTGGATGCCTTTGAATAAAAACATCTAATTTCTTCTGTGCTTCCAGAGTTCATATTGGCTATGTACAAGTTTCCTTTTCTTACTCCAGTCAACTGCGGCCTTTCATTTCTCTTGTGTGATATTAGACAATTCTTCTTGTTGAAATGAACTTCATAACCTTTGTCACAGAATTGACTAATACTGAGCAAATTGTGCTCAAGGCCGTTCACAAAAGAGACATCTTCAACGATAACATTTCCAGCTTCTAATCTGCCATATCCATCAGTTTTACCTTTGCTGTTATCTCCAAAGGTAACGACTGGGCCGGCCTTCTCCACCACATTTGTCAACAGGGCTTTATCTCCGGTCATATGCCTTGAACATCCACTGTCCAGAATCCACATGACTCGTTCAACCTGTTTCAAACCCTGCAATGACAAATTGGTTAGACTTTCTTCGGAACCCAAATTTGATTGGGTCCGGAGTACTTAAAGAATTGACCTTTATCAGGTAAAGCAACACTTTTTATCTTAACAACATTTTCTTCAGGTACTGGACATTTAACCCTGTAAACAGCTTTAACTTGTTTTGGTTTCAGCTTGGGTAACCATGTCTTCACCATATCCTTAGAAGGACTTGAAGTCTTAATCTTAGAATTAGGTAGTGTTACAGTCCTGGATCTAACATGTTTATTTCTGCTCATCTGCTGTCTAGGAGCATTCTTATTAACACATGCATGATTACCGTTAAAGTAAGCAGACATTATATTAAAAGCACAAGACATGCAATTAACAGCATCGCATTTCTTATGAGCAGTATCAATAACAGGAATAGCATGCATGGTAGATTTGTTGTTGCATTTATTCATGTTGTTACTTCTGCTACTAGTTTTCAATGAACTAGTAGACTCACCAACTCTTTCTGCTTTTACAAACACAGTCTTTCTATCTTTATCATTTTTAACAACTTGATTACTTTCTAAGACTACGCCACTAGCTACATCCTCAATGCGCATCTCTTCCTTAATGATTAAAGATGTTGTATCCAAAGGTTCTGCTATGGATGTCTTAAAGAGTGGATTACTAACACTCTTAAGCACTAATGGTATACCCCTATCTACAGCACTAACACGATTAGGGGTAATAATGCTTTTTCGACCAACAGCCTCATTATAGTCAAACCCAATTCCTACGGTTTGATTAATAGTTTGTTGGTTTAACAACTCTTTAGCTACTTTACATGAATTAGAAGTAGCATTAGCCCTTATTTCTAGCTCAGCTATTGTTTCACGTTGTTGAGCCACTATCAACGCTAGAGACCTCTCAAGTTCTTTTAGAATTCTTATTTCTGATTTTTGTTTATCATGGCAATTTTGTACATCATGTAATTCTGATAATTGATTACTAAGATCTGTAATTACCAAATTTAGTCTTTCAATCTCTCTATTAGCATTACCTAGTGTATCACTAAGTTGATAGATATATTGACTATCAGTACATGATACCTCAGATGAAGTACCACTGGAGTTATCAGATTTTGCCATCAGGGCAAGATTGCCATACTCTTCATCTTCAGAGTCTGTATCATCCCAACTCTTTCCAGCAGCCACATAGGCTCTACCTGTCTTCTTCTTCTCAGATCCAAAGTCTTTTCTTTGGTTTTGTTTTGGCTTCTGACATTCAGTAGCGAAATGTCCAAGTTCATTACAGTTGTAGCATCTAATTTTACTTCTTTCAACTGTTCCAGTTTTGTAACCTCCTCTGTTACTTGAGGATGAAGAACCTCCTCTCTGGAACCTGTTATGTTAGTCACAGAGGCATGCCTGAATACATCTAATAACAAGCCCAAGTAGTTCGTAATGCTATGCATTACCTACATGACCTCTTAACTGAGGGAACCTCTAGTTGTAGAGTTTCTACTTGTTTGTACTATGTAATAGGCATCAAATTCTATCTGTGTAACTGTACCTACTAAGTCAAGAATAAAGCTTGAAAGAAGTTCTAAGGTTCATGCCTCAAGCAAGGAAATGAAGACTGTCAAATAATCACAGTTGGGATTTGAAGAATTGAAGAAATGAAGAAATTGCCTAAGTACTAATTCGAGAAGTACATTTGTTTATTCGAGAAGTCTAGCATTCGAGAAGTCTGGAGTTCGATATCTCAGAAGACACTATTCGATATCTCTCGATATCTCATTCGATATCTCAGGGATTCGATATGTCTATTACACGGTTCGAGAACTCAAGGAGTCAACAGTTCGAGTTCTCAAAGGGTCAACAAGTCAATGCTACATTCGATATCTCAAAGACTCAATATGCTATTCGATATCTCAGGGATTCGATATGTCAAAATGCTCTATTCGATATCTCAAGGAGTCCCAGAGAAAAGAGCTATTCGAGAAGTGATTCGATATGTCAAGATAACACTATTCGAGAACTCAGAGTTATCGATCAAGTCAACTCCAGTTCTCGAATCACTCACTTAGTCACTTCTCGAATACATTCTTGAGGACAAAATACTGAAGAATTGTACAAGTCAGAAACCTGCAACAAGCCAGGATACTTTATTTGACTCTGTCCTATAAAGCATGCTGGAAAGCCTACAAAGAAGCTTGGAGAGATAAGACAAGGGACAAGGAGCTGAAGAAGTGGATCTAAACAGGCTTTTCAAAGTCAAATCTGTAGCCGTTTGGACTCTTACTAAAATGAGATAGACAGACTGGAAAGTGTTTTTGTTTTTACCTACCTCATTTGTAGTAAGTGGGTGTATCCATGTCTATAAGGATACAGCCTCACTTCCTTAGCTGTTAAGGTGTTGAAGTTTCTCAAATACCCAGAAAATATCTCTCTGAGAAAAACGAAGCTGAGAATACTATCATTTGTATTCACAGATTGTAGCAAAATCTTTATCTAATAAGATATTAGATTAAAGTGATATTGTGTTGTGTTTGTCTTTAATTATCCGCATCTTCATATCTCACACACTCATCACTTATCTTGCTGCAAAGATTCAAGAACGAAGAAAAGTTCAAGAATCCATTCACCCCCCCTCTGTATTCTTTTACTGTATTCAATACTCAACAAGTGGTATCAGAGCAGGCTGTTTAATCTAAACAGAAAACGATCATGAGTTCAAATACACCAAAGACTACAGGTACGGTAAAGGTCCCTAAGTTCGACAAAGAGAATTACAACCTCTGGAAAATAAAAATGCTGTTGTTCATCAAAGCTGCCAATCCTCTCTACCCTGACATTCTCAAGAATGGTCCATTCATACCACAACAAGAAGTTGCTGAATCCACAGTGGGCGCAGTAGTCATTCCTAGATCATACGTTCCAAAAGAGCCATCCAAATGGACGGACTCAGAGAAGGAAAAGATTGCCCTAGACAGCCACCTCATGTTGTTAATCATAGACTCCATGGATATGTCGATGTTTGCCAACATAGCATCATGCAAATCAGCCAAGGATATGTGGAATCACATCGAGGTGTTATGTGAAGGGACAGAGGAGGTAAGAGAAAATAAGAAACAGATACTGGTCACACAGTATGAGGCGTTCATGGCACAGTCCAAGGAAAGTATCACTGATATGTTTGAAAGATTTCACAAGCTGGTGACTGAGCTCCAAATGAATGGGAAGGTTTACAGCACTAAGGAATTAAATATGAAGTTTCTACTATCGTCACCAAACCATCTAGAGCAAAGGGTCATATCCCTAAGAGAAAGAGATTTGAACAAAGTCACGTATGATGTGCTCTATGGGGTTTTAAAGACACACGAGCTTGAGTTGCTTCAAAAGAGGGCTATCCAAGCTAACCAAGGCAGAATGATAAACACATCCTGTGCCTTGATTGTCAACAAATCTATTCAAGACCTGGAAGCATCTGCAAGTCAGCTGAGAATAGAAGAGATAGTAGATGATGAAGAAACTGAGGAAGTAGTGACTGAACCTGCTGATGACAAGGAAGAAGATGAGTTCTACACTCTTGAAGAGCTGGATGGCATGGAAAATACATCATATGCTTTTATGGCTAGAAAATTCCCAAACATCAGATTCAAGAGGAATCTGCCCTTCAAGCCTAGACCTCAAAATCATTCATTCAACAAGAGCAAGGCACCTATGAAAACAAACAAGAACAGATTCAAAACCAGCTATGTGGATAGGTCATCTGTAAGATGTTATAGATGCAATGACCTAGGGCATTTTGCCAGTGAATGCAAGAAGCCTAAAAAGAAGGATAAGGAGTTTCTTGAGCTTGAAGCTAAGTATGAGGCCCTTCTAAAGAAGCAGACACCAGGTAAGGCTTACATAGCTGAAGGGAAGTGTTGGGATGATTCTGACAGTGATGGGGAAGAACAAGAATTCTGCAACTATGCCTTGATGGCCAATTCCAAGGAAGAACCATCTGCATCAGACTCACAGGGCAAAGAAAGTAAAAAGAAGGTCATGTGGATTTTGGACAGTGGATGCTCAAATCATATGACTGGTGATATGGCCCTGCTATCACAATATGAGGAAAAGGCTGGCCCAATGGTTGCTTTTGGAGATGACAGCATTGGCAACACACTGGGATATGGCAAGTTGGAAATTGGAAATGTCATCATTGAGAATGTAGCACTGGTCAAGGGGCTCAAGCATAATCTACTGAGTGTTGGTCAATTCACTGACAGAGGCTTCAAAGTGAACTTTGACAAAGATGAATGTTTGATCACCCACAAGAAGACTGGTGATTTTGCTCTGTCTGGAGTAAGGAAGGGAAGCCTGTTTGTAGCCAATATGGACTCTGCAAGCAAGGACACAATTTGTTGCTTCTACTCAAAAGCATCAAATGAAGACAGTTGGCTGTGGCACAAGAAGCTATCACACCTGAACTTCAAAGCCATTAATTCCCTAGTCAAAAGGGAGTTAGTGAGAGGCATGCCCACACTTGAATTCTGTCAAGAAGGAGTGTGTGAGGCGTGTCAAAAGGGAAAAATGAAAAGATCAAGCCACAAGTCAAAAACAGTGACATCTATAACCAAGCCCCTGCAACTGATTCATATGGATTTGTTTGGGCCTGTCAATATTATGTCACTAGGAAGGAAGAAGTATGCTCTAGTGATGGTTGATGATTTTACAAGGTATACATGGGTAGAATTTCTGGCATCAAAGGATGAGGCTCCACAAGTAATCATTGAGCACATAAAGAAAGTTGACAAAGAAGCAAAGGCCATAAATGCAAGTGTGATTGCATTAAGAAGTGATAATGGGACAGAATTCAGAAATGCCATGCTTGGAGCATTCTGCAAAGAAAATGGTATTTCTCAACAATTCTAGCTCCAAGGACCCCACAACAAAATGGAGTTGTTGAGAGAAAGAATAGGACTTTGATAGAGGCTGCTAGAACAATGCTACTTGATGCAAAGATGCCTACATGTTTTTGGGCTGAGGCTGTGAGCACTGCATGCTACATCCAAAACAGAACCCTCATCAACAAAAACACTGGAAAGACACCTTACAACTTGATGACTGGAAAGAAGCCTACTCTAAAGTATGCTCATACTTTTGGAAGCAAGTGCTTTGTGCTAAAAGATAATTCAGAATATGTTGGAAAGTTTGATGCGAAGGCATTTGAAGGAATCTTTCTTGGCTATTCTATGGAAAGAATTGCATACAAAGTTTATGTCATTTGTCAAAAGAAAGTAATGGAGAGCACAGATGTAACATTTGATGACAGCAAACTACCTGGATTAGAAGAAGCCAATGATGAAGATAAAGATCCCTTGAAGTTTGACAATCTAGATGATTCTGATGAGGAGATTGAAAGTGAATCTGAACTCATAATCCAACAAACTCAAGTGAATGAAGAACCTGTGTCAACCAACAATGAAGAAACAAGCATCCAAGATACACCTGTGAGGAGTGACAACTTCACAGGGGGAGGAAATGTAGATGATCATGATCTAAATGATGAAGCAACATCAAGGATGAGAAATCAATCTGAATATACAAGGAAATGGGATAGATCACACACTGCAGATCAGATAATTGGAAATCCAAATGCAGGAGTAAGGACAAGGAGAGCAACTATAAATGAATGTCTCTATGGCTGCTTTCTATCCCAAGTTGAGCCTAAGAAACTTGATGATGCATTGTTGGATCCTGACTGGATAATTGCTATGCAAGAGGAGCTAAATCAATTTGAAAGGAGCAAAGTATGGGAACTAGTGCCTGCACCAAAGGATAGAACCGTTGTTGGAACTAAATGGGTTCTAAGGAATAAGATGGATGAAAATGGTGTAGTCATAAGAAACAAAGCAAGGTTGGTTGCAAAAGGATACTCTCAACAGGAAGGTATTGACTATGATGAGACCTTTGCCCCTGTTGCTAGACTAGAAGCCATCAGAATTTTCTTGGCATTTGCTGCACATTCTAATTTCAAGGTCTATCAAATGGATGTCAAGAGTGCATTCCTGAATGGGGAGTTGGAAGAAGAAGTATATGTGCAACAACCACCTGGCTTTGAGGATCCACAGTTCCCCCACTTTGTCTACAGATTACTTAAAGCATTGTATGGACTCAAGCAAGCTCCTAGGGCATGGTATGACACACTATCACAATTTCTACTGGAGAATCAATTCACTAGAGGCACACTGGACAAGACACTGTTCTACAAGAAACATGGTGATGATATTATCCTAGTTCAAATCTATGTGGATGATATCATATTTGGCTCTACAAATGAGAAGCTGTGTGAAAAATTCTCTAAGCTCATGCAAAGCAGATATGAGATGAGTATGATGGGAGAATTAACATTCTTTCTTGGACTGCAAGTTAGTCAAAGGAAGGATGGCATTTTTATAAGTCAAACCAAATACATTAAAGATTTACTGAAGAAATTTGATTTGGAAGAATGTTCACCTGCGAAGACACCCATGGCCACTGCCACCAAGTTAGATGATGACGCTAAGGGCAAAAAGGTAAATATCTCAATCTACAGAGGCATGGTTGGTTCTCTACTCTACCTCACTGCTAGTAGGCCAGATATCATGTTTGCTACATGCTTATGTGCAAGGTTTCAATCAAACCCAAAGGAATCACACATGATAGCAATAAAAAGGATCTTCAAATATCTGAAAGGCACACCAAACTTGGGGTTATGGTATCCTAAGGACACAGGGTTCAATCTGGTTGGTTATTCTGATGCTGATTATGCTGGATGCAGAGTGGATAGGAAAAGCACATCAGGTAGCTGCCAGTTTCTTGGACAAAGGTTAGTCTCTTGGTACAGCAAGAAACAACAATCTGTGTCAACTTCCACAGCTGAAGCTGAATACATAGCTGCTGGAAGTTGCTGTGCTCAAGTGCTTTGGATTAGAAACCAACTTAGAGATTATGGACTTGTGTTGGAAAGAATTCCTATCATGTGTGACAACACAAGTGCAATCTCTATAGTTGCCAATCCTGTCAATCATTCTAGGACAAAGCACATTGACATCAGATATCATTTCATTAGAGAACATGCAACTAATGGAACCATTGAGTTGCATTATGTCTCTACAGATAAACAACTAGCTGACATATTCACTAAGCCATTAGATGAAGCCACCTTCACTAGGCTGGTCAGTGAGATTGGAATGCTGAATTCTTCGAATTCTGGCTAAGTGAATATATCAACTAGATTGTTGCAGCAGTAAATACTTACTTTATCAAATGCCTAATATTTCTGAAGTAAGTATTGGCTGGAGTATGATGTATAAATATTCCAATGCTGCACATGTTGAAAATCATACATATGTAGCTTGAAATTTCTGTAAAAATTTTGAGTAAACCACTATTTAATTTGGTAGAATATTCGTCAATGAATATTTCTAGTAAATTTTAAAGGATAGTGGAAATTGAATTTTATGAGTGAAAAATACAGTTCGATAAGTCAGATTTCTCGAATGGTTCATTGTTATGTCTTGGCTCGAGTTCTCGAATAGGCCTATCTAGAACCCTCTTGAGTTCTCGAATAGTGTCTTTTAGAGAAATCGAATAGCACACTTTGAGTTCTCGAATAGAGTATTTTAGTTCTCTAATGATAGAGTTCTCGAATGCTGCATTTGAGTTATCGAATCATTTGAAAAGGCTGATTTTTCGCTGACACTTAATCGCTTTTTGGATTTATATTCAAACCTTCATTTCACTCATAAAAATATATTTTACTTAACTTTGAATTATTTTCTGAGTTAAATCACTGCCAGCTGTGAGTTAAAAACTGCCTGAGATATCGAATAAGCCTTTCTTGACTTCTCGAATAGTTGTTTCATACTTCTCGAATGACTTGTCGCTACAGAACACTTATCTATCGACAACTCAAGACATTCATATATATATATACAACTTCACAACTATTCAATTCATTTCGTTCGATTTCTCAAGCATCTCAACTCCTGAAACCTCTGAAAAACCCTAACTGCGAATTTCTTCTTCAATCCTAATTCTCTTTTCTTCTCTACCCAAATGGCAAACACTCAACTCACCATACCATCCCAAACTAATTTCATCGCAATCTCCAGTGATGTGGAAGCACCGAATGCCAATTTCAAGTGCTTTGTTCGGTGGTTGTCTGAATCATACATCAAGAGTGCGCTCTCAGCCAACCCAACTCTGTACATAGATCTATTGGAACAATTCTGGAGGACTGCTACTGTGGAGGTCATCGCTCTTGAGAATGCTATCACCTCTTATATTGTTCACTGCAAGATTCAAGGAGAGGATATCACTATCACCACTGCAGACATGAATCAAGCCTTGGATATGCAGCAAGAGACGTATGATGCTCTGGCCTCCAATGATGAGTTGGAAGAATTCTTTGACTTCATCAACTACTCTGATACTATCAAGCTGGGAAAGTTGAATAGGAAGTTCTTGAGGAAAGAATGGAGCTTTGTATTTGCTACACTCCTTCAAGTATTCACTGCACGGAAATCAAGCTTTGATCAGATTAGTACACCCGTGTAGCAGCTTGCCTATGCCTTGGCTCATGGGAGAAAGATAGATGTTGGACTTCTCATCCTACAGGAACTCTATGGGAGACTTGGTCAGACCACAGCCAAGAGAGGTAATGAAATTTTCTTTCCTCGCTTTATTCAATCAGTGCTTAACTTTAAAAATGCTTCTTTGATTGAATTGCCTGGAGTAGATAAGAGTAAAATAGGCTATCCTAAGTCCATGACCAAACTCATTTTTGGTAATTTGGAGACTAGGAATGATGTGGATGTAAGACTTAGCATAACTCCCCACATGGAGGGTTTGTTTAGGTCTTACCCCCACAACATGCCAATATTTGATTCAAAATCACAGTTAGCACAGCCTAAGCAAGGAGAACAAAGTGCTAACCCAAGGCCTGCTAACCAACCCCCTCAGCCAAACACTCTATCCAGCAAAGAGCCAACTGCATCATCCTCTCAAAAGGGTGATGTTAGTAAAAAGAAGAGAAAACAGGCTGCTTCTGAACCTTTAGAAATCTTAACTGAAGCAGCCTTGGCTGTAGAACTAGGGTTAGAAAGTGAGACACCTGAGTCACCTATCATAAGCCTAAAGAAGAAGAAGAAGTCTAAAACCACCTCTTCAGTCACTCAAATGGCTGAAGTTGTAAAATCAGGGGCACACAGCTCACTAGATGTATCCTCTCAACAGGATGCATCTATAGAATCAAGCATCCTCCCCAATGCACCTATCTGTAAAGAGTCAGCACAAGGGAGTGATAAGGCTGGCACAACACTGAGTGGAGAGCACATCATAACTGAAACTCCCTCTATTTCTCAGGGGGAGTTGCCAAAATCTTGTCTACAACACACTTCTCTTTCAGAATCTACCACTCATATCTCTTTGAAGCCTGCAACTCAAGCAATTGAGGAGCAAGGCATTGATCATCAATAATTCTTTTCCTTTGATGAGCCAATGAATTCAAGTGACTTGGTGCATGACACCTTGCTCACCACCCAGGTACCACATTTGGATGGTCAGGGAATGCATGCTGGGGCATATCCTAATGACACCATCACAAACACAGAGGATTCACTAGTTCTTACTAGAGACTCTGTGCCTGTGTCAACTACTGTTGTAACTCATCCCACTTCTGTGGAGACAGCAGTAGTAGAGTCTGTTCATCCGGTTGCAGAAGTTGCATCTGTAACTGAGGAGCCTAGCAAGCCTAGCTCTAGCTCTAACTTTATGTCTCAATGGCTGAAGCCTGTGCAACATGACAGTGCTTCAGGATCAGGGTCTGTTCCACCACAATTGACGGTTAAAGCACTTCAAAGCTTAGTTGTGGATCAGATCCCTGAGTTCACAAAAATTGCTCAGCACCTTCTCACTGCAAACATGCCCAATCCAGACTATGAAGCTATTCTCCTATGTCACAAAGAGGATGTAGAGCTACAGAAGGAGAAGATCATAGATGAAACTGAGAGAGATGGGAATATCGATGCTTGGCTGCAAGGAACCAATTCAATCCCTCTCTCAGAAGGTCTCCAGTACCTCAGAGAAGAGTACATCACTTCACTAGGGTCCAATGCCAAATCTCTCAACCCTACTGATGTGTTTGAAGCAGTGAATGATAGCTACAAAGGCATTCTCAAGGCTGCACACTATATTGGTAAAGGCTTAAAGACAGAAATTAATGAAGTGTGTTCAGCTACAACCAAGGAGGTGCATGAGATCAAGAGGACTTTTGATGCTAAATTCCCTCAATTGGAGACTGTTCTCAAGGACATTCGAACCTGCAATGCTACTTGCACCAGGATGGACAATGGTTTGGCTATTCTCAAGGATGCTGTCACAGGTCTGGGGCACAAATTTCAATCCTTATCAGATCAGACAACTGATGCCAATGCCATGCTCAGGACCCTCTTTGCAAATCAATATGGAGACAAGCTGGTCACTGAGGTTCCTGTGCATGAGATGTCAAGGTTCGAAGTGCAGAGACTGAAGGATCAATCCCTATCTGGTTTTAAGGCCAATGAACTCTTCATTAAAGTGGATACTCTTGAAAAGGAGGTAGTCTCTCTCCACAAGTCCAATGCTCATCTTACAGACACTGTGACAACTCTGACTGAGCAGTTGAACACTCAAGCCACCACCACAGCTGATGTTCTTCTGCATCAACAATCAATGTTGTCTGCAATGATGAAGCACATGGGTCTCCCTCTACCTGATGAATCTTCAACTCCAAAGGTGCCTCCTACAGCCCCTGTGTCTGTCAACAAGCCTAAGGGGGAGAAGAGGATATCAAAGAACTCAAATCCAAAGGGGGAGAGACCACTAGAAAAGGGCATCAAGATCACTGAGGGTGGCCATCAGAGAACTTTGAAATCTACTACTCATGTGCCTGGAAAAGGAAAGGACAAAGTTGATGAGCCTCCCAAGCCTCCCACTTCTCTGCCAGTTGTCACTATACCAACTGTGCACATCACTACTCCTGATGGTCAAAGGCAGTCTATCACAACCACAGTGGTTGCAGGGAGTATGCCATCTGACAAGCCTCAAATCTCAATATCTAAGAGTGCCAAGCCAGTAGAAGTGAAGGTGGTCACTGAGGCCAAGCTACAAGAAATTGCAAACTCAAATGTCTATCATGATGATGCATTCTTGGAGTTTCTGAAAGTCTCTAGAGAACAGGCTGGTGATGCTCTGCTATATCATGAGAGTTTGAAGAGTCAGATTGACTGTCTCACTGTAGTACCAAGGAGGCTTAATGATCTATGGCTCAAGGAGATATTAATGGTAGGAAAGAACAAGATATGGCACTTAACCATCAATACTCTACAGAGTCTAAAGCACTCAGAAGTGAATGTGCTCCTTGGACTAATTGAGAAGGGAAATGAGAACAACAAGAGTCTTCATGATGACTTGAGGAATGGTCAACCTTCAAGGCTACCTGAAGTTTTCACAGATCCTAGAACTATTATCTACCAGGCTGGAACAAGAATTGAAGATATCAAGCAGCTGGTCATTCCTAAGCATCTAACTCCTCAAAATAAAAATCTCATCATAGCCATCATTGAGAAACTGATCAAGAAGAAGGGATCAAGAACAGCAGAAGAATTAGAAGCTATATCTTATCTCAGGTCATATATTGCAACTGGCATTGTATCTGAGACTGCTAAGTTCAACCCAAGCAAAGATCAAGACAAGGATGAAGATAAAAGTGACGGAAGGGGAAGACATCACAGGAGTAATAAGGGTGATGAAGACAAGAAGAAGAAGAAGGATGATGAGAAGAGGAAGAATGATGATGATCAAGGTAAAGGCTCTGAGAGGAAAAGTGGAAGACAGCAAGCCTCAGGCATTGCTGACAGTAACCTCACCACAACGCAAGACTCTAAGTCTAGGGTGAATGCTGCCAGTAGTGACCTTTCAAAATTTGCATCTATGGCTTCTGCAACTGTCTTGCCACCTCAAGAAGAGAAGAAGATTCAAGTCAAGAAACCATCTGTATGTTTCAAAAAGCAAACTGCTAATGGAATACTACAATGGTCTACAAACAAAGGTCACATACTGCTGCCAAGTAATCATGTAAAAAGAATCAAGTTCAAGCAAGCTGCAAGGAAATCAAAGCCAACCATATCAAAAACCCTGACAATCTATCCAGGCCTAAAACTCCAACCACTAGATGAAGATTATGATGTAGACCAACTGCAATTTTTGCAAGCTCAAAGAATCTATCATGTTGCCATTGTTGATAATTGCCTTGAGATTAAATATTCTGATGGAAGGGAGGAGAAATTCAAACAAGGAGGATGTCAACACTGGGGCAAGCTATATGACATAGAGAGAATCATTGCACTGTTGAGCTCAGAAGATAAAGTGGAGAGAGTATGGAAGCTGGAGCTAATTGATTTTGTGAAAATGAAGAGAGATCATGAGAAAAAAGTCAGAAAAGGGTGTTTTGAGAAATGGCTGGCAAGAGAGAGAGAAATTGAGAGACTGGAAAGTGAAGCAGAAAAGCTGAGGAAAAAGGGTTTGTGTAGAGTTCAGTTCAACCCCTACATGGTAAAGTATAGGAGGATAAATGGAAATCAAGTCAACATCAGAATGAATCTACTCAACCACTATCCTGCAAATATTCTGGAACCAGTACTTGAAGATTTCAAAGACTCAATTTTGCTTGAAGAATTGGATGCTATGGCAGAAATAATAAAAGCTATGGATGAGAATACAAGGAAGGAGAAAGAAAGAAGAGAGAAAGAATATGATGAATTTCAAGCCAAAGCTATGGAAAGGGAATCAAAAGACAATGGCTAGTTCTTCATCATAGGCTGTAAGATTACTCACTCTGTAGTTCTATCCAAATTGCTAATGGAAATTCATACCTGTACTGTCAAGTTTTATCTTTATGTATGTTAGGCTTGTTATCAGACATGAAATTGTGACTAAGGGTCTTACTCACAATTTGGGGGAGATTGTTAGTCACAGAGGCATGCCTGAATACATCTAATAACAAGCCCAAGTAGTTCGTAATGCTATGCATTACCTACATGACCTCTTAACTGAGGGAACCTCTAGTTGTAGAGTTTCTACTTGTTTGTACTATGTAATAGGCATCAAATTCTATCTGTGTAACTGTATCTACTAAGTCAAGAATAAAGCTTGAAAGAAGTTCTAAGGTTCATGCCTCAAGCAAGGAAATGAAGACTGTCAAATAATCACAGTTGGGATTTGAAGAATTGAAGAAATGAAGAAATTGCCTAAGTACTAATTCGAGAAGTACATTTGTTTATTCGAGAAGTCTAGCATTCGAGAAGTCTGGAGTTCGATATCTCAGAAGACACTATTCGATATCTCTCGATATCTCATTCGATATCTCAGGGATTCGATATGTCTATTACACGGTTCGAGAACTCAAGGAGTCAACAGTTCGAGTTCTCAAAGGGTCAACAAGTCAATGCTACATTCGATATCTCAAAGACTCAATATGCTATTCGATATCTCAGGGATTCGATATGTCAAAATGCTCTATTCGATATCTCAAGGAGTCCCAGAGAAAAGAGCTATTCGAGAAGTGATTCGATATGTCAAGATAACACTATTCGAGAACTCAGAGTTATCGATCAAGTCAACTCCAGTTCTCGAATCACTCACTTAGTCACTTCTCGAATACATTCTTGAGGACAAAATACTGAAGAATTGTACAAGTCAGAAACCTGCAACAAGCCAGGATACTTTATTTGACTCTGTCCTATAAAGCATGCTGGAAAGCCTACAAAGAAGCTTGGAGAGATAAGACAAGGGACAAGGAGCTGAAGAAGTGGATCTAAACAGGCTTTTCAAAGTCAAATCTGTAGCCGTTTGGACTCTTACTAAAATGAGATAGACAGACTGGAAAGTGTTTTTGTTTTTACCTACCTCATTTGTAGTAAGTGGGTGTATCCATGTCTATAAGGATACAGCCTCACTTCCTTAGCTGTTAAGGTGTTGAAGTTTCTCAAATACCCAGAAAATATCTCTCTGAGAAAAACGAAGCTGAGAATACTATCATTTGTATTCACAGATTGTAGCAAAATCTTTATCTAATAAGATATTAGATTAAAGTGATATTGTGTTGTGTTTGTCTTTAATTATCCGCATCTTCATATCTCACACACTCATCACTTATCTTGCTGCAAAGATTCAAGAACGAAGAAAAGTTCAAGAATCCATTCACCCCCCCCTCTGTATTCTTTTACTGTATTCAATACTCAACATGTTATAGTTAGATTTGTACCTGAACTTGGGATTCTTCCTGAATCTGAAGTTGCTGAATTTCCTTACCAACAAAGCCATGGACTCATCTTCCAACTGATCTAGTTCTTCTAATGAATAGAAGTCACCTTCATCTGGACTAGCATTCGTTTGACCAACTTCAACTTCAAGCTTACCACTGTCAACATTACAAGGTTGAATAACCTTATCTTCCACTTCCTGTTTGTTCTCAACAATAAGAGCTGTAGAAGTATTAGCAACTCTTTCTTTTCCATAAATCTCCTTTTGTTGAGATTGTTCCAGTTCATAGGTTTTTAAAACACCAAAGAGTCTTTCTATAGTTATTTCACTTAGATTCCTAGACTCTCTGATAGCTGTAATTCTATGTTCTAGATGAACAGGCATTGACAGTAGAAATTTTCTGTTGATCTCTTTCTGAGTGTAGTACTTGCCATGCATCTGTAAATTGTTGATAAGTTTGTTATATCTTTCAAACACATCTTGAATACTTTCATTGTATGCTGATCGAAAGTGTTCATACTCAGAAGTCAGAATTTCTAGTCGATTCTCCCTAACTTCCTCTGTTCCTTCATTCACAGTTTCAATGGTTTCCCACATTTGCTTTGCAGTTTTGCAGTTGATCACATGACTGTACATTATAGAGTCTAGAGAGTCTATTAAGATCAGTCTCAAATTAATGTCAAGTCCAGCTTCCTCTCTTTCAGCAAGAGTGTAATCAGAAGAGTCTTTGTGTACATACCTTGCAGGGGAAATAACTTTTCCATCAGTAACAACTTCAGGAATTACTCCAAAAGGTATTATTGGTCCTTCTGATAAGACTTTCATGTATTTAGGATTTGCAACCTCGAGGAACATTAACATTTTGTTCTTCCACATATCATAACTATTTTTGTCATATATGGGAATTTTCACAGTTCCAACTTTAGAAGACATGATGAATTTTTTTAAGAAAGTTAAAAAATTCGGGGATGATTTTTAATCGAGTAAAATGGGATCTTTGATTTGTGTATCAATCAATCGGCTCTGATACCAATTGTTAGGTCCGATAAGATTGTAGAAAGGGGGGGTTGAATACAATCTTTACCTTTTTATCGAAATTTGTCCTTTAAATTAAATTTGATTAAGACAAATTTATCTGCGGAATTATTTAACACAATTTTTCAAGTTGAATATAACTGTATATTAACTTGATGTGGTGTTACAAAATCAGTATAACAACTTATCAAGATGTTAATAACTAATTAGAAAATTCGACATGAACTTTTCTAATTTAGTTAATAATAATCAAGATAAGAACTAGGAAACTTAATTCGCTAGTAGTACAAGAATCACAAATAAACAAGTTCTATCGGATAGAATATCACAAAGATGAAGAACTTGAATTTCTGGGAATTGTTTAAGCTTTGGTGTTCTTGGTGTTCTTTAGAGAGAGAATTCTGGTCTTGATGAAATGTTTTCTGCTGTGTTTTCTCCGTTATGACTTAATCTGGTCTGTTCTGTTCTTTTATATCAGTAACAGGTCTTGCTGGCTTTCTGTAGGATATTTAACTGCTCCAGCATGACTTAAACAGCTTCCAAGACTTGATTTTCCTTCATAAAGACTTACACAAACCTCCAATAAGACATAAAATGTGTCGGTAAGACTTACAACAGCTGGCAGAGGTCGGTAAGACATAAATTAGGTCGGTAAGACTTAATCCTGAAAAGGCTTCTGTCGGTAAGACTTAAAATAAGTCATACCGAATTTTTCCTCCTCCAAGACTTAATCCAATCTTCTTTCTTTAAGTCATATTGATCCATTTAATTAATTAATGATTAACTAATTCATATTTAATTGATACAATAATTAATTTAATTAATAAATTAATTCTTCCAGAATTAATTCATTTAATTAAATCAACTAAATTAATTTATATCAATTATAAATGAATTTAATTAAATCAATAAATAATTAATTTAATTCTTACAAACCACTAAAGGTAGTAAAGAATTACCACTGATTTGTGTTGACGTTCGATGTACTGTCTGGTTCATGAACGACTAACTTCAATGATGCTTCTTCACTTTTGACTTTAGGTTGTGGTTTGTTTCTTCTCTCAATTCTCTTGTACTGTAACTGATCTTCAAACTATCACTCGAAAAAATCTCTGTCACTGTTCAAATGAATCCATTCACTTCAATGCTGTACTGGGGCTTGATCAGATAACTGAATCGTCTTCTAGTGTATGACATCAAAACTATAGATTGACTTTTCTTCTTTCTTCTGACAGATAATACTTCTTCAGATTCCTGTGACAGTTCATATGTATATTTACTTATTACAATTTGGTTTAAGTTGATTAGGATCCTCTAACTACAAATAGGCAGAGTCATATGCCTTTCAATAATATGTTTAACCTTAATGATTAGTTAGAAATTGATTAGTTAGTAGAAAAGGTAATATGTCTAACCTGAAAAAGGTACTTGATTAATAAAGTAGAAATTTTAGTTAGATAAAATATAAAAGGATATTATATTTTAGGAAATTAGTTAGTTCTTGAAAAATAAAAAAGATAATATGTTTAAACTCAATAAGGAAATTGATTAGTTAGTTTATCTGTAATTAAGTAAGGGTAAATAAGTAAAATCAACAGTACCGACCAACCGACCGACCGACCGACCGACTAACCAAACTTTTAATGTTTCGGTTTTTATATAATAGTATAGATAGATAGATGAAGCGACGAACCAAATATAACCTTTTCCACCTATAAAAGCATTTTATATATTATAAAAAGAATATTATTTTAGCATTACATCAAATGGTTCTTTTTTATTTATCTTACAATACAAATTTAGTGTACCAAACTACAACTAACCAAATATACTCTATTTCGCTTATAATATTATAATATACATAGTATAGATATTGATATTATATTATAAGGATAATATTTTCCTACAATTAACTTAGAAAATTCTCCTAAAGTTAACCAATAAGATTGTGACACATATGCATAATCAATAATGCCCCTGCGGGGCCGTTTTAAATCAAAAAAAAAAGAAATCCATCAAAACTACGTAGTTTTGATGGGTTAACTTTAGGAAATTCCCTACTGTAGGACCATTTTTCTCTTATTTGTGAAAAATGATTCTACAGTTAACTTTACGAGAATTCCTAAAGTTAACCTTTAAAATCATGCATTTGTTATCATTTATTTACAAGGATCTCGCATAGATATTAATGATATGTCTTTTTATTCAGGAAATTATGTGATGTGTCTTAATTCTACTGGTTAACTTATCATTAAGCCCTTGTTTAATATAGGTTGTAATATCTTTTTTTTTTGGAATAATCCATAAACTATTATAAGAGCATCTGCAATGGGAAAAACCCTTAGCTAAAAGTTTAGGTGGAATACCTTAAATAAAAATTATAGAGATTGTGTAAAAAAAATTGCACTCCAACGGTACAAACCCCTTGTGTATAATTTTAGCCAACCCCGTGATATTAGCTATATTTGTCGAACCATAAAGACCTGTAGCAGACCTGTAACAAAATTACACGTCATCTATTACCATATTAAAAGAATACTTTCTATTTATAACAACTTGAAATAATAATAAAATACTATTTTTAAATTATAGCCAACTATTATAGCCAACACCGTTGGAGTACAAAATCTTACAGGTTCAGCAAATACCTTACAGATTCAACAAATATTATTTTAGCCAACCATTTTAGTCGGCCCCATTGGAGATGCTCTAATGTACATGTTTGACTTTGACAACCAGCAACCGATATACGATTTACAGTAGTTTGGTTTGGTTTAATTTGGAAAGAAGCTGAATTGGATAGAGGTAATTGAGGAGAAAATAACCTAACCTAAAGGGGGCTGTGGGATATTGAATTTTAGGGGAAGAACACAATCAAGTGAGATGATGGGTGAGAGTGGGCAAAGCGGCATATTTGAGGGATTACCTCCTCCTACAAACAATAACAACAATAATAATTGTAGTGGTAATAGTTATTCGACTTCAACCTCTAATGAATCCAACAACAACAAACCCCTCGTTGCTGCTGCCAACCCAAACCCATTAGTAGCAGCTCCTCTGAAGAGTGCCCTCAAACGCACCAAACCCACTTCCCCTCCTCAACAAGAACAAGGTATCACCCTTCTCCTCTCCCCCAAAAAATATTTCATCGCTTCATCATATACATATTTGTTTATTTACTTTTTTACTGCTTTCTTGTCTTGTTTTTTCAGTTATAGATGATATGCTGAAATTGAATTTTTATTTTGATGATTTTGTAATTTCTCAGTGGAATTATTAAATGTAGAGGTAACAAATATTCTCTATATCAGGGGATTGTGGTAAACCTGAATAATGCCCAACTAAGGTCGGCTTTTAAATTTTACCCCAGAAGAGGAGGAAAGCAAACAATTTTTAAGGAATTGTTGTCTTGTATGTTGAACCTATGATTCAAGTAATTTTGCGTATGTGAGATGCAATGCTATGTTTTGCCGGTATTTAAGAGATATTGTTGTGGAACAAGAAATCAAAATATTAGTTTGCACCCATATTTTTGTTTTTATTAAGGAAAAGTTTTAATTGTAATTCATAAAGTTTAACTATATTATACATATATATTTTGTTAGGAATATTCTAGAATGTGGTTGAGAATAAGAATTGATTCGTTTTCCTTTGTTATTAAGATTTCACTTGATGGCTAAGTTTAGGGATTTACTTTTATGAAAGGGTATGTAAACTTATACTTATTATTATTGGAAGACTTTTGATTGATTAAATTGAGATTGTTTATCTCTTGTTACGGGTTGCGATTCAAACAGATTCTTTTCTTGTGTGGTTGAGAAATCCTAGGAATAGTTGGTTTTTTGAAGTTAACTCACCTCGGGGCTTTTGGGTTTTCTACTGGTAATCCACATAATTCTATCCTTTGCCTTATTTTAATTGTTGTCGTACATTAGATATGTGATTGTAATTTGTATGTCGATGAAATATAGACTAAGGTTTGATATGATAAGAGCATGGACAGCTGAAGCTGCATGAGGGTTAACAAAAAAGCCCAGTGATTGCTGTGTTAGTAGACATCATTCCATTTCTTGCACTGCAAGATCGTGAAGTAATTACAGATATCTCTTACACATATTAAACCATTTGGAACATATAAACCCCTAACATAAACCCTGCAACTCTATCCTACTCCCAAGGTAAGTACTAATTTTTGCACGAATAAATGGATTTACCATCGACTGACTGACAATTACAAATGTATTTGGCAGCTGTTTCCTTGCCTAGTTGTAGCATGGTATAAATATTCAACAAATGACGTTATGTCAAATTTACTAATGCAATTAGCTTCTAGTGGAACTAATATAACTTATGCTGTATTTTTAAGCAAGCTGAATACTGTAGTATATCTTAGTTACTATAACTGGCATGATTTTTTTAAGCCTTTTAAAACTGATCCATCTAAGCTGAGCAGGCTTGTGCTGCAGTTATACTTGTGTTATGAGAGCGAGTAAATATAAGTTGCTAATATAAGATAGGGATGTAAATGAACTTTTATTGTCTGGTACACCAGTTGTATGCTCCAAAGAAGCTGAAGTTTTTGTTCTGATTTCCAGTCACTAATCCTGAAAAACGCTTGAGGTTTAAAACGACGACTGATGCTTCAGAAGTTCAAGTTATAGAGGCCATGAAGAAGATAGCATCACACATTAAAAACCCTTCAAAAGTTGGCAAGGCTTCAAAGCTTGCTATACAGTTAATTACTGCTGGCAGTATCAAGCCTGCGACGAGCGATTATTTCTTTGCAATACTAGAATCTGCTATGTGGTCCCAAACTGTGTGTAATGTTCCTTTAGTTCGGGCTGACTATCATGCATTGTTTTCAGCAACACAAGATGTGATTGAGGTGATCTTTCAGCATCCTTATAAAAACATGTCCCTATTCTGTTAATCTTGTACAGTTAGTAGCATTTTTCTTTAGAGCCTATCTCTTATTGCTTTTTGCTATCAGTGCTTTAACAAGAAGCAGAGAAATCAAATAATGGCTTGGACCATCAGAGCTGTTGTGGCAAATGATCTCTTCACAGATGACAGCTTTGTGGTAAGGTTCTTAATTTCTCTATTTATAATTCTTGTTGGATAATTTATTAATTCTCAGCGATGGATCATTTTACTTTGTACTTTCAGTTCCCCTGGACATTGGTTGATAGATCAGTTCTTTTTTCTTCCTTGGTTAGAAATCTGTTGGGGTAGTGACTGATCGGTTCAATTACCCAATATTGTTACATTCATATCACTTCTAGTTATTTCGCTACATCTAATCATGTTCTTAGTACCGGAGCTCCAGTGCATTCACATATTGTATCTTAGTGATGCAGGACAAGAATTTGTAAAGATGAATTTATGAACTAAAAACAATAATAAAATAGAGCTTATGTGGTAACGCAAACATTCCACTACCCCAAGGGTTTTACAACCGCATAAGGGAGAAAGTTATGGATTGCAAGCCAAGAAGAGACTCAATATTAAAGAAATCACTGTATGTTAACCAAGTCTACCATGATATGTGGTATTACCATACTTGGAATAAATTCCTAATAATATAACCTAATAGTGACCAAGTCCCAAAGCAATTCGGATTATTATAATTAACCTACACTATTTAATAAACCTTTAGCCCTTACATATAAAATATTTGATGTATACAAGTATACAACCACATCAACTTAGGGTCAAAGAACTTTAAAAATTAAGTTGCAAGGAAGGAGGCTTAACTAGATTTTCCGGAATGATTGTTAGTAGTATTTTTGTTGTTCGTTCGCAGGGAAGGACTGATGTAATATCAAAGTTCAGGTTTCTTATCTCTTTACGTCTAGAAGTGTGTAAGAAGAATTTTTGGGTTTGTGTATTAACTAAATTAACCAAGAACTAATTATAAGCACTAAGAATTGATTTTAAACTGAGATTCAAATATGTTGGAAAACAATCTATGAACTGGGGTTCTTCACCTGGTCTCAATACATGCTCAATATTAATGTGATATCTGTGTTCCTACTTTGCTGAAAACAATTCTTCTAAAGTTATACTGCACCCTCCCAGGCTACAATATAGTGCTTACAGCTACACCTTAATTGACACTACCGTGATACAATCAAAGTATATCTATAAACTATTAAATACCAAGAATTATATGTCTCACAATTCTCCTATTAATCTCCCGATCTAATATTCAAATTATGTCTGTTAAATCATGTACTAAGATTGCAACTTCTCTCCCAAGCTTATTACAATCCCTAGAATACAATCAAAGGTTCATGACTCCCCTAATTGTGTTAAGATCTCATTAACAAATCAGCCAGGCAGAAAATCACATAATCAAGCATGCATGAATACCAAGGAATACTACCCAATCCTCAGATTAGAGAATTAGTTACGCATATTTAATAAAGAAATCATAATAATAATGATAATGAATGAAAACATAATATTGAAGAAAGAATTGAAGATCGAAAGTACCTTGATACGATTAAAAGCTATCAATTGTTATGATTTACAATGGTAAGATGTGTTTAAATAGGCTCTACAAATCTTGCCCAGCAAGATATTACCTTCTATTACAATTAGAATTCAATTCAGGTATTAAAAATTGCCTAAAATACAATTAGAACTAGAAAAGGGCAAAACAGTAATTTGTCTGCTCCCATCTATCTGCTGGTCGTGCTTCCTGGGCCCACCACACGCGGCCTGGTCGTGTGAAACCTATCCCATATTGTAGAAAATCTCTCAAGCTTCGCGTGGACTGTAAATGGGCTGAAAACGGACTTCTAGAACTCCAGATATGGCCCAAACAGTATAAGGTGTGCAACCCTTCTCAAAAATCCGAATTTTAATCAATTAATTCTCCAAGAACGATAGAAGCATCCACTTTAATCAACATTCTCATAAATCTGCACAACTAAGCAAAACACATCAAAACTACAACAACTTGAGTCCAAAACAATCAATTTAAGCCGAACGGAGGCATTCCCAGTGGATATAAAATCCACTTATCAATGATGAACTCGGTATGATTAACCTCAGCAGTGTCTTCGACAATTTTTTTCCTTGAACAGTCGGAACATTTACCACAAAATATTTCTCAACAATTTTCGAAAATTCTTTATTTTTGTGTTCTATGCAACTCATAAAATCTGAAACAACCACATTATCTTCATTGATTATGTATATTCTTATCATCAATGTGCTCAATTAAAAATTAGTCTCTGTAGTAGGTAAGACACTACGTTCCTTAACGATATTGCCCAAAATGGTTGTATGCATGAGATAAATACTTTCCCTTTTTATACATATACAAATTATATATCTTTTATTAGTATTTTTTTCGTGTCCTGTATCCAGGACACTTTGATAATTGGCGAATCCCCGTGTCCCGTGTCGCCGCACCAGAGTCGGTGCAACCTAGATCATAACCCATAAACAAAGAAACCAAATTAAATATTCAAGTATATATCTTAATAAAAGATTATGAAACAGAGGTACAATGTAAAGTACATATACTTAAAAATAAAATCCTGACTTACTATGGCCCATAAACAATTGGGTTTATTATAAATAAAATAAAAAACTAGAGGTAACTATGTATGTAGGGATTGGATAATTAATTCATTAGTTTTATTTTTTAAATCCCTGAATGATTTGACTCAATATTAGGTTCTTTGTACTTTTAAATTTTCTAATTCGTGTCTTGTCTTTTTTGAACTAACAAAGTTAACTTTTACATAAGTGGGTGCTGACTAGTCTAACTTGGCTGAGGTGCATGCCAGGTGTGATTTGATGTGGAAATCATAATAAATTTTAAAATTACATATAATATACTTTTATCTATTAGAATGGTAGTGTACACAGAAGTTAATATGGAATGTAAAATGGTAGTGTACGCAAAAATTAGTATGCAAAGTAAAATAGTAGTGTACTAAAATTAATAAATTCTTGATAAATATTGAAAAAATAATTACATTAGTTTTGTCCATTGTTCCATTAAACTTGTAATACAAATTCTAATGTGTATCTTCATAATATTATTTTGTCTTTGTATTTTAACTTTTATGTTTTCTTTTAAATAGATATATTAATTAATTGGTCTTTATATATGGATATCATAAATTTAAAATAGAAAATGAATCCAAAAAATTATCATAAAAAATAAATACAGACACAACATATTAAATCTATAAATTTCCATGTATTTACTAATATTTTAGTATAACATGTGTACTTCCATAAATTTATTATAACTTCTACATCTCACATTTGGCTTGCCCTGTCAACCTTACTAGACAGTAGCCACTTTGGTAAAAATTAACGTTTGTTTGTTCAAAGTAGATGGAAGGACGAGAATAGAAATATCTAAAACTTCAAGGATAGTAACATTGAGTAGGTCTTGGACTATTGTTTTAATTAGTCCTTTATATAAATAAATTGTTTGTTATATAGTAATTATCCAGAACAACATTGATAAAGAACAATTTTTGTGTATGGTAGGTATTAATAAATTCAGCAGAGAGATAAATATTAAATAATGTTTCATCTATGTATTTTATATGTGCAATTAGGAGTTCATAAAATATGTAGGTTATTTATAACAAGTCTAATTGTTCTAGTCCTTAGTCCATCAAGTTATATTATTAAGAGTTTTATTCCCCTGTAAAAGTATTGTAATCACAACTTGGTTAATATACCATGGTTTTTGTATTATATTGAATTTACTATCTTCTTGGATTGTTATCAGGGTCGTCACGACTTCCTTGTGGCGTCCAAATGGTGTTGTGGCGTGTAAAAGTCATAGAATGTCCTCCTTGACTAATGTACATGCAATACGGCGGTTGCGTCGGACGCCACAGTGTCAGGAACTGGAGGTTCCTGACTTGTGATTTCCTGTTTTTGTATTGTTTTCATGATATTTTGTATATTTTTGTGTTTTATGTATAGTTTTGAGAGAGAAAAATAGCGTAGGAACAGGTGAGACATAGAGAGATACAGCAGAATAGAGAAAGAATCAGAAGAATAGAGACCAGAAGTGTAGAGATTAGGACAGAATTCAGGTAGAAATCAAGTAAAAACTTGTAGAGAAAGGCAGAGTTTTAGAGAGACAGAATGGGTGGAAACCCTAGAGAGAGAAAGAGATTGGTGGAATAATATTCCTTTTCATAAATTCAAATCATCCATAATCAGAAATACAAGACTCTTACCAGTATTTATAGACCTTGACTGAAATGTAACTAACTCCTTGTAATGAAAAGACAGAGCTACCCTTCCACTAATTAATACTAACAGTGATACTAACACAGCAACAATACTACACAGTGAATACTAATACAGTACTATACTTAGCTATCCTGACACACAGCCTGCCACAATTATTTAAAAAAAATATGAAATAAAGACTGACCTGTTGAGCTTTACCCGAGCCAGTGATCCGACCCACTAAGTTACATATATTAAGGTATGAAAACCCTAATTACATACAATTCTAATCTACAAAGACGCATTCAGACTCTAAAGTCCAAACTAAGGTTGCATGATGAGTAACTTACTTAAAATGCATTAGTTGTGTTATTAACTAGTTATGATATGCAATATTAAGGATAAAAAACTTAATTAGTTGACAATTTAGTTCATTTTAAATGAAACTCTTGAAATACATACATAAAACGTATTTTTAATGTGTATATATTTTCCGAAGAATATTTTGATTAATAAGGTACCCAAGGTCAACATACTCACCTTTGAGAATACCCCATAGCAAGATAGCTCTATCAACAGTAACATCAGAAACATGGTTTGACGGAATGATATTAGAACTGATGAAAAAGAACCATGCCTTTGCAAAACCAGACAATGACGAAGCCGGGAAAATACGCTTTATCTCCGTACCTAACTTACATTTCCACTTCGTTCCCGGAACACATAACTCACCAATGAGTGCATCAAGATCAACATCATCCTTAGACTTTTGTCCCCAATCCGTAGCTTCTCTAGGCTTAGGAGGTTGCCTAATCAAATTACGAATAGCACGAGGCGAATAATCCACCTTCCGACCCCTCACAACCGTGGAATTATTCCTTGCTATCGAAGCATTAGCATAGAATTCCCTAACCACATCCAACGAGGCATCATTAGCAAATTCACAAAATAACGTCCAACCCCGCTCACTAATCATCGCAACCATCTCTTCATACTTATATGGCACAAGCCTTCTTTCCTGAATAACCCCCTTCGAAACTAACCTACCATACTCCGCCTTGGCATTCTCATTCACAAATTTTTCCACTCCATCTCCCACAACATCATTCTCATCCGAAGATGGACGAGCACTACTACTACCACCCATTATTCGTTGCCTTTTAGGAGCCATAATCAACAAATATCAAGCAAGGCACAATAATCTCCAAACAATTCACCAAATAAAGAACCCCCAAATTACACACCAAGAACCCTAGCTTGCAAAATTCACAAATTCAAATAAAAGATGAGATAGAATATTACCCAATTGAATCAAAGAGGTGAACTTGCTAGATGAATCCCCAAAAATTTCGAATTTAAATTCCCCTTGTACTTTGAATGGATGAAAGTTAAGAATTTGGGGTTTATATAGAAGAGTTTGTGTATGTATAAGTGTGGTGGGTGTATATAATAGTAATGGTGAATTTAATTTTAGAGATGTAAAAGGATTTTGGGGATGGAATTAGATGTAGGATAGAATTTAGGAGTTATGGTTTTTGATTTGAGATTGAATTGGGGTTGAATCTTGAATAAAAGGGGAAAAAATATTGAGAATGTGAGTTTTGGAGCAAAATTTCGGTTTAATGCAGTAGCTGTTGGCGCCTCATGCGCTGGAACATGGCTGTTGCGCAGGTCTGAAGCGCGCGTCCGCGCCTGATGCGCATACACGTTCTACGTGTCTGTGGCGCTCCTGCGCGGTTCTGGCGCCTCATGCGCCGGCTTCTCCTGCGTATCTGTGGCGCACCTGCGTGGTTCTGGCGCCTCTTGCGCTGGAACGAACTGCACTACTATATTTTTTTTTTTTTTTACATTCACAACACTCTCTTTCTCTTTTTTTTTTCACAAACTCTCAACACTCTCTTTTTTTTTTACAAACTCACAACACTCATTTTTTTTTCTTTTTCTTTTTTTTTTTTTCACAAAAATACTACATAACTTGGGTTGCCTCTCAAGAAGCGCTCGTTTAACGTCAATAGCTTGACGTACTTCCTCAATTCATAGTAGGGTCTTGAAGGTGGAGGATGCTCATTCCTTGCTCCACTGTTTCTCCAAGCAGGTATGGCTTAAGTCTCTGCCCGTTCACCTTGAATACATCCGACCCTTCTCTAATAATCTCACAAACCCCATTAGGATAAACCTTCACAATCTCAAAAGGACCGGACCATCTTGATCTAAGCTTTCCAGGGAATAAACGGAGTCTTGAATTAAACAATAGAACATGTTGCCCAACCTCAAATTCCTTCTTCTGAATGTGCTTGTCATGCCACAATTTGGTCTTCTCCTTGTAGATACTAGCATTTTCATAAGATTGGAGCCTAATCTCCTCAAGCTCTCCAAGTTGAAGCAAACGCTTCTCTCCCGCGGATTTTAAATCATAATTCAAATTTCTTGTCGCCCAAAACGCCTTATGCTGAAATTCCACCGGCAAATGACATGGCTTCCCAAAAACCAACCTATATGGAGACATCCCAATAGGTGTTTTAAATGCCGTTCTATATGCCCAAAGTGCATCATCAAGCTTTGTTGACCAATCTTTTCTCGAACTTGCCACTGTCTTCTCCAAAATTGACTTCAGCTCACGATTCGAAATCTCAACTTGTCCACTTGTTTGCGGATGATAAGGAGTTGCCACCTTTTGTGTCACACCATACTTTTTCAAGAGATCAGCCACCTGTTTATTGCAAAAGTGTGAACCTCCATCATTGATAATAGCCCTTGGCACTCCAAATCTAGTGAACACATTTTTCTTCAAGAACTTCTTCACCACTCTAGCATCATTAGTAGGAGACGCAATTGCTTCAACCCATTTAGAGACATAATCAACTCCCACCAAAATATACTGACTTCCATAAGAAGATGGAAATGGACCCATGAAGTCCATCCCCCACACATCGAAAATCTCCACCTCAAGAATAGATTGTAAAGGCATCTCGTTCCTCCTCGAAATATTCCCAACTCGTTGACATCTATCACATTTAGCCACAAAGTCTCTAGCATCTTGATACATGGTTGGCCAATAGAATCCTGACTGTAAAACTTTCGCCACTGTCTTCATGCTACTGTTATGACCTCCACACTCTAGAGAATGACAATGCCTGAAAATATGAAGAACTTCATCATGAGGTACACATCTACGAAACATTCCATCAGCACATTCTTTGTAAAGCAGCGGTTCTTCCCAATAGTAATGCTTCACATCATAAAAGAACTTCTTCTGATTATAAGAAAGATTATCCGGCACAACTCCTCCCACAATGTAATTCACAAAATCTGCATACCATGGTGTAGACAAGGACACACCTAGAAGCTGCTCTTCCGGAAATTTATCATTGATAGGTTTTTCACTTCCTACCTCTCCATCTCCTTGGTCCAACCTAGATAAATGATCAGCTACCAAGTTCTCGCACCCCTTCTTATCTCGAATCTCAAGATCAAATTCCTAAAGTAAAAGAATCCAACGAACTAGACGAGGTTTGGCATCCTTCTTCGTCATCAAGAAACGAATAGCAGCATGATCCGAATAGACAATCACCTTAGACCCAACAAGATAGGATCTGAATTTATCAAGTGCAAACACCACTGCAAGTAGCTCTTTCTCCGCAGTGGAATAGTTGATTTGCGCGTCATCAAGAGTCTTGCTTGCATAAGCTATCACGTGCATCCGCTTATCCTTCTTTTGCCCAAGAACAACACCCACAGCATAGTCACTAGCATCACACATAAGCTCAAATGGCAAGCTCCAATCGGGAGATGTAACTATGGGTGCAGAAGTAAGTTCCTTCTTCAACCTGTTAAAAGCATCAAGACAACTTTCATCAAAGTCAAAAACACGATCCTTTTCAAGAAGATTGCAGAGTGGCCGAGCTAACTTGGAGAAATCCTTGATGAACCGTCGATAAAAACCAGCATGCCCAAGAAAGCTTCGAATTCCTTTCACAGATGAAGGTGGTGGCAATTTTTCAATAACTTCAATTTTTGCTCTATCGACCTCAATGGCTTTATTAGAGATTTTATGCCCAAGCACAATGCCTTCCTTCACCATAAAGTGACATTTTTCCCAATTAAGAACAAGATTCGTTTCAGTACATCTCTGCAACACCTTTGATAAACTGGCTAGACATGATTCAAAAGAAGAACCATAAACCGTGAAGTCATCCATAAAGACCTCCATGTCTCTCCCTATAAAATCTGAGAAAATGTGGTTCATGAGCCGTTGAAAAGTTGAAGGACCATTACACAAACCAAAAGGAAGCCTCCGATAAGCAAAAGTGCCATAAGGACAAGTAAAGGTGGTCTTCTCTTGATCTTCGGGTGCAATAGGAATCTGAAAGTAACCCGAGAAGCCATCCAGAAAGTTGTAATACTCATTACCCGCCAACCTTTCGAGCATTTGATCAATGAATGGGAGGGGAAAGTGATCTTTGCGAGTAGCGTTATTCAACTTCCTATAATCAATGCAAACTCTCCAACCTGTTACTGTTCTCGTAGGAATCAACTCATTCTTCTCATTGTGAACAACAGTCATCCCACCTTTCTTAGGCACAACATGAATAGGGCTAACCCATTTACTGTGTGGAACCGAATATATGATACCAGCATCAAGCAACTTAGTGATTTCTTTCTTCACCACCTCTTGCAAATTCGGATTCAATCTTCTTTGTCCCTCAATCACAGGCTTATGATCATCTTCTAAGGCAATTCTATGCATGCAAAGAGCAGGGCTAATTCCCTTGATATCTTGAATTGTCCAACCAATAGCTGATTTATATCGCCGAAGAACATGTAATAACTTTTCTCTCTCATCTTCAATGAGCAAAGCAGAAACTACCACAGGATATGTATCATTAGGACCAAGAAAGGCATACCTCAAATTATCAGGTAGAGGTTTAAGTTCCACCTGTGGTGCCTCTGTAAGTGTAAAAGCCATCTCAACTTCTGTGTCTCGTACAACCAGTGCTTCTTCTTCTACTACATCATCCAACACCCGATCTGCTCCCACGAAGTGTTCATTCTCGAGCTGCACAATGTCATCCACTATGTCAATGGTAAAACAAGTTGCTCCAAAAGGAGGCATCTTCATTGCTTTGTTCAGATCAAATTCAACTTTGTCCTCGCCAACATTCAATGTCAATTTTCCAGCTTTAACATCGATTGTAGTGCCAGCAGTAGCCAAGAATGGCCTTCCCAAGATAATGGGTATCTCGACATCTTCATCCATCTCTAACACCACAAAATCACAAGGTATGACAAATTTATCCACTTTAACAACCACGTCTTCAATAACCCCCAATGGATACTTAACAGAACGATCCGCCAACTGAAGTGAAATCCGTGTCTTTTTAAGTTCTCCAAGACCAAGCCTTTTGCAGATTGAATATGGCATCAAACTCACACTTGCCCCTAACTCACACAAGGCTTTCATGTTTTCCATCTTCCCAATAGTGCAAGGCAAAGAGAAGCTTCTCGGATCTTTCAATTTCTGAGGAATGGCCTTTTGGATGACTGCACTGCATTCAGCATTAAGAGTAATAGTCTCTGCATCTTCAAGTTTCCTCTTCTTTGTCAACATCTCCTTAAGAAATTTAGCATAAAGTGGCATCTGATTCAAAGCTTCAGCCAATGGAATATTAACGTGCAACTGCCGGAACATAGTCAAGAACTTCTCGTACTGCTTCTCTAAATGCCTGTTATGAAGTCTCTGTGGAAATGGAATAGGAGGAACATAAGGTGGTGGGGGAACATACGGTTTTTCTGAATCTTCTTCCTTCTTCTTCTCATCTTCTTTTTCTGACGTGTCTGCAGCAATCTCCACTGGCTTATCCTCTTTCTCAGTATCACTCTCCTTAGGCTTAAGAATCTCAACCTCGGGCAACTCTCTTCCGCTCCTCAAAGTAATTGCTTTGCATTGCTCTTTACCAGTCTGGTCGGGTTGACTAGGAAGTGATCCTTGCTCACGAACACCCATCTTTGAGGCAATCTGTCCAATCTGTGTTTCTAGCATCTTTTGAGATGATGCCATCTGATCTATTCTTGATTCCATATTAGCCAATGCCCCAGAAGTCCCTTGCATAATCTTATTTAGTGCAACCTCCCACTCAGCTGGTTCTTTCTTTGGCGGAGGTTGATACTGCTGCTGTGCTTGATATGGCGGTCGTGACTGAAAACCAGGAGGTTGATTCTGCCTTGGAAATGCATAGGAAGGATTAGCTGCATGATTATTGCTGTAAGAAAGATTATTGTTTGGCCTTTGATTTGGATTGTAGTAAGAATTATTCTGCACAGGCCAAGGCTGTCTTCCTTGAATAAAAGATGCTTCTTCTGGAAATTGTTGAACATACGAGTTCTGACTAGCACCATAATCATGATACCCTTCCATAGGTGAAGAAATAGCATTCACATTTACCTTTTGTTCTCGCACCTCCTGAGTTAGAGTATCCAACTTTTGAGCCAGCATGTTGATCATCTCAGATTCTTGTGCTGCTTTTGCTGAGCTCGTCCCACTAGGTGCCCATGAATAATTATTAGATGCTAATTCCTCAAGAAGTGCTTTAGCCTGTGTAGTTGGTGCCTTCTTGAAATTTCCACCAGCAGCCACATCCAAACTCAAACGAATATCTGCATTCATGGCCCCATAAAAAGTACTAATGACCTGCCAATCTTCTAAGCCATGATGTGGACACTTCCTCAATAGTGCCTTGAATCTCTCCCATGCTTGATATAGACCTTCACCCGGTTGTGCTTTAAAACTCATAATCATAGTCCTCAACTGTTGCGTCTTGTCAGAAGGATAGTATTTGGACAAGAATGCCGTAGAAAGACTCTCCCATGTAGCAACCGAAGTGTTTGGAAGTTGCTGAAACCATTCCAAAGCTCTTCCCTTAATAGAGTAGGGAAACATATGGAGACGAATCTGATCACTCGTAACACCAGTGATTCTGAATGAGCCACACATCTGCACAAAACGCTCTAGATGTCTGTGTGGGTCTTCTAATTCAATGTCTCCTTCAAAAGCCTGATTGCTGATCATCTGAATTAAGCTTGGATTAATATGGAACTGAGCTGCACCAATCTCTGGAGTTTTGTACATGCAATTGGCTGGATTCGGTGTCTCATGGTCCCAAATAGAAGACTGATCAACATTAACAGCTGGTCGAGGTTCTGGATCTCCCATCTTAGCTTTATCTTTTCTTAGCTTTCTCAAAGTACGCTCGATTTCAGGGTCAAATTCCAATTTTCTAGCGCAAGATGAACGTAGCATACACCTGAAAATCACCAACAAAACAACTTGTGGAACCAATTAAAATCTAAACAATAAGAAACAATTAACCTAAACTCAACTATACTGCCTTCCCCGGCAGCGGCGCCAATTTGTTAGTAGTATTTTTGTTGTTCGTTCGCAGGGAAGGACTGATGTAATATCAAAGTTCAGGTTTCTTATCTCTTTACGTCTAGAAGTGTGTAAGAAGAATTTTTGGGTTTGTGTATTAACTAAATTAACCAAGAACTAATTATAAGCACTAAGAATTGATTTTAAACTGAGATTCAAATATGTTGGAAAACAATCTAAGAACTGGGGTTCTTCACCTGGTCTCAATACATGCTCAATATTAATGTGATATCTGTGTTCCTACTTTGCTGAAAATAATTCTTCTAAAGTTATACTGCACCCTCCCAGGCTACAATATAGTGCTTACAGCTACACCTTAATTGACACTCCCGTGATACAATCAAAGTATATCTATAAACTATTAAATACCAAGAATTATATGTCTCACAATTCTCCTATTAATCTCCCGATCTAATATTCAAATTATGTCTGTTAAATCATGTACTAAGATTGCAACTTCTCTCCCAAGCTTATTACAATTCCTAGAATACAATCAAAGGTTCATGACTCCCCTAATTGTGTTAAGATCTCATTAACAAATCAGCCAGGCAGAAAATCACATAATCAAGCATGCATGAATACCAAGGAATACTACCCAATCCTCAGATTAGAGAATTAGTTACGCATATTTAATAAAGAAATCATAATAATAATGATAATGAATGAAAACATAATATTGAAGAAAGAATTGAAGATCGAAAGTACCTTGATACGATTAAAAGCTATCAATTGTTATGATTTACAATGGTAAGATGTGTTTAAATAGGCTCTACAAATCTTGCCCAGCAAGATATTACCTTCTATTACAATTAGAATTCAATTCAGGTATTAAAAATTGCCTAAAATACAATTAGAACTAGAAAAGGGCAAAACAGTAATTTGTCTGCTCCCATCTATCTGCTGGTCGTGCTTCCTGGGCCCACCACACGCGGCCTGGTCGTGTGAAACCTATCCCATATTGTAGAAAATCTCTCAAGCTTCGCGTGGACTGTAAATGGGCTGAAAACGGACTTCTAGAACTCCAGATATGGCCCAAACAGTATAAGGTGTGCAACCCTTCTCAAAAATCCGAATTTTAATCAATTAATTCTCCAAGAACGATAGAAGCATCCACTTTAATCAACATTCTCATAAATCTGCACAACTAAGCAAAACACATCAAAACTACAACAACTTGAGTCCAAAACAATCAATTTAAGCCGAACGGAGGCATTCCCAGTGGATATAAAATCCACTTATCAATGATGAACTCGGTATGATTAACCTCAGCAGTGTCTTCGACAATTTTTTTCCTTGAACAGTCGGAACATTTACCACAAAATATTTCTCAACAATTTTCGAAAATTCTTTATTTTTGTGTTCTATGCAACTCATAAAATCTGAAACAACCACATTATCTTCATTGATTATGTATATTCTTATCATCAATGTGCTCAATTAAAAATTAGTCTCTGTAGTAGGTAAGACACTACGTTCCTTAACGATATTGCCCAAAATGGTTGTATGCATGAGATAAATACTTTCCCTTTTTATACATATACAAATTATATATCTTTTATTAGTATTTTTTTCGTGTCCTGTATCCAGGACACTTTGATAATTGGCGAATCCCCGTGTCCCGTGTCGCCGCACCAGAGTCGGTGCAACCTAGATCATAACCCATAAACAAAGAAACCAAATTAAATATTCAAGTATATATCTTAATAAAAGATTATGAAACAGAGGTACAATGTAAAGTACATATACTTAAAAATAAAATCCTGACTTACTATGGCCCATAAACAATTGGGTTTATTATAAATAAAATAAAAAACTAGAGGTAACTATGTATGTAGGGATTGGATAATTAATTCATTAGTTTTATTTTTTAAATCCCTGAATGATTTGACTCAATATTAGGTTCTTTGTACTTTTAAATTTTCTAATTCGTGTCTTGTCTTTTTTGAACTAACAAAGTTAACTTTTACATAAGTGGGTGCTGACTAGTCTAACTTGGCTGAGGTGCATGCCAGGTGTGATTTGATGTGGAAATCATAATAAATTTTAAAATTACATATAATATACTTTTATCTATTAGAATGGTAGTGTACACAGAAGTTAATATGGAATGTAAAATGGTAGTGTACGCAAAAATTAGTATGCAAAGTAAAATAGTAGTGTACTAAAATTAATAAATTCTTGATAAATATTGAAAAAATAATTACATTAGTTTTGTCCATTGTTCCATTAAACTTGTAATACAAATTCTAATGTGTATCTTCATAATATTATTTTGTCTTTGTATTTTAACTTTTATGTTTTCTTTTAAATAGATATATTAATTAATTGGTCTTTATATATGGATATCATAAATTTAAAATAGAAAATGAATCCAAAAAATTATCATAAAAAATAAATACAGACACAACATATTAAATCTATAAATTTCCATGTATTTACTAATATTTTAGTATAACATGTGTACTTCCATAAATTTATTATAACTTCTACATCTCACATTTGGCTTGCCCTGTCAACCTTACTAGACAGTAGCCACTTTGGTAAAAATTAACGTTTGTTTGTTCAAAGTAGATGGAAGGACGAGAATAGAAATATCTAAAACTTCAAGGATAGTAACATTGAGTAGGTCTTGGACTATTGTTTTAATTAGTCCTTTATATAAATAAATTGTTTGTTATATAGTAATTATCCAGAACAACATTGATAAAGAACAATTTTTGTGTATGGTAGGTATTAATAAATTCAGCAGAGAGATAAATATTAAATAATGTTTCATCTATGTATTTTATATGTGCAATTAGGAGTTCATAAAATATGTAGGTTATTTATAACAAGTCTAATTGTTCTAGTCCTTAGTCCATCAAGTTATATTATTAAGAGTTTTATTCCCCTGTAAAAGTATTGTAATCACAACTTGGTTAATATACCATGGTTTTTGTATTATATTGAATTTACTATCTTCTTGGATTGTTATCAGGGTCGTCACGACTTCCTTGTGGCGTCCAAATGGTGTTGTGGCGTGTAAAAGTCATAGAATGTCCTCCTTGACTAATGTACATGCAATACGGCGGTTGCGTCGGACGCCACAGTGTCAGGAACTGGAGGTTCCTGACTTGTGATTTCCTGTTTTTGTATTGTTTTCATGATATTTTGTATATTTTTGTGTTTTATGTATAGTTTTGAGAGAGAAAAATAGCGTAGGAACAGGTGAGACATAGAGAGATACAGCAGAATAGAGAAAGAATCAGAAGAATAGAGACCAGAAGTGTAGAGATTAGGACAGAATTCAGGTAGAAATCAAGTAAAAACTTGTAGAGAAAGGCAGAGTTTTAGAGAGACAGAATGGGTGGAAACCCTAGAGAGAGAAAGAGATTGGTGGAATAATATTCCTTTTCATAAATTCAAATCATCCATAATCAGAAATACAAGACTCTTACCAGTATTTATAGACCTTGACTGAAATGTAACTAACTCCTTGTAATGAAAAGACAGAGCTACCCTTCCACTAATTAATACTAACAGTGATACTAACACAGCAACAATACTACACAGTGAATACTAATACAGTACTATACTTAGCTATCCTGACACACAGCCTGCCACAATTATTTAAAAAAAATATGAAATAAAGACTGACCTGTTGAGCTTTACCCGAGCCAGTGATCCGACCCACTAAGTTACATATATTAAGGTATGAAAACCCTAATTACATACAATTCTAATCTACAAAGACGCATTCAGACTCTAAAGTCCAAACTAAGGTTGCATGATGAGTAACTTACTTAAAATGCATTAGTTGTGTTATTAACTAGTTATGATATGCAATATTAAGGATAAAAAACTTAATTAGTTGACAATTTAGTTCATTTTAAATGAAACTCTTGAAATACATACATAAAACGTATTTTTAATGTGTATATATTTTCCGAATCCCCCCGCACCCGAATCCCCGTATTTTTAAATTTGCGGCATTTCCGTATCCCCGCACTACGCATCCCCGTACCCGCACCCGCACTCATGCTTCCTAGTGAGTAAGACTCGGACGTGTATGTTATAATAGAGGAAGAAAGTATTCCTATTGATATGATACAGAAGTTGATGATTGTGGTGAACCATCTGTTGCACATGAAAGTGGTAGCCTTAAGGAGGTGGAAGTGTTGTGAGGGATGATTTCGTGTTTGATAAATACATCTGACTTCCCATTGCCTAGTTGAATTTGCTGGTGGTCATTTTACTTTATTGTGCTACTGCCCCCACCTAGTTGAAAGTGTTATTCTTCAACTTTTAGGACCTGACTTATGATTTGTTGGTATTCTAAACATTTACGATTACATTTTATAGTGTCTGTTATTAGTTAGAAATTAGAGTGATGTACTAACATATATTATGAATTTATGATATATATATGAACGTTTTGGGCATCATATGGACACCACGATGCCACTTTGTTGTGAAAGTCCTATGGTGCCGTGGCGAGCGACTCCCCCGCCGAGCGTAACAACCTTGGTTGTGATCCATGGCTTTTCTCCCTTTTTGGCATTTGCAAAACTCTTGGAGTAGTGGATATTTAAGCGGTTAATCTACAAGTTCTATCTTATTATTGTTTTTAGTTCATACATCTTTATATATTTGTCTTGCATTGTTACTGGTAATACATTTGTAATGTACATACCACTCAATTCAATTTTAGCCATCTATCATATGATATCCTTTTCATATGTTCTGTTACAAACTTTTTGCTACTGAATAAAAATGTTTGATTTTTTCTACGTAATTTGGTTGAAGTAAATTGTACATAAAGACACAGAATTAAAAATATGAAATGTAGTTGGGAATTCAATTAAAATTTGGATTAGTAAAAACTGAAGTGTTTTCTTTGATTTACTTCAGTCTTCTCTTTGACATTGTGTTTCAATAATTTAAGTGTTTATTTATTTGCCATCTTTGTATTAGCTTCTGGTATGATTTAGAATTCGTGACTGGCACTATTTTTTATTACCATAAGCAAATTTGATTTGATCATGTATTGTAAGCTAAATAAACTATATTTGAGTTTATATGGGTTCTATACATATGTGGTGAATATTTTGACTATTCTGAAATTAGCTATAGTTTTCTAATTGTTTTTTCATCTCATTTTTTGGTGGTTATTCAATCAGTTTTCAAAAGCATCTGGAAGAATCAAAGAAGCAATATTACATATTCCACTTGCAACTGAAGAAGAGGACATTGAAGAATCTGCTGCTTTGACAGAGACAGAGATGGTAGATGCAGACAATCAGAAAAAGGAAGAAACACCTTCAGCTCCTTCCTTTGAAGATAGTAATAAGGAAGGATTTGATCCGTTTGGGCTTGATGCACTGATTTTGAGAAAGAATGACGAAAAGGTTAAGGGTAAGAAAGATGGAGCAGCCAAATACAGAAAGGAAGAAGACGATGAGAATAAGAGATTTCTCAAATGTCAGAGAGAAGCCTTACTTCTTTGTTTGGAGATTGCTGCAAAACGGTACAAGCTTCCATGGTGAGCGCCAAAGTCCTGGCTACTATAAGTTTTGATACTCCAAACGTTAAGCATACCCTTTTTTTGGGCCAAGTATTATTGCAATTCATTTATACCAACTTAGATGTAAATGTTCCATTCTTTAGGTGCCAGACGGTGATAGACATTCTAGTAAAGCATGCCTCTGATAACATTTCGAGGTTTACATCAAAACAAAGAGAAGCTATTCAGAAACTATGGGCTTCTATTAGGGAACAGCAAGCTCGCCGGAAGCAAGGAAAATCAGTATCTGGAAAACTTGATGTCAACGATTTTGAATCCCTTCAGGAAAAATATGCAAATCAGAAGATCAGCATTCGGCGTGCTGTGGGAGGTGGGGGATCGCGTCGCGCCGCGCAGTGGCTTGGTTAGTATCAGGGTGCTATCTTGAACTTTTTCTATCTTTATGTCACCGCAAAATTTCATGGTTAGGGAAGATAATAGGAAATAAGAACTAATGTTGGCCATAATATTATTTTCTTTATGAACACCTGGAGAATGTGTTTGTAACAGGGAAGAGACTTAATATGTGGTTTGTTGGATATTTTTAACTGATAAGTGGGCTGATCATAATCTATGCTTGTAATGTTATTTTCTTGATTATAGACATTTGTATAGATTCTGCAAATAGGGTGGGAAAACTTTGTTGTACTTGATGCTGATCATAATTTTAATTTTGGTCCCAAATTTGAATTATATTTTCCCTAATTAAATTGTCATGATTAATAAATGCTGCTAATCATACAAATTCACTACAAAGTGAAATAGCTTTTATAGGCCGACGGTTTCAAAGGTATAATTTTGTTGATGGAACTGTGCAGAGAAAGGAAAAATTACAAAAATAACCATTTTTTAATAAAATTAACAAAAATAACCATTTTGAAAAAAATGGTCAATTTTAGCTTTTTGGATACTGTAGTTGGGTATCCCAAATGTGTATAAGATGCTTCATTGGTAATTGGGTATTCCATAAGCTGGATATTCCGTTGATAGCTGGGTATCTCATATAATATTGGATATTTAATTATAGTTGGGTGTTCTATTGGTTAAAATTGATCAATTTTTTGAAAATTATTATTTTTATTTATTTTGTATATGAAAAAAGTTAAAAGTTGGTCTTCACCCGTATGCATCACCTAAGATATTTTGGAAATGAAATGTGAAAATATGAAGGCAAACAAAATATTTATTAAGATAGTTGCTAGTGTTGTAATGATCGAAGTGGAACTTTTGACCATTTACTTTGGAAGTTTCTTTCACAGTTACTATTAAAATACTAATCCACATCACATTAGGATAGGGGACATCCCCATTCCCACCCTCATAATTTGTCTCACCTCAACCATAATCATATATACGAGGAGCTGCACTTTTAAAAAAAAATATCTTATATAAACATTATCATAATATTTAATTATTTCTAATAAACATTTATTTGTTAAAATTAAAATTATAAAATTTAACAATATTTAAATTTAACATATAGAATTTAGCGCAGAATCTCATATAAACTTGAAAATCAAATTATATCCTTATATATAATAAACGTAAGAAGGATTTTATCCATAATTTTGGTTTGGTCACTGTACCATCAAAATAATCTCAACCGTCGAATATAATATTTTTAAAAATAGACGATCAAGATTATATTATATTAAAAAGAAAATTATAATCTAAAAAGGATATAATTAAAAAGGTTGTATTAGAATTGAATTTTGAAAATAAGTTATAAACTGAAAAGGATATAAAAGATTGTATTAGAACTGAATTTTTATTTTATGTATTAATATTAAAAAAAAATTCATATTTACTATTTAGACTCTATCTCGAGATATAGAAATCAGATTTGGATGATTTTACAGTCCACGCGAAACTTATAAAATTATCTTTAATTTAGTGATGATTTAACAACTATTATCCAAATGAAAACACTCAGAATCTCAAGAGAAAATATAATTACAAATTTTTACATTAATCCTATTTAGTGTAGAATACCTACATTAAAAATCCTATTCCATATAGAAAACCTAATTATATATGATTTAAATCATTAACAAGCACTTTTCGTATTTCAATATAAATACATTTTTTAGTTTACATGTTAAAATATTAAATATTTTTTATGCTAGATCCAACGTTTTTTATCTATTTACTTTAAGATCTAACAATTCTTATTTATTTTATCGTACTGAGGGCCAGACTACCAACTACCAAAGTTTTGGACAAAATCCGTCCTACTTATTATTAAAACTGTATATGGTTGTTAGTACAACTATCTTCAAATAATAAAAAGGTTATTTTGATAATCAAAACAAAATATAAGTAGATTTCCTAAAGAGAATAGAATTTTCAATATAAAAATTGTCAATTTCATCTCTCTTTTGTTTCTTAGTAGTTTTAATTGGAGGAAATTGTTAAGTCATCACTAAATTAAAGATTATTTTGTTAATTTCATGTAGGTTGTAAAATCATCCAAATCAAGTTTTAAGAATTCAAGATAAAAAACAAAATAAATTGAACGTGTAAAAGCTTATATATATATATATATATATATATATATATAGTTGGTCCCGGAGTATATTGCAGAAGGGGGGGTTGAATGCAATATAGATAATTCCAAATCTTTACCTCAACAACAATGATAGAGATTGTAAACTATCTATACAAGAAATGCAAACACAAGTAGTAACTCAAGATACTCTCACAAAATAAATGTTTTATTTATTTTGTAAAGTGTTGCTACAACCTCGAGAAAAAGTATTTTCTCAAGCTTCGACTTCTTGAATCGATTACAGAAAGAATGAGAGATGTTTCTCTATAAAGACTAATCTTCTCTAACGTCTCTGTCACATGGGTTGTGGAGCCACTGTCATTTTCAAGTGGCAGCTCCTTACAAATTGCACACCCATGTGACTTTCCCAAAATGTTATACAAACAGGTTATCATTAAGCATAAAGCAATCTGGGTTCTTTCTAAAACTAGCTAAAACAATTCTAGTAGATGCAGACGTGTCATACTCTTGAATTGTCGAGCTTCGTCTTGTGATCTCTCAAGCTTCTGTCGTAGTCTTGCAGGTCTGCTACAATCTTTGACAAGATGCAGCAAATCTGTTTCTTGAACATCTAAACTATCACGGGTTTGATTGAGATAAACCCCCAATTCAAATATTCCATTGAGACAGTAACCTTTGACGCCAAGTTTGCTGTCATGAGAATGTTCCTTGGATGATAGTATGAGTCCCCACCAATGATGTTGTCAGGACTTTCAAACTTGCTGTCAAAGTGTGAGAATGTTGGTGTCTTCATGCTTCCGCCAATGTTGCTGTCAGATGAAACTTGCTGTCGTGACTTTGCAACATGTTGTCTTCTTGTAATCTTAATGTCAATGTTGTGACAGTAACATTTATTCTTTCTGTCTTCCTTGTGTATAACTTGAGGTTTGAACAAATGTATGAACTTGTTCCAAGAGATACAATTATTACATGATAGTGGTTTATTCGATTACAAGGACACACTACGGCTGTGACAGTATGTTCTACTTAGTCTATACAAATAAAACTAAGTACTATTAAGTTGTCTCTAAGCTATCACCCATAAATCCTAACAATCTCCCCCAATTTGTTTTTATGGACAATAACAACAATTTTACAATTAAAGCATGCTGACAACTTAACTAACATAGATCAGAATAGTTAAAACAGCATGTCTGATGAATGTTAAAGAATCCAGACTACAACATTTAAGATTCTAACTGTAAATCAATTACTCCTTTATGTTGAGCAAATACGAAATTTTACTTAGCTTGATTTGAGTAGTCCTCAGCTGTCTAGATTCTTCCCTCTCTTTTGAGAGCTTCTTGTTTTGCCTTCTTGAGGTCTTCTACTAAAGCCTTTTCTTCAAGAGTTTTAGCATCATCTTCAATGTCTTCAATGTACCCTTGAATCACTCGAGAATGAAACACTTTAGCATCTTTCAGGTCAACTAATTTTCGAAGTCATAGGTATATGTTCTGAACTTTAAGATGCCTTCGATGACCTTGAATCTTCTTCCAGGGAAAGCATAGAGGGATACTCTCCTTTTTCTGCCTAGATTTGGATCATCATCTCTCCTTTGGCCAAAGATAACTTCAAGTTCCCAAGCACATAGCATTTCAAGCTTGTGAGATGATCCAACAACTTTCCAGTAGAGATTCTTCAAGATACTGGTCCTCAGTTTGTGAAAACTATCTACATATATTTCTTCTTTTCCTTCTATAATTCTGAGAGGATCTTCCAGTACACAGGGCTGATAATCTACTTTCTTACTGTTCATTTTGTTGACCTTCTTGCAACTTTCTTTCAGTTGAGCTTCTAGATCTTCAGCAGTTTGTTTGGCAGACTTGGGTGGTTTATCAACATTTTTGAATTCTTCTTCAGTAGCCCTGAATGCTTCTGCTACTTCATTCACTTCTGCAGGTGTCTAAGATGACGTTTTTTCTGCCCAGTCATACTTACACGCAACCTCTAATTCATCTGAACTTATAGACAAGTTGGCATCATCAATTTCCATCCAGTCACCATGTTTCTCATAGAATTCAGCATAGTATTTCTGGATGTGTTCCATGGCTGGTTTAGGGACATTTCCATGACTCTCCATAAGCTCCACCATCCTTTCCAACACAAAGAAATCAATTTTGCGTGTTACTGCTTCAGATGCCATTTTGAGGTTATACCTGTTCACCACATGTAAACCTTTGATCATATTGAAATCCTTGTCAACATACATCATTCTACTTCCATCTATATGCCAGATGGTGTATTTGGTTGCATGTTGCTTACTTTTATCCAAATCCAAAGAGACGGATTTTATGTCTCTTTCAACATTTGCTTTGTGGCATTAGAAGCTGTTCATCATTTCTCTTTTCTGAATAACAGTCTTTTCAACCACTACTCCATGCTTCTTTGCCTTAGCTGCAGCCTTTATCTTCCCCTTTGTAGGAGTTGAGTGCCAGGCTCTTGCTTTTGTTTTTTTCCTTTTAGATTTGAATGCCTTGGCATCCATGTCCTTGACAGCATCTTCATTCAAGCTCTTGACATTGTCTTTTTCAACTGTGTCCTTCATGACAGTATCTTCATTTGAGCTCTTGACAGTGTCTTTGTTAACAACATCCTTTTCAGCATTAAGGCAGTCAACAGCAAACCTTAAAATATTTACTTCCAAGGCTTCAAGAATGTCCATCTCCCCTTCATCTTTAGCATCAGCATCTTTCTTGCCAGTTTTGGGAGTTTCTTCTTTTGTTTTCTCCTGAGTTTGACTTCCAGAAATCTCAGCAGTTGCTTTGGCACCATTTCCAGGTGCACCACATCCTCCACTACCATCAGGTTCATCTTTAACATCATCAAGGGTGTCATCAAATGTGTAGCTTCCACCTCTTTCACTTCTTTTGGCATTTGCTTCAGAAATTAACTTCTTTATCTGAGAGCTAAGATTCTCATCTCTCTTTACCAAAAGTTTGTGAATGTCCTTGTTAGCCTTGACTTTTTTTTTTGGTAATTCTGGATTTGAGAATGTGTCTCAGTACTATCATAACTAAGTCAGTTTTCAACTTTGTTTCTCCATCCAAATGTAGAAAACCAATTTTTTTTACTCCTGCACTTGTGGTCATCCTGTAGCAAACACCATATGGATTGTCAATCACTTCTGGGAGTTTGTCTTCAACAAGCCTCTTGATCTGTGCCAACAGACTTTCACTAAAGGTTGTTGAATTGGTCTTCACTTTTGTTGCTAAGGAATTTAGTATTCTTGATTGCAAGCTTTGCAATAGTTGCATTGTGATGAATATTGAAATGCCCGTTTTCAGATATACATCAATTGCCCATCTTTTCTCCAAGTTAACTTTCACAGAGATACTTATTATTTTATCCTTCAGTATTGTTGACAGTTTGTTGTAAACTCCTCATGCTTCTGTGATTGAGTTATCCACCAACATACTGAATTCTTCATCCTTGTTGTTCAAAGTACTCTCCATGTGGCTAACCATCATTATTCCTGCATCATCTGGGCTGTACTCACTTCCATTAGACCAGGTGGTTCCAGTTGTCAGATTTATGTACTCAGGAATTTTATCTTTGCCTTTACCCAGCCTGTTTTTCTCTTCCTGTTCTCTCCATAGTTTTTCCAGTGGAGTTTCCATGATTTCTGAAGTTGGCTCCTTAATTTTCAGAGGAGGAAGTATTGGTCTTTCAGACTTTTGAGTTTCTTGTAATTGCTCCATTACTTCTTTAGTTACTAATACTGGCTCACTATCCATTTCATGTTCAATAAGATCACCATCTCCAGAGACTTTCAGTTCTTCACCAAAGTTTCTTTCTTCCTTTTCCTCTGGCTCCCCCTCACTCTCTTCTTAATCTTCAACTTGTACCTGCTCCCCCTTACTTCTTGACTCCCCCTTGCTTGTTGCTTCCCCTTGTTTCTCCTTCTCTACCACTTTGCCTGAGGTATTTGGATCTACCACTCTATTCTGATCTACTACTTTCTCCCCCTTAGTTAAGTTGACAGCACTAAGAGCAGTAGAGAATGATAGAAGAGTCTGTTGAATCTCAGCAAGACCAGTAGCTACCATAGTGGACAGATTGTCAATTTTAGCTTCCATAGATGCACATCTGTCCTCAAGGGATTTTAACCTTGAATCAGCTTGTTTAGAAGGACCACCAGATCTTAATTTTTTTTGGAGGCAAAGGAAAAGATTGGGGCAAGGAGGCTGTGGGGGTTCTCACACTCTCATTGTTTTTCTGAGTGATCTCATCACTCCTCACAGTTAAACACTTAAGGCCTAGAGCCTGTTTGCTGGGGCTTCTCTCTTTTTCACTCTGGACATGCTCAAGTCCCTCTCCTTTTGCTAGCTCATTTGGCTGCCTCTCATTTTTACGCTCACATCTCTTTTCTTTTATCTCACTTTTCTTTTTCACACCCTCACTCAACCTATATGCATGGGTATGAGCAGTACTAACATGCACTGAAAGAGAAGGTTTAGATTTTACCTTTTTGAAAGAGGATATTGGCACATGATCATCATTAGAAGCATCTTCAATAATGACTGCATCTTGCTCAAGCTGTGTAGAGGTGACAACATCTTTATCCAAAAGGTTACTGTCAGCAGGTGGGGTGACAGCAACTTTGGTTGTGTCCTTAACAGCAGCTGAGGCTGTGACAGCAACTTCCTAATGGTAAGTTGCTTTCTGGAGATCATTCATGATGCTGGCTATTTCAATATCTGGCAGAATTGCATCATGATCTAACTCAGTGTTTGAGAGAGAGGTGTCCATCACACTTTGAGCAATGGGTTCTTGTGGACCACTTGATGGGGGCTCATCCATGATAGAAGATGGATGATCAAAACCTTAAGGGTTGGTACTGTCCCCTTCTCTAGGTTATTGAGAAGAAACAATTGATGGATTAGAGAATAAAGAAGGTGACGGTATAGAAGAGAGTATTGGCTGTTCCACAGGGGTAACTTGTGGAACATCACTAGTTAGAGTTTGATCCTCACTGTGCCCTATCTTCATATATGTTTCTGCAAGTGTGGGCTTCTCATGAGTGAGTTCATGAGTTTGTGCAGACTCTTTACAAGATGCCCTAGGAGATAGGCCAATTTCAATAGATACTCCTTGTTGAGAAGAAGCATCTAGGGATGTGTTTAATTCCCTTTTATCCTCTACAGCCTTTTGTGAGACTGTGGGGTGGCTGACAGTGGCTTTGGCCCTCTTAGCTCTCTTCTTCTTAGGCTCAAGAGGAAGCACTGTGGGTTCACTTTCACTAACATACTTATTTGCTGCATCAAGTGCAGTTTCTCCCTCAACACTCTTAGAATTACCTTCAACACCAGTTTCCAAGGGTCTTTTCTTGGATTCTTGCAGGGCAATTTTGGTGGCTTTTGGTAGTCTAGATGGTCTGACTCGTATAAATTGAGTAGAATGAGGGTTGACTGAATTTGGGCTTAATTCAGCTTCATTCTCAAGAGAGAAAATAGTATACCCAGAGGGCAATGGAAAATCAAGGTTGGGCACTTGATCAACCATGTGCTGTGTAAAACGGAGTGGAATATATGCATTTAAATTCTGTGAATTGAGTGTAGTGTGTGTATTTCTTTTCAAAATATTGCACTCCATTGTGAGAGATGTATTTTTATCAATTCCACATAAAGAATTTATACACATCATAAGAAAGTGAGGATAGATATGTACCTTTTTGCCTAGGGCAGATTTGAACTGTCCCATGAGCAGCTTTCCAACATCCACTTTGTATCCATGAACAAGAGAGTGAGTGAGTTTCTTGATATATGTAGGGATACCATTCCACCCAGAGGTCTTTGTTGAGAAAACCTTCACCATTGCATCAATAATCATGCTCCACTCTTTTCTTAGATATTTCCTGTCCATTTCTCCAGTTGGGTACCAGCTTGAAGTTCCTTCTTCAAGAACAGGGCCAGAATACCCAATTTTCAAGAAGAACTTCTTTAGGGTTTCATCACTTGCAAGCTCCTGGTATGATTCATTTTCTTGCAGTCCAATTCCTAGAGCTTCATTGATGCCCTTGATTGTGAGAATGTGGGTAGTGTTGTTGATTTCAAAATTTGTGGACTCACTACCAGCATCTCCTTGAGCAGAGACTGTTTTCCAAAACTATTCAAGTCTGTCTAGGTCCAAAGAAGGTGTTGAAGTAATAGCATGACCTAGATAGGACTTGTTCATGAAGGATACAAGTCCTTTGAAACCTTCACCAGCATCTCCAGCAGAAAGAATACCAGCAAAGTTTGTTTGAGAAGAGGATTACTTGGGTGCCATTTTTGCTTTGAGATTTGGGAGAGAGAGATTTAAGCTTTTGAGAGATTTCTGTAAGGCTTTATGTGTTTGTGTGTTTGACAATTGCTTATATGAGAATAGCAAATGTTTTACTGAAGAGGGAAAAGTAACTTTGTCTTAACCCATTAAATGTTCACGTAGTGTAGTGGGTAGTTACTTTTTAGTGGTTGTAAGTCGTGAAGGTAAAAATCCCAATTTCAACGGTCCACTAACTCTTGACAGTAACATGTGTGCTGGAACAAATCGTTAGTAACCTTGAGGTGGTGACAGTATGTTTCGCTTGACAGTAACATTGGCGCGAGAACTTGCTGTCACCATTAAGTAATTTATAGACAATTATCTTTTTAAAAAAAATCTCATGACAGCACCTTTCCTTGTTGACAGCAAGTTGTGCGGAAATTCCAAACGTCATGGGTTTTAAATGAATTTTGTCTATTACTTAATTAAAATTACTAATTAGCATTTTAATTGATTAAAGCGCATACTCGTTTCAGGCACACATACACACATTCACATATACACACATGCATACATGCATTTACCCAACAGATAACCAAGGTAGGAGAATAAAGTAAAGAAACAGGTAAGAACACTGAAGAGAAGATGAACTTTTCATTAAAACAAATATTTAAACAATACATAAAAAGTTCTTAAAAAAACATCAATTTTTATTAAGCTCAGAAAGAGCTTCCTTCAGCAGGTCCTCGACGACCTTCTCCACATCCTCCTCCTTGGTGATCCCCTGCATGTCCAGATAAGCCTGAAGCTTATCCAACCATGGATCCCAAGGGTTCTCAGCAACAGCAGCTTCCTCTGTTTTCTCTGGCATCTCCTTTTTGGGCACCTCTTCGCCTTTGTCTGACATGAGATTCTCGGAAGTAGAGATCTCTGAAGCTTTCTTCTTACTCATTCTCTAGTGTCTCTTAAGTATGTAATGAGAAAATAGGGGTTTGGCCTCAGGTTCATTTTATAGCACATTAAGTGACGCTACAGTTTCCCACACGCTTCCTTTTAATAAAGTATTAAACATTAAAAGAAAAAGGACTAACAATTACCCCGGGTCATTTCAAATGACACGGCTAATTATTACTGGCACACGTGTGATTTAATTTAAGGTCACATGACTACTCATTACATAAGTTAAAATACGCATGTAATTTCAATTTAGCATAGTCAAAGCAGACACTGTCAATAACAAGTAGCACATAAGACAACAACTTCTCATGACAGCAACATTGAAGGCTACTGTCACGAGCTGCAATTTAACATATTGAAAATGTAAAAACTAGTAAGTTAACATACCAGATTTAGCATTCCCAATTCATTTACCAACATGTTGAAGGTTGGTTCATCCAATGGGTTTGTGAAAATGTCTGCAAGTTGCTTTTCCGTAGGAATGTAGAACATCTTCACAGTTCCCTTTTCAACATGTTCCCTTATGAAATGATGCCTTATATCAATGTGCTTTGTCCTGGAATGTTGAACTGGATTGTCTGAGATGGCTATAGCACTAGTGTTATCACAGTAGATAGGAATGTTTGATAACTCTAAACCATAATCCAAAAGCTGATTCTTCATCCAAAGAATTTAAGCACAGCAACTTCCTGCTGCAATGTATTCAGCTTCTGCAGTTGAGGTAGATACAGAATGCTGCTTCTAGCTAAACCATGACACTAATCTTCCGCCAAGAAATTGATAGATGCCCGTTGTGCTTTTTCTGTCAATTTTGCAGGTAGCATAGTCTGAATCGGAATATCCAACTAGATCAAATCCAGTGTCTTTAGGATACCAAAGGCCTAAATTTGGAGTGCCTTTCAAGTATCTAAAGATTCTCTTGATAGCAATCAAGTGTGACTCTTTTGGATCAGCTTGAAACCTTGCACAGAGACATGTAGCAAACATTATGTCTGGTCTGCTAGCAGTTAGATATAGCAGTGATCCAACCATGCCTCTATAAGTACTAGAGTCCACTTTCTTCCCTTTAGGATCTAGATCCAGTTTGGTTGCAGTAGAGATAGGTGTAGCATCCCAAAATCCGGGGTACAGATATGGGGCCACTAACCATAAATAATAATATAAACTCTGAATATAAACATCATATAAACTGATAAAACATTAAAACCCCTTATCCAAGATCGCATACAGGTTATGGTATGAAACAAACTATCGAATTACACTAATACAACTCAATCCCAGAATAATAAAATATTATACATTTGTGAATAAATGAAATTACTATCTAACTCTATTCCAACCTCGGCCATTCTCAATCCACTATCTGGCGTGATCCATAACTCGACTGTCTCTTCTCGCTGCCCGAAGATCAATTCTCACGGTCCACTACTAGGTCTACTACGCTTCACTATTAACTGGAAAAAAAACAAGCAAAAGCAAGAGTGAGCCAACAATGCTCAGCAAGTGTAAATAGTGATGATAATTTTCAATAACAACAATCATTTTAATAAGCAAAAGAATTTCATCTCATTTTATGAAGGAATCGGTTGTTTCAACTTTTAGATTGCCACGAGGGCCAGCAATTCACCATTAATAAGGTGCAACAGAAACTAGAACTGATAAGAGTTTCGATATCAATATTATAAACACGGACTTCCAAAGAGTCAAGAAACAACATCTCAATATCAGAGTATAGACTAGAATTGGAATTTTTTTTATATTTTTTTTTTAAAAAAAACATCATCAAGGTTAGGCTGCTGATCAGTCACGCACTAACCCCGGACAAACGCACACAGCAATGTCCTTTAATGGATCCACGGCACACATTGGCCTTAACTTCCGACCATAATAAGGTCCCACCCCGAAGGGTTTTACGCCCCAAGGGCCACATTTAAAAACATTTCCAATTCTAAGTCATCCACACTAGGTGTCGGAACAATCGACAACCCTTGCCAACCAGTAACTGGAAAACTCACGTTCCAGAATAACGACTTATAATCCAAGAGTCAATGACAGATTCAAGATCATCAAGTGTCGACAAGTTCGACACAACGAGTGGGTAATAATTAAAGAATAACTCAAAGGGTATCGACAAGTTCGATACAACACAGGGGATAAACGAACCAAGATTATCAACTGATATCAACAAGTTCAATACGAATAAATAGGTTTATAACATCAGCAACTTATCTAAAGAAAATTTCATTTGAGCAAGAATAGGGGTATGAATTGCAATAAGATTTTCAACAATTGAAATTCTAGACTAAAACGACAAGTACCGGCATTTAATAAAATTTTATAACCCTCTGAAAGGTTTGAATCAACATGAGCGAGTAAACCGGATTAAATGTCTATCGGTGAAAATAATTACAGGATGTTCAATTGCAACCTAGTTTAAATAAAACATTTTTAAGAAGGGGTTTACTGGAAAAACTATGTTAAAAGTCAGGAATTTTATTAACAGGTATTTATGGGAATTTAAAACTGGGATTCTCTTTATTTAGGAAATCCATTAAACAATTTTCGAGGAAACTAAAAGATAGGGTATTCCACTGGAAACCGATAACATTCCATGTAGAAAATGATATGCGGAAAAGGACTATTAGTGAAATCTTTTGAAAAAAATTAGAATTTGAATCGAGGGTGGGGAAAATAAACGTTTTTACGCTAATTGAGGAAATGTGTCATTCTCTAACTATACTTGACCACATCATAACATATAACCAAGGAATTGAATTGCATCACTTGAATGATAAGTGAAGAGAAAACACTTGCCTCAACATACGGAGTTCTCGATCCTAATCATGGATCTCTAATTCAACTTCCTGCTAGTCTCCACACTTTTCGTGCTGGTCTCCTTACTCGGCTTTACTTCTATCTCTACTTCGTACTCTCCACTTTCGCTTCAATTCACCCGCTGGCTTTGACCTTTGTCCCTCTATTTGTCTTTCCATTTTCCCACACTGCTCTTGACCAGGTTTCCTATTCGAACTTTTACAAGGTCAGATACTATTTCACTGTTAACTCAAGCAAAACCACATCGTTCGCTCTACTCTACCCATGCGTGTCCTATAACGCTTACATATATCATAAATAACATATACGAACACATACCACTACATATAGACATATCCAAACATATTCACATAGTGGTCTTAGTATAACTACTAAGTCACATATACACGTCACATATCCACTTCAAAATAGCACACCATCAAATCTTCAAAACCACATTATATACTCAAAATAATCCACTGACATATATACTTAAATCCTTAGAAATCATAACATACTTACAAGTATTGAAATCAAATAACTGAAATAGACTTTTAACTAAATTTGCAGGGGATTTTTAGAAAATTTCGGCATGAAGTATTCGTTTATCGGACTATGGGCTCAGCCCCTCCATGCCAAACAAAACAATTTATAACCCTGTTTTTATAAAAACTAAAGCTGCCTCAACTTGCAGCAACATAAAAGTAAACAAATAAGAAAAGTACCCGCCTAGACATGCGGCACCTAGCACATAATGAAAAGTATCCGCCCAGACATGCGGCACCTCAACATTTAAGGAAAGTAAATTAAGTTTATCCACATTTAAGTCAACACCACGTAGTTGACACTTATACTTCTGACAATTACTACGACCCGACTTATACCATTTAGCACATAGACATTTACTGATAAGCCAACTCTTATAACTATACATTATTAGACCATAACAATTAGCACCTAGCACTTAGTAATTAACAATTACAATTTGGAAACTATCAATTAGCAATTAGCACTAAACATTTAGCAATCACTAAACTCAACAATTACGATTTATCACGAATATAGACTCTCCGAACAAAATACGGAAATCCCAATAATATTCACAATCCACCATATTAATCTAATTACGAAAATTAGCAATTACAACTCATCCGACAATAATTAACCAATAATCATCACAAAAATCGAGCACATAACCGGCTCACAATTAGCAATTAACCAATAATATTAATCACTATACTCTCCGAATTAATCATGGAGCTTAAACAATAACTCACAATTTAAAACTAATCAAAATTACAACAATGATATTGACATTTAAACTAATTAAATTACAACAACTTCATAATTAAATCACAATTAAATTACCACAATCACAATAATTTATATACTTTCCGAATTTAAACTACAAAAATTAAAACAATTAACTCAAAATTTACAACTAATTAACTACGAAAATTAAATAGATAAAACACGAGATTATACCTTCCGAATTTATCAATTCCCCGAAACAATCTCTCTCTCCCAAGAGTTCTCTCTCTCTCTCTCTCTCTCTCTCTCTCTCTCTCTGTGCTGCGTTGCCACCTCCTCCCGCAGATTCCGACTGCCACCACGCCATCCCGCCGGCCAGGCTTCCCGGTGAAGCACCGCCCCACCGACGGCGAGCCACAGCCGCGGTGGCGGCCTCCCCCCCTGCTCCCATACCATACACACACGCCTATACATATATATATACACACACACACCCAATTATATATATATATAATCAATTCCAATCCCCCCCCCCAATCTCTCTTCTTCTTCTCCAATCTCTTTTCTCCCTTCCTTTCTTTCCTCTCCCCGGTTTTCTCGAAGTTTCCACTCTCCCCCGACTTCTTGTTTAATCGACTGCTGTGTTTTCTTAATGGGCTTGGCCCATTCACTTTCTATTACCCACTAACAATTAACTCGGGCCCCATTAAAACTCTACTTATTCGATTTTAAAACAAATAAACAACTTTTATAAATCGAATTAAATAAAAATTTCGAAAAAAATAAACTTTTCATTTTTAAAATGAAGAGTATAAAATTACAAACACCCACATATTTTTAAAATATTTTTAGGATCAAAAATGAATTAAATATGAATTTTCAAAGTTTTGATCCTTTAAATACAATAAGACTTCTTAAAATCATTTTAAAATACCGAAACATCCAAATTAATTCACCCAACCATTTTAAAAACTAAATAATATTATAAAGATAATATTACAAAAGATTTCTTGATTTTTAATCACTCCGATAATTTTATAAAATCTACAGAGGCTCAGAAATACATGATTTAATTATTTTTAAATCCTCAAAAATACAAATAAAAAAAATATACCGACTTTCACATCTCACACAAATCATCATATAAACACATAAACACAACTTCATATATTTTTCACCTTCACAACAATATTCACATAATATAACTCATAAATTATAATAAATAAATAATTCTAAATTCGAAATTTTCTAGCTCGTTATATCCTTCCCCCCTTAATAGGATTCTGTCCTCAGAATCACTCCTAAGGACATGAGTGACAGTTCTTTTCAATCATTTTGCTTCCACTTTCCAGGTCATATCCTTCAACTCTAGGATTTCTTCCATACCAACTCAATCATTACCAAGCTCATTCTGCTAGCCCTTGAATTTCGAAATAACCTTAAAGTTTGGTTTCCGAGTCTTATTAACTCCAAACGTTTATCATACGTGAACGCATATCTTATTGTGAAAATCAACATGATCTTTTCGTATAACGAACTATACTCTGCTTCAACACCATATTACCACGCTAATCTTTCGCCATAATGCAATCGCGCAATTTGCCTTAATTTACGACCTACACTTGGTATAATTCTCATGCTTTACGTATTACCACACGATTTCGAATTGAACTACGAGAAGAGAATATCAAGAAATCCTCTGATCGCTTCCACTCCACTTTTCAAGTACTATGTTGATCGAGAAGGGAATAATTAAGAGGTTTCTTTCTGCCCTTGGCCCCGTATTTATACCGAGTACCCAATCGGGAAACTTAACATCATTTCGTCTATTCCCAGTCACATCCTTGCAATCGAATACTATAACCAAACACATGAGTCCTTAGATGCACATCAAGCATAATTCGATTAACAACTCGATTCTCACCCTTATCAGAATATTCTGGTTTGCTAGATCTTTTGAAATATAGCCTCTATTATCTGTAGTTCTTGAAAACTAATTTCCTTGTCACCTTGACTGTGACTTCTCTCAATACAAGAACAAAATTGAAATAAGACCAATCTGTAATATAAATTCTCCAGAGGTCACAACTTCACTTGATACTAATCATGAAACCATTCTTCAACAATTTTCAACAAGCTCCCGCTTTTATCAACACGCATAGTCAACCTCATACGCATCATTGCTTATTGATATGTCTTAAAACGAAATCTTCCTCAATTAAAACTTTGAGAAAAGGAATATCAAGAAATTCCCCGATCATTCTCACTCCTCTTTCACGTGCAATGTTATTTGAGAAGGGAATAATCGGAAACTTCTATCCATCCTTCATCTTATTGTTTTACTGAGTAACCGATTTAAAAATTTAACCTCGTATCATCTATTCCCAATCGTATTTTGAACGCGAACAACACGATCAACTCTTACAATATGGCATTCGCGCCAACCACCATTCGATTTACCACTAAATTTCTACCTTCTTACCACATCGGTTTGCTAAAACATTTGAAAGAAAGTCGCAAATATTTTGTTGATTTAAACAAATTAAAACCGTTTGAACCACTGAAAATCCTTTTGAAAGATATTTTAGAAAAATCATTTTGAAAGAAAACATTTAAAATAATAGGGTTTTAATCGAAAAGCCCTTTTGAACCAAAATATTTTTAAAATTTTAAAAAAAAATCAACTAGCAAACCACGACCTTGGCTTCGACCTAATTCCTTATGGTACAACATATTTAAAACTTGCTTACGACTTCATTGCCTTGCATCCTCAGAGTTCCTTCCCAATCATAAATTTGCATACTTGCCGAGTCCTCGAATTTGACTCTTTCCATTACAACTCCAACATTTAACATCACTATCATTAACCACAGAATCATAACATTCGAAATTCACACTAGAACTCTTATGCAAAAATTTTCTTCCTTTTTTTTTTTGTAAACTCTTAAAATCACTCTCGATTGATTTGCGTACGCTTCCTGAATTTTCGATCATCTTGTTATGTGATCTACGATCATATTAAATTCTTCGTCCGAATGTCGTTTGGAAATCTTATTCATTGGAATATGCTTTGACTTAATCATCTCCCTTCTGCTACCTTCTTCTTATACAACATGACTTTATTCCTTAGATATAACAAGTTCTTGATCTGCTTGGTTGCTAAGACTTCAATATCTGCTTTCGACTTCAGAACATCATTTTCACATTTCTTAAAATCAAACTCTCCCCTTCATTGATAGGAAATAAATCCAATCCTGAATCATATTTAACTCTTTTTATAGTCATCACAATCCACTTCCTGCTAACTTCCTTTATAACCGTATTGAATTTCTCGATTCTTGATAATTATAACAGTAGTCTTATTACTCTTTTCATAATTCCACTAAGATTGATATGATACTATATTTTTGGAAAAAAATTCCCATCTTTCCAAGCTCATAACACATAGCTTTGACTTCTTACTCTACCACTTGTCATCGTGCTGCCCCTTTTTGGTTACAGCCACAATTTCCCATATTTCTCTTAATAAAGTCTCTAGGGATTCTACTCCCGAAATCTTATTTTCTGATCATGGGATCTCGTTAATTTCTGCTACTTCTCTTTCTATAGACAACCACATCTTCGGGACTCCACATTCTTTTCTTAACTAAGTTCTGCATGTCTTATTTAGTCACTTCTAGAAACTTTCTGATTTCTCTGCCTTCCACCTTACTAGCATTTTACTTCATCTCAATTAACTTCCCACCATCCTTGATAACCATGATTTCTTACACTAACCATGCATAAGTCATTTACTCCACATATTTGCCTTATTCCTCATTCAGTTTTAGCCCCTGGTAAATTCTTAACAAATTATCTCTCCTTGCTGCTACCATCTCATGGTATTCCTTTTACTACCTACACCTTACAATAGATGTCTAAAACAATCCTTCTTTAACATTGAACATCTTTACCAACATCTCCATCACCCTTTCTTTTCGCCCTTTTTACAATATCTGCGATAATGTGCTCTTATTTACTGCTCTTTTGCTTTATTCAATTTCCACTAGCCTCCATTCTTGTTCGTGATTCCTTCACCAGTACTTATTCCAATTTCACAAAACACATCCGTCTTAACCACCAAATTCTTGAACTTACATAACCAGTTCTTCATCAGCACCATTGTAGTTACATCACTTAAAACGTCATCACGTCTAACTTCGTATATCGCTATAATTAGAAATTCTGAAATCATCAAATCTCTGACAAAGGAGCCAACGAAATGAATGGGGTATCAATATGAATATATACTGAGTTTGTTGGACAAAACTTTTAGAAAGGAATTCAACCGAGAGATCAATATGATCTTTGAACTATTTTCAGGTTGCATTTGTCACTTGGTTAACCACCACAGTACATAAAGATGGCCAGTCTTTAGTACTTCTATGACAAACACAATCAGTGGCGTCCCACTGAACTCCTATCACAAAGATAAGATGTCCCTGAATCCCCTATTTATATAGGTTGTTCATCTCACCTGGAATATAGGTAATCAAGTATTCATGATAATGGAAAGGATTCAAGAGTTTCAAAAGTCTTCATGTAAAATTGAATCAAGCATTCTCTGGAAAATATAGATATTTCAGGAAGAGATGAGATTGAATTCGAATAAATCTGACATACACGGCTCATCATCAATTGATGTATAGAAGACTTTTCAATAGATGCATCAACTACTGATTAGGCAAACATTTAAGAAATTCCTAATTATTCAGTCCCACTCTTGTCGACTAAGCACTACTATACTTAGCTGCCAAAACCAGCCTGACAATAATGAGTTGAATAATTAAGAAGATCTCAATTCATTCTCGATTTTGGACCGTCACTGCGCAACGAATGCCTCAGCCACGATACCAATCGAGAATTAATTTACGACAATTCAAAGAAAGAATAGGAAATTTCTTCAGATAAGGACTTTGAACGAATCAATAATTAAGGTGCACGGCTACGCTTAACTTCCAATTCTTGCTAATAATCGCTTCTCACTTCGCATTCTTAACCTTCTCGTACTATCTCCGAAACGTTCACATCGAAACTAATCTCATAGGATGTCCTAAATTCTACGCGAAAATCTTGAGATAACATCTCCCGAACTGATAACTCCAGCTGCCCACTTAGCTTAGGCCGCTTCAGGTTCACAGTTTTGCTAATAGATCGATCCTTAAACGATTCGAACTTCTACTCGCGCGATATGCCGAAAGACCGATTTAACGTCGCGACGCTTACCGAATTATCCTAATGCGATCCTTACCCTAAACCGTCCTACCCGACTCCTATCTTATACTCATACCCTAACCCTCCTAATCTGTTTCAGTGACCATAACCTGTAGCTCTGATACCAACTTGTAGCATCCCAAAATCCGGGGTACAGATATGGGGCCACTAACCATAAATAATAATATAAACTCTGAATATAAACATCATATAAACTGATAAAACATTAAAACCCCTTATCCAAGATCGCATACAGGTTATGGTATGAAACAAACTATCGAATTACACTAATACAACTCAATCCCAGAATAATAAAATATTATACATTTGTGAATAAATGAAATTACTATCTAACTCTATTCCAACCTCGGCCATTCTCAATCCACTATCTGGCGTGATCCATAACTCGACTGTCTCTTCTCGCTGCCCGAAGATCAATTCTCACGGTCCACTACTAGGTCTACTACGCTTCACTATTAACTGGAAAAAAAACAAGCAAAAGCAAGAGTGAGCCAACAATGCTCAGCAAGTGTAAATAGTGATGATAATTTTCAATAACAACAATCATTTTAATAAGCAAAAGAATTTCATCTCATTTTATGAAGGAATCGGTTGTTTCAACTTTTAGATTGCCACGAGGGCCAGCAATTCACCATTAATAAGGTGCAACAGAAACTAGAACTGATAAGAGTTTCGATATCAATATTATAAACACGGACTTCCAAAGAGTCAAGAAACAACATCTCAATATCAGAGTATAGACTAGAATTGGAATTTTTTTTATATTTTTTTTTTAAAAAAAACATCATCAAGGTTAGGCTGCTGATCAGTCACGCACTAACCCCGGACAAACGCACACAGCAATGTCCTTTAATGGATCCACGGCACACATTGGCCTTAACTTCCGACCATAATAAGGTCCCACCCCGAAGGGTTTTACGCCCCAAGGGCCACATTTAAAAACATTTCCAATTCTAAGTCATCCACACTAGGTGTCGGAACAATCGACAACCCTTGCCAACCAGTAACTGGAAAACTCACGTTCCAGAATAACGACTTATAATCCAAGAGTCAATGACAGATTCAAGATCATCAAGTGTCGACAAGTTCGACACAACGAGTGGGTAATAATTAAAGAATAACTCAAAGGGTATCGACAAGTTCGATACAACACAGGGGATAAACGAACCAAGATTATCAACTGATATCAACAAGTTCAATACGAATAAATAGGTTTATAACATCAGCAACTTATCTAAAGAAAATTTCATTTGAGCAAGAATAGGGGTATGAATTGCAATAAGATTTTCAACAATTGAAATTCTAGACTAAAACGACAAGTACCGGCATTTAATAAAATTTTATAACCCTCTGAAAGGTTTGAATCAACATGAGCGAGTAAACCGGATTAAATGTCTATCGGTGAAAATAATTACAGGATGTTCAATTGCAACCTAGTTTAAATAAAACATTTTTAAGAAGGGGTTTACTGGAAAAACTATGTTAAAAGTCAGGAATTTTATTAACAGGTATTTATGGGAATTTAAAACTGGGATTCTCTTTATTTAGGAAATCCATTAAACAATTTTCGAGGAAACTAAAAGATAGGGTATTCCACTGGAAACCGATAACATTCCATGTAGAAAATGATATGCGGAAAAGGACTATTAGTGAAATCTTTTGAAAAAAATTAGAATTTGAATCGAGGGTGGGGAAAATAAACGTTTTTACGCTAATTGAGGAAATGTGTCATTCTCTAACTATACTTGACCACATCATAACATATAACCAAGGAATTGAATTGCATCACTTGAATGATAAGTGAAGAGAAAACACTTGCCTCAACATACGGAGTTCTCGATCCTAATCATGGATCTCTAATTCAACTTCCTGCTAGTCTCCACACTTTTCGTGCTGGTCTCCTTACTCGGCTTTACTTCTATCTCTACTTCGTACTCTCCACTTTCGCTTCAATTCACCCGCTGGCTTTGACCTTTGTCCCTCTATTTGTCTTTCCATTTTCCCACACTGCTCTTGACCAGGTTTCCTATTCGAACTTTTACAAGGTCAGATACTATTTCACTGTTAACTCAAGCAAAACCACATCGTTCGCTCTACTCTACCCATGCGTGTCCTATAACGCTTACATATATCATAAATAACATATACGAACACATACCACTACATATAGACATATCCAAACATATTCACATAGTGGTCTTAGTATAACTACTAAGTCACATATACACGTCACATATCCACTTCAAAATAGCACACCATCAAATCTTCAAAACCACATTATATACTCAAAATAATCCACTGACATATATACTTAAATCCTTAGAAATCATAACATACTTACAAGTATTGAAATCAAATAACTGAAATAGACTTTTAACTAAATTTGCAGGGGATTTTTAGAAAATTTCGGCATGAAGTATTCGTTTATCGGACTATGGGCTCAGCCCCTCCATGCCAAACAAAACAATTTATAACCCTGTTTTTATAAAAACTAAAGCTGCCTCAACTTGCAGCAACATAAAAGTAAACAAATAAGAAAAGTACCCGCCTAGACATGCGGCACCTAGCACATAATGAAAAGTATCCGCCCAGACATGCGGCACCTCAACATTTAAGGAAAGTAAATTAAGTTTATCCACATTTAAGTCAACACCACGTAGTTGACACTTATACTTCTGACAATTACTACGACCCGACTTATACCATTTAGCACATAGACATTTACTGATAAGCCAACTCTTATAACTATACATTATTAGACCATAACAATTAGCACCTAGCACTTAGTAATTAACAATTACAATTTGGAAACTATCAATTAGCAATTAGCACTAAACATTTAGCAATCACTAAACTCAACAATTACGATTTATCACGAATATAGACTCTCCGAACAAAATACGGAAATCCCAATAATATTCACAATCCACCATATTAATCTAATTACGAAAATTAGCAATTACAACTCATCCGACAATAATTAACCAATAATCATCACAAAAATCGAGCACATAACCGGCTCACAATTAGCAATTAACCAATAATATTAATCACTATACTCTCCGAATTAATCATGGAGCTTAAACAATAACTCACAATTTAAAACTAATCAAAATTACAACAATGATATTGACATTTAAACTAATTAAATTACAACAACTTCATAATTAAATCACAATTAAATTACCACAATCACAATAATTTATATACTTTCCGAATTTAAACTACAAAAATTAAAACAATTAACTCAAAATTTACAACTAATTAACTACGAAAATTAAATAGATAAAACACGAGATTATACCTTCCGAATTTATCAATTCCCCGAAACAATCTCTCTCTCCCAAGAGTTCTCTCTCTCTCTCTCTCTCTCTCTCTCTCTCTCTCTCTCTCTCTCTCTCTCTCTCTGCTGCGTTGCCACCTCCTCCCGCAGATTCCGACTGCCACCACGCCATCCCGCCGGCCAGGCTTCCCGGTGAAGCACCGCCCCACCGACGGCGAGCCACAGCCGCGGTGGCGGCCTCCCCCCCTGCTCCCATACCATACACACACGCCTATACATATATATACACACACACACACCCAATTATATATATATATAATCAATTCCAATCCCCCCCCCCAATCTCTCTTCTTCTTCTCCAATCTCTTTTCTCCCTTCCTTTCTTTCCTCTCCCCGGTTTTCTCGAAGTTTCCACTCTCCCCCGACTTCTTGTTTAATCGACTGCTGTGTTTTCTTAATGGGCTTGGCCCATTCACTTTCTATTACCCACTAACAATTAACTCGGGCCCCATTAAAACTCTACTTATTCGATTTTAAAACAAATAAACAACTTTTATAAATCGAATTAAATAAAAATTTCGAAAAAAATAAACTTTTCATTTTTAAAATGAAGAGTATAAAATTACAAACACCCACATATTTTTAAAATATTTTTAGGATCAAAAATGAATTAAATATGAATTTTCAAAGTTTTGATCCTTTAAATACAATAAGACTTCTTAAAATCATTTTAAAATACCGAAACATCCAAATTAATTCACCCAACCATTTTAAAAACTAAATAATATTATAAAGATAATATTACAAAAGATTTCCTGATTTTTAATCACTCCGATAATTTTATAAAATCTACAGAGGCTCAGAAATACATGATTTAATTATTTTTAAATCCTCAAAAATACAAATAAAAAAAATATACCGACTTTCACATCTCACACAAATCATCATATAAACACATAAACACAACTTCATATATTTTTCACCTTCACAACAATATTCACATAATATAACTCATAAATTATAATAAATAAATAATTCTAAATTCGAAATTTTCTAGGTCGTTATAATAGGTGTCTTGGCAGGTGATGTATCTTCCAATTTGAACTTCTTGAGCAGTTCCTTGACATATTTTGCTTGACAAATGAAGATGCCGTCACACTTTTGATAAATCTGCATGCCAAGGAAGAATTATAGTTCTCCCATCATACTCGTCTCATATTTGTTCCTCATAAGAGATGAAAACTTCTCACACAGCTTTTCATTTGTAGAACCAAAGATTATGTCATCAACATAGATCTGTACCAGAATGTTGTCCTTGCCATGATGTTTGTAGAATAGTGTTTTATCTATAACACCTCTTATGAATTGATTCTCCAACAGAAAGGTAGAGAGTGTATCATACCAAGCTATAGGGGCTTGCTTTAAACCATAAAGTGCCTTGAACAGCTTGTAGACAAAGTCATACAACTCAGAATCTTCAAATCCAGGTGGCTGTTCAACATACACTTCCTCATCTAGCTCTCCATTAAGAAAGGCACTTTTGACGTCCATTTGAAATACCTTGAAATTGCAGTGTGCAACATAGGCTAGAAATATTCTGATAGCTTCAAGTATAACGCCTTAGAAAATTTCGAATTTTATAATATTTATTTAATATAAATTATGAATTTTATTATGTGAATATTGTTGTAAAGGTGGGATATATGTGAAATTGTGTTTATGTGTTCCCGTGATGATTTGTGTATGTCGTGTAAGTCGGTGTATATTCATTTGTATTTTTGAGGATTTAAAAATATTTAAATCATGCATTATTGATCTTCTAAAATTTTTATAAATTGTCGGAGTTATTAAAAATCATGAAATCTTTTGTAATATTGTTTTTATATATTTATTGAGTTTTTAAATTTGTTGGATGGATTAATTTGGGTGTTGTGGTAGTTTAAAATGATTTTAAGAATTTTATTGTATTTAAAGTACCAAAACTTGTAAAATTCATATTTAATTAATTTTTTATCCAAAAAATATTTTAAAAATATGTGTGTGCTTGTATTTATATTCTTTATTTTAAAAAAAATGAAAAGTGTAATTTTATGAAGGTTTTATTTATTTTCGATTTACAAAAGTCGTTTCTTAGTTTAAAAGCGAATTAGTAGTGTTGTAATTGGGCCCGGAATAATTGTAACTAGTTTTAATTAGAATTGGGCCAAGCCCAATTAGCAAATACACACGACTATATACAACACACAGCAGCCGCATATTAAAATCGGGGAGGGGGAGAAGAGAAATTGGGGGAAAAAGAAATTGAATTGGGGATTAATGGTTGAAGAGGGTGTGTGTGTGTGTGTAGCGCTGGTGGGCGTGACAAGTGGGGTCGCACGGCGTAGCAGCGGGAGACAGCAGCGGAGAAGGAGAGCCACCATCGATGGTGGCGGTGGTGTTGTACAAGAGAGAAGAGAGGGAGAGAGATAGAGAGAGAAAGAAAGAGAGGGAGAGATGGAGGGATAGAAAATGCAGGAGAGAAAAGGCTGGAGAGATTACTTGATATTGGGAGAGATGAAGAGATTTTTCAGAGGGAGCATTACGGAAAGTAGAAGAAGAGATTTGCATGAAGAGATGTCGGAGAGATGGAAGGAGGTAGGAGAGAAAAATCGAGAGGTATACCCCTTTCGTTAATTGTTTTATTTTAATTTTTCCAGATAATTATTAAATTGCCATTTTAGAAGAATTAGGTAAATTGTGGTAATTTAATTAGTTTTAAATTACGATAATATTGATTTAATTTTCCGTGATTTAAATCGGAGGAATTTTAGTTGTTATATATGATTATGGGGTTAAATTGTGAATTAAGTATATTAACCCTCGTAATTAGATTAATGTGGTAATTTATGGGTATTATTATGTTTTCGTGAATTAATTCGGAGAGTATAGTTAATTATGATTGTTGGTGGAAATTGTTGGTTTAATGATATAATCGGGCTTAGTATTCGATAATTGCTAATTATTAATTGTCGGATAATATGTTGAGTTATATGGTTTTATTAAGTTATAAGTGTCTATGTGCTAAATGTTATAAGTCGAGTCGTATTAATTGTTGGAAGCCATAATTGTCAACTAGTTGCTGTTGGTCTAAAAATGGATAAATAATTGTCGTAGTAATGGTCAAGTACCTGGTGGTGAAATATATGTGGTTAAATGACTTTTACCTACTATTTATTATTTTCCGTATAATGTTGGAGTTTATATGAGTTTGCTAATTGAAATTGGTTTATATGGATTGAATGTTATAGTTGAGTCATAATATCTGTTAAATGCTATACTTGTCAACTATGTGGTGGTGAGTTATATGGATGACTTTCAAATGTCATATATAGCAAAGGATAAACTGTTAGTTTACTTTTCCTTATGTGTTTATGTGTTTATGTGGTTAATGTTATATATTATTTATCAAAGATTAATTGTTACATTCATTTTATTATGTGTTTATCTGCGAGGAGTTGCAATGAGATCACAAGTCTTAAGTGTCAATATTTAAGTACTTGTGTAATTCTCTTCAACTAGTTCCTCGGGCTTACGAATATCAATGATTAATTGTCACGAGTATAATTAATATGCTTGAGTGATGTGATCATTGATATAGCGTAAGTAATAGTTAATGCTAGGGGTTGTTCCCTAGGGCTTACGAATATCAATGATTGATTGTCACGTGTATCATTAAAATGCGTGAGTGATACGATCATTGATGTAGCGTAAGTAGTAGTTAATGCTAATATAAGTTATTATGTGTTTACTGCATGTCGAGGCAGAATTTTCTTATGTGCTATGTGCCGCATGTCTGGGCTGGTACTTTCTTATATGTTTATTTTATGTTGCTGCAATTGAAGCAGCTTTATATTTCCTTGGTTGGTTGAATTGAAAAACAGGGGAATAGTCATATTTACGAATATTTCATGCCGAAATTTTCTAAAAATTCCCTACAAATCTATTTAAAAAGTCTATTTAATTTATTTGATTGGTGATTTGAAAGTATATGGTGATTTTCGAGAGTCGAGGTAAATATTATAGTTGATGTGAATTGCTGTGAAGTGGTTGCCTAGATGGTATCTAAGTATTGAGTAACCATGTGTGTTAAGTACTTATGTGAAATGAATATTTAACTTAGTGGTGGTCTTGAAACCATATTATGAATGTGATTAAGTATGTTTGTATATGTTATATAAGAAAGAGTTATAGGACGCGTATGGGTAGAGTAGGGCAAAACAATAAGATTTTGCTTTGTTGGATACTAAAATAGTATTTGACCTTGAAAAGGTTCGAATAGGAAACCTAGCCAAGGACAGTGCGAGTGAACTAATGTGGGAACTGGTAAAGTGCAAACGATGAAAGTGGGACCGAGTGAGAAGCACATGTAAATGAAAGAGATTGACGAGAAGATAAGTTGAGTATCGATGTGGAATCAGGAACTCCATGAATCGAGGCAAGTGTTTTTTCTAATCACTTATTGTTCAAGTGATGCAATTTAATTTACTTGTAGTATGTGATGATTTGGCCAAGTATAGATGGCAGTTGACACATATATTTTTTCATATAGTGTGATGCGGTTTACCTCCCCTACCGAAATTCAAATATCCGATTTACAAAGATTTTACAAATAACCTTTTCTCGCTCATTATCCTATCCCTGGAATGTCATTTCTTATATTTCTTCAATTTTCGTCGAAATTGTTTAAGAATTCCCTAAATAAAGGAAATTCAAGATTTTAAACTCTTATGAAAACCTGCTAGCGAAACTTTTGATTCTAGCATATTTTCACCAATGGACCTCCATTTAGAAAATGTTTTCTTTAAAAATGTTCTGAACTTTTCCATATTGGAATCGTTTTACAAACAAATATGAAAGCTATTTTATTTGTTTATGGGAACTCAAACTTTTCAACGTGTCTAGTGTTTGACCATATCTTCGCTTTAACTTAGAGTTTTGATGGTTGGAAATATTATTGCAATGTATATCTTTTATGTGCTCAAGTGAAATCTTTCTCTAGATAAGTTGTTAACGTCATAAATTCCAGCTATTCATATTCCTCTTGTTGGTATTTATTCGAATTGTCATTCTTTATATTTTCCACCCCACTTAGTACCGAACTTGTCGGTATTTACTTAAGATCTTGATTATCTGGTTATTCCCTGTGTTGTATCGAACTTGTCGATACTAGACGATGATGTCGTTTATTATTAACTCTTAATCTTGAGTTGTTATTCTAGACGTGAGTTTCCAGTGGTTGGATATCAGGGTTTTCGATTGTCCCGACACCTAATGTGTTTGAATTAGAATTGGAAATGTTTTCAGATGTCCCTTCGGGGAGACCAGTTTAATGGTCAAAATTGAGGCCAATGTGTGCCGTGGATCCATTTAGAGGAGGGACTTTACTGTGTGCATTGTCCGGGGTTAGTGCGGGACTGATCAGCCGCCTAACTCCACTGTTTTTTTTAAATAAATAAAATTCCAATTCTAATCTATACTCTGAGATTGAGATGTTCAGTTTTTGATTTCTTGGAAGTCTGTTTGGATAATAATTTGATATCGGAATTCTTATCAGTTCTAGTTTCTGATGCACCTTATGAATGGTGAATTGTTGGCCCCCGTGGCAATCTAAAACTTGATATAATTGATTCTTCATAGAATGAAATGAAACCCCCTTGTTTATCAGATTTGTCATCATTATTGGAATTGTTATCACTATTGTACTTGTTGAGCATTGTTGGCTCACTCTTGCTTGTTTGTTTTCTTCAGTTAATAGAGAGGATTAGTGGACCTAGTAATGGTCAGTGGTGTTGCTTTCCAGCAGCGAGAGGAGACGATCGAGTTATGGAATCTCGCCGGATAGTGATCGGGAATTGGTCAGGGTTGGACAATTAAATAGACAGAAATCTCATGTAGTTATAAAATTGTATAACAGTTTTATTCTGAGAATGGTTGTAAATTTATAAGTTGATAGTTGTTTCATACCATAACCTGTAAGCGATCTTGGTTAAGGGGCTTTTATTATTATAATATGTTTACATTTCCAGTTGTATAATGTTATTTGCGTTTAGTGGCCCCAGATCTGTACCCCGGATTTTGGGATGCTACATCAAGTCTGGCAACAGGTGCAAATGTCTCATCATAATCTGTTCCCTCCTGTTGGCAGTATCCTTTGGCCACTTGCCTTGCTTTGTTTCTTGTCACATTTCCACTTTCATCCAACTTGTTTCTGAAGACCCATTTTGTATCAACAACTGATTTCCCTTTAGGTCTTGGTACTACTTTCCACACATTATTTCTTTCAAATTGGTTGAGCTCCTCTTGCATAGCTATCACCTAATCATAATCCAACAATGCTTCATCAATTGTCTTTGGCTCAATTTGTGATAGAAAATAGGAGAGCATGCTGTCTGGAGAGACATTTCTTCTAGTCCTTACTCCAGTGGAAGGATTTCCAATGATTAAAACAGAGGTGTGATCCTTGTTCCATTTAATGGATGTGGGAAAGCTTCTATTTTGTTCTGCTTGATCAGTTCCTTCTTGAGGAATTGATTCTTCCACATTGTTGTCTTCTCCATGTTCTTCAAGATCTCCAGAGTCACCATCAGCTTCATGATTAGATGTAATTGTTTGTGACTGAGCTGGAGCTTGATTAACATTATTTGTGTTGATAGCATCTCCTCCAAACTCAAGAGTTTGAGTACAAGATGGTTCTTCAGTAATAATTTCTTCTTCTTCCAAGTATCCTTGATTCTCAAATCTCATAGGCTGCATCTGACCATATTCTTGTAGTCCTGGAAACTTGGTTTCATCAAATGTGACATTCACACTTTCTTCCATGACTTTGTGTTTTATGACATAGACTTTATAGGCAGTCCTTTCTAATCCGTATCCCATGAAAATGCCTTCATGTGCTTTAGCATCAAACTTTCCTTTTCTTTCATGGTTGTCTATCATTATGAAACACTTGCTTCCAAATACATGAAAGTATTTGATAGTAGGTTTCTTTTCAGTCAACAGATAGTAAGGAGTGTTCCCATGAGTCTTGTTGATTAAGGTTCTGTTCTGTGTGTAACAAGCTGTGTTGATAGCTTCTACCCAGAAATATGTTGGTAATTTTGCATCATTCAACATAGTTCTTGCAGCTTCAATGAGAGTCCTGTTCTTTCTTTCTACTACACCATTTTGCTGTGGTGTCCTGGCAGTAGAGAATTGTTGAACAATTCCTTCATCTTTATAAAAGTTTCCAAGAGTAGCATTTCTGAACTCAGTTCCATTGTCACTCCTTAGAATTTGAACTTTTGCATTAGGAGTTCTATCAAGAACCCTTATGTGATCAATGATCTCCTGAGCAGCTTCATCCTTTGATTCTAGGAACTTTACCCAGGTGTACCTAGAATAGTCATCCACCATGACTAAGGCATATCTTTTTCTTGCTAATGATTGGACATTAACTAGTCCAAAGAGATCCATATGAATCAGTTTGAGTGATTCAGTGTTAGTGTTTAGTTGCTTTGACTTGTGCACAGATCTTCTCAATTTTCTCATTTGACAGTCCTCACACAATCCTTCTTGACAGAATTCTTGTTGAGGTAGTCCTCTCACCAGCTCCTTCTTCATTAGTATATTCATGGTCTTAAAATTGAGGTAGGAGATCAGCTTCTTGTGCCAAAGCATGCTGTCACCAACTGTTGCCTTACTGTAGAAATAGTAGACCTTTTATTTCTTAGCAGATTTTAAGTCTGCCACAAATAAGCTTCTTTTTCTGACTCCTTTCAGATAAAGGCTTCCATCCTTCTTGTGGTAGATATTGCAAACCATCATATCAAAATCAACCTTAAATCCTCTATCACTGAATTGGCTGACACTGAGCAGGTTGTGCTTCAATCCATCCACAAGAGCAATATCTTCAATGACAACATTTCCAATTTCCAAACAGCCATATCCCACAGTGTAACCTTTGCTGTTGTCTCCAAAAGTTATGATTGGGCCAGCTTTCTCAGAATAATGTGATAGCAGAGCTTTATCACCTGTCATGTGTCTAGAGCATCCACTATCGATGATCCACATGACTTGTTTATTTTTCTTGTCCTGCAAAACAGATGATATTTAATTTGCTTCTGGTACTCAATCCTTGTTGGGTCTACAACATCACATTTTATATCATCGTTAATCACATTTGAATCAACACTTGAATCATCCTGTTTGACTTCTTTTGCTACCCACTCAGTTTTAGAATAAGACTTGGTCTTTTTCTCAATGGAAGCTGCCTTTTTACCAACATGGGCAGGCTCAGAAGTCTCAACAGTTTGCATACAGGAGCAAGTTTAAGTAGACAAAATAGGCATATTAAAACATGTATTCATGGCAGTGATTTTGCATGGCATGCAGTCAATGTTACTACAAACATTCATTGTTCTTTGCATAATGGGAGTTCTATGTAAGTTACCTTTAACCTTGGTTTCATTAAACTTGTTCTAATTTGGTTTCTTACAAACATGTGTTAAGTGTTGGGAGGATCCACAATTATTGCAAAGCTTCCTAGGGGCATTCTTTACATAAGCATAGCCATTTTTCTTATCAATTCCTAACTTTCCATTCCTGTTCTTAGGCTTGTAACCATCTGTGTTGACAGTATGTCCTGAAGTTGCTGTCGAGTTACCCTTGACAGTACCTTTCATACCTGTTTTCTTGACAATAGGTTTGGAAGTTGATGTCTTAGGTACTCTCTTGACAGTATCTTTGAAAGTTTCTGTCTTATCCTTGTTGACAGCTTCTTTAGAACATTCTGTCTGATTGCTTGGTAAAGTTTCTGTTATGGGGATTTTGACAGTTTCTTTCCTTTCAGTAGATGTGCTGTCAATACACTCATCTTCATCACGAAGCTCTTGTTTGATGAGCAAGAAATTCTCATCAAAATCAGCTTAAACATTTTTGAAAATGGGTTTACAAACTCTCTTGAGAATATGTGGTTTGACAGCATCACCATCTGAACAATCATCAATCACAGTTGCCTTACCAGACCTCCTACCATAGTCGAAACCTATTCCAACCTTTTGGTTCTCAGTGTGATTCTCATGATATTCCTGAACTAACTTAGAAGAATTTCTAAAGGCCTTAAGCTTAAATTCATTTTCAGCAATTTGATTTCTTAGGAATTCTTCTATCTCCTTATAACAGACAATATCATTTTTTAGTCTTTCATTTTCTTGAGCTAGTGAATCTAATGGACTGGTTTTAAGCTAGAGCAATTCATTCTCAGAATTTAGTGTTTCATTCTCTTCAGTTAACTTAACAATTTCTTCATTAGCAGCAGATAAACTAACATGAATGTTAAACATCTCAGCACTTAATTCTTCAATAGTTTGCTTATACTCAGTTTTAGACATATCAAGTAAAATGAGAGATGGTACCTGATTTGAGGAGCTTGATGCTTCATCATTAGACCTAGCCATGAGAGCTAGATTTACAAATTCTTCTTCTTCCTCATCATCAGAGTCATCCAAACATTTTCCTTCAGCCACATAGGCTCTTCCTTGATTTCTTTTAAACTGACTTCCAGATCCTTTCTCCATTCTTTGATTCTGTTTTGGCCTTCTGCACTCTGTGGCAAAATGACCTAGCTCATTGCAGTTGTAACATCTGAACTTTGACCTATCCACCATTCCTATCTTGTATCCTCCTCTTGTGGCACCACCAGCAACTTTTGAAGAGTTTCCCTTGTTGAACTTAGATGCCTGACCCTGTGGCTTATATGGCTTATCTCTTCTGAACTTTATATTTTTAAATCTTGTAGCCATATATGCCATGGTTGGATTATCCATTCTTTCAATCTCTTCTAATGAATAGAAGTCTTCATCTTCAACATCTTTGAGCTGTAGGACCACTTTCTCCTCATCATCCAACACCTCCTCAATCTTTAGAGATGGCACTTGTGTTGGTTTTGAACTTTGTGAGGGTTCACTTGGCAGAGAAACAAGTGGCTCTTGAGCTACAATGGCACCAGACATGTTTGTCATCTTTCCTTTGGCTCCAGTTTGAATAACTCTCTTCAGAAAGAGTTCAATTTCATATGACTTAAGTACACCATAAAGAGTCTCAAGAGAAACATCATTCAAGTTTCTCCCTTCTCTTATGGCAGTGATTTTGTGCTCAAGGTGCTCAGGAAGAGTGAGCAGAAACTTGACATTAATCTCCTTTTTGTCATAGAACTTTCCATGAATTTGTAACTCAGCTATTAGCTTACTGAATCTTTCAAACATGTGAGTGAGCTCTTCACCCGGCTTGGCCATAAAAGCTACATATTGTGATACAAGAATTTGTCTTTGGTTTTCTCTGACCTCTTCACTTCCTTCACACAGCAACTCTATCTTATTCCACATCTCTTTAGCAGATGAGCATCCCATTACATTTCCACACATGGCTTTGTCCAGTGTGAGAGAATCAAACAAGATGAGTTGTAAGTAGTCATCCAAGGCTACCTTTTCTTTCTCAGACTCTTTGTATTCTGAGGGTCTCTCAGCAATCCAGTGAGCTAGAATTACTTCACCATTCAAAGTGGCAGCAGCTACTTCTTTCTTCGGAATGAAAGGGGCCATTCTTGAGAATTCCCAAATACAGTGGATGTGCAGCTTTGATAAATAACAAGATTTTTATTTTCCAAAAATTGTAGTTCTCTTTATCAAATACTGGAATCTTGATACCACTTGACTTCTGTATACTCGTCATGATCTCAGATTAGTATATCAATTTGTGTGCTCTGATACCAGTTGTTGGTCCCGGAGTATATTGCAGAAGGGGGGGTTGAATGCAATATAAATAATTCCAAATCTTTACCTCAACAACAATGATAAATATTGTAAACTATCTATACAAGAAATGCAAACACAAGTAGTAACTCAAGATATTCTCACAAAATAAATGTTTTATTTATTTTGCAAAGTGTTTCTACAACCTCGAGAAAAAGTATTTTCTCAAGCTTCGACTTCTTGAATCGATTACAGAAAGAATGTGAGATGTTTCTCTATAAAGACTAATCTTCTCTAACGTCTCTGTCACATGGGTTGTGGAGCCGCTGTCATTTTCAAGTGGCAGCTCCTTATAAATTGCACACCCATGTGACTTTCCCAAAATGCTATACAAACAGGTTATCATTAAACATAAAGCAATCTAGGTTCTTTCTAAAACTAGCCAAAATAATTCTAGTAGATGCAGACTTGTCATACTCTTGAATTGTCGAGCTTCGTCTTGTGATATCTCAAGCTTCTGTCGTAGTCTTGCAGGTCTGCTACAATCTTCAACAAGATGTAGCAAATCTTTTTCTTGAACATTAAAACTGTCACGGATTTGACTGAGATAAATCCCCAGTTCAAATATTCCATTGAGACAGTAACCTTCGACGCCAAGTTTGCTGTCATGAGAATGTTCCTTGGATGACAGTATGAGTCCCCGCCAATGATGCTGACAAGACTTTCAAACTTGCTGTCAAAGTGTGAGAATGTTGCTGTCTTCATGCTTCCACCAATGTTGCTGTCAAATGAAACTTGCTGTCGTGACTTTGCAACATGTTGTCTTCTTGTAACCTTACTGTCAATGTTGTGACAGTAACATTTATTCTTTCTCTCTTCCTTGTGTATAACTTGAGGCTTGAACAAATGTATGACCTTTTTCCAAGAGATACAATTATTGCATGACAGTGGTTTATTCGATTACAAGGACACACTATGGCTATGACAGTATGATCTACTTAGTCTATACAAATAAAACTAAGTACTAGTTAAGTTATCTCTAAGCTATCACCCATAAATCCTTATATATATATATATATATATATATATATATGGGGCTACTCCAATACAAACCCCCTTAAAATACAAACCTAAAAACCAACAGAAATCACTAAATTACATTACAACAATCAGAATTAAGTTACGTTACAAAGCAATCAGAATCTTTACCTAAGCTATTTTTTTTCTTTTTTAAAGAGGAAAAGAAAACTTACTCCAGACTAGATATTTAAGTTTTAAGATAATCATCAATACGTGAGTTGTCATTTTTATCTTATTTGACTGCTTTGTTATCTTATTTGACTGCTTTGTTGCTAATAGTACATTGACAAAACTTGAATTCATAAACCAGTGAAACAGAAATGCTTAAGAAGAGAGAAATATGATAATTCAGTATATGCTTGCCATACGTTTGTAGAGTCGACTTTTGTGGCTTTATCCAACAACAAAGGCTCTTTCCTCCATTGTTTCTATTTCTCTTTTTGTTGTTGTTTCCCTTTTTCCGATTGGTGAATTGGAGCCCCTGCGGGGCAAGTGTCCGGAAAAGGAATATGGAGGTGGTGGTGGTAGTGGTGGAGGACTGGTGGTGATGGTGGAGAACTGGTGGTGGCCAGATCTGGAGCTCGTCGGAGCTTACCGGAATCGGTCGTGGGAGAGGAGGGTGGAGGGGATTGGTAGCGTTTGGGTGTGGGGTGGGGGTGCTGAGGGGTTTTATTTTTTTAACTTTGGTTTTTTTATTTTTAAAATTAAATATAAAAATAGTGATTTTGGTTGTACAAATTAGTGATGGTTTGTAGTTTGTATTTGATCATTTGCATATATATTAGTTTGTATTTGATCATTTGCATATATATATATATATATATATATATATATATATATATATATATATATATATTAATTTGATAACAACAATTTGATATGTAAACTAATAACAAATAAATAATAAAAAAAGTAGTATAACAAATATTAGAAAAATAACCGTGCGTTGCACGGATTATAAGCTAGTGTTACATAAAATCTAGTACAGCTGTATAGAATCTTATACATATTTTTGTAACAATTAATTATATATAATGATGTTATATTTTATCCTAATTTCTTGATAAATTCTATTTTTATTCATAAAAAACGTTTTTGATGTAAAAATTAGAATTCAAATACAATTTATATAATATTTCATAATGTTCTTATTGTTGTTTATATAAGGTGTTCTAAGCAATATATATAGGAATGAACTTATGTTCTCTCAGATATAATTCAATCCGTGTATACTTAATTAATTCGGTTCAATTCCAGTGAGATGAACCATTTGTTTCAGACTTTGAGTATATAAGGTATGAACATTTCTTTGCTATATTACTCTGGTATACAACATACATCTCTATTAGTATTACTACTATCAATCAATGCTATTTATAATGTGAGAAATTTTATTTTTAGGAATTATATTGTTCTTGATGATATTTGTAAAATACCTGTAAATATATTTTATATAAGTCATTTTGTAACTCATCAATGGATGGAATGCTTATCAGCATCTGTTGATGAGTTAGCTTATCAACAGATAAGTTTTTAACATGTTATGTAATCTCAACGGATAAGTTATCAGTTGATATATTAATTGATAGTTTTCTAAGTCATGTTGACTATCAATGGATATGCAGAATAGGTTAGCAAACTGTAATAGACTGTGTTTTGTACTTTTGTATAAGTGATATGATACTTCAATGGATAAAGATACTACATCAATGGATATGACACTTCAACTGATAGCATTCAACCCATCAACGGGTGACAACTTCAACGGATAATCACTTCAATAAATAATGTCTTGATCTTAGCAGTTGATAGTGACTTAAAATGGATGACAGATCACATGGGTTGATGGACTTCAAAACAGCATGGTAGCCAGTATTGGAAACGAAGAAGAAAAAGAAACATTCCTTTTTCAAGCAAGCAAATTGGATGATAAAACCAAGAAATATCTTTCAAAAATAATCAGACAATTTGCATCACATGAAGACAAGGGATGAAGCAGCAAACCTGCAAATGTTTGACTATTGTAATATTCTTCTTTGTAAGGTTTATAATTTGGAGTATTTATTATCCAAATGTAGTTTTGCTTTTGTTAGGAGAGAAAGCACTGGACTTGTAACTTAGAACTCTTAGGTTTTATGTTCTCAAAAGCATAGTAACACAAGCAGCTGTGAAATATTTTCACAGAGAATTTCTTCTATATATATATATACCTCAAGTGGAACAAATATTTCCACCTGAAATAAAATATTTATCCTTCAAAAAAATTATATATTTTGGAAGAAATAAATAAGTTTATTATTTATTTAATATATTTTCGATTCGTATCGTATACTGAAAAATTAAATCCAATATTAAATATAATCATGTTTTTCCATATTTGTATTCGTGTACTTCAATATTTGTATACTAAATTTTCGCACTCAAACATTAAATATTTGTATCGCGTTTGTGTCCTATAAATCGCATGGTATTCCCTCACTTTAATTAACATATAGTTGGTTAATAAGATAATCGAAGAAAACAGGCCGCCATTTGTTGTACAAAGTCAGTTTGACTCCCTCACGTGCAATAAACTTACTGGGGTCTACTCATGACCAAAACCAACATTACTGTTAACATAACGACCAAATCACTACTACCTAGTAACCCAAGTGTTGCCTATATAAACACCATCACACTGGATCCATTTTTACTTGAAACATTTTCTATGCCACCCAAACTCCAACAAAGAATACATTCAGTTTCAGTCAAAATATTCTAAAAGATGGATTCTTCTTCTTTGTCATCTTCATTGGCTGAATACAATTCATTTCTTCCATTCAATGAAAATGACTCACAAGAAATGCTTTTATTGGAAGTACTATCTAAATCAACAAGTACTGCAGAAGAGGAATGTTCACAAGAAGAGCCGGTAACAGCGTACAGAGGCGTTCGTAGGCGTCCGTGGGGTAAATTTGCAGCAGAGATAAGGGATTCAACACGAAACGGTGTTCGTGTGTGGTTAGGAACTTTCGATACTGCAGAAGAAGCAGCATTGGCGTATGATCAAGCAGCATTTGCCATGCGTGGCACAGTGGCTGTGCTCAATTATCCGTCTCAATTTGTTTATCAGTCACTGCTAGATATTAATTATGATTTTGGAGCCGAGATTTCGCCTGTTCTGGCATTGAAAAAGATGCATTCATCCAAAAAGAAGACAAAGAAGAATAAAATAGATCACGAGGAGATAAAATTTGCAGATGAAGTTAATCGCAACAATAATAATGTGGTTGTGTTAGAAGATTTGGGTACCGAGTATTTAGAAGAACTTTTAACTTTATCTGAGACTTCACAATACCCTTGGTGACTTGATTTAAAGCATGCAAGCTTGTCAACAACAGGTGTTAGTTCCTGACATGATTCATAAATGATTTTACAAATAAAATTTGGAGCTTTGCTTTTTCACCCAGGCAGTTTATGACTACTTTGGTATTTATGAATTTGTGTTCAAAAAATGACTTTTTTCCTATTTATATTTAATTTTTTAATTTATTTTACAAACTAGTTAAAAATGAAGAAAAATTAAAAAAAAATTAAAAATTAGTAAAAGTAGGGTAACATTTATCACAAAAATAGTGAATATGACTACTTTGGTGTGTATGAATTTATAGAGAGAATTACCAAAATGCCTATTTTTCACAAGTTTTTGCCCAAAATACTAATTTTGAAAAAAATGGCCCGAAATACCGACGGGATACGGAGAATCGTCCTCCGTGTTAGCATAATACGGAACACCGTGTTCCGTATTATGCATGATACGGAACACCATCTTCCGTGTTATGCATGATACGGAACACGATGTTCCGTATCCATGCATGATACGGAACATGGTGTTCCGCAACACCTCATGATACGGAACACGGTGTTCCGCAACACCCCATGATACGGAACACGGTGTTCCGCAACACCCCTCATATCACGGTAGACGGTGTAGCGTTTTCAGTCAGTAAAAAGGGCCAGCATGGCTCCCATATGAATATTTTGGGCCATCACCCGAATTTATATTCCAAAATTGGCATTTTCCTATTTTCACTTAATTTTTTAATTTATTTTACAAACAAGTTAAAAATGGAGGGAAAAATAAAAAAAAAATTAAAATTAGTGAAATTATGGTAAATTTCATCACACAAATAGTGAGTATGACTATTTTGGTGTTTATGAATTTATGTTCCAAAATTGGCATTTTTACTATTTTTATTTAATTTTTAATTTATTTTACAAACTAGTTAAAAATGGGGAAAATCAGAAAAATGGAAATTAGTGAAAGTAGGGTAGAATTGATCACACAAATAGTGAGTATGACTAATTTGGTATTTATGAAATTTATGTTCCAAAATTGGCATTTTTCCTATTTTTATTTAATTTTTTTAATTTATTTTCCAAACTAGTAAAAAATGGGGAAAAATTAAAAAAATGGAAAATTAGTGAAAGTAGGGTAACATTGATCACACAAATAGTGAGTATGACTACTTTGGTAATTATGAAATTTATGTTCCAAAATTGGCTTTTTTCCTAATTTTATTTAATTTTTTAATTTATTTTCCAAACCAGTTAAAAATGGGGAAAAAATCAAACAAATGAAAAAAATAGGATAATATTAATTACACAAATAGTGAGTATGACTACTTATGTGTGTATGAATTTCAGTTCGAAATTTGGTCTTTTTCCTATTTTTAGTTAATTTTTTAATTTATTTGACAAACTAGTTAAAAATGAGGAAAAACTCAAGAAAATGGAAAATTAGTGAAAATAGGATAAAATTTATGGAAAAAATAGTGAGTATGACTAATGGGTGTGTATGAATTTTAGTTCAAAATATGACATTTTTCCTATTATTATTAAAATTTTTAATTTATTTGACAAAATAGTTAAAAATGAGGAAAAACTCAAGAAAATGGAAATTAATGAAAATAGGATAACATTTATGGAAAATATAGTGAGTATGACTAATTGGGTGTGTATGAATTTTAGTTCAAAATTTGGCATTTTTCGTATTTTTACTTAATTTTTTAATTTATTTGATAAACTAATTAAAAATGAGGAAAAACTTAAGAAAATGAAAAATTAATGAAATTAGAATAACATTTATGAAAAATAGTGAGTATGACTAATTGGATAATATTCATCACACAAATAGTGTGTATGAATTTTAAATTAAAATTTGGTTTTTGTTTCTATTTTTATTTATTCAAATTTTAACTTTTTGGATTTTTTAAGTTTTTATTTAATTTTTTAAAAGAACTGCCCAAAAAGGAAAGGTGGTTTGGTTGGTAAACAGTAATTTAAAAGTAATTTTTTGCTTTTTTTCTACTTTTTCTTTAATTTTTTAATTTATTTTACAAACTAGTTAAAAATTATGAAAAAATCAAATAAATTTATTTTTTTCTGAAAATTTGGCAATAACATTAAAAGAATGGAACTTGACTTCCGTACGATTGGGTCGTCGAGAAATATTTGTAAAAAAAATCGAAACACGAATCAGGGACGAAACCCTGTTTGGGATACCAGTCAAAATACTAGTTGACCGTTAAATTACCCAATCAAATAAATTTATTTTTTCCTAAAATTTTGGCAATAACATTAAAAAGTATGAATCTTAACATCCGTATGATTGGGACATCGAGAAACATTTTAAAAAAAATTTGAAACCCTACACCCTGACGAAATCTTGTTTAGGGGTATTAGTCAAAGTATTACTTGATCGTTAAATTAACCAATCAAATAAATTTACTTTTTTCTGAAATTTTGGCAATAACATTAAAAAGTATGGATCTTGACATTCGTATGATTGGGTCATCGAGAAATATTTTTAAAAAATTTGAAACCCTAAACACTGACGAAACCTTGTTTAGGGGTACTAGTCAAAGTAGTAGTTGACCGTTAAATTACCTAATCCAATAAATTTATTTTTTCTTAAAATTTTGGCAATAACATTAAAATGTATGGATCTTAACATCCGTATGATTGGGTCATCGAGAAATATTTTTAAAAAATTTGAAACCTTAAACCCGACGAAACCTTTTTTAGGGGTACAAGTCAAAGTACTAGTTGACCGTTAAATTACCCAATCAAATAAATTTATTTTTTCCTGAAATTTTGGAAATAACATTAAAAAGTATGGATCTTGACATCCGTATGATTGGGTCATTGAGAAATATTTTTAAAAAATTCGAAACCCTGACGAAACCTTGCTTAGGGGTACTAGTCAAAGTACTAGTTGACCGTTAAATTACCCAATCAAATAAATTTAATTTTTTTTCTGAAATTTTGGCACTAACATTAAAAACTATGGATCTTGACATACGTATGATTGGGTCATCGAGAAATATTTTAAAAAATTCGAAACCTTAAACCTTGACTTTTAGGGGTACTGGTCAAAATACTAGTTGACCGTTAAATTACCCAATCAAATAAATTTATTTTTTCCTGAAATTTTGGCAATAACATTAAAAAGTATGGATCTTGACATCCGTATGATTTGGTTATCGAGAAATATTTTTAAAAAATTCGAAATTCGAAACCCTAAACCCTGAAGTAACCTTGTTTAGGGGTACTAGTTAACCGTTATATTTCCCAATCAAATAAATTTATTTTTTCTGAAATTTTGGCAATAACATTAAAAAGTATGGATCTTAACATCCGTATGATTGGGTCATCGAGAAATATTTTTAAAAAATTTGAACAAGGTATGCTTCTCTCTCTCTCTATATATATATATATATAGGGTCTTGTTCTAATAGAAACTAACTTAGAATAGAAACTAGAAACTAAACCTAAATTAAATATTTCAAGCTAATCTAATGACCAAATTAGGGGTACTCCAATAAAAAAACGTTTAAAATTATTGTCTCTATTCAACAAAAATATAAAAAAACAAAAAATAAATAAAAAAAAGTAACTAACAAATTTAAAATTTGACTAATAATGGAAATAGTACAATCAAATTTAAATGCTATCAATCATATAATTGCATTAATTGCACAATAAAATTAAATTTCAATAAGATTCTCTTGACTATTTCATTGTAGATTAATTAGATATTGTTCATTTCTTTAATTTATTTAATATTTTCTTTTCAATTATTTATTAAGATTCTACTAGGTGTTCTGTTATATATTTTGTTAATCATTAAAGAAATTATATTCTAGATTCAACCCCTTTAACTAAGTGTTCTTGTAAAATTTTTTTAAGTGTTTCATTTAATAAATTTTAAATTAGATTCTTTAAAGCATTTTTAAGTATTCTTCCAAGATTCATTCAGATGTTCTTTTAAGATTCTATAAAGTGTTCCACAAGTTATATATTAATTATTAGTTATATAAAATAAAATTTATATTATCATAAAACAATAATAAGATTTTACCATTTGTTCTACTGAGTGTTTCCTTAATTATTTTAAGATAAAATTTAAAATTTTCTTATTAAGATTCAAGTATTCAACATGTTCAATTAAGTGTTTTTTTAAGATTCTTTTAAGTGTTTCGTTTGTTAAATTTTAAATTATTATTTTAATCGTTTTTTAAGTGTTCTTCCAAGATTCACTTTTTAAGATTCTATTAAGTGTTCCATAAATTTTAAATTAATTATCATTTAGATAAAATTTTATTTAATTTAGATTATCATAAACAATAATAACATTCTAATATGTGTTAACTCAATGTTTCATTAATTATTTTAAGAATCAATCTTATAAAAATTTATTGAGATTCAACCTGTTCAACTAAGTGTTCTTTTAAGATTTTCTTTAGTGTTTCGTTCGTTAGATATTAGATTTTCTAAAGCATTTTTTAAGTAATTTTAGTTAAATGAAATTAGAAAATTTATTATTATTTGATAAAAATAATAAGATTGTACTAAGTGTTCTATTATATATTTTTAGTTATTAAAAAATATATTTTAGATTCAACTAAGTGTTCTCATAAGATTCTCTTAAGTGTTTTTTTATTAAATTTTTAGTGTTCTTCAAACATTCACTAAAGTGTTCTTTTAAGTAGAACACTTAATAATAAATTTTTTAGGTGTTCTTCCAAGATTCACTCAAATGTTCTTTAGATAGAAAATTTAGAGACCATAATCTACACCGTTAATTTTTATAGTAACTAACAAATTTAAAATTTGACTAATAATGGAAATAGTACAATCAAATTTAAATGCTATCAATCATATAATTGCATTAATTGCACAATAAAATTAAATTTCAATAAGATTCTCTTGACTATTTCATTATAGATTAATTAGATATTGTTCATTTCTTTAATTTATTTAATATTTTCTTTTCAATTATTTATTAAGATTCTACTAGGTGTTCTGTTATATATTTTGTTAATCATTAAAGAAATTATATTCTAGATTCAACCCCTTTAACTAAGTGTTCTTGTAAGATTTTTTAAGTGTTTCGTTTAATAAATTTTAAATTAGATTCTTTAAAGCATTTTTAAGTATTCTTCCAAGATTCATTCAGATGTTCTTTTAAGATTCTATAAAGTGTTCCACAAGTTATATATTAATTATTAGTTATATAAAATAAAATTTATATTATCATAAAACAATAATAAGATTTTACCATTTGTTCTACTGAGTGTTTCCTTAATTATTTTAAGATAAAATTTAAAATTTTCTTATTAAGATTCAAGTATTCAACATGTTCAATTAAGTGTTCTTTTAAGATTCTTTTAAGTGTTTCGTTTGTTAAATTTTAAATTATTATTTTAATCGTTTTTTAAGTGTTCTTCCAAGATTCACTTTTTAAGATTCTATTAAGTGTTCCATAAATTTTAAATTAATTATCATTTAGATAAAATTTTATTTAATTTAGATTATCATAAACAATAATAACATTCTAACATGTGTTAAACTCAGTGTTTCATTAATTATTTTAAGAATCAATCTTATAAAAATTTATTGAGATTCAACCTGTTCAACTAAGTGTTCTTTTAAGATTTTCTTTACTGTTTCGTTCGTTAGATATTAGATTCTCTAAAGCATTTTTTAAGTAATTTTAGTTAAATGAAATTAGAAAATTTATTATTATTTGATAAAAATAATAAGATTGTACTAAGTGTTCTATTATATATTTTTAATTATTAAAAAATATATTTTAGATTCAACATGTTCAACTAAATGTTCTCATAAGATTCTCTTAAATGTTTTTTTTATTAAATTTTTAGTGTTCTTCAAACATTCACTAAAGTGTTCTTTTAAGTAGAACACTTAATAATAAATTTTTTAGGTGTTCTTCCAAGATTCACTCAAATGTTCTTTAAGCATTTACTAGGGTACCTAATTTTTTTTTTTAATTTGATATTATTACAATGATAATTTTTTTAATAATATAATATCAAGACACATAATATAATATCAAGAACATTCGATAAAACCTAGTAGAATATATAATAAAATCTACGATTATGTTAAGAACACTTAATAGAATCTACCATTTTTAAAACACTTACGAGAACCTTGGTGAAATCTTAAATAAAATTAGTAAAACATATAATAGAATCTTTGACTTTTATAATAAAATCAGAATAATATCAAGAACATTGTGTAGAACCTAGCAGAACACATAATAGAACTATATTTTTTTTTCTAATATAATTTACGAAAATACATAGTAGACTAAAATTATAAAATCAGTAGAATACGAGAATGAGTACGTAGTACAATACTTAATACAATTTAGTAAATTTTAATACGATAAAATTATGATGATAAAAAATATTAAGTACATAATATGAAGAACAATTAGTAGAACCTTAGCGAAATATTAAGTACTATTTTAGTTGAACACTTAGTGGAATCTTAATCAAATATTTTTGTATCTCACTTAAATACTTGATTGAGTAGAATACTTATAGTTTATAATTTTATTACAATTTTCATTATTTAAATTTAGGACTCTAGTAGGCGTTGTAGTAAAAATAGTATTTTAAATTATTAATATATTATTCTTACAATTCTATAAAGTAATAAGTCAACAATGCAAAATAAAGTAGTATGAATATAGCAAGTTATTTATGAAAGTCAACAATATGTGCAAATCATGCATTTAATGTGCACTCATTAAATGACAAAATTATGACATATATAACAACAATCTTACTTACCTTTTTAAACTAAAATTTAAAAAATTAATGCATTAATAATAACCATCAGATGAGATTTTAATTGATGGACAAGATTATGGTTTCTAGTTTTCTCCAAAAAATAGTTTTATTTTGAACCCTCTCATATATATATATATATATATAAAGTAAGAAATGAAAGTTGATTAAGAGCATCTACAAGACTGCAAGAGTTTGACTTCTAAATATATTATAAATAATATAATTAAATATATTATAAACAATATGTTTCTAAAAAGTTAGCACAAACATTTTCGCCTAAGTTAGTTTATGGATTTTCGTAATATGTTTCTAAAAAGTTAGCACAAACATTTTCGCGTAAGTTAATTTATGGATTTTCGTATTAATTTCAATAATACTTTTTATTTTAGATCCTAAAGTATAATATTAATATTTAAAATTTTCCTTTGAAAAATATTTGAATTGGAACATTTACAATTGAATATTTTATTGATATATAAAAATTAAGAACTATGTAGTAACTCTTAAAATAGAGGAGAGAGAAGGGATTTTTTAAAAATTTAGGAACCACTAAAATATTTTTTTAAATTTCATTATTTGTTATCTTCTTAAACTGTATCTTGATTTAAGAGCTTTTTTCTAATGCAACTAAAGTGGTGTTATTATCGAGATGATTAAATTTATATTTTTGTACAAGAATTGATCCTTACCAATACCATTATTTAGGATTCTTATCACAGCTGTTTTGTTTATGGATATGATATGTTTTTTTTTTTTTTGTAATTGTTAGTAGGATATGAAGGGAAATGTATACTTCCAAATGTACTCCAAATCAAGTGCTATATATATGTACCTACTCTTCATTTAATTACTTGCTCTATATTCAGGATGTTTTATAAATTATTTTATTGTTTTTAGTTTTTTAAAATATCGTTCTTCAACTTAATTATTTTCCAAATTTGTTATCTTTGTTTTCAGTATTATGATATTATTTTTTGATATTTAATTGTTATACATAGACATATATTAATTTTTAACTCATTTGACCTTTAATTTTTCCTAAAAGTATTGTTTGTTACAATTATATTTCATATATTATTTGTATATTTTCCAAATACTAATTGTTTTGCTCTAGCTATATGTAATATATAATTTATCATTTCTATTTAAAAAATACTACTCCATTTTATAATTATTTATAAATTAGTAGGGGAATTCGAGGTATTTTCTACTCTGCCGAAAATAGGGAATAGTTTATAAAAAAAATTATAAGTTAATAAAGAATTCGAGGTATTTTCTATTACATCGAAAATAGGAAATAGTTTATAAAAAATTTAGAACATGAATCAGTAAACTCAAAAGAACTTTTCTATTTCAGTACCGAAATAGTGAACATTTTATAAAAAATTTAGGAAACCAAGCAAATGAATGAAAGAGATAAACTTGATTCATACATTTTGTTTTGAATAAAAAATTTCAATTGATTTCAGTAATTAATAATTTTCAATTTACAACATAATTTAATCATAATAATTTTGTTTTAATCCATCTTATACTTAAGATAAATTTTAATTTTAACTGGTACTTAAAATATTGTATTAATTTAAAACCATTATCATTAATTACATAAAATTGTATAAAAACATACAGTAAAGACTACATTTTACAAAAAAATATATATATTACAAATTATACAGAAAGAATTCTCGGACTCCCACCCCGTCCCCAGGAGATTGGGAGCAAGATAATCTTTGTTTGGATATTAGGACGGGTTTGGGAGATTGATTCCAAGATCAGAAATGGGAGGCGACATAGCACTTCAGGACCTCAAATGAGCCGAAGATCATCCCCTACCAACAAGCTGAGTTAAGTGTCATTAGAATCGTATACAAGATATTCCATTTAAATGATACTCCCTCCGTTCCGAAAAACCTTTCTGGTTTTGACTTTTGTCATTGTTCATTATAAGCGATTGACTACTAATTTACGCATAATTTATAAGACAAAATATAGTCCTGAGTGATTTTGTTTGATTCGCATTTATGAGTACTTTAATACAGTGAAGTTATATTTAATAATAATACGAAATTGAAGATATTAACGATCAAAAGTGTATATTTACAAACGTGTTCAGAGTAAACAAGTAAAGTATTATGGAACAAAGGGAGTAACATGAACATGCAGCTAATACAATCATTGATTTAATTTTGTATGAGAAAACTGCACTTCGTGTACCTGTAGTTTGGCCCTTCCTGCACTTGCAATATTACATCTCTAAAACTAGCACGGATAGTACTGCACTTCTAAAATTTTTATTTTATGTGTACTCCTGTCACCTCCGTCTAACGAAGTTAGTGAATAGAGGGGTGTATGTGTCAAAGCATATATCTGGTATTATAAAGGTTGTATCCCAAAGTTATTTCTTCCCCAAAACACTAAACAACCCTAATTTCATCTCTCTCCCTCCCTCTCTCTCTCTCACAGAGCAATGGAAGGCAAAACTCTAGGCACACCCAAAAGGCCAGTTTCAGAGGATGATCTTTGCTACTGTATGAAGCTTGCTGTTGAGAGGGTCTGCTTCTCAGCAATTGATTGTTAAGGGCTTGATTTTCAGAGGAATGTTGGTTATTTGTGTGTAAGTTGTGTGTATAAATGTGTTAAGAGTGCCGCTGTTTTGGTATTATTTGGGGGTCCAACATGGGAAAGACATGAATACCCCTGACGACTCATGTTTTTTTGACACTCCGTTAGACGGAGTTGACGGGACTGCACATGAAATAAAAATTTTAGAAGTGCAGTACTACCCGTGCTAGTTTTAGAAATGCAATATTGCAAGTGCAGGAAGGGCCAAACTACAGGTACACGAAGTGCAGTTTTCTCACTTTGTATTTAAACGTTTACATGTAATTGTATAAATAGAGATTAAAATAACAAAAATAAGTCTGATTTCTCGTACCATGCTTCATACTACCTCTCTCCTGGGTATCAAAAATACATACCTTGGGCCTTGGGTTTGAGATATGTGTTTAAAGTTTTCTTTTTCTTAACCAAACACTAGGCATGGGTTTGGAACCAATGAAACCCATACCTGATACCTAAATATCATGAACCAAACCACCCCTCAAAGTGCACAACATATGTGGAAGATGAAATTTATGGGAGATTTGACAAATACAAATCAAACTTGCTGCCAGAGTGCTGTTTTCTCCTGCAAAATTTCACTTCATGGAGCAATCTTGTACCGGCTTCTGGAACTTCCCATGCACCCACACCCTTCGCATTGTTTTCCCATTTCGACGATTCACTGATTTAATACAGCAGTAGTCTAGCTCGAGCTGTGAGAATAAACAACTAATTAATGCTACCAATGTTTACTAGGGATGGCAACGGGTCGGGTCGGGTTTTTCAACATCCAGATCCAGACCCGATTTTTTTGACAGGACCCGGACCCGACCCGAACCCGAAAAATACCCGAAAACTAAGACCCGGACCCGGATCCAACGGATTTCGGATCGGATCGGATTTTACCCGAAACCCGAATGTTTGGATTTTACCCGAGATCCGAGACCCGAACCCGAATTACTAAAATATTATAATTAAAAGAAAAATTGATTATTTAACTATTAATTGTAAATATTAATAATAAAATGATATAATAAACAATAATTAGATTAAGTGCATGTAAATATTAATAATGAAATGATACAATAATTAGTGAAATGTATGTAAATTAAGTAATATGTATCATGGTTATAAAATTAAGTAAGATATTAATATATTTAATAATTCATTATATATATATATATATATATATATATATATATATATATCGGGTTTTTAATCGGGTTTCGGGTTCGGATCGGGTTTGGATCAGATTTCGGGTTTCGGGTCGGGTATCGGATCCGGACACCTAAGATCCAAATCCGGATCCAAACTCTTTCGGGTCCAAAAATAAGATCCAAATCCAAATCCAAAAAATCGGGTTTGGGTAGATCCAAACGGATCGGATCGGATCGGGTATCCATCGGGTCGGGTATTTCTGCCATCCCTAATGTTTACTAACCACAATACCATCCAGTAACAACATGGCTTCCATCATCAGTTGCTCCATGTAAATGTCTTTAAGCACATAGCATTCAGTAACAACATGGTTTCCATAATCAGTTTCTTTATAAAAACTTTGTTAACCAAAAACAAATGACTTTCCAATTCTTTACCAGATTCGAACATGTGAATTATGTCGGATGCTAAAAATTAATACATCGTCATTACTATTAATTACACTAATACCAAATTTTTCTCTATGGTGACAGTTCTATTATGTATTATCTATTAAATATATAATTAACTGTGTTACCTTTCACACCCTAAAGTAACACGTAGAAATCATTTTGACATATATTATTTGCAACACAACTGAAAAAAGATTTAGATACAGGCAAAGGGAAACAACAAAGCAATACGTACCTCAATGAAGCCGACTCCCTTAAAGAGGTTCCTCGCACTATCCAAAGAGAAGAAATAAGATCTGGTTCCCTCAGAACGCATATACTCCCTATATCCTATTTTTTGGTCTGGCTCAAACCGAAGCATGGTCATGTCATAAAGGCCTGCATTTCATCATGATGATAGTGTTCAAGTAAGCAATTTACTGGAAGAAACACCAACAATCATTTTAGAAAGCTCATATCCTCGATGAATGCAACCAAGTTTATCCCACAACTCTACTCTAGGCTCTTACCATAATCCCTAAAGAAGAGTAGGCCACCAGGCTTTAAAACTGAGAAGCACTCCGAGATTGCTGCAGGCATCCTTATGAATGGTACAGCTGATAGCGTAAATATCTGACATATATTAAAGTAAGAATATCACATATTACTATATCAGCAATTTGACAAATATTTTATTAACAAGGATTCCACCAAAGACAATAAATATGTTCTACAATCAATACCAACTGTGAAAAACTTGTACTTTGAGGATAAAACAAATGAAGTAGGAAAAGTAAATAGCAAAATTATTTGATGAGATCATGCCTTATTGTTGAAGAACAAGAAGGAAAGAGATAAGCTGAAGCTAAGACGCATGTCCATTGGTGGTGCTAAAAGGAATGTTATATCTATAATATAGCTCCCACAAAATAAAAACTTAACTCCAATGGATTGCTAAACATGGATGCAAAATAGCAAAATGATATACTTGGTGTTACATATAGAACCAAGTATAGATGTCGGTATGATTGCCACGTAAGCATGCAAGTGGCCAAATGGAGGAATATGAATAATTAAAGTAACAATGTCAAATATAATTGTACATGTTTGAATAATAGATGGTTTAGATATAGCTAAATTTAGATATATTTAGTGCCATTTTAAAACTATGCATTATACCACATTCTACTATAACATAAATAATCACTTTTTGCTTTCATAATATAGCAATAACAATACATACTTTAGCACCACCATTGGACATGCTCTTAAGCTTTTTACAATAAATTGGGCAGAGCTTATCTATACTATCTATCTATATTATACTATTATAAGCAAACTAGCCTCTATTTGGTTGGTTGGTAGTTTTGTACAATTTTTTGGTACACTCAATGATAACCGTTGGAATTTGAGACTAATAAATGAGAACCGTTGGATTTAATACTAAAAAAATATTCCTTTTCTAATATTTAAACTATTCTAACTGGTTCAAGTTCGAATCCCACTAACAACACATCTTTATTAAGCATATATATTATTTTATAAACTACTCTTAAGAGTTTAAGGTTCAATTCCCATCAACATTATAATATAATTAAAAAACTTTATTAACTATTTTTAATAAAGTGTTATTATACTTTTATATTATCTTATAAACTAATACCTAAAATTTATGTCAACAACATATTATAGTTTAAGATTAAAATACGATCGTTTAAATACTAACAAAAATGTATTATAATATTTATTATCATATATTCATATATAATTTTTTTCCTACTAATTAAAAAATATATATCAAAATATGAGTAATAAGATAAAATATTAAAAAAAACATCCGTGCATCACAGAGTTATAAGATATATATTTAATAATTACATAAAATCTAAAAAACATTTACAACATAGAAAATTTTGTATAAAAATCAAAAAAATATCTACATAATTGATAAATTTCACTCTTTCTACTAAATAAAAGTTAAAAAAAACTACTTTTATCTAATATTTTTACATGTACATATATATTTTAAAGTAACAACTAAATAAATAATTATAACAATATTTTTATTTATGAGATTTATAAAGTTAAAAAATTATTTCAATAATAAAAATATATATACAATTTAAAATTTTAACAATAAAATATAAATAAACAGTTTACAAGAAAACGTGCATCGCACGGGTTATAAGCTAGTATTAAATAAAGGAGAATGTGTAAAAACACAGTAAATAGCCGATTTTTAAGGAAAAACATGTTGCGCAACTCTTTCTATCTCATTCAAATAATTACACTTCAAAAGTATTTCTAATTTCATACAAACATATTCAACACTCCTGTCTAAAAGTAAATAGCAGAATTATTTTATGATATCATGCCTTATTGTTAAAATACGAAAAAAAAAAAAAAGGCGGAACTGAAGCTCAGGCGGCAGACTTTACTCTGTTAAGCTTTTACAATTAAAAAGGAAGAGCTTGTATTAAATAGAGGAGATACTGTGTAAAAACACAGTGAATAGCCGAACTAAGGATAACCCATACTGCACAACTCTATTTATCTCTTTCACATAAATACACTTCTTCTTTTTTTATCACCACATAAATACACTTCTAAGGTATATCTAATTACATACAAATATATTGAACGCTCCTGTAGGAACAAGGCCCTCCCACATAAGCATGGCGTGAGAAAATCCCAATGTATGCAGCCTTTATTCTTATTTTTCATAAAGAAATAAAAGATACAAGTTCTTGTTTACACAAAAGGGAGTGGTGATAAAACATTATACCAATTAAATAAAGTAGTGGTTGGTTTCAAAAAAATAAATAAATAAAGTAGTGGTTCTAGCAAAAGAATAGACTGGTAAATAGAAAAATACAATAGCTGAGACCAAGATTAAAATCAGTATAAACAATAGCATGACACTTTGTGTGAAGGCTGGCCCAATAAGTTTGGGAATCTTGATGTTACCCGGCATAGAGACGAGCAACTATCACAAAGTGCGAAAAAAATTATTAGCAAATTGTATTGCACTACAATAAAGAAGCACTCCAGTGCAGATACAGATAAAAATTTCAGACTGCATTCACATACAACTTTTTATTCGCATTAAACATAGAATGAGTTCCGTAGAGATGAAACAAGACGACAACGGTCAACGGTATTGTAATATCAGTACAATTAATTTTAGAAGAAAATCACATAGAAACAAAAGACTTCCTAGGAGAAGTAACTCAACAAGAACAAGCCTAGTAGTAAGTTTGGACAATCAACTTTAATAGTAACACTAAAAAAAAGAAGCCACTTAACACACTTCATCATCGTGGCACAGTACAATGAGGAGAAGCCACTTAACACACACCATTACCATGGAACAGTACAATGAGGCAGGACTTTCCCTTTTAATCGAAATATGTTGGCTTAAAAAAGTTATTAGTTTAACTGACTGACGATTCACAAGATCTAACAAGACAGACCAGACTTTACAACACCCTCAAAATCTGGAGGCATCCATGCAATCAGTTAGAACTTAGAAGATGTCAATGTCTACATATGTAAGGGAGTCCAGGATTTCTGGAATGAGTAGTGATGATTGTAGCGGTAAAAAGAGAGGGCGGAGAAAGCACTTAAATATTACAATATATTATTAGTTCCCAAGTAAATTCAAAATGCAACAAATTTATTAAACAATTAATAATATCAATTTTCCACAAAAATAAAATAAAATTTGAATGCCTTCCATACACGTGGATATAAGAAGTTCTATACCTGTGTTCCTTACTAGGATAAAACCAGCAGTTTGTAAATTTAATAAAGACAAAAAGGTACCAAATGAGCCTAGGAATGTAAAAGTGAAATAAATAGCAATGGGGTTGCTTTATGCAACGTTTAGATATACATCAAAAGAGAAGAATGCAAACAAAGCGGAATGGAAACACAAAGATATCTAAACAGATTTCAGAATACTGTTAAAGATTGTATCGATTCAGTACCCCTTTAGAACGGGAAATTAAGCTATATAACTGATATAGTTTCCATAGTTAGATTGATTATAGCTGACTTAATTATACAGAATAATAGGCTGATACCGAATATTTGGCACTTACTAGTTATCACCGAATATTTTTCTTGTACGTACGTAGCAACTAATTCTGATCTCTACAAATGCTATACAAACAGAGTCTGGTTTACAAATGAGGTTTTTAACATAAAACTGGTAGCAAGCCCTTTTTTAGCAAAAGGGAAATATACTCAGTCGAGTTGTCATGCACTAAGAGTTACTTTAGCATGGAACAGAACATACCAAGGTAACAACATCCACTCCGCCAATGCAGCATTTACCATCCTTTAGAAAGGCATTCGAATCTCTTGGTGTGTTGCAGCAAACATCTGGCAAGGGAAGAGTTGAAATGAAAGGTCAAAGTTGACATAATTTTTAAAGAATGAAATTTGCTTTAGATATGATGATGTAACCTGGAATATGGTGGCATCTTAGTGAGGTTTGTTTGCAAAAATTACAGGCCAGCCACTGAGGAAAGGCGGTGGTAGAGAAATCGCAGTAAAATGGATGAAAACGAGATTCGACTGCTTTTACATTAGAAGCAAGTATATTCTGTTTAGAGCTGTCAAGTGCGTGGATGCTGCAATCACAGGCATATACCATAGCAGTTTGTATGGTCCTACAACACAGGACGAATGCGAGTTGTGAGATGAATATAATCTTGTAGTCGAAAACAGGCGAAACGAATTGAATTACCGTAATATTGGTAGAGCAGTGCTGCCATTACCACATCCAACCTCCAAAACAAGAGAACAAGAAGCGAGCTCAGGGAATTCCTTGAACAAGTATCGTCTCTCCTAGCAAAATTAGGCAGCTAGCTGAGAATTGTATGTAAACCCATATGTTATAAAAATAAAAAATAGGCAGCTAATAAAAATGAATAGATATATACCACCTTGAAGAATTTGCCAGTGGAATGAGTGGTGTGAAAGTTGTTCCAAGAAAGAGAGTCTTGGGATGATTGGGAATTATTGATTGGTTTTGGTGGTGGTGGTGATGGTGGTGGTGGTTGTAAATGGTAAGAAAGGGATGGATCGTTTTCTATTTCCTTTCTGAGTTCCTCCCATTCAAAGTCTTTGTTGTGATACTCCTTTGCACCTCCCGACCCCAAGCAGCTCATTTCTTCCTCGCCTGTCGTCCGTCAAACCCAAACTCAAATCCTTTGGAATTTACCAATCACTGTCTACCTCTCTTTTTCAGATTAGGCTCCTTAACTTGTTCCTATAAATATAATTAATATAATTACGAGTGATTTACTGATCATGTTTTATACCTCCTCTATTCCATTTATTTCTACAAGTTTCTTTTAGATATATGTTTTCATTCATTTTTATACGTTTCTTTTTTTCTTTTTTTTTGTTAAAATGATAAATCATTTCATTGATATAAAATCAGATGATACATCTCAAGAGATAATAAAAGCTCGTTATCTAACCGAAAGGTATGCTTAACCAATCCATGGATCGCATGATCCATAAGAAAGAGATTCCTCCGGAAGCTTAGATAATAAAAACCTTTATATCCACCATATAAGGCCTTGTTAAAAACCCCACAAGAGCAAAACCCTATGGGAAAAAAACTCAAGGGAGAAAAAAGAGTGCCCTACTAAAATATAAGTACATCATAAAACAAAAGCCTAATAATTCAACGACTATAAACTTTTTGATTCCTCCGCTTGATACATTCGTTATAGTAATTCTAGTTCCCACCTTCATTCTTCCAAAACTAAGTGAAATAGATATTCACAAAATATTTGTCAACGGCTTTGCTCCAAAGAAAATTGGTTGCTATATATTCCCCCCGCCTAAATAAATGCTTTCCTGAAATTTCAATAACAAAACAAAAATCAAAATCTGTTTACAGCAACATTAATCAAAACATAGTATTAAATATACTAAAACTTATATCAATTTTGAAAAAGATTGTTCACTCCTAACCAAAGGGGGTCCCTTTGGTTAGACATGTTGTAACACCCCCAGATCCAGGGTCAGGGATCTGGTCGTTACGGTCTCAATATCCATCCATAAAACCAACATAATTTAAATTACAACCTTGTGACCCAAAACAACAACATAAAACACACCCGTTATAGTCCCAGAGATGAAATCAGAGTAACCCTCAATATTATTAATCATAAGTTTGAGTTCTTACAACCCAAAGAATTAAAATTTTACCATTACATACTCTTTGTCATCCATTGGTATATGCCATATGATAAATACATTTGATGTTCAAGGTAACTCAAAATATATTTGTTCTGAAGAAATATCTACTATGTCAAAGATAAGCAAGATATTATCAAATTTTCATAATAGAGGAACTTGCGGAAGAGTATTGCAATTCCAGTTCAAACACTATTCAAACCTGCTAACAATGATAATGTTGCAGGAAATTTTCCAACATTGAAAGATGAACTAATACTGGAGTTTGACGTGCCAGGAGACATAACATTTACACGATGATCAGTCGCATGTTATGCTCCCCACCTATTGTTCTCTACATGTAGAAGGAAGCACCGACGGATTTACTTGTCTACCGCCATCTGGAACCCCCCTCGGCCAACGGTTGGGCCATTTGCTGGACCGGCGCCACTGGGTCACTTACGCATCTCCTAGTTCATTTCACATCCATAACTTTGAAACGTAAAGTTCCTCCCCCTTTCCCCAAGTATAATACTTGTTGATAGGACTCCAGAAAGTAGTCGTATCTAGTTGGAAAGGAAAATTCACCAATATTTCTCAAGTTGATGCTTGTTAATGGATAAAAACTTGTTCCATCAATTATTACCCCTCGAGCGTTGAGGAGGTAACCAAACAGATTCATATCGATGTTTGAAAGAATCAAGATGTGAGTGACAAGATAGTTTAGCAAGTATAGGACCGGGCAGTCCAATAAATAACATCTCTCAAGTGAGGTCCCCTTATATATGTATTTTGAAGTTTGAGCGAGTATTTAAATCTTCTTATAAGACAGATTTAACTGAAGATAGAGTTTTGGGAACCTCCCCTTGATAAAATAGTCATAAAAGACTCCGATATATTTTACATAATATTCGAAGGTGAAATATAATCTTTAAATAATATAAGTCATTATAAAAAAAAATTAGAAGAGTTTAAATAAATATTCCAAGAATATTTATTAAAATCAATAATAATTTAGGAGTATTACTAAATCCTACTATTGCTCGTAAGTAATCCTTGAATGAGTATATAGGAATATTTGCTAAATAAGTCTCTTCTTAAATGGATATTCAAAATAATATTCGATAAGTAAATAAGCTTAAACAAATATTTAAAATAATATTTACTAACTAATCAAACCTTAAATGAATAGTTGAAAATAATATTCATTTAACAAATAACATTCCAAATGAATATTCAAATAATATTCCTTTAACAAATAATATTCCAAATGAATATCAAAATAATATTCATTTAACAAATAATATTCTAAATGAATATCCAAATGATATTCATTTAGTAATCAAAGTTTTAAAGGAATATTCGAAATAATATTCCTTGAGTAAATAGAACTTCCAATGAGTATTTTAAAAGGATATTCATTAAGTAAATAAAATCTTAAATGAATATTCGAAAATAATATTCACTAAATAAATAAAGATCAAATAAATATTCCAACTAATATTCATTAAATAATTAAAGATCAAATGGGTATTCCAAATAATATTCATTAAATAATTAACCCAAATGAATAGTTAGGAATGATATTCGTCAACCAAATAACTCTAATGAATATTCAAAATAATATTCATTAGCTAAATAACTCCAATGAATGTTCAAAATAATAATCATTAAATAAATGACATTCTAAATGAATATTAAAATAATATTCATTAAATATTCCTTCATTGAGGTAATTCTTAAATAACGTTACTCGAAATAATAATTTGTCGCTGGAATCCCTCCGGTTTCCACGACTATTTATATATTACAAAATATCGACTCCCGGTCTATATTTGAAGTATGAATATCATACGCCCTTCGCTAAGGGTCTTAACCAAACAATCCGGCTTATAACTGATATTTCATATATAGTCTATAAGCCAATATCAATTCAGGGAACAAGTATTCCAATATACTTTGAAAATAAACATGCATGCTATGGCATATGTATAACAACAATCATATATATTATCACAACAACAGTTCCAAGGTATTGGAAACTTGCCTGGCAATCCTGAAGGGGTAGGGTGTCTCGTGTCAATCCGGTGATCTATAAATAGTCACAATAACCGAGGTCAATCACTTAACACTTTTTAAAAGGCTAAGTATAACTTATTTAAGTCGAAACATGTTTTCGAGTTATCTCGCTAAGCACCCTTTAGTGAAATTCTCTTTATTCTCGCTATGACCCGTCATTCGTTCGCTACTAAGACACGTCGTCATACTTACACTTTGTATATACTTAAGTCATATAAATTCTAAGGTTGGTCGTTTACGAATCAAGATTATACCTCGAGATTTATCGCCCGTTTTCTAAGTCATTTACCAAAGTCATAACCAAGTATGCTTCTAGGGGTTCGTTCGCGTTTAACCTTGATTCGAACATTTTTATAAAATCGGAAAATGATCCATTCGACATGTGGTTTTCTCTCACACCTTCCTTTTTACCTCTAATATTTAATTATCAAGATTCGCCACTGATTTCGTAGTATTAAAGGAATCCAATTTCAGTTACGAACTCGCACTTACGGTTCCGAACCACTTTTAGTAATTTAATCATATCTCCTAAACCGTAAGTCCATTTCATACGAATTTTATATCAAAACGAAGCTTGTAACATGATCTATCTTACCATGGCAGTTTACGAAGCTAGGCAATGAGTTTTATCAACTGTGATGCTTGGTTTCTTAAGGTTAACAAAATTCAGGCATTACGACGGCTATGAATCGAACGTTTCCAAATTTTTAAATCACGACCAAACATCAACCAAGCCACACCGGGCATTCATACATCATAACCAGTCCATAATACCACTGATCTCACCACCATATACATCCTATCTCTTAAATCAATTAAATCTACTACAAATCATGCTTATATCATCATTATAATCAAATCGCATCTAAGATCACTAAGAACAATCACAAAACTCAAAGTATAATCTAGGGTTTATGAGGGTTATACCTTCCATGGAGGATGTAGAGACCTTACTAAGCCTTGATTAATCCTTGTATAACCTTAACCAAGCTTAATCTAACAACAAACATCAAGAACATTCTTAGAATTTTCGGATCTGCTATAACTCAGTTGGAAGAACATGAAAAACGAGGCCCTTAACGACCTTTTCTGAATGAGGCTTCTAAAGGATAGTTGTAGAGCATCTTCACAGCATTCCAACCATATAAAGAACACGAAATTCCATTGAGAAATGAACGAGATATGGCCATTTGAAAATCACCACAGAAACTGTCATGAATCTGGACAGTTTGTTTCTTCAACTTGGGGAGGTGATTTCACTAGGCTATACTCATTAGATGGCCATGAAATTTTGAGCGAATGTTCTCCATGATATGAGGGAGCTGTGGTTAAAGTTTGGTGATTTTTAAAGCTCTAGATATTCATATATGAATTTTGCTTTCAAGGTGGTTCTTGCTGGGCAGTTGAGAGAAAATGTAGAGAATGGTGTTTGGCTTGGCTTCTCTTGCACTCATCTAGCATAAAGTGATTTCTCTTGGATAATATCTCATAAAGTGGCTGTGCTCCCTCCTTGGTTCTTGTGCAAGGTGTGTTCAAGAAGCTTGGTTGATATTTGTTATGTCTTTGAATTGATTTAAGTGATTTACCCACTTAAATCCTAAATTGTTTTGATTTAATCTTTGATTAAATCATTCCATCCAACTGATATAATTCTCTTCATGATCGTGTAGGATATTTAATCTTTTTATAAACTCAATCCAAAATCCATAATTCGTTCGCTTAATCGCTTAATCTCGTTGTAAATTTTCAGCGGCTTCTAGAATGTTCGTTTCACTGTCTTAGTGGTTTTCGTTCGAAATCCTCAAATCAAATATAATAAAATTCTAAAATATTAAATCCTCAAATCCTCAAATTTAATATCTCCTTTCTTGAATATAATAATATATAATTCACTATCGGGTCAAATATTACACCAAAATAGAATTTGGAATTTCTGAATTCCGATATCGTTTACATACACTTATCTCGCCCCTGGATCATGAATACGAACTCAGAAATCCGTTCTGAATACTTCTATATAGCGTCATCTAATAATATTCTTATTTCCACCAAAAACACTATTCATGGCTTATTCTCTTTTTATTCCTTATGTTTACAAAAATGTCCTTGTTCTCTTTCGGGCGTTCCTTAACCCCTTTTTACGGAACCACTGGACTAATAACAGATACCGATCTGGATGACATGAGGATAGCTCTCCTATTTGGAATTCCTATATCTTATCTCCCTAGGAGACAGATTATTCTAATCTAAGTTGTCAACCCATTGCATTCTTCCTGACATGTAATCATTGAATCTATATCCATTCAACATTCATTCATTAGAACTGTTAATACCTCGTAGTCGGAATCACTGTTCCTTCTTTCATCAATATAAAAAGTTTTAATTCTACCGAAAATTTGGGGTTCTTATAGTCTCCCCTCCTTAAAAGGATTCCGTCCCGGAATCAGGTAGAAGACAATTGGGTATTTGTTGGTTATTTCACTTTCCAGTTCTCCAGTCAATCCTTAATCAATCCCAATCCTTTTTCAGCACATCTTACTAGTGCTACAATACATCCTTTACCCTTTTCTTCAATCTTTGCTACTTTTCGTACAACACACTATCCGGGTTATGCTCTTACCCAGTCATATACTATTTTCCTTATTGGTACCGACAATGACTTCGATATCACTATCGCACTATGAATTCGGAGATAACATCACTCGTAACTACGCATTTCCTGATCGTTTTAATCTTCGCAATCTCGATCAATATATAGAATTTAAAAGAATTTATTGAGAGATCGCTGTGATCAATAAACATTTGTCCTATTGCATAGTTAGTACAGAAGGTGGCCAGCCTTTAGTACTTGACAAGCAATTTAGACAAGTTATGGTACTCCACTTAGACTCCTATCACATAGACAGGTAGTCACGTAGCAGTACCTCCCCTCCTTAAAGGGTTGTTCTTCTCAATGTAGAAGAAGATAAATAAGAGAAAAGGAAAGAAAAGAAATGAATTTCAAAGAATTATAGAAAATTTTAAATATCATATTTAGAATTTTACCTCTGAACTATAGAGGTTTATTGGAGAAGAAAGTAATCGTATTCGCATTAAATACTATTTTAGCGTAATCTCACATGTCAACATGTCCTCGCTGCTCTGCCCATCATTCAATGGACCTATTCTCTTATTCGATCTTAGCATCACTTACTTCTGGAAAATCCTTCAACCTCTCAGGTTAAATCTTGGATTTCTCGCTTGATATTATTGTTACTGGCATTCCATGCCACTGGCTCTTTCATATTCATAATACTAGCACCATCAGGTTGTCATCCCGAGAGTTTGCTGGAAAAACCCATTCATCAATTCATTCATAGAACCCTTTGCTTCACATTTCATAATTATCTCCCTATCTTTTCTTTACCAATCACATCCATCTTATCATCTGATTCTCATTCACTTCTGTTATTTAACTCCACAGTCATCCTATTAGTGGAACACTCTTCACCTTTACTCAATATGCGTAACACGTTTGGGGTCAAACTTTCATTGGTTCAACCATCTAGATTTCACTTTCTCGTTCCATGAGTCTCTTTATTACTCAATCCATCTATTCCAAATTTCCTCGACTTTTCCAAACTTAACATGAGTTAATCTTTATGTCATTTATGCTTTAAATTTCCGCTTTCCATTATGATCGATATCTCCAATGTCAATCTCATACTTTTCTAACCTCATTTCTGGGGTTTCTCAAGAGTCCGCATATCTACTTCTTTATTGATTCTCAATTCTATATTCATTTCTACCAGTCACTTGGTTTCCATTTATACTATAATCACTCTATAAACTATCATGGCATTATCATTTATTTCAAGCATCATGTCGTTCCCAAAATTAAACCATCCGAAATAAACCTGGACGATTTCTTTAACTTGGATTCAATACAATCTATCTGTCTTTCATTCCGAAATTTCCACAGTTGTTATCATCTAATTTCTTAGAAGAATCACCACTACGTTAATGTAGTCCATGGTTGAATCACCATCGTGTTCATTTACATAGTGCTTTAGTATCTAATCCTACGGGTTTCATAATTGCCAAATCACCATCCCTCATGAAGGCAAAATAACCACTATTCCTTACCCATAAGGAATACTTCCTAAACTAGATGTAATTTTCACATGAAGTAGATAAAATTGCAGAAGAGCTTCAAGCATCACAGGTATGACAGATTGGTAAGATTATTAATCATATGTCTTCAGTAGAAGACTGGAAGCTTAACTGTTTACATAATCACTTTCCCAGTCTCGTTGATTCTTTTCACAAGGGTTCTTTTCAGCATTACGACTCTCCAACCTATTATTCTCTATCTTGTTTGCACAGAAATACACCAACATAAACTTGCTTGTCATTCATCAATATGCCATTTAGCTTAGCAATATCAGTATCGTCTTTGTTTCTGGTTATCTACTATCAACCCCTTGTTGGTCCAATTCTTCCTTTTATTCCCTTTATAGAAAGTCGATCTACCTCCTGTATTCAATCATCCCTCATTACCCAATCTCCCCTCTCTCTTCCTAAAAGGAAAGCGAGTCTCTTGGGGTATTTGGTCTGACCTATCGCAGAACCTCCTAATATCGGTAATGTGCTACCGGCAACATCAGGAATCGAATCTTTACTTAAACTATCCTTATAATTGATCATCGCAGAATCATCAGAGGGAATGTAACTTCCTCTACCACATTATGACCTTCAAGGTCCTTTACATTATCATTCTGTTCCTTTGGTATGAGCATCTATAGCGCTCCTTTATGCTTAAAGTGTCGGCCACCTTATTGGCCTTTCTTGATAATAATTATTTCTTGCAATCAATGTTTTCTGGGCCTATTCCAACTTAGGGTGAAAGCATTCTCCCTTGAACTCTGCTGAATGAGAGAAAACATATTCCAATCTTTTTCCATAAGTCATTGCTTCCACTTTTATGTGTGAACTTTACTACAGTTACTCCCAATCATACCTAGGATATTTCTTATCTTAGTCCTTTCTTATTTTAGGATAATCTCCACCTTATTGGTTCAATCCATACTTTCTCATGGTTTCACACATGCTTCATCTGGCCTTGTTGTTACTATGTCATACATTCCTTACCAAACTTCCCTTTTGAAGTTCAGAACATTACCTCTTCCCTTATAAGGTTTCTTAGGTCATCCTCATCATTCCTCCTGTATCTTCTGGGTACAGGGTATATCAAACATCATCAATCAATTCTATAACAATTCTGTCTATGCACTTTTCGAGACTCCTTTCACAAATCCTTACAGGTTATTGTTACCTTGGTCAATTCAACTTATATCATCTGAATTTCACATGGTCTTTATTAGGGGTAATGCCATCCTTTGTGCATTCCCAGGGTTCATCTTAATTTACGGATATTCTATCCCCGATTCTATTTTCAAGGAATAACTACATCCTGAAATTGGCAATTAAATCATATATCCTTAATAAGGTTTTCTTTTCAATCATTCTCATCTTAATAAGCTATAGGTAGCTTAATGCTAAACTTTTCTTTCAAACGAATGTCAGTGTATATGATCTTCCAAAAGACAACATATGTCTAAGTGCTCGTCCTTAGAGAACTTGGTAATGGTAGCAAGGATGTTCTGGAAGATATTGGTCGTGTTCAACGTGAATCTCTTATTATCTATTGCTCTTCTTGAGGCACTAAGCTTCAAATATCATTTATGCCTCACACTGCACTATCTCTTACAATCTTTATAACATTTATTGGTCACCATTCTTAGTCCTCATACATCCAGGTTATTTATAAAATCCATCATCATGTATCTCAATTTGTTTTACATCAAAAGTCCTCACGGTTGGCACTTGGTTAGAAGCACCCCGCTTTGTCCTTACCTTGCTGGTTCAGTCACTTGATAATCTTTAGTGACTTGGCCCCAACTGGCCATGCTAAAATATGTGCGTTTAGGGATTGTCGAATAGCATTACTTTTCTAGCAATTTCCGGCATAGTGCCTTCTTCTTTGATACCTTTTGATCTTTTCAAAACCTTACTCCATATAAGTCTCAATCGACTTCTCGGTACCGTCTCCGATCACCTGTCCTTTATATATCTTTTCAACTACTCTTATAAATTCCATGTGCCACGAAAGCTTAACACTTCTGGCATAACAGCCTTTTCATTTAAGTCATTCCCGAAATTTCTTAGTCGGGCTTGTTCCTTAATTACACTTCCCTTTTTCCGCCAATCACAACTTCATAATTTTTATCTCTATAATCAATCGTAATAATCGGGGTGTAACACCCCCAGATCCAGGGTCAGGGATCTGGTCGTTACGGTCTCAATATCCATCCATAAAACCAACATAATTTAAATTACAACCTTGTGACCCAAAACAACAACATAAAACACACCCGTTATAGTCCCAGAGATGAAATCAGAGTAACCCTCAATCCATACGGCAGCTACCTTACCCAATCACAAGGTTCTCTCTAGTTCTCACTCTTTTCAGTGGCGTCTTCTGATAATCAGAAAGACAAAGTTTGCCAAAAATGTGTCGAATTCCTTCCCAAAATTAGGGAAATTATAGTCAATCTATCCACCCACTTGTAATACTAAGAAGGTCCATTTCCATACCCGAAGAATATTTCTAGGAACAACCAAGCGGTCTTAACCATACACAGTTATAATAACGAAATGATTGACATAAAGTTGGAAATTTAACCACTGGAAAGAAACCTAATATATATTCCATATGAGGGAATTCAAAGTTTCAACTGAAACATGCCACATCTTCCCGATACATAATCGTCCTAGTAGTTGATGCCACCTAAACCTGTATGGGGTACATCACAATATATCACACAATCATTAGGCAATATCCATGTCGGGTCGTCACCGGTTTTATCTTTTAGCTCCAGGAAGATTTTCTCACATTTCTCCTGTCCATTTAGACTTTTTAATCTTACAAATAAGTCGGGTTACGGGACTGCAATCTTTGTAAAGTTCTGAACAGATCTTGGGTAATACCTTGTGAATCTTGTGAAACTTCCCACTCTTGTTGGTGTGGTTGACCTTTCTCCATTTGAAACTGTCTTTAACTTGGCAAGGTTAACCAACACTGCTTAATATTGATCGTATATCCTAATAACTGAACGTCATTTTTAATATTCCATTAAAACTATGCCAGATCTCATACTCCGAGAACTTGGTAAACACTTGCTCCTTTGGATTTCATCTATAACACATTCTCAATTACATCTTAGCCACTGAGCGTCTTACTTGATCCATTCACGATTCAGTGTCGGAATAACTTAAGGTAACTACCATGATCCATTCAAGGAAAAGAAAGAATTAATATTCCTTTGAATCACATGCATCTAATGTTTCTGGTTCATCTTTCCATTGAGTTAAAATAACCCTATTCTTGGCCTCTGACGATAGTCTTGTTACAGGTTCTATCATTGACTCACAGGTCTTGTCCTCTTGTAGGTTCTGAGATCATTGTCTTGCTTACTACTTCCATATGTAACTTTATCCACTCAGGCCATCACTTGTCAATGTCTTTACTTTCTAAGTTGATCCATTCATAAAATGGACATCTCACTAAAGAAAACCACCTCATCAATCTCAATTTGGTTTCATAACTTTTAACCTATGAAATCCGCCTTCTCATGGCAAATTATTTTTGACAATATTCACACTTAACCCATTTATCAAATAATATGGCATTTATCGCCTTTATCTTAACTACTCTTGGAGACTCCGCTCCCCATCCTTTATCGATGTCTTTGATAATCATATACCACTCTAACTCTTTCCTCATTAGTCTGAAGGTCTCTAATGATCTTTATTTACCTCCATATAAGACCTCAGGTGATCCTTCCAATTCGTCTTATTTGCTGGCATTCATCCGGCAGTCCGGTTATGAATCCAATATGTCTCTTTAATAATATCTCAGTTCTTTATGCTCACTTCTCTGAGCACTACAATCTTAACTCTTACTGTCTCTCTGGCTGCAGCTCTCATATCCTCGAGGGTAAACTTCCTTGTCTTTAACAAGATTCTCCTCCTCTGTTGGAACCTCTTTCAGGTCCTTGGTAGGGTACTCTATCGAATCAGCCATTCGATCGTCGGCATATAATCAAGCATCATCGCGCTGCTGCTCGTACGCCTCAAGGTCTGTCGCCTTACTAGTTGGTACGAAAACGAGCTAAGTTACTATCATGATACTTAATAGTTCCCATACGGGTTTTATATGTCTGTACTACATTATGTAGTCCGACTATGAACTTGGCAAGAGTTCTTATTATCTTAATGAATTTATTGTTTTAACGTCACGTCATCTCTGGGATTTATAACGCTCGCTCTGATACCATTTCTGTAACACCCCCAGATCCAGGGTCAGGGATCTGGTCGTTACGGTCTCAATATCCATCCATAAAACCAACATAATTTAAATTACAACCTTGTGACCCAAAACAACAACATAAAACACACCCGTTATAGTCCCAGAGATGAAATCAGAGTAACCCTCAATATTATTAATCATAAGTTTGAGTTCTTACAACCCAAAGAGTTAAAATTTTACCATTACATACTCTTTGCCATCCATTGGTATATGCCATATAATAAATACATTTGATGTTCAAATGCTAACAGCTAGCCTACCGGAAGCTGCATCTTCGGCAATGGTAGCTATGACCTCAGCGGTTAATCCTCTGACAGCTGACACCTGTCTATGCTAAGTACGCCTTGCGCGGCCATCTGATCTAGCTGTTGTTGTGATATAAATAAATAAAGCAAGGGTGAGCAATAGCCCACCAAAAATATAATTGAACAGTGATAATATATAACAGTCCAAAATATCTTAGAAACCATATGCCATGCATTAACGGACGTAGTACCAATATATGGTATGGGATGAAGTTACAAGGTAACTCAAAATATATTTGTTCTGAAGAAATATCTACTATGTCAAAGATAAGCAAGATATTATCAAATTTCATAATAGAGGACCTTGCGGAAGAGTATTGCAATTCCAGTTCAAACATTATTCAAACCTGCCAACAATGATAATGTTGCAGGAAATTTTCCAACATTGAAAGATGAACTAATATTGGAGTTTGACGCGCCAGGAGACATAGCATTTACACGATGATCAGTCGCATGTTATGCTCCCCACCTCTTGTTCTCTACATGTAGAAGGAAGCACCGACGGATTTACTTGTCTACCGCCCTCTGGAACCCCCCTCGGCCAACGGTTGGGCCATTTGCTGGACCGGCGCCACTGGGTCACTTACGCATCTCCTAGTTCATTTCACATCCATAACTTTGAAACATAAAGTTCCTCCCCCTTTCCCCAAGTATAATACTTTTTGATAGGACTCCACAAAGTAGTCGTATCTAGTTGGAAAGGAAAATTCACCAATATTTCTCAAGCTGATGCTTGTTAATGGATAAAAACTTGTTCCATCAATTATTACCCCTCGAGCGTTGAGGAGGTAACCAAACAGATTCATATCGATGTTTGAAAGAATCAAGATGTGAGTGACAAGATAGTTTAGCAAGTATAGGACCGGGCAGTCCAATAAATAACATCTCTCAAGTGAGGTCCCCTTATATATGTATTTTGAAGTTTGAGCGAGTATTTAAATCTTCTTATAAGACAGATTTAAATGAAGATAGAGTTTTGGGAACCTCCCCTTGATAAAATAGTCATAAAAGACTCCGATATATTTTACATAATATTCGAAGGTGAAATATAATCTTTAAATAATATAAGTCATTATAAAAAAAATTAGAAGAGTTTAAATAAATATTCCAAGAATATTTATTAAAATCAATAATAATTTAGGAGTATTACTAAATCCTACTATTGCTCGTAAGTAATCCTTGAATGAGTATATAGGAATATTTGCTAAATAAGTCTCTTCTTAAATGGATATTCAAAATAATATTCGATAAGTAAATAAGCTTAAACAAATATTTAAAATAATATTTACTAACTAATCAAACCTTAAATGAATAGTTGAAAATAATATTCATTTAACAAATAACATTCCAAATGAATATTCAAATAATATTCCTTTAACAAATAATATTCCAAATGAATATCAAAATAATATTCATTTAACAAATAATATTCTAAATGAATATCCAAATGATATTCATTTAGTAATCAAAGTTTTAAAGGAATATTCGAAATAATATTCCTTGAGTAAATAGAACTTCCAATGAGTATTTTAAAAGGATATTCATTAAGTAAATAAAACCTTAAATGAATATTCGAAAGTAATATTCACTAAATAAATAAAGATCAAATAAATATTCCAACTAATATTCATTAAATAATTAAAGATCAAATGAGTATTCCAAATAATATTCATTAAATAATTAACTCAAATGAATAGTTGGGAATGATATTCGTCAACCAAATAACTCTAATGAATATTCAAAATAATATTCATTAGCTAAATAACTCCAATGAATGTTCAAAATAATAATCATTAAATAAATGACATTCTAAATGAATATTAAAATAATATTCATTAAATATTCCTTCACCGAGGTAATTCTTAAATAACGTTACTCGAAATAATAATTTGTCGCTGGAATCCCTCCGGTTTCCACGACTATTTATATATTACAAAATATCGACTCCCGGTCTATATTTGAAGTATGAATATCATACGCCCTTCGCTAAGGGTCTTAACCAAACAATCCGGCTTATAACTGATATTTCATATATAGTCTATAAGCCAATATCAATTCAGGGAACAAGTATTCCAATATACTTTGAAAATAAACATGCATGCTATGGCATATGTATAACAACAATCATATATATTATCACAACAACAGTTCCAAGGTATTGGAAACTTGCCTGGCAATCCTGAAGGGGTAGGGTGTCTCGTGTCAATCCGGTGATCTATAAATAGTCACAATAACCGAGGTCAATCACTTAACACTTTTTAAAAGGCTAAGTATAACTTATTTAAGTCGAAACACGTTTTCGAGTTATCTCGCTAAGCACCCTTTAGTGAAATTCTCTTTATTCTCGCTATGACCCGTCATTCGTTCGCTACTAAGACACGTCGTCATACTTACACTTTGTATATACTTAAGTCATATAAATTCTAAGGTTGGTCGTTTACGAATCAAGATTATAACTCGAGATTTATCGCCCGTTTTCTAAGTCATTTACCAAAGTCATAACCAAGTATGCTTCTAGGGTTTCGTTCGCGTTTAACCTTGATTCGAACATTTTTATAAAATCGGAAAATGATCCATTCGACATGTGGTTTTCTCTCACTCCTTCCTTTTTACCTCTAATATTTAATTATCAAGATTCGCCACTGATTTCGTAGTATTAAAGGAATCCAATTTCAGTTACGAACTCGCACTTACGGTTCCGAACCACTTTTAGTAATTTAATCATATCTCCTGAACCGTAAGTCCATTTCATACGAATTTTATATCAAAACGAAGCTTGTAACATGATCTATCTTATCATGGCAGTTTACGAAGCTAGGCAATGAGTTTTATCAACTGTGATGCTTGGTTTCTTAAGGTTAACAAAATTCGGGCATTACGACGGCTATGAATCGAACGTTTCCAAATTTTTAAATCACGACCAAACATCAACCAAGCCACACCGGGCATTCATACATCATAACCAGTCCATAATACCACTGATCTCACCACCATATACATCCTATCTCTTAAATCAATTAAATCTACTACAAATCATGCTTATATCATCATTATAATCAAATCGCATCTAAGATCACTAAGAACAATCACAAAACTTAAAGTATAATCTAGGGTTTATGAGGGTTATACCTTCCATGGAGGATGTAGAGACCTTACTAAGCCTTGATTAATCCTTGTATAACCTTAACCAAGCTTAATCTAACAACAAACATCAAGAACATTCTTAGAATTTTCGGATCTGCTATAACTCAGTTGGAAGAACATGAAAAACGAGGCCCTTACCGACCTTTTATGAACGAGGCTTCTAAAGGATAGTTGTAGAGCATCTTCACAGCTTTCCAACAATATAAAGAACACGAAATTCCATTGAGAAATGAACGAGATATGGCCATTTGAAAATCACCACAGAAACTGTCATGAATCTGGACAGTTTGTTTCTTCAACTTGGGGAGGTGATTTCACTAGGCTATACTCATTAGATGGCCATGAAATTTTGAGCGAATGTTCTCCATGATATAAGGGAGCTGTGGTTAAAGTTTGGTGATTTTTAAAGCTCTAGATATTGAGATATGAATTTTGCTTTCAAGGTGGTTCTTGCTGGGCAGTTGAGAGAAAATGTAGAGAATGGTGTTTGGCTTGGCTTCTCTTGCACTCATCTAGCATAAAGTGATTTCTCTTGGATAATATCTCATAAAGTGGCTGTGCTCCCTCCTTGGTTCTTGTGCAAGGTGTGTTCAAGAAGCTTGGTTGATATTTGTTATGTCTTTGAATTGATTTAAGTGATTTACCCACTTAAATCCTAAATTGTTTTGATTTAATCTTTGATTAAATCATTCCATCCAACTGATATAATTCTCTTCATGATCGTGTAGGATATTTAATCTTTTTATAAACTCAATCCAAAATCCATAATTCGTTCGCTTAATCGCTTAATCTCGTTGTAAATTTTCAGCGGCTTCTAGAATGTTCGTTTCACTGTCTTAGTGGTTTTCGTTCGAAATCCTCAAATCAAATATAATAAAATTCTAAAATATTAAATCCTCAAATCCTCAAATTTAATATCTCCTTTCTTGAATATAATAATATATAATTCACTATCGGGTCAAATATTACACCAAAATAGAATTTGGAATTTCTGAATTCCGATATCGTTTACATACACTTATCTCGCCCCTGGATCATGAATACGAACTCAGAAATCCGTTCTGAATACTTCTATATAGCGTCGTCTAATAATATTCTTATTTCCACCAAAAACACTATTCATGGCTTATTCTCTTTTTATTCCTTATGTTTACAAAAATGTCCTTGTTCTCTTTCGGGCGTTCCTTAACCCCTTTTTACGGAACCACTGGACTAATAACAGATACCGATCTGGATGACATGAGGATAACTCTCCTATTTGGAATTCCTATATCTTATCTCCCTAGGAGACAGATTATTCTAATCTAAGTTGTCAACCCATTGCATTCTTCCTGACATGTAATCATTGAATCTATATCCATTCAACATTCATTCATTAGAACTGTTAATACCTCGTAGTCGGAATCACTGTTCCTTCTTTCAACAATATAAAAAGTTTTAATTCTACCGAAAATTTGGGGTTCTTATACATGTACTTAGTATATTTTATTTTGTGAATCTATATTATAATTAATAATTGTCGATTACAAATATGACAAAACAACAATCATCAATAATGGCCCAACTCGTCAAATAGACGACATCAAAATAACCCTAAATTGGTCCAAAAAGCCACAATATATGGCGCCCCCATAGGTACAAAACCATATAAAATGGTACAAAAACCATATAAAATGGTACAATCGTACTTTTTAAAACTTTTCAAAATAAAAATCAAATCAAAATTAAAAGAACAATCAATTAGCCCACTAAATATTCAAAGCCACAATCAAAAAAGCAAGAATCAATTAGCATTTAATAAAATAACTGATTTCAAAATCCTCATTAAACCTATCAAAAAAGCAAGAATCAATTAGCAATTAAAATATGTGCATAAAATAGGCATGACATTAAATACATGAATTTAATCGTACTAAATGACAATAAAGTATTAAATGACAATAAAATACTAGTTATACATTTTAAAAGATGACAAGTAAATTACAGTTATTAACATACCAATATTATAAGAACAAAACATAAATCAATCCTAAAATTAGTCCTAGATATTTAAAACAAAAATCATGCCTAAAATTAATCATATATACATGCATAATTAAACCAATTACCAATCACGAAATAATTTCAATATACCAACTACCATAATTCCTTAAAAGACTCCGTAAATTATCGTTCAAATATATACAGTAACATATTTTATTTGTCAACCACCAATAAATGCATAATCAACCCACATAAATACACTTTAAAAACTTAGAAACGATCCCCTAATCATGCCCGCATGCTAAAGCTAAATATGGAAACATATCAAAAATGAAATAAACTAAAACAAATTAGCCGATATACGTTTCTTTTAGAGTGTCTGACACGCATTATAAGGTGCATAACTAGTATAGTTCCATAAATTATTTTTCTTTTTTTGTATAAAAATAGAATTGTTCTATTTTTATAAATAAAATAAAATTGTAAAAATAAGTTATCTAACTACAGTAGTTAGAAGACTTAAAATGCGTGTCACGCCCCCGTCCCCCAATGTATACAATTCATTGGGACGGAGGGAGTATGTCAACTAGCTTTTGGGGTTTTTTTTCCAGAAAATAAAGCGGTTTTCATTCAATAAACTAGAATACAGCCGGCAGGACAAACTCCCGACTGCCAATACAACCAGATTATAAAACAAATAACCAATTAAAAAACAATAAGCTGATTTGTTTCTTGATCATTTAACACACAGAATTTAAAAATTCTTGAAATAAAAATGAAATCAAAGATATTCCAAGCGATCCAAACTGCACCAACATCCCTGAAAGTAGCAGCAACACAATTGACCTTATCACATAACACCGATTATTAGCCCAATATTCAGAAGCCCCAATTGAATAGACTAAGGTTAGAGGAACAGCACCCCAGCTATCTACATGCCGGATACCAGCTATAGACATGCCGAAAGTGGAAACCCCAAAAGGATGAATAATCTTTGGTTGTGAAAGGTGAGCTTTTGCAATATTTGCCACCACCTCATCCTCAGTAGGCGTTCCAGATCCCCAAAAACATCAACAAAATCATTTTCAATAGATCGAACACCAGACAAACCCAAACATAACTAATTAAGAACATAACAAATCACCCTAAAAGGAGAGACAAAACACACACTCCAAAAAGAGAGACACACAAATACCCAAAAGATTGGGTTTTATTAAAAGGAAATCAACGAAAGAAGAAAGAAAATTAAAGGATTGGGGCTTTCCACCGGAGAAACACCAGTGGAAGCCCCTCGATTAGCTTGAGAAAAAACAAAGAAAAGACGGTGGCTTCTGGGTTTGTTTCAATATATTTAATTATTGAGATAATATTCGGTACACGATTTAACGAAATATAATTATATATATATATATATATATATATATATATATATAGGGTCTTGTTCTAATAGAAACTAACTTAGAATAGAAACTGGAAACTAAACCTAAATTAAATATTTCAAGCTAATCTAATGACCAAATTAGTGGTACTCCAATACAAAAAACGTTTAAAATTATTGTCTCTGTTCAACAAAAATATAAAAAAAAAATTTTAAAAAAAATTACTGTTCACGTGATGACGTGGCACGTGAACAGTAACTTTTTTTAAAATTATTTTTTATTATTTTTTATTTTTGTTGAATAGAGCCAAGAATTTTAAACGTTTTTTGTGAAGGTGCCCCTAGCGGGGCCATTAAAATAAATGAAATATAATTTATTTAGTGTAGGTTTCTAGTTTCTATTCTAAAGTTGGTTTCTATTTGAACGCTAGCCTATATATATATGTTTACATATCTTTAACTGAGTTTCGTTAAATCGTGTCCATTTTTTCTAATTTTAAAGATATCATTTAAACGGAAAGTAAAGTTTTTACTAAATTTATTGGATGTACAAAATGTTTTGAATTTATCAATATAATCATCAAAAAATAGAATACAACATAACTCATCTAGTACACAATACAATTTTGACAGTGTACCATATTCGTATTCGTTGTTCAGTTCAATTGGAGTATCTACTTTGCTCGTGTTCGAAGTGTTAGCCGAGTGTTTCTGATCTTTGCTCAAAATGTTTTCCGAAATATCCAACTCGTTATCAACATCATTCGTTACAGAATTTTTTTGAAGTAATTTATCTTAAAGTCGTAATCATCTTTTATAAACGAAATGTTTATTTTTTTTCCTCTTATCTACCTATTTTCATTATCTTATTCGTAAGTATATGTTCTTCATTATGTTACATTACGACTTTGCAATTCAATTGATTACCGGTAGCGTTTACATTTTTATCATGAAATAAAAAATGTAAATTTATAAATTATAGAATTTAATATGTAATAATAAGTTAGATACTATTAATTGCAAGTCAACTAAAGTGTTATAGTTAATAAATATAAATTGATATATATTAATTACAAAAGGTGAAAAGGTAACATACTTTTGAATAAAATGTGACATGTTGCTACATTATATATATAGTAGATAGTAGATTTCAACAACTACTCTTATATTCATTTATTAGTGTTATTTATTAAATAATAATATTTTATTATTCGTGTAAGTTTACGAGTAAAAACCCCCAATAATCAAATTTTAAATTGAAGTGTCCAAAATAACCACGGGCAAAAGAAGTGCCAGAAATAACCAAAGGGCCACGTATTCACACAATGCGTACACCATCCACGCATTAAACAAATGCATATGTTTTGTATTCCTCTGACTTCTTTTTTTTTAAATTTATTACAAAGTACACGCATGTGAGTCATGCGAGCTCATTGACCACGCATAAATAAAATGCGTAGCCCACGGACAAAATAAAAAAAATAAAAAAAAATTATAATTAAAAAAAAAATTTTAATTAAATTTTAAAAATACAAATTTTAATTAAAAAATTAAATATTTATTACTAAATCCGATGGTCTGATTTTTAAAAATCGGGGACCAGTCATGATTTTTTAAAAATTAGGATAATTTAGGGTTTAGGGTCTAGGATTTAGGGTTGTTTCCTAAACCCTAAACCCTAAGTTCGTATACGGTTTATTCGTTGTTCTAAATATTTCTAAAATCCAAAATGGAACTGTTGAACCCCAAAGGTTAACTGTTGAAACCCCGATGAAATACAAATAAAATTTAAAAATTTTAATTAAAAAAATGAATATTTATTACGAAATCCGGCGTCATAATTTTTTAAAAATCGGGGGCCAGCCCCGATTTTTTAAAAATCAGAATAAGTTAGGGTTTAGGGTCTAGGATTTAGGGTTGTAAATAACCCTAAATCCTAAACCCTAAGTTTGTATACAATTTATTCATCGTTCTGAATATTTCTAACACTCAAAATGGAACTGTTGAACCCCAAAGGTTAACTGTTGAAATCCCAAGGGAATACAAATAAAATTAAAAATTTTAATTAAAAAATTGAATATTTCTAAACCCCAAATGAAACCCATTAAACCCCAAATAAATAAACAAAAAAGAAATTGCGGTGACCAGGTGGAGCCATGCATGTATTCCTGGACGAAAACAAGATGTCAATAGCATCCTGTACATACATACGTGTACAAGAACAGCGCATTTGTTGGATGCGTAGCAATCAATGGACCCACACTATTTTGCAAATGGCAAAGGAAAAAAAAGGAAGTAACATACGCGCATAACACATATGCGTATACAAGCTACGCATAAGCCAAATGCATGGCCCCTAGTTATTATGGGCACACCGCGCTCCAATGGGTATTTTGGGCAGCTGGATTGTGTTTTTGTGTGAATTTGGTCATTTTCTCTAATTTTATTTTATATAATTTAAATATTTAATATTTGATTTTAATTAAAAAAATCAGTTTTTATTTATTTATTCTCAAAACTTTTTATTTAATACATTGTGTTAATATTTTACATATTAATTTTATTAAAATGATTACATACTTTTTATTTACATGCAAATTATAATATTTAGAATATTATTTTTGAATATTTTCTATTGGTTTATTTTATTACAACGTTTGAATGTTTTCTTTTATCATTATGATTTATATATTTTCTAATATTTTCTAATTATATTTAATATCATGTGCTGATATGTTACTATATTATATTTTTCTTAAATAATTATTTAAATATTTGTAAATTTTAAGGATATTAGAATATTGTTAGTGGCGTATATTACTATTGTTTTTCCTTAAACACCTATTCGTAAACAACTAACTAAACAATTTTTTCCCTAACCTATATTTTAGCTGTGGGATCCACGATCAAATCAAACCACCTAAGGTCCCTTACGCTAATTATATATAGGATATAATAATTAAATCTAAAAGAAAAAAAAAGGAGTGCAAAAGAGGACGGAAATGATTTTTTTATGGATAAAAATGGGGTGGTGATATATGCATGCATACCCTAAATGTATTTATGCACATCCTATTTCATTTTTGGACCAAATTGTCCCTGTCCTTAAACAAACCCAATTACATTTCTAAAAAGTAAAATTTCCTCAGAAAATATATTTTGCAATACATACATCGTATATATAACAAGAGCTCCAGATGCTTTCATATTTTCTCATAAGAACACATTACCCAGATCAAAGTCTTAAAACTTTAAAAAAAAAAATAGAACAAACCAATATTTCACATAACATTTCATTCTCCAAGTCTCCAAAAACTCTAACAAAAGTCTTAACTAAGACATCAAAATTAAATTTAAAATATCCAGAAACAGTTTGTGTAATGTCAATGGACAAACCAATACTAGCATCCAAATTCGATTCTTTCATCTGCATTAAATAAACAAAATATAGTAAGTTAAGAAGTAGACGACATATGTAGTTAAACATAAGTTAGACAATGATTAGGAAAAGATAACAATAAACGGTAACTAATTTTTTTTATGTGTGTTTTGAGCATTCTCAAGGATTTCAAACAGTGAAGGGTCGTGAGTTGTAGAACTCTCATTTCTTCGCTTTAGCGAACCAATTGGCCTTCCTTTGTGAGGATGAGTCCTAGGTTCAAGAGTCGGTGGAACGGATAGATCAGCAATCTTGGCAATTTGTTCCCTAACATCTTTTTTTGTGTTAAAGGCAATCTTTGATTGTTATCATAAACTTTTTCAAGTAGACCTTCAATCTGTTCATTATCATTATCACCTCTCACAAGATACCTTTTGTCAAGCCTCCATTGAGGATGTATGTCAGCAAGTTGCAAGGGCTAAACTCGAGCTCTAATAATGTGAGCACAAGGAAGGCCCATCGAACTCTTAAAATTACCTCTACATGGTGGTAGAAGATCAGATTTTGCCAATTCGTATTGCTTCAAAAGCTCTCCAAGTGCATAAGCAGAGACATGGCCAACAATTTGCTTAAACAAGGGAATCTGAAATTTGTGTGATATGCGTATCTTCTCGGATGAAAGTCGAGCCTTGATTTCATGAAACTCATTATCTATAACAAGACAAATTTTATCTTTTACACCGCGAAGGTCACCAGATAAGACTTGAAGATACCTTCTTAAGTTTTGAATGAGCACCTTCGATTCTTGAAGTCACATGATTTCCGAAGTGTGTCACTTTATTCGTCCATGCATAAATAAACTTTTCCTTATAGGGAAGCCAATTTTTTTTAATGTACACAATCACAGATGGTTGGTCCTTATATTTCTCCATAAACATACTCCAAGAACCAAAAATGATTCTTCTCCAGGTGATCTTATCACATCTGTCCAGGTTGTGATAAATTCTTCCCAGTCATCTTTAGTTTTGAAATTTTTCTTACACTTTACCATTATATTTTTTTCGATGTGCCATATACACAAAAGATGAGCGCTATTAGGAAATATCACTTTAATAGCATTCATTAGTGCCAACTCCCAATCTGTCACAATTGCCAAGGGTTGTTGCTCATGTCCTAGCATTTTTTGAAAACTATCAAGTGCCCACTCATAATCCGTAACTTCTTCCTTTTGTAAAAAAAACTATCGCAGAAAAAAATGTGGTGTTAAAACTAGTAACTCCGATAATATTGAGAAGAGGCATCCTATATTTATTTGTTTTATAAGTGCAATCCATAAGAAATATAGAGGAATAACTTCTTGTTAGTGTAATCGATGAATGATGTGAGATGAACAAGTGAGTCAAATGTCCATCATGATCATACTTTACATTATATAGAAACTCACCTTGTCCAAGCTCTTGAAATAATGCTTGAATCATTGTATATCCATGCAAGCCATCTTTTCGAATTTTCGCCCTTGCATTATAGATGCTTATGGAAATTGATCGAAGATTTGTATTGCCGTGGCGTAGGGAAGTAAGAATCTGTCTCGTGGCAATTCTAGATAATGTCATCTCTCGAATGCGAATAAGTTCATCTTCTGAAAATTGTCGATGAGTTGGATGCCCTGACATGTCACTGGAAGGATCATGATTATGTGTCAGATTCTTAATTTCCATCTCCCAAAATCCATCACTTTTACATCTTCCCCAGATTTCAAATGGACATTGAATTGATCGAGTTCCAGTTGTTCTTTTAATTACAGTATCTCGTTGCTTTATTGGCAATTTATTTATGCGATTTTCACCTCCTCGATCACAACCAACTCTCACATAACGATCCTTTTTTGACTTTTTGTTGATGGTTGCGTATCCAAGTGCTGAAGCAACTTCACGTATGCAAGACAAGAGCTTTTCACGTTCTGAGTAACGCGTTGTCAATATAGATAAAAATTTATTTCTTCCAAAATGTCGTGCATCATCTTCTTGTCCAGACACCGTACTGGAACCTATGGAACCTGTTAATCATTAATTGAAAAATTATTAGTTTGAAACCATATATCATTAAGCTCGTAGTTTACAGGTTCTGGACAATTAACTAACAATTAAACTTGTAGAAAAGGTAAAAGAAAAAGTTTTACACACATAAACATGCAAGATCTTTTACTTGTAATAGATAACAATCTTTATTAATACTGTCCCCTTAACGTCTAGGCAGCTTCTACATATGTGATTAATTTGTAGAACATACACATTACCTAATGTAATGGCAGCTTATCAAATAGCTTGACAAGAATAAGCAGCAAGAGATGCCATTTATGTAAGTTCATCTACTGTGCAGTTCTATATTGTCTAAACATGATACTGATATGTACTTCGGTATGCTTAACCAATATAAAGTAGTAACAAGTCTTGTTATTACATTTTTCCCTGCAATATTACACTGCATAACATTACAAACTGTCTCTTGCAAGTTTTGTTGTAGTACGGTGAGTTGTCCAAGATGACATTACTTGTTTCACTAATGGTCCAATAGCAATAGCAATGTTAGAGCAAACTTTATTAAACTGGTGCACCTTAATTTAGCCTCGACCTATAATTTGGTTCAAATGATTTACAAACTGTACATATATAGTAACCAGTACAGAGCCAAAACACTAAATACAAGTTGTTTGTTTTAGCCTTAGCTAGGAGATTGATGTATGTAAGTTAGAATTAGGTAGGAGTACAACACACAAGAAATTAGAAAAATGTGATTCGGAATACAAGTCCAAGCAGACTATGATTTAAACATTTAGGTTGCACTTCATTTTAATGTAGTAAGTTGAGATTACAAATATCACTCCAACAAAGTTAGTTTGATAACTCTACAATTTGTCAAAGAAATACATATAAATATAGTAATCGAATGTATAGAGTAAGCTTTTCTAGCATTGTACAAGTTCGATTTAAATCAAGCACAACCCGAAAGGAAGGATGAACACAAAAATACCTTTGTCATTGAAGTTGCCAGAAGGTCCATAATTAGCGTTAAAAGGCTTCAATAATTCGGAAAGATTGTCAATACTATTTGATTTGATTAAATCAATTACTTGATTTAGTTCCAACAATTCTCTATCATCAATATCTGGTTGGAAAATTTCTTGGTCAGGAGTCTCCATTGATGCTAGGGTTTAACATGAAAGGGGATACTAAAGGATTATTGTGAGAATTGTGATCAATAAAAAAGATGATAAATTAAATTAATAGTAAAAAAGTAAAGCATGGGTAAAAAAAACAGGGACAATTTGGTCCAAAAATGAAATAGGGTGTGCATATATCATCACCCTAAAAATGAAGTTAGGAATGACTCGAGCTTTGCTTTCTCATAAATAGGGAATGGCTAGAACTTCTTAGTGTTTTAGGAACCACTAGTATTTTAGGAACCACTAATATTTTATGTCAAATTCCTTACATTTTAACTGTGGAATATTTTATGCCAAATTCTCTAAATTTTAACTTAGCAACTCAAATAGGGAAGCTCTTACACACTTGTTTAACATAATTTACCATACCCAATAAAATAATTTTTTATTAAAATTTTTTTGCATATCATATCCTTATATAAAATAAGCATAAGGAAGATTTTATCCAATTTTTTTGTAGTATGATCGTTGATCAAAAGAATGTGGACCATTGGATCTTAGATAGATAGATATGATCCGTTAGATCACATACTAAAAAATTTGTTATTAATTATATATTCAAATACCAAAACCAAATATAAGTAGGTCTTCTAAATTGAATAGCAATACATCTAACATTAGAAAGTAGGTTTATTTGATTGATAGTAAGATTATATTCAAATTAGAAAAATAAATTTTAATAATTTAAACCAAATAGAAATAGATTCTCAAAATTGAATAGAATTCTCATTGTAAAAATTTGTAACATACCTAATAAAATAATTTAACATACCGAATAAAATAATCTCATTTTCAAAAAAAATTATGCATATCAAAAAATATTGTATATATTAAAAGTTGTTTGTAACAAAATACATTAATTTTGTTCAATATCATAAGGTAGTAAATGAAAATATATTTAAAGTTCTTTTTTCTCTATTTTTTTTTTGTCTTTTTAATAATTCATGTCTCACAAATGTGTACATGTTTTAACAAATTAGTCAAAATCGAATCCAAAAACTAAAATAATAAGTGATAAACTATTATTACTTAAGTAATCTTATCGTGTTCCCAAAATTGAACCAAATACTACTAATTTGTACCGACTCATAAACTGTGCAATACAATTAATGTTAACAATTTTTTATTTTAATATTTTTTAAATTTTTTAAATTTAATTTATTACATTAAAACTTATTAAATGCCCCCCACTAAAATAAAATAATTCCCCTAATTAAAAAAATTAATTTATGTTTTACATTAAAAAATGAAGAGCAAACTAAATAAGTAATATATTTTGATAATATAATAATTGTTTGAAGAAAACAATGTAAGATAAATAAAATAGAATTAATGTAGCTTATTAATAAATAAACTAAAAGTAATATTTTTTTGGGTGATGGCCCAAAATATTCATATGGGAGCCATGCTGGCCCTTTTTACTGATGGGACACGTTAAATCGTGTACCGTGATAGGAGGAGTAATACGGTACTTCGTGTACCGTGATAGGAGGTGATACGGTACTTCGTGTACCGTGATAGGAGGTGATACGGAACACCATGTACCGTGATAAAGGTGATACGGAACACCATGTACCGTGATAGAGGTGACACGGAACACCATGTACCGTATCCAGCTAATACGGAGGCCGAAACTCCGTATCCCGTCGGTATTTCGGGTCATTTTTTCCAGAATCAGTATTTTGGGCAACTTCATCCCAAAAATCAATATTTTGGTAATTCTCTCTATTTTTTTTACTTTACTTTTAGCAAAGTTACGCTTTTAAACAAGATTAGCTTAGATTATTTATAAATTTGTATATTACACATAAAGAATTATTTTTATAAAATGATAAGTCAGATAAACAGTTAGTTTGTTTTACATCGTGGTACTTTCATTTTAAACTAACACTGAAACCATGGGCTCTGTATCATCTCTGTAATATTGTAACTCTTTCATCTTGGCATCTTGAATATTACAATTTTAAGGTATTTTATATTCATAATCTCTTTTAATTGCAATATAATTAATTGATTAAGAATCATTACATTTATGTGGTGATTTTTTATCTTAATTTTAGAATGTTGATGTTTATTTGTTTTATGATATCAAAGTTGAACATTTTCGTTATTATACTGAATCATTAATTGCTTACTGTCAAATAACAAATATACAATGGAGAGGTTTTTTAAAAGAAAATTGCCTTCAACTTCCGATCCTGATTTTAGTAGAGAATCATTAAAACAAAAGGTAAAAATTTCTCAACCTAGCTCTGCTCATTCAATGCCTAAATAATATTGATTTGAAAGATCTTTCCAGTGATCCCTTTTGTAGAAAAAATATTTTTGAATATCATCCTAATCAGAGGGATGAAATAAGGCATGCAAATTTGACTAGAGGCCCTTGTCAACCAAAAGGTCATGATTTCCCAAAAAAAATTAAAGGAAATAAATTAAGACATTTTAATCCAGAGTGGTTTGATTCATATGATGGTCGGTTAAAGTATAATGTAAAAGATGATCCTGCTTATTACTTGTGTTGTTATTTATTTAAAGATCATGTTGGAAAACAAGGCGGGGGTGATGAATTTGTAACAGAGGGCTTTTCTAGTTTGAACAAAACCAGAAAGATTTGGAGCTCATATTCGGACTGTCGATAGTTCACATAATAGAGCATTGAAAAAATGTGATGATCTAATGACACATGGCTCAAACTATTGGTGTTGTTTTTCATAAGCAAAGCGATATCACGAAGAATGAGTATTGAATTAGATTAAATGATTCTATTGATGTTTGTAGGTATTTGTTGAATGGTGCACTGCCTTTTTGTGGTTATGATGAATCAGAAAAGTCTCTTCATAGAGAACGTTTTTTGAAAATGATAAAGTACACACAAAATTAGAATGAAACTGTTCAAAAGGTCACAATACGTAATGCACCCGGGAATAATTAGATGGTATTTCTTGGTATTCAGAAAGATATTTGTCATTGTTTTGCACAGGAAATACTTAAAAGTGTACTTAAAGAAATTGGAGATGACGTGTTTGGTTTTTTAGTAGATGAGATATATCTAAAAAGGAGCATGGCTGTTGTTCTGCAAGACATTGATGATGAGAGTGAAATTGTTAAAGAGAGGTTTGTTGGTCTTGTTCATGTGAAGGAGACATCTTCTTCAACTCTTAAATCTACCATTAATTCTTTACTTGTTGGATTTGGTTTGAGTTTAAAATAGATCGGGGGACAAGGTTATGATGGTGCAAGCAATATGCACGGTGAGTTCAATGGGTAAAAAGCTTTAATTACACGGGAAAATAGCTCGGCACATTATGTACATTGTTTTGCTCACCAATTTCAGTTGGTTGCTGTAGCAGTTGCAAAAAAACATTTTGCTGTTGAACACTTCTTTGATATGATAGCAGTCTTGATGAATGTGGTTGATGATTCATGCAAGCGAATAGATGTACTTCAAGAAAGTCAAAAAGATAAAGTTTTAAAAGAAATAGGTCTTGGTGAACTTAAAATTGGAAGTGGGTTAAATCAAGAGCTTTCTCTTGTAAGTGTTGGAGATACACGATGGGCTTCACATTATAAAACATTTCTACGTCTAGTTGATTTGTTCCCAACTGTTATTGAGGTACTTAAATATGTTGAAACAGATGGGAGAAACGATATGCAACAACGTCAAGCAAATGGCCTTCAGATATACTTCACATCATTTGATTTCGTATTTTATTTGCTCTTGATGTTGCACATTTTAGGGATCACAGATTCTTTGGCTCAAGCTCTACAAATAAAAGATCAAGACATTTTGAATGCAATTTTATTGGTGAACTCGACTAAGCAACAACTACATAAATTAAGACTCGATGGGTGGGATCTTCTTTTAAAGAAAATATCTTCATTTTGTGACAAGCATGACATTGAGATGCTAAACATGACGGAGCCTTATATTGATCCAAAGAATCGACGACAAAAAATAGGTATCACCTACGAGCATCATTATTCATTTGATTGTTTCAATGTTGTTGTGGATATGCAAATTGCAGAGTTTAATGACCGTTTTAATGAGATTAACTCGAATTTGCTCAATTGTATGGCTGCTTTGAATCCTCGTGATTCATTTGGTGAGTTTGACTCATCAAAATTATTGAGATTAGTCGAGTTATATCCAGATTATTTTAGTTCTTGAGAAAGGATAGCTCTTGAACATCAACTTATCATTTATATTGATAATGTTAAAGCAGATGAAAGATTTGCCAATTTGAATTGTACTGGGGATCTTGCTAGAGTGATGGTGCAAATAAAAAAAAATCTTCATTATCATTTGGTATATCAACTCGTGAAGTTAGCATTGATTTTGCCAATTGCAACCGCAACAGTTGAATGTGTTTTTCTACAATGAAACTTCTGAAGTTAGATTTACGGAATCGAATTGGTGATGATTTTAACGATTGTCTTATTGCTGCAATAGAAAAAGAAGCACTTCGTGAAGTGAGCAATGAAGATGTAATATAACGTTTTCAGAAAATGAAAACTCGTAGAGAACAAATCTGAATGTAAGTATTTTTATATTAATAATAGCATATCATTTTTGAATTTTTTAAATAATTATATATATATATATTGTGCCCTCAATTAATTTCATTTCTAAATATAGCATATCTCTAGAGGGAATATTTTCGATGTCTGAAATAAGTTTACACAAATGTGCGTAAAAAAATTGACATATAATTAACTATGTATCATCCTTGTAGATTGATTATGCATCTTAATTACTTATAAAAATCAAGTTCGCATGTAGTTAGTGGTGAAGAAAGAGTCTTTCTGAAAGACTATATAAAGTTTCCCTATTAGATTGTAAAAATAAAATTTTAGAAGAGAGTTTATCATATTTCTTTATTAATTAAGTTTTTTATTGGATATGATGATTTGAGAAGCATCAATCATACACCATTTTTATCGTACAGACTGAAACATGTGGGACATGTGAAATGTGTTGATATAATATTAGTATGTTTTTTAAATTAATTTCAGTTGATAATAAATATTTTAAAATATTAATATTTTTTAATATCTTTAATTTGATACCGGTGATCGTTAAACAAAAATTATGATCCAAATTTGAAGTATAATAATTTAAAGAATATAATTAATTGATAAATATATTGTTTGGATCAGAATACACGTGTTTCAGGGAATAAAAATAAAAACAATTTTTTATGCAATCTGTACTTCTATATTATACTATACAAAGCAAAAAGGGGTATATTTTATAGTTTGGTTACCCCATTCTTTGATTATTTCCTTTTTTGGTTATCTCTTTCATTTATAACCATTGGATCTACAACTCAAATAAATGATGATCATTGGATACAATACTAAAAGTTATTAGAGATCTAAGGTTCGAATATCGCCAACAACATTTTTTTTTACGAAAAGCTGGGATTTTATTACGTACTTAAATCCATGGAAATACAATTCTGAATCGAACTAGGAACAGAACTCTCGTCGATAATACGACCTGACAAATAATATGACTCCCTTGCTAATTGATAGGCCACCATATTAACAGATCGTTTAACAAAGAACAAGTTAACATTGTTTAAACGTTGAAGAGTCCTTTGACACTCTTCAATAATCGACCCGAAATAGGATCGCATGATCACACGACTTCTGATTGCTTGCACCACTTCTAAGCAGTCAGATTCCACAATAGCATCGCGCCAACCATGGTTATCTAACAACAACATTTTAATTTAAAATTAATACTAAAAGATGTTATATAGAAAAGCTGAAGGTTCGATTTCCGCCAATAACATATTAATTTGGATTTAATACTAAAAAATATTATATACAAAGTTTTAATGTTCGAATTATTTCAATAACATATTAAAAATAATATTTATAATATCTTATATATACTACATTATAATTAAATAAAAAAATGGACGGGTTATATAAGTAGGTTGGGTAGTGTTTGGATAGAGTCGGGCCGAGGGTTTTAAGGATAGATGAGAATTGAGAAATTAGCAAAGAGCGTAAAAAAGGAAAGAGAAAAATGAGAAATGAGGTTAGTACAATACTAACAGACAGACACAGGTAGTTTAGACTTAAAACCCTACTCTGTTCCCCTGCTCTTTAAACCCCTCCCTCCCTCCCTCCCTTGTTTAGTTGCTCACTCTTTCTTATCCCTCTGTCTCCTCTTTGTTTCTTAATTCTTAATTGAGATCATATTTAACAACCTAGATGCCTCCCAAGAAGAAGAAGAATGACGAAAATCAACACAACAACAACAACAATTCCTACACAATCCTGCAAAATGAATTGCACTCTCCTGATTACATTTTCAGCAAGATTTTTCGAAAAGACGGCCCTCCGCTTGGTGACCGTTTCGATTCTCTTCCCCAAATTCCCTTTTCTTCACGCTCAGGTTTTTATTCATTCCCTTTCAATTCTTTATGTATGTTTATGATTATTGGGAATGTTTAGTTCAAAAATTACAACGATTTGGTTTTAGCACTGTATGTTCATATTTCATTTTGTTCTAGTTGGACTACCGCCCTGTTCTGGAACGGCACGATTATACATATATATGAATTGGACTTGACAAATAATTATTATCGCCCTTTTCAGTGTAACATATATAGGGAGAAAACCCGAGATTTTGTTACAGATTCTATTTTTTTTCCTACTTATTTCTACCAAGTGATCATATTTTAACATTTCAGTTGTCATTATATAATTTTCAAAATCAGTATATGGATCATAAATTGAATATTTAACAAGATATTTGTAGAATTTCTAAATCTTTTAACTGAGATTCTAAAACATATTCATAAATGTTTTAGAAGACAATCCGAACAAGAGTAAAATGCGGTTAAGCGTCCTTTCGGTGAAAGTTCATGCTTGCATGAAATAAGTATTTTCAAGTGGTTATCATTGGATCTTCATTTGTCTTATTATTTAAATGTTGTGTAAATATTACACATTCTGTACTTGTTCTTGTTCCCAATTAACTACATTGGACTGTAGGCTACTTCGCTGTGGTCTGTGTACTAAACTTATAACCAGGGATGACAGGATATTTGGTTAAGGGATTCTAGGGGATCGGGACAAATCCAAGCCACAGATCTACTTTTGTAGTTTGTGGACTGGAAGAATCTCTTGGTCGATGTTTTGCTTCATTGTTGTAGTTAAATATATTAATGTACTCTTTATTAGTTTCTCTTTTCTGTGTGTATGATTGTATTCATATCTATCTATCTATCTATATATGTATCCTAAAGTTAACTATTCTCTTTTCTTCTAGCAAAAGCAAATTCTAAAAAGCGACATCAGGCTTGCCAAAAAAACCAGAAACCACTCAAAAGAAGGAAGGTAGACAACTTATTTTCGTATCAATTTCCTTTTATATAGTGTCACTGATATTTGGGCAAATTTACCCCAACTCTTCCAAAAGAGATACCGCTTCAACAAATTATTTATTTGAAGGTTTATGAGGCTACCGCATTGGACAATCAAATCTGTGTTCGGAATAGTACACCACCGAAGAAACATGGTAAAGGAAAAGGTTTAATGACAGTGATACAAGAATCAAATGTTAATGCCATTTATTCTATATCAAGCAAAAAAAAGAAAACGAAAAGAGAGCAGACAAAGATAAAGGGAAGCATATCTAAGACTATACCTTACCATCAGTTGTGTAATCAACACGGCACCTCAGTGCAGAAACATGGAAAGGGTAAAGGTCTGATGGCGGTTTTACAGTTGACTAATTATGCTGCCAGAAATTTTCCTATGAGTGTTGATTTTTCCAACGGAGCTACCTCTCCGAAGCCATTACCTGAACCAAAGAAACAGCCTGTTAAAGGTAAAAAGAAAAGAATGCAGAGGAAACCTGTAATGGTAAGTCCTGTAGTCTGAACCTTTTTTTAGGTTTTCAGAGCTTATTGCTTGCTCTTTAATCAGTTATGCTAGGTGTAGTCCATTGATAAAGTTACTTGAAGGTTTCTGTTATATAGGTCTAAGTTCGTTGTCAAAAAGTAGTTTTTCTGTATGCAGCAAAACTTGAAAAAACCACAGGACAAGAAGAAGCCTCTTTTAAGAAGAAAGGTAGCACTTCCTTTACCTGTTGATACTTTTTTTGTGGATCTAAACTAAATTGGTGATTGCCTGTTTTGAATTTAGCCGGAGAGTCAAAAACCAGGTATACTGAAGCAGCGAAGGAAAGAGAAATGTGAACTTGTTATTAAAGGGGAAAGATGTCGAGAACACCAAAATTGCTTTTCTACGCTACTGGATGACGAGGAACTGGAGCTAAGAGAATTGCAAGCAGGACTAAATCCACCGACATGCTCTGCTCATTTTGCTAGCAATCCAGTGCATGGTTGTTCATTTTGCAAAGGTTAGCTTAAAACAACTTAAAACAACATCTACACTGGTTTGTTTCTACTTTCATATGTTGATAATATAGGGTTAAAACCCCTATTGTACAAGATTAAATTCTGTTGCAACTCACTTGTGAAGGAAAATATTTATCGTTATCATTAAAACATTGGTTCAACTTTGGGTTTCCATCAGATTTGCTGGCCAAGTTTCCTCCAAATTCTGTTGTCATGAGGCAACCCTTGTACATGCAACCTTGGGATTCTTCGCCAGAGCTTGTCAAGAAACTATTTAAGGTATACATAGAAAATTCTCTTTGTTCCTACTTTTGTTGAGAAAAGTATTTTTTTTGTACTTTTGATTTCAGGGAATAAAATAATTATAGAGTTCTTGTATTTCGCTTTAAAGGAATTATAGATATAAATCCACAATGTCAAATGCTGATTTTTATTATACCGTCTCTCAAATTTGTCTTTTTTTGGAATTGTAAACAGTATTTATCTTTTTTTCTTTTCTGGAATCATCTCTTCTTTTTTTTTTTTTTTTTGGTGAGGTTTCCAGAATCATCTTTGACCGAGTACATATGTTGTAGTTTGCATGTGTTTTTGTAGTTGATGTAGTTGTATTTCTGGCTGATATTTGTTTATGAAGTTCTACACTCCATTCTTCCCGATGAAGATTTTATCTCATGTCCAAGAATTTAATATCGGATATATGGACATAAGTATAGAATATATTCTTGGACCAGCTGCCACAAAATATGCCTTATTTACTTTAAAATTAGCAATAATGGATCTCTAGTTTGGACCCCATATATTATTGTTGTGAATGTGATGGTAAGGAGTTTAATATGATGAGTATTTTCCGTTTGTTGTTTGTTGAAGGCATTTCGTATAACACCCAAAAGCAAGGTGTCACAGAGGAACTGGACGAAGTTTGTATGCCACCATATGTGACAGTTAAAGTGATTTAGGAGTGAGTCGAGTGACATATATTAGCTAACTAGTTCTAAGTCAGTAATTTTTGAAGAGGAGTAGTCAACGCTATTTCCTGAATTGTTGGGAAATGGATACATGAAGTTATGTATTGAGGGTGAGAGATTGGCTTGTATTTGAAATAAAGTTTTCTTATTTGACAAGGAGACCTTAATTTGAGAGATTTGTAAAACCAAATTATTCTGTGTTGTTTATTCTCGTTTCTTTTTTCGCATATAGTGTTCTGCAGTAAGATTTAGTTCATGATATAATATCTTCCAGTTGAGTGGTAGCGTTTTGTTTATTTTGTAGTATGTTTTGATATTGTTTTAATAGCATGATTAGTTTTCTTCTATTTTTATTAGAAAGAATAGTGTGACTATGATATATCATGAGTCGCAAATGCTTGGTATTGATATTACTTTCAACATGGTACTGCAACTATATGTCTATTTATAGTCTCTGTTTTTCATCCTATACTTCCCCACAATTGTCTTTGTTTTTAAATTATTCTTTGCTTTTCATGTAAGTATATAACAAATCAAAAGATTCTGAACTAAGCATAGGTTAAGAAAGTGAAATGCCAATGAAATAAACTAGTTAAAGTGCCTACAGTTCAGATTTTAGAGAAAAGTTTAATGTAAGATTCAGCACAATAATTGTTAATAAATAATGACAAATTAGCTGATCAATTGGATTTCCGAAGTAGTGTAGTTCCAGTGACCTATATACTAATTTATAAAGAAAGATAGAAACATGAAATCAAGATATTAGATTGAAAAATTGCACATAATTAGGCACAAATACATTCAGAAGAGGTAGAGCTTGAAGGATTGGTTATTTCCTAGGACTTCAGGATCACAAGTCCAGGTCTACGACGCTCCTAAGAAATTTTTTTGGTGCAGTCAAGTTCATTGACAGTTTTGAGCCTCTCAGGTCTCCCCATGGCAACATTTATGACGACCCGACTATCAACTAATCTGTTTCTTATCTTTTGACATGCCGGACCAAATGAACCATGATCTCTGGTCAGTATTCCTTGATCAATGAAATTCAGACCAAATCGTGAAAATAAAAAACATTAAAAATGGAAAAACTAGTCAAACAGGCCACCTTTGAGTATTGAACCTTTCCGAAACTAGCTAAACAGGCCAACTTAAATTTTATTGAACCTCTGAGAGATCCAAACTTATTTCCATGTACTAAACCGTTCAGTAGCACTTATATTGACCAGGTCGTAAATTTTAATCGACCTAGGATACTACGTTACCGGCATGTCGCTATTCTTCATACAGGTGAGCTAATATTTGTTTCAGATATCTGCTCCCAGGACAGGATATCTTTGTAGTCCCTCTTTGTTCTTACTCTCAGCTGTTGCTTGTATGCTTTTCAATAATTTATTTTCACAAAGTTCTTATAGTTGTATAATATATAAACATTTGACTATTATAGTGGGTGAATAAATTGAACAAGATAAGTCGATTTTTAGTAAAGTATTTACCTAAAAAAATGTTTAAATCTATACTTTCGCAAGTTTTATCTGCAATAAAATCATTACATCAACTCTGTATGGAGTATAAAGTTCTTTTGACATGATGAAGATTCTTATGTATTTGTTATAAGATGATCTTAGTATATATCTATATATTTTATCTTTTGATTGTTGAACAATTTTTCTGGCCAGGTTTTCCATTTCCTTTGTACTTATGCTGCAAGAATTCATATGCATTCTTTCACCTTTGATGAGTTTGCTCATGCATTTCATGACAAAGTAAGTTCTTTGTCCTGAAGTGAAGTATCTTTTTATAATCAGTATTCTTTTGAACTTGAATAATTTGAAAGTTCCCGTTCCTATTACTCATTCGGAAAAAGATTTTTTTCAGTTTGTTAGTTGCCTAATATTTTGTTTATGACTTATAGGATTCTCTGTTACTTGGGAGAACAAACATGACTCTTCTTAGAGTTCTTCTATCTGATGTTGAAATGGAGTTGAGTAATAGATTTATTCCTCATGTTATAAAGAACTCCAAGTTTCTTAGGTTACTCCATTGGGTAAGTGCAGTTATGAATAATTTACTTGTTATAAATGTTTAATAATGTGATCTGCTATTTTACTTTTCTCCGATAGTTTTTTGTCAGTTAGTTTTTGGTATTAAACATCAAATTCTCGTGATATGCCTCGAAAGCTTCTTCATATCTTGGCCATTATAAGTAGCATTCTGTGCTTTTGTTTTAGGGAATTCTTATTTCCCTACGCTCATGCTGACCTTCCTGCTATTATCCTGAATATTGAATATTATTGTGAATTCCATTAGAGGCAATTGATTTTTTGTTGACAGTGTGCTACTGCATCTCTTGATACATAATTAAGAATGATTATCAATATGTTTTAATTTAATCTTTAGTCAAACGAAATGGCTGCGTTGCTAGAAATTAGAAGTCCTTGAGTTTATTTTTGTAACTTGTCTTCCCATATTTTGACAAAAAAATTAATAATAATAATAATAATAATAATAATAATAATAATAATAATAATAATAATAATAATAATAATAATAATAATACCTTTTTTGAAATATAACCAACCATTATAGCCAATCCCCATTGGAGCAAAAAACCCTACATGTTCAGTAAATTTTAGCCAACTATTATTTTTTTAAAATTTAGCCAATCAACTTAGCCAATACCATTGGAGATGCTCTTGTTATTTCTAGCTTATCTGGAGGGAGAGGAAATATAGGTATTTGTAGGAGCAGGAGCAATCTGTTTTTGTCGTGACTTATATTTTTAATAATTTCTAAGCAATTTGTGTCGGCTTTAAATTTGATTTAGCCAAAAAGAAATGCTAACGTAGGGAATGCACTGCTTTGACGTGCATTAAAGTAAAACCAGCTTAGCTGGGTATTGACTTATCTTCACCTTTTTTAAACAGAGCCACTCGAACAGCCATTTGGGCTTTAATATAACTCAAATAATCTGTAAATTATGTGTCGTGCTTTCTATAATGAGATGTCGAAAAGTTGTTGGTTTTGAATCAAAATAAGTTAAATTGACATTCAAAAGGCTATAAGTTAAATAAGAAAAAAATTGTTCATGTAAAAATATTACACCTGAGAGTTGACTGTGTGCACCCTTGGTGTTTATGGTAAATTAGTAGTGTGCATGTAATTTATCTGTCCGAGTTTAAAATTCTGCTCGACCACTTACTGGATGGTGTGCTTTCTATGTAGCAGGGATTCTTCATCTAGGTGAAAAACCGTGTATGGGATATGCGCGCAGTGCGGGGGTGCGTACGGAGTGCGCCGCCATCAAATCTACCCGTTTCAGCACGGGGTTCGGGAGGGGTAGAAAACTTAACTTTTAGTCCAATTAAAACACCCAAAAAGAGAATGGGACTTTAGTAGTTACCAATTAAAAGACTTCTCCCAATCAAAGTTGCCCTAAATGTAGAAAAGGACGCAACTTCTGCAACATCCAGAGTCACAAACTTTTGAGATTTATATCTATAGGGTTAATGAGTTGATGTATGTATATACACGTATGTATACATGGTATATGAAAGGAATATATATGTGGTTGTTTGGTACGTCACCGAGTCACCGACTATAAAAAAATAATATTCATATATATATATATATATATATATATATATACATATACATATACATATATATATATACATATGCATATATATATATATATATATATACACACACATATACATATATATATATATATATATATGTTAGTTTTTTTTTGAAACCAAGAAAGCTTATATTAATCAAGATCTTGAAGAATTACATTGGAAAGAAAGGATGGAACTGAGTTCCATTCCCTACGTTCAGACATAGAAATAGCCTCTCTAGCAATCTATATGTTAGTTGTTAACTGTTAAGTGATGTACAGTATACCCTGCTACCGCTGCTTGACATAGCGAGTCTTTTTCTTGATTAGCCGGGGATGGAAGTCATGATTTATGAAGTTGATTGATGTGTCTTTTATGTCTATTATTTATTAGGGATGATGAACTTATTTATTGTTATCTTTTTTTTTTATTAAGGATGATGAACTTTTGTATTTGAATGTTTGGTTTAATTTGGACACGACTCTTGGTTTTTGTGATTAGTTACATATATAATATATGTTATATGTATAATATATATTTATGATTTTATTTAATTGATCCTGCACCGAGCACCTCGTCACCCGCACTGATACTTCATTGTGTGCTCTGCTTTGCAAGTGTGGTGGTACTCTTTTGGATATTTAATTAGTGTGGCTTGTACATGTTCAGGTTGAAGGTAAGAAATTTGTTCTACATTTCTGGAAGAGATCCTTGAGCCCCATGACATGGACGGAGATATTGCGCCAAGTGCTGATTGCAGCTGGATTTTGTCTAAGCCATGGTTCATCACTTAATGGAGCTCTCAGCAAGGTATATATGACAGAAAATAGAATTTATTTGAATATAATAGTTCTTTTTTGCCATCCTGCTGGACTGAAGTTGGGACATCTATTCATCACCAAATAACTGTTTTTAATTGGGAACATTTCTACGTGATTGGTTTGTATGATCTAATCAATATTATTTTTGATCTGTAGGAAGTCAATCTCATGTCGAAGTATGGATTAAAACCAGGTACACTGAAAGGAGAATTATTTAATGATTTGTTATTGCAAGGAAATAACGGGTCCAAAGTATCTGAATTGGCAAAGTCAATGTCGGTAAGTTAAGAAAGTATGCTTTTTTATCAGATTTTTCCTATTGCGCCATCTTCATTTTCCTAATATGGGTAGAGTACCGACCCATGGTATGCTTTAGTGACACTGTTTCCTTTTGTATTAAGATTGTCAAATTGAATCTCGCTGCAACAACTGATGAGCTAGAGCAATTGATAAGCTCAGTGCTGTCAAGTGACATTACTTTATTTGAAAAGATAGCAGCTTTCGCTTATCGTGTACGCATCAATTCAGTATTGCATGAAAGTGAATCTGACCAATCAGATGTAGATGACTTCGGTAGCATTGATGATAATTCCGAGGATGATCGCAGATACAGCAGTTCCGATGATTCAGAGTTTGATTCAATAATATCAAGTCCAAGTAACCTGAAGCCAAGGAACAGCCAAAACAGTTCAAGTGACATTATAGCGATAGACACTGAAATTGATGAGAGCTATCCAGGAGAAGTATGGTTGTTAGGGCTAACAGAAGGCGAATATTCTGAATTAAGCATTGATGAGAAGCTGAATGCATTAGTGGCTCTGATTGATCTTCTCAGTGGTGGATCCACTATAAGGATGGAGGTAAGAAATTTAATTTTTCTGTGGTAAGTCATATCCGGCATTTACTGTGTTATTCATACAAAAGGGCTCTATTTGTTTTGGAGAATTATAATCCATAGATTATTGTCCTGTCACTGATAATTCTCTGATTGTTAAATCCCTTGTTTGTTTTGGTTAAAACAACTTGTTAGTTTTCATGCGAAGCACGGTTATAATGGAGGAGATCTCTTAAAAACAAAATAATAGGGATAACTATATCGGCATAAGAGATAAATTAATTTATCATTAATAGATTGAGGATCAGTATTGTTCTTCTGCTTTCTACGTTAGAAAGACACTTGGAAGAGAAATACTCGGTGTAAGGAGCATCTGTGAGGATTATGTTTCAGAAAACTATATTTTACTTTCTTCTATTGGTTGAGAGGTTGTCATTGGATGCAGGATGCTATATCTTCGGTTGCAGAATGTGCAACTGATCTCAATCGAATAAGTTGCGGTGGGAAAATTAAAAGATCAACAAGGCAGCACAACTTTCCTGCGACAGTTGGTGGTTATGTTGAACAAGCTCTGTGTATTAGCCAATCAAATAAAGGATCATCCGCTGAACCTGTTGATTCTTTAGCAATTAATGTTAAAGAGAAGTCCTTTCTTAAAAATAAGGATCCAAGTGATGTAGAGTTTGAGGAAGATGTACATCCTATGCAGTCTATATGTTTAGGTTCTGATCGTCGCTATAACCGATATTGGCTATTTATGGGCCCCTGTAATGATCATGATCCGGGTCATAGGAGAATATATTTTGAATCTTCTGAAGATGGTCGGTGGGAGGTTATTGATACTGCAGAGGTATTTTGCTTTTACTTATACTTTTGTTTTCTCAATATATATATATATATATATATATATATATATATATATATATATATATATATATATATATATATATAATGCTATATATATATATATATATATATTTAATGCTGTAAGTTCAACTGACAAGCTTTGTGGTTGCAGTCTCTGTGCACTTTATTGTTGGCTTTGGACTCTAGGGGTTCGAGAGAGGCTTGCCTTCTATCTTCACTGGAGAAATTACAAGCACCTCTTCTTCAAGCAATGTCCAGTATTCCAGATAATTTTGGGAGCAGGCAGCCGACACAATCTGATTGTTCTGACTTCAGTACACCGAGAGGAGAGAGCTCATCAGCATTGTCTGATGTAGACAATAATTTGTGGCTGTCTGAGATTGGAAACGGTCATCCAGTTTCTACCGCTGCAAATGTCCTTGAAATTGAAAAGAAAAGAGAGCAGCAAAAGCATAAATGGTCTCGGCTCCAAGCATTTGATCTATGGGTTTGGAACTCATTCTATATGTGTCTTAATGCTGTTAAACATGGTAAAAAGTCATTCCTTAATTCACTAGCTAGGTGCGAACATTGTCATGATCTGTACTGGAGAGATGAGAAGCACTGTAAGATATGTCACTCTACATTTGAGCTTGATTTTGATATAGAAGAAAGATATGCAATTCACACTGCCACATGTAGAAATAATAGAGACGACAATGTGTTTCCGAAGCATAAAGTCCTTCCCTCGCAGTTGCAATCGCTCAAAGCTGCAATTTATGCAATTGAGGTGAGCTATCTTTTGGTTATTGATTTTAAGTGTAATTATAATATTTGAACTCAAACAGTGTCTCATGGAGTCGGTCAACATCACAATGCATGAGGCTCTGGGCTGGCTGTTATCTCTTAAAAACATTTAATTAAAAAATTATATCTGTCTTGGACAAGCATTCAGGCTAACAATATTCTTTGAAAGTTAACTTATTTACAATTCTCATACTGTAGTTGTATTGAAAATTGCCACATTGGCAAATACCATACATGTATATGGTGGGCTTAATTGAATTTAATGTCAAATTTAACACTACCCCTCCTTCAGAAGCCCCTTTTTAGGTTGAAGAATATATTACTACGAGCCCCATATTTGGGACAATAATTAGCCTTGTCCAAATTAAATATATGAGAATACTAGGGTAGGAGGCTTCAAGCTCCAGACCTTTCCTAATATGGTTGCTGATATTATGCCAGCTCGAGACCTTTTCTAAGATGAGTTCTTGATTTGATTACATCATACTCAACACAGACCATTTAGAGTGGAGAGTTATAGAGTATCATTTACCCTTAACAGAGAGTTGTTTTGTGCAGTCCAATCCAAAACCCCTCACTTGACTGCACCACCAATTTATGACCTCAGCATCCATCTTCAACGCCTGCTAGAAAAAGAAACTACAGGTTTCAATCATCTGATCATATGAGGGTTCAATCTATTTCCAATTTCCTTTTGCTGCAGTAAGTGAATCTGAACACTAGTATCCCCTTCTTAAAGAAACCTTGTTTATTCCTTAAAGAAAAAACATTAGTGGATTTTTATTAAGACAGACTTTTTGTATATATGAAAAGAGAGGCTGAAAGCATATTTATGTCTGCATGCACTAATCAATGCATTTGTAGGCTGCATCAGCTGACTGGTTATCTAGGGCTTGAAAGCGTAGCTTGTCTCACAGTGTCTATGGACAGATTTGTGAGATTTCAAAGATTTCACTGTGGAGAAGTGTGCAATTACTTATAGAAACCTTTCCAGTTTTTTCTTGGATTGTTGGATGCATATACTTTTAAGAAGATGAACCCACTTGTATATGTTTATAGGCTGAATAATAGTAATGGTAGAACTTTGATAATTGCAATGCAGATGTTCGAGTAAAAAGGGCATGAAATAGTAAAGGTAAAGATACATTGGTCATTGGTATACTTGATCTACTGATAAATGGTGAAGATACATTGGTCATTGGTATACTTGATCAACTGATAAATGGGTTTTGTCCCTTGAAGTGTAATGCACTAATGGTACATCTATAAGCTGAGTGCTGGACTGATATTTGGCCTTTTGCGTTGTACAGTCTGTTATGCCTGAGGATGCATTGGTGGGTACTTGGGCTAAATCTGCTCATAATTTATGGATTAAAAGGTTAAGACGGACCTCGACTTTACCAGAGTTTCTACAGGTAATAGTACTGGATGCATATTTTCTAGTTCCCATTTCTTTTATGAAATATAATATATGAATTTGTTCATGCAGACAACCTTTTATTGAGTTTTCTGCTGCTTGAACTGAGTTGTACCTGGTATCCTTGTTTTGTAGGTTCTTTCTGATTTTGTAACTTCCATCAATGAGGATTGGTTGCATCGATGCAGCTCTGCGTATGGATCTGATTCTCTAATAGATGAAATCATAGCATGCTTTTCAAATATGCCCCAAACATCGTCCGCTGTGGCACTATGGGTGGTCAAGTTGGATGATTTGATTGGACTTCAATTACAATGTATTTACACTGAGAAGGATAAGCAACTCTGTACCAGCTCTGAAGGTACACACATTTATATTATCCACTTTGACTTTGTGCACACCTAGGAAGTATTCGTTTCGGTTTTTTCATCAGTCTACTTGGGGTTACACTTTTGATTATTTACATGTCTTCGATTTAGTCATTGAATAATCTAGTATCTTTGTAAATGGTCCTAATCGTTGCTGCATGTCTTTGGCATTAATGTCAGGTAACTATGCTCTTGTTCGGTAGAACAATTCATTTAATTGTTGGGAAGATGTACAGGCTTTGGCAGCTAAAATTGGTAAAGACGTTTTGACTTTTTTCATAAATAGCTTATGCCCATTGGCGTGTCAGCATCTTACTTTAGAAGAAAGAGTTGCAAGATAAATTAGGTTAGAAGACATCAGCATCGCGTGCGGCATATCCCATTTTTGATCAACTTTGGAGTATATTTAAGTTTCTGTTTTTTAAGCTTCTTGCTGGTGTGTTGCTACTGCTTCACATAAAACTTGATGTGATTGCATAGCAATTGTACAAAGAATGCCTTTTATGTTTTGAGGAATAAAGTACTTTGTACAGATATAAAATAGCCAAACCAGAAAGTAGTATACCAACATGTCATTTAAGAGCATCTCCTATGATGTAAAATATTGATTCTTGGAACATCTCCAAGAGTTAAGAGCCATGTAGAGGCTCTTAAAAATAGAGACGAGAGAAAGTTCTTGAGTTTATAAAGAGTTACGAGTCTCTTGGCACTCTATGTTAAGCATGTCTTTTTATTTTTCTATTTAAGGGGGTGGTATTGTATTAGGATTTTTAATGACAATTCTTTGGAGAATGATTTTAATGGATTTTATAGACTTTTAATGATTTTTAATGACTTGTTGAATCACCAAGATTTCCAAATACTTTTGATGACTTCTAACAAAATGACTTTTAATGATTTTTAAAAACTTTCATAGACTTTTAAATATATAGCGTATATTTAAATAAATAGATTTTATGGTGTAGTAATATCATATTTGCCTATATTGTGAAACCCTTTAACCTTTCTCCAGTACAACCCAATTTTGAATAGTTAGTGTATCTAGTTTTAAACCATTTCAAACGACTGAGATACTGGGAATGAGTTTTTGACATCCAAGCTTTGCATTCAAAGCTGGAAGAATCTTGTTCTCCACGGTAACTTTATTGAATGAACCATTATTATCTCGCCAACCACGTTGTGCAGCATCAACCATGAGTTTCAATAACTCATTACTTTCGTCAATTGTCCAAGGTTTATATTGACCTCCTTTTCCTTTTGAATTGTCATTATCTTGACACGCATCTCCCATTTTTCTGTTTTATTAATACATATATACAATTACCCAAAAAAGGACAATAAAACCAGGTTAAAACATAATACATACATGTATGCAGGTTTGGACTTTACATGCTTATATGCATCTATAAAGCTTTGTCATGTATCATATCAATTTCAAAAAAAAAAAACATCCAACCATTCATAATTGATAAATTAACCACACAATAAACAAACACACACACACACACACACACACACACACACACACATATATATATATATATATATATATATATATATATATATGATACAACTACAAACACATGGAGAGAGAAGCAAAAGAAAGAAAAAACAGTAATAGAGGGAAAGAAAAAGAAACAAGAAAAAAAAGAACCTCTTTTGGCAGGGATGAAACCCTAGGGGTGAGAGCTATCGTTGAGGAAGACAATGTCTTGTCAAATCTTCTCAAAAAGGACGTGACAATTTTTGGAGAAAATATACACACTTTTTCATAAAAAGTCATGAAAAGTCTCTCACTTTTATTTTTCCACCAAAATCATTGACTTTTTGAATAACAAGTGACTTTTAACAACTCTTTAAAAGTTGTAATTGAATACCTTAAACTTTTAAAGACTTTTTTAAAATCCTGATACAATACCTCCTTACTTTTAAAGAGTATTTAAAAGTATTAATTGAATACCCCTAAACTTCTAAAGTCTTTAAAAGTATTTAAAAGTCATGATACAATACCACCCCTAAGAGTACATATAAAAAGTCTCTTTGAAGATGCTTCTAGTGATTTTATGTGGGTTTATCTCCCTCCAATAATACTTTTTATATTCATTCTTTATTAACTTTTATTATTAGGATTCATATGAGATAAAAGATAGTGAACAGAAAAAAAGATTTTTTTGATGAATATATCATATAATACTAGCTTATAACCCGTATGATGCACGAATTTATTTGTTATGAATTTTAATTTTATGTTACAATTCTGTTTTTATATAATTATAATTTTCAAATTTAACTAATTACTTGCATGTTTTAAAACTTATGTTTTAAAATAATAAATTAAGCTAGCATAATAACATGTGCAAGATACGCGCCATTTTCAAGAATTATTTTTGTACAACATGTAAATATACCGTGAGTGGGAGAATGTTATTAAATACATTTCTGATTCTTCGAATCGGACTCCACACTACCTTGCCACTGTGGATCTGAACCATTCGGTCGCCTCCAAGAGAAGCTGGATCTTGACATGGGCTTTGGGCCACCAATCCCACAACTTCAGGTGTCTCCAGCCCTGGTTGATGATCAGGGAAGGGTGATCGGCTTTGCTCCAGTTGATACAGCTGCTGTGGGTGCTCTGCAGGACCAAGTCTCCATCAATGGAGGAGAAGACGTCTAGGAGATTCTATAATCTCTTCTTTTGCTGCTACAACCCCTGTTTCTCTTGTCGTTTCCTACTTTTGTTTTCAGTCCTCTTCTGCAGGCCCTAGGGTTTCGTTTCTAGGTTATCCTTCAGGATACTAGCTTCCTGTTTTTCTGTACTATTTTGGCCCATTTTTATGGGGTTTTGTGGGTAGGTTGGGCTTCGTGGCTTTAGCCCCGAAGTGTTACCAACCTTTTTCAATGAAAATCTTAATTATAAAAAAAAATATACTGTTATTAGTTTATTGAAATTTTGGTCAAAAAGACTATAAATATATGATTTAATTTATAAAATAAATCATACCATCTCAACTTTTTGGCATATGAGTGTAAAATTATATTTCATAAATTGTTTATTTTTCCAAAATATATATAATCATGATATATTTGTACGAATATATCATGTTGTGTGATTAATTAAAACTATATGTTCCATAAAATTCAAGTTAAACAGTGTGCTTATCAATACAATGAAAAACAATAAATGATACTAATAATATAATTACATTTGACATATTTTAATTTTTTTTATGTCACATCCATTAATAGCATGAATTAACGAAAACGATTAAATACTAAAAGACAAATAACATATGCTACATTTAATTAAGTGTTGAATTTTTATTCACTTACATCTTGATTCTCTAATTTATCATAGTCTATGGATCTTTGCCTACATTAAATATATATCCAAAAAATGGTAGTTACTAATAATTATTAAGATAATAAAAAAAATGTAAATGACAAATATAAAATGTTATAATATTATAGAGGGACATTGAACAGTTTATAAAGTAATATTTAAAAAAAATATTATTCTTAGCATGTCTATACTATTAATACGATGAAAATTTAATATAATCAACCAATCAAAAATTTTTAAATTTATATTAACAGTATTTTGGATATATATATATATATATATATATATATATATATATATATATATATATATATATATATATATATATAATCAAATTTGGAGTATTTACAAATTTACAAATCAAAACATGATATTAATTTAGTAACAAATCTATACAAACATTAATTTAATCTACAAATTGATCAAATATTATATCTGAGACCATCTCCAACAATAACTTCATTTTAAAACAACTTTATCTTCAAATTTCACCTTTTTTTTACTTCATATTACTATTTCATCTCCAATCATTACTCTAAAACATACTTCAAATTCTACTTCAAACATAAATTTTTAAATAATTATGTACAACAGACTCAGCTACACATGCAAGTACAGTAGTAGGTACATTGTTAAACAATTGTTTTCCTTCCCTTCGAAATCAGCATATGCTTTAAATAATATTAACTTCATATGTGAAAACTTCTGAATCAAGCATTCTACAGATGAACAACAATGGAGAAATCTAAAGACAAGAAGAAGAAGATAAAACTGATATTTACATAATATTGCAGAGAGTTTGTTACAGAGGAAAAAATGAGAGAGGAATGTAAAAGTTACAAGTTGCTCTAACTAACTCCTAGCCTCTAGTATATATACATTCTAATGACAGCTCATACTTTCCTATCTTGACTTAGATACATTACTAATAATAGTATGTACAGAATGTAAGGCTGTGTTAGTTCCCGTATTGGTTGGTCTCAATGTGTCAGTCTCTATACCCCCCTCAAGTTAGGGATTGTTGAAAACATGCCTAACTTGGAAATCAATAGCTGAAATTGAGCAGAAGGAAGGATCTTAGTGAAAGCATCTGCCAACTGATTAGAAATAGGTAAATAAATAAGTTGAAGAAGTAAAATGACAATCAATGTCGATATGTTTGGTACGTTCGTGGAAGACAGGGTTCTTAGCAATGTGAAGAGCGGATTGATTGTCACAATGAAGTGTTACTGGCTTAAGTGAAGTAACACCAAGTTCCTCCAGGAGTCAAACTGTCCAATTAACTTCTGCAACAGCAGAAGCCATTGCCCTGTATTCGGATTCAGAAGAAGATCGTGAAACCGTAGGTTGTTTTTTAGACTTCCAGGCAACTGGAGATTTGCCAAATAAAAGTATATATCCTGTGACAGAACCACGCGAGGTTGGACAAGCAGCCCAATCGGAGTCAGAATAAGCTTGTAGTGTTAATGAATCAGATGCTTGAAGTAAAATGCCATCATTAGGAGAAGAAGCAATGTACTTTAAAGTATGCAGTAAGGCAGCAAGATGTGGAGTACGAGGAAGCTGCATAAACTGACTCAACACTTGAACAGTGTAGCTTAAGTCTGGTCTGGTATTTGTTAAATAATTAAGCTTACCAACCAAAGTACGATAGATTTCTGGATTGGATATTAAGGCACCTTCAGTGGTAGTCAACTTAGGATGTAATGGTAATGGTGTAGTTGCCTTAGAAGGAAGATCAAACGGACAAGCAGCAAGTAGGTCCTTGGTAAATTTAGTTTGACTAAGAGTAATACCATTAGAATAATAGCCAACTTCAATACCTAAGAAGTAATGAAGTAAACCCAAATCTTTTATCCCAAAAACAGTGTGACGATGCTGTTTAATAGAAAGAATAGAGTCTATATCATCACATGTAACAATTATGTCATCGACATAGACAACCATTATAGTGATTTTGGAAGTAGAATGTTTGATAAAAAGGCTGTAGTCGTTTTTAGATTGAACATATCCTTGAGAAATCAATTCCAGAACAAGTTTATCAAACCACTCACGTGAAGCTTGTTTAAGTCCGTAGATAGATTTGACTAACCTGCATACTATATTTGGACCAACAGAAAGGCCAGGTGGAGGTTTCATATAAACCTCTTGTTTAAGATCACCGTGAAGAAATGCATTATTCACGTCCAACTGAAATAATTTCGAACGTCGACTAGCAGCCAAAGCAACGAGACAACGAATTGTGTTCATTTTAATGACAGGAGAAAAAGTCTCCTCATAATCAATCCCTAGTGTTTGATTATAACCTTTCGCTACAAGACGAGCTTTGCAGCGTTCTAAAGATCCATCAGAGTGAAGTTTAACTTTAAAAACCCATCGACAACCAATCGTGTGTTTACCAGGTGGTAACGGAACAAGGTCCCAAGTGTGATTCAAAGCAAGGGCCTGAAGTTCTTTGTCCATGGCTTCTTTCCAGAGAGGATGAGCTGCCGCTTCTTTGTAAGAAGCAGGCTCAGTAAGAGTAGAAAGAGCCACAATGTGATTTTTGTGAATAGTGTTAAAATTGTCAGCAGAGACAAAATTACATTGATGTGTAGGTGTAGACAAAGTAGCAATGTTACAAATATAATCTGTAAGATAGGAAGGAACTTGACGAGATCGAGTTGAAACACGTGAAGGAATATTGTTTGGAATAGTGGTATTCGTACCAGTGTTGGTGGTGGATGAACTAGAACTAGTATCAGATTCAGTAGAAGTGTTAGAAGAAGATGATTCTGTAGAGGTGTTGGAAGATGATGATTCATTTATATGTAATTGTGTTTGTGATTATGGATGAATGTCTGAATAATCAGTAGGAAGAGAAGTAGTGCGAGGTAGAAATATGGAAAAAGAAGGTTCAGTAGAACTATGCTGAATAATATGGTATGGAAAATGAAGTTCATGAAAAACAACATCACGGGAAATAGACACCTGATGAGTTGCTAAATTTAGGATCTTGTAACCTTTTTGATGAGGTGGATAACCCAGAAAAACACCAGGTTCAGCACGAGGATGAAATTTTGAACGATTAACTGGCTGAGTAGAAATGTAGCAGAGGCATCCAAATGGTTTAATTAAATCAAGGTCAGGCATGGAATTCTATAAACGAAAGTATGGTGAAATATTACCAATACTAGACAAAGGCATTCGGTTAATAAGATATGTTACACAAAGAACACATTCCCCCCAATACGAATCTGGAATCTTGGATTGAAAAAATAGAGAACGAGCTGTTTCGAGTAGATGGCGATGTTTACGTTCAACAACACCGTTCTGTTGAGGAGTATGAACACAACTAGTTTGATTAATAATACCATGACGCAGATAAAAAGCTTTAAGAGCACCTTGAGTGAGTTCCAAAGCATTATCAGAACGAATACATAAAACTTTATGTGTAAATTGATTTTCAGCATACAAAACAAACTTCTCAAGTATTTCAGCAACCTCAGATTTCTGTCGAAGTAAATGAACCCAAGTGAAACGAGTATAATCGTCAACAATTGAAACGAAGTACAATTGGTATAAGTCTTTGTCCGATATGGACCCCAAATATCCACATGAAGCATTTCTAGAGGATTAGTAGTCTTGATAGAACTATGTGAAAATGATTGTCGACATTTTCTAGCAGCAGGACAAATTTGACAAATCGTAGAATCAATACAATCTGAAATATTAAGTTGTGGCTTAACAAGTTTCAACTGAGGAAAAGGTAAGTGACCAAAGCGTAGATGCCATAGTTGAACTTCTTTCTAAGACTGAGAAAATAATCCAACACTAGAAACAGTTGCAGAAGTAGGTGCTTTAAGAGGAATAGTAGGCTTAACAGAGTAGAGACCATCACTCATATTACCAAGAAGCATCAGCTGCTCTTTCTGAAAATGGTCTTGTAGAAAGCACTTGGAATCGGAGAAAATCAGATTACATTTAAGATCCTTGCAAAGCTTGGTGACAGAGATCAAATAGAATTGGAAGTCAGGTACATGTAAAACATTCCTATGAGTAATATGATCATTGAGTAGAACAGTCCCTTTATGTAAAACAGGAATTTTACTACCATCAGGAATGGTAATACAATTATCTGAATTAACAGGTTCGTATTCCACAAATTGGTCAAGGCTGGAACAAATGTGGTCTGTAGCACCACTATCCAATAACCATTTGGACTTGAAAGAACATAACAGACATATATTACCTTCCAGGAGGGCATGACTAGAAGATTCAGACTGTTGATTAGAAGAAACATGACTGTTGTTGAGAAGATTAACCAACTGAGCATATTGTTCCTCTGTAATGTTGTTAGAAGAACCAATAGTCATTTCTGAAGATGTATCATCTTTTGGCTGTGACTGTGTATGAGAATTGTCATCAAGATTCTGAGAAGTGACAGTTGCAGCTACTCTTTTGTCTTTAAAACCTTTAAAGCCAGGTGGAAAACCATTAAGTTGAAAACATCTGTCTACACTATGGCCCTGTACTTTACAATGTGTGCAAAAGTAGTTAGCACCAGGTTTAGATGGCCGTTTAGGTGCAGAAAACTGATTGTTCTGAGGCCGTGGACTATGCATTCCAGGAAATTGATTCATCTGAGCTCGAGGAACATTCATCCCACCAAATTTCTGAGAATTGTTGTAAAAATATGGTCTCTGATTCTGAGTAACATAAGCTCTTCTATCAGCTGCTACAAATGCCAAATTTTCAGTGTTTAACGAAATCTGAGAAATGTCCTTATGACTTTCTTCCTGTGTTACTAGCCTGTAGGCTTGAGAAATTGTAGGGAGAGGAACCATCAACATAATATGACCTCTAACAGCACTGAACTTGTCATTTAGTTTCAGCAAAAACTGTAACAAACGTTGCTCTTGCTGTTTCTGCAAGAATTTCTGTCCCAAATCACATGTGCAGGTAGTACATGTACAACTTGCCAAGGGATTAACATCATCAATACTGTCCCAAACTGTCTTAATTTTAGTATAAAACTCTGAAACTGACTGAGTACCCTGAGTAATTTCAATCAATTGTTGCTCCAAAGAATACAATTCAGTGATTGAAGAACAACCAAAACGCTCCTCTAGATCTTTCCAGATAGCTCTTGCAGTCTTTAGAAACAAAACACTTCGAGCAATAGTTTCATCAAGATTAAATAAAATCCAAGATATGACAAGAGAATTACATCGTTCCCAAGCACTATAATCAGGTGAAGTTGTTGCAGGCATAACTACAGTTCCATTTACAAGCCCTAGCTTGTTCTTTGCAGATAAAATCAACAACATCTATCTTTTCCAGTTATTATAGTTTGTTCCATTAAACTTTACAGAAACAAGCTGTGTAGTATTTGCATCGGAAGGATGAATATAATAGACACTCGAAGTATCGATAGTGTTCGGTTGAGTTGTCGCCATTAAAACACATAAATCACACAGAAATCTTACTTTTCACAATCAACGATTACGTATAAACGATAACGAACAGATTCAGCACCAAAAAACATAGATTAACAGGTAAAATTTACAGATCGTCAACGAAATGCACAGATCGAAGTAATTAACAGAACAAGAAGAACAATCTCGAAGAATCAAAACAGAAAAAACCTTATAAACGTTGAAATTCCGACTGAGAACGAAGAAATTCCGGTAAAAGCACAAAGAATCACGGCGAGATCGCAAGAACCTGCTCTGATACCATGAAAACTTCTGAATCAAGCATTCTACAGATGAACAACAATGGAGAAATCTAAAGACAAGAAGAAGAAGAAGAAGAAGATAAAACTGATATTTACATAATATTGCATAGAGTTTGTTACAGAGGGAAAAATGAGAGAGGAATGTAAAAGTTACAAGTTGCTCTAACTAACTCCTAGCCTCTAGTATATATACATTCTAATGACAGCTCATACTTTCCTATCTTGACTTAGATACATTACTAATAATAGTATGTACAGAATGTAAGGCTGTGTTAGTTGCTGTGTTAGTTCCCGTATTGGTTGGTCTCAATGTGTCAGTCTCAATAATATGTACCGTGCTTCTTCAAATTTGGAGCAGCACAGTATTTTGCTTTATATATAAGGATAAAGTAATGCACGATTGGAGGTGTATTACTTCATTTATAAAGTTAAAAATGAAGTAATATAAAGTTTGAAATTGTTGTTGGAGATGTCCTGAGCCCATATATTATTACAATGGAACTTACCTGAACTTGTATACATTGCTTTCGTTAACACAATCCCAATACCCGAAAATTTATCATTGAATATCCACGACACATTCGATGAAATTAACCGTTAATTTGCATAACCCCTAATATAATACTTTTTCTGAAACCATTTTTTATCGTTCGCATTTCGGTGCTGTTATACATACACACACAAAGATATATATATATATATATATATATATATATATATATATATATATATATTTATATATATATATATATATATATATATATATATATATATATGTTAGTGCGGACTAAAGAAACATAGAGATAGGATATGATTTTTGTTAAGTATGTTGTAAATGATGAATAAAAGAGAAGGGCGAGTGTGTAGTGGTAGTGTTGAGGCAGGGATCACTAGCGGTAATGAAATCCGTTATGTGACGATTATTGTATCATAAATATGTTAAGTGTGCGTTTGTTTGAACTGTGCTCCCGAGTTGAAATTGGGAGAGAAGAGAAGAGATTTGGGTGGAAAATTTTAAAATTTTCTTGTTAGGTCCAAATGTGTTGTAGAGGGGGGGGTGAATACAACTTTTCGAATATGAGAAGCAATAAATACGATGCAATAAATGAACACACAGATTCAAGGAATATATTTCTTATATATAACTTGAAATGGTTGCTACAACATTCATTACAAAGTATGACAGAAGTTCAGAGAGAAGTGAATGATACTAAGCTCTGTGAATGCACTCTCTCTCTTTTTCTTGTGTTTCTCTCAACTATTGCTCTACTTAAAACATTACACAAGTACTTCTATTTATACTACATGTAATCTATGTCCTGTAGTCTTCAAAGACTAAGATATACGTGGCTCAATGATGTCCACATAAATCTTGCCTTATCTTGAAAGCTTGGAAATCTGCCAATCAGAAGATGCCATGTGTCATGTTGAAGCTGCACTCTAAGTAGAACTTCTACTTGAGAATTTCTACTTAGCCATCTCAAATTTCTAAGTAGAACTTCTACTTAGAAACTTCTACTTGGTCATCTAGAATATTTAGTACTTAGAAAATATTCTGGTCTTCAACTTGAAACTTCAATGCACATCTTGAACTTGTGATATCTTCATGTCTTCTTTATTCTTCACCAAGCTCTTGAATATGGATCTTTATTACTGACATAAACTTGCTATCAATGTCCTGACACTTGATGCAACGGTCTGGTTCATAAGTGACTAGTCTTGATAGGGTTTTTGCTTCTTGAATAAGTTACCATATCCAAATAGAAATGTGGCTTTCCAATATTTGCTTTCCTTCTTGTTCACTTGAAATCAATTGGTCTTATTGATACTGATAGTTATGATCTTGACTCTTGGCTTTCCAAATCACTGAGGCATGAACAACTTTGACTTGAACTTCTCTCAATGATTTCTTCTTGGATTGATCATAGTTAACATGTTGAATTGTATCAATTACCTTGTCTTCATTTAGTGTTGATTTCTTGTGACTTCTTGTTCTTGATTGTCTTCTGGTTAAGTATCTTTTCCTTTAGTTTGAGTTACATTAGTTATAGTGTTACAAGTTTACACACTCTGCCTTTCAATCTCCCCCAATTTGATTGTCTAACAATGACATTCAAATTAATGAAGGATAACTCAACTAAACAATGAGACGAGAAAAGATAATTAACATTACAGTCTTGAATAATTTACAATTGAAATTTACATGAAAACAATACAAAGAACTTAAACTAGAAACAGAATTCGAACTTCGAATTAAAGATCATTTGAGTGATTCCTATCACCTGGATTATTTCATACCTTTTAGTCAAACTTGTATCACCTTATTGGATTCACTCTAAGGTGAATTTTCCTCAAGTGAGTTAAAGCAACCGAAAGACATGAAGTTTTTCCAACTTCAAGTTCACACCACTCTGACCTTTAACCCTAATTCCGTTTCCTCTTTCTAGCTTCAGCAGCTTGGTCTCTCTCTTCTTTCTGCCTTTTGCGCTTCTCCTTCTGCTGCTGTTCTTTCTTGTACACTGGATCTTTAAGCTGCTTCCACCTAGCATTCAACAGACTTACAGCTTCCATTTCTAGAGGGTTCTTGGGTTCTGGATAAGGATGTTTGAAAAGCCTTCTGAGTTTGTCCACCTCCTGAGTAGTTCTGATCTTTGGAATATCCTCAAAGTTCTTCATTATGAGCTGAGATTTCCAATGTGTTTTATCAGCTTTAAACTGACAATAGATCATCTTGGGGTAGCCCTTGACACGGTTAGTATTGTGGACACTAGCCGCATCTCGCTCCATTCGCTTCTTTTCCACTACTACTTCAGACAGGTAACTCATGAGTCTCCGCTTTTCTTCCACAAACTTATCTTCCACTTCGCCCCATTTGAATACATATAATAATTCTATTTCGGTTGAAGATTTTAAGGGAATTACTTGGAGGGCTCTTTCATTTTAGTGGCTACTATTTCGGAAGAATTAAATTTTTCAAGTTGCATTTTCTTCACTCTACACTCTTGTTATTATGATTCTACCCCTTAATATATGCTTATTTTATTTATCCAGCATGCGTAGCTAATTCTATAATCCGAGAATTAGGTAGTATTCATTGGTGATATAATTGTTTGATTGTGATGCTAATTCTCTACTTTTGCTAATCTATCATTGAGGGCTTAACCCAATTAAGGGAGTAGCTAACCTTTAATTGTATTCACAGGTATTACGACAAATTGGGAGAGGAGTCATAATTCTTGTTCATGATTTGATAGACATAGTTCAATTATTAAATCGGGAGATTAATAATAGAACTATGAAACTTATAATTCTTGGTTTTTAATAGTTTATAATTATATTTTAATTGATCATGGGAGTGACTTTTGAGGTATAATCGTAGGCATTATATTGTATCTTGGGAGAGAACATTATAAAGGTGAGAAGAATTGTTTTTAGCAAAATATGAAAAATATTTATATTGCATCACATCAACATTATTGAACCAATTGAAGAAACCTAGTTCTCGGGTTGTTTTTCCTCATCAGTAAATCTTAGTTTTAATTGCTTTACTCTAATTAATAACAAATCACACCACTTATTTCTCATACTTCTAGATTATAAGAAATTAAACTTAGACTTGTATTAAAATTCCTTCCCTGCGAACGAACTTATATTCACAAAAATACTGTCAACACCCCGCAAACACAAAGGTATTACTTCTCCTTTGGTACCCAAACAAGTTTGGGTCCATGTGGCTTAGCAACAGTCTTATCATAAACAGCATGCTTATCAATTTTCTTGATGTTAGTCTTCTTGTCACTGTTAGAAGTCTTAGAATTAGGGTTCTTAAACTTAGGTGACAGAGGCACCTTCCTAGCTTTAGGAGGACTTGAAGACTTTGTTCTTGTGTAGTGTGTGTGAACATTGTGACTGATGCAACCTTCCATGAATTGTCTTCTCAAATTAAAGCAATTAGTCATTACATTCATGTTACATGGCATACAATCAAATTTATCACAGAAAGGAGAGTCTCTATGTCTTAAAGGCACAAAGCAATCATAGAACGGTTTAACAACACTACCAGATGGTTTCTTACATGCATGAGTTAAATTATTAGTGCTAAAACAATTTTAACAAACTTTCCTAGGGGCATTTGGCACATAAGCATAGTTGTTGTCCTTGTTAATCCCTAATTTGCCATTCCTGTTTTGTTTCTTTTTAGCCACTTTCTTCTCAAACTCATTATTCCCAGCTGAAACAAACTTCACAAATTTCTCAAGTCTAGGTTTACCTCCTACTGACTCCTTGGCTTTGGTTTTGACATTCTCACTCTTAGAGGATGCTTGTTGTTCATTTGATTGTGTCTTATCTTCATCATCCAACATTTGCTTAATGAGTAAGGCATCCTCATCAATCTCAAGTGTTGGTGTTTTAAATATTAGGGTCTCAGCCTTTTTCAAAACCTGAGGCACTTCCTCTTGAACAACAATGTCATCTTCAATGACTGCATAGCTTTTCCTCTACTTGAGAGTGTCATAATCAAGTCCAATAGCAGCCTTAGGTCTAGCTAGATTTTTCTCATGGTAGGACTGCAATAGACTAGAGGAATTCTTGAATGTTTTCAATTTAAATTCATTTTCAGCTAGTTCATCCCTAAGAGCTTTCTCAACTTGACTAGCACATAGACCTTATTCTTTAGATATTCGATTTCTTGTTTAAGGTTTTCTATTTGCATAGCAGTTAGTTCTAGTTCCTCATTTCTTTTGTTTAACAGTTCATTCCTAGTAGACAGTTTAGAAATCTCTTCATTAGCAGCAGTCATACTAGTATGAATATTAAACATCTCAACAGATAGTTGTTCAACCATAGATTTGTATTCAGAAACAGACATGTCTATAGTAGTGAGGGATGGTACCTGAGAGTCTGATTCAGATGGTTCTTTCTTGGAGTTGGCCATCAAGGCATAGTTGCAGAATTCTTGTTCTTCTCCATCACTATCAGAATCATCCCAACACTTCCCTTCAGCTATGTAGGCCTTACCTGGTGCATGCTTCTTTAGCAGAGCCTCATACTTAGCTTCAAGCTCAAGAAACTCCTTATCCTTCTTCTTAGGCTTCTTGCATTCACTGGCAAAATGCCCTAGGTCATTGCATCTATAACATCTCATAGATGACCTATCCACATAGCTGGTTTTGAATTTGTTTTTGTTTGCTTTCACAGGTGCCTTGCTCTTGTTGAATGAATGATTTTGAGATCTAGACTTGAAGGGCTGATTCCTCTTAAATCTGATGTTTGGGAATTTTCTAGACATAAAAGCATATGAAGTGTTTTCCATGGCATCCAACTCTTCAAGAGTATAGAACTCATCTTCTTCCTTTTCATCAACAGGTTCAGTCACTTCTTATTCAGTCTCTTCATCATCTACTATCTCTTCTATTCTCAGTTGACTTGTAGATGCTTCCAGGTCTTGAACGGATTTGTTGACAATCAAGGCACAGGATGTGTTTATCATTCTGCCTTGGTTGGCTTGGATAGCCCTCTTCTGAAGCAACTCAAGCTCATGAGTTTTTAAAACCCCATAGAGCACATCATATGTGACTTTGTTCAAATCTATTTCTCTTAGAGATATGACCCTTTGCTCTAGATGGTTTGGTGCAGATAGTAGAAACTTCATGTTTAATTCCTTAGTGCTGTAAACCTTCCCATTCATTTGAAGCTCAGTCACCAGCTTGTGAAATCTCTCAAACATATCAGTAATACTTTCTTTGGACTGTGCCATGAAAGCTTCATACTGTGAGACCAGTATCTGTTTCCTATTTTCTCTTACCTCCTCTGTCCCTTCACATAACACCTCGATGTGGTTCCACATGTCCTTGGCTGATGTGCATGATGCTATATTAGCAAACATCGACATATCCATGGAGTCTATGATCAGCAACATGAGATGACTGTCTAGGGCAACCTTTTCCTTCTCTGAGTCCGTCCATTTGGATGGCTCTTTTGCAACATATGATCTAGGAATGACTATTATGCCCACTGTGAATTCAGCAATTTCTTGTTGTGGTACAAATGGACCATTCTTGAGGATGTCAGGGTTGAGAGGATTGGCAGCTTTGATGAACAGCAGCATTTTTATTTTCCAGAGGTTGTAATTCTCTTTGTCGAACTTAGGGACCTTCTCCGTACCTGTAGTCTTTGGTGTATTTGAACTCATGATCGTTTTATGTTTAGATTAAACAGCCTGCTCTGATACCACTTGTTGAGTATTGAATACAGTAAAAGAATACAGAGGGGGGGTGAATGGATTCTTGAACTTTTCTTGTTTTTGAATCTTTGCAACAAGATATGTGTTGAGTGTGTGAGATATGTAAGTGCAGATAACAAACACAACACAATATCACTTTAATCTAATATTTTATTAGATAAAGATTTTGCTACAATCTGTGAATACAAATGGTAGTATTCTCAGCTTCGTTTTTCTTAGAGAGATATTTCTTGTGATGTATCTTGAAAAACTTATCTGCTAAGGAAGTGAGGCTGTATCCTTATAGACATGGATACACCTACTTACTACAAATAAGGTAGGTAAAACAAACTACTTTCCAGTATGTCTATCTTATTTGAGTAAGAGTCCAAACGGCTACAGATATGACTTTGCAAAGCCTGTTCAGATCCACTTCTTTAGCTCCTTGTCCCTTTGTCTTATCTCTCCAAGCTTCTTTGTAGGCTTTCCAATCTGCTTTATAGTACATAGTCAAATAAAGCGTCTTGGCTTGTTGCAGGTTTCTGACTTGTACAATTCTTCAGTATTTTGTCTCCAAGAATGTATTCGAGAAGTGGCTAAGTGATTGATTCGAGAACTCGAATTGACTTAATCGATAACTCTGAGTTCTCGAATAGTGTTATATTGACATATCGAATCACTTCTCGAATAGCTCTTTTCTCTGGGATTCCTTGAGATATCGAATAGAGCATTTTGACATATCGAATCCTTGAGATGTCGAATAGCTTCTTTAGTCCTTGAGATATCGAATAGATCATTGACTTGTTGACTCTTAGAGAACTCGAATGATGCTTTGACTTGTTGACTCCATGAGTTCTCGAATAGAGTAATAGACATATCGAATCTCTGAGATATCGAATGAGATATCGAACAACGTATTCAGAGATATCGAATAGTGTCTTCTGAGATATCGAATCTCTGACTTCTCGAATGCTAGACTTCTCGAATAGACAAATGTACTTCTCGAATTGGTACTTAGGCAAATTCTTCATTTCTTCAAATCCCAACTGTGATTATTTGGCAGTCTTTATCTCCTTGCTTGAGGCATGAACCTTGGAACTTTTTTCAAGCATTATTCTTGACTTTATAAGTACAGTAACACAACTAGAATTTGATGCCTATTACAAGTACAGAACAAATAGAAACTCTACAACTAGAGGTTCCCTCAGTTAAGAGGTCATGTAGGTAATGCATAGCATTACACATACTTAGGCTTGTTATTAGATGTATTAAGGCATGCAACTAACAACTTTAATTCCACGTGAACACACATTTTCTGGCTCACTAGATGTATTTTATTCAAACACACATTTCTGGTGTCATTTTTCAAAATACCTTTTAGAGTTCTTTAACTCCTTAGTCCAACAAGACCAACAGATTCTTGTTTATTAAATTCTGGACACTTGCCCCAATTTTCTTGTAAATTAAATAAATAACTTATTTCAAACATTCATATTTTCATTCTATATACTCTCTATTCCGAGTATCATAAAATATTTGTTACAAAATATTATCTTTTAAACTGATAAATTTTCTGATTATCTTCACACAATCTATATTCCATTTCCTTTCTTTTGGTTCCATTTAACAAAAATGGTCCATTCAATTTTCAAAATCAATGAATTTAAAAAAAATAAATTTATTATTTAAAACAAAAATTCCATTTATAACCAAGATAAAGAAGTAAAAAAATATGAACAAACAAGCCACGTAGAAGTTATAAACACGAGGACCATTAAAAAATTTACCAAAAGAAAAACACGGGAGTAAAAAAAATGATAATAAAAAAATTAAAGAAAAAAAAAGGCATGCAAAATATCAAAGACAGGAAAAATATTATTGCACGAGTTAATGACACAGTAGACTGGGCATGGAAAAATAATAATTAATTGACCACTACTCAAGCATTAACTCAAAAAAAAAATATTACACAGGGATAAGAGGTTTCAAAAAATTGATCCAAAACAAGTTATCGAAGGACAAAACACAGAAACATGCACCACATAAAATTAAATGGAGAGTAACGGAAGCAACAAGGTAGGCATGTACTGTCAAAAAACATATACACCCTGTTACTAATACATCAAAAAAAAAACAAAGAATGTAAGCAGATATCATAAGAAAAATAATGCAGTAAAAACTAGAACATGCATAGTAGTCTAAGAAAAACTTAGCAAAAATATACAACACAAGTAGGCTAAGCACATAATAAAAAAAAATCAATCAACACCTATATTTATAAAGCAAGACCTATAATAAAAAATAATATAATATAGATACAGTAAAGTCATAAGGTAGCAAGTGGCAACAGACAAATCATGCAACAAGTTAAAAAGATTAACAATCAAAAAATAAAAAACAAGATGAATCAATCATGTGGATCACTAGCAACTAGAATATGCTACAAATAAAAAACTCACAGCTCTTGAACAGAAAATTAAGAAAATAAACACAGGACATGATCAAATACCACCGTATATAAACGACTTGTGCAGAAGCGGCTAACCAGAAAATTGGTGTGACAAGCTCTAGAGAAATCTGGAAAAAAAATTGAGATTATATAGCCTAAGCTCTGATACCTATGAAGTATTTTTATATAATGTATATATTAAAACATAAAAGGTTTAAAGATTGTAAAGAGGTTCCAGCAAGTGTTGAGAACAAGCTCTATTATTTTGTGTGCTTATTCCATTAGAATTGTTTCTCTATTTATAGGCTACTTCAACAAATCTTCCACCCCTTTACATTGTAACTGCCCCATAATTTATTCAATGTAATTATTATAAAATATGTAACTCCTATTTCATGAGATGTGTAACTCTCTCATTTCATAAACTTTGTAACTCTCACAATTGTAACTCCCATATTTAATGTTTGTAACCCCTAATTTAACTTACACAATAAATCAATCACATTATTCTTATAAATAATACATATATTTGTAAGTCCATTCAATTAATACATTTTATTTACTATTTTATATTTATCAAATAAAAGTCAATTTACAAAAATAATAAAACAATATTTTTATGACATAAATCATTTTTTTTCCTTACATCCATGGTGCTTAGTAAAACTTCAAGAACAAGTTTTATTAATGATAATCTATCGTGGAAGATTGTTTGGTAGCATATCATTGTGGTTGATAGTGTCCATTTGATCCTTACATAAATATTTAGAATATTTATATTTTTTGTTAGGATTAAATTAGATACCTTTTAAACTTGATTAGGTGCTTGAACCTAGTGGGAGAATTTTAGGCTTACCCCTAAGATTGAATATCGCTTGCGCAAAATTAATTGAATTAAATAATTATTTATTTATGCGAGTTGTGATTCCCAAGCTTAGCAAAGTCTCCTTCTTGCATTGATAAATTAATTGTTTTATGTTGATTAGATTATGCTACATATAGATATGTTTAATTGTAGTGAACTCAATACGTATCTCTAAATAGTACCCTCTCGAATACTTAGATGGCTTCGAAACAAATTATCGCGGATTTGAACAAGGACAACAAGTTTGATGGAGACAACTACGATGTGTGGTTCGTAAGGTGCGGATGGTTCTCGAAGAACAAGAGGTTGAAGATTCACTGTTGTTTGTGGTCACTCAACCAGTGGATGAGGATGCAAAAGATCCTGCAAAAGTTGCAGAGTATGAAACTTGGCGCAAGAAAGATAAGTTGGCTCGTATTACCTTGTTGAGCAGCATGAACAATGACTTTATCTTTGAGTACGAGGAATGCAAGTCTGCTTTTGAAATGTGGGAAGCTTTCAAAACAAAGTATGGTGGAACATCCCTGACTAGGTTGCGCGGACTCACTATTAGGTTTGATGGTTATAAGAAGGAGCCTCAACATACATTCAATGAAGAAGCATTTTCGAATGATGTCAAACATGATTCGTGAGCTGAAATCTGCTGGCAATAACCTATCTGATGAGCAGCAAATCTCAGCAGTGGTCCGTTCTCTTCCAAGTGAGTGGGAGCATATGCAAGTGAATATGACTCATAATCCTACTATCAAAACTTTTGTGGATATTCGGAGCCATCTTGAGTTAGAAGCCGAGTGCTTGGAAGCAGCTAGTCAAAACTCTAGTGCATATGTTGCTGGGAGTTCTTTCCACAAGAAGAACAAAAAGTGGAAGAATTGGAAAAAGAAATCTGTTGCACCTGTTCCACCTGCTGCAGTTGTTGCGCCTAGTAAGGCGGCAAATGCCGGTACCAAGAGAAAGAGGGGAAAGAGAGGTGGCAATAAGGATGAGACCAAGATGGCTTGCTATAACTCTAGCAAAATGGGGAACTTCGCTCGTGATTGCACTGAGCCGAAGAAGGTATTTTCTAGTTCAAGTCTTTCTATGTGTTTAGTTGCTTCTAGTACTTTCGTGGCTCAATATCTCCAGTTGTGAATTGTAGATTCAGGCGCAACCGACCACATAGCAAGAGATCGAGCTAGTTTCGTGGAATACCGCCGCATTCCGGTTGGCAGAAAAGTATATATGGGGAATGATTCCAGTGTGGACGTGTTAGGAATTGGCACTTACAAACTGGATATGCGAGGATGCTCTGCATTAGTTCTTCATGATGTACTTTCTGCGCCGGATATCCGGCAAAATTTATTTTCTATTATTGCTGCAACTTCCCTTGGTTTCTTAGTTGTTTTTGAAAATAAAAAGGTTGTAATCTCGCATGGGATGACTTTTTGTGGATTTGGTTTTATTCATAATGGTTTAATGGTTTTGGATACCATTAATTCTGGTTTAGAAAGTAATATTTCTTATGCTATGCTTACTTCTACTAAAAATGATTCCAATAGTTTGATTAAATGGCATGAAAGGCTTGGCCACATTGGACAAGACAGAATGGCCAGATTAGCTCGAGCATGTTTTTTAGACCCCCTCGCTAAAGTCAATCTGCCTACATGTGAACAATGTTTAGCTGGAAAGTCAACTAGAAAGCCATTTGGTAAAGCCAAAAGGGCGGATGCCCCATTGCAACTCATTCACTCAGATATTTGTGGCCCAATGAATGTCAAGGAAAGGCATGGAAATTCTTATTTTATAACAATGATAGATGATTATACGCGCTTCGGATATACTTACTTGATCTCTCATAAGTCAGAAGCATTAGATTCTTTTAACGTTATTTGGTAAAGGTTGAGAATCAGTTGGAGGATAGCGTTAAAGAACTCCGGACTGATCAAGGTCACGAATATCTATTAGATCAGTTTAAAAAACTTTGTGAAGAAAAGGGATAATCAGGCAACTGACAATACTTGGAACTCCGCAACAAAATGGTGTGCCGGAGAGGAGAAATAGGACATTAATAGACATGGTAAGGTCTATGATAGCGCAATCAAATTTGACAACCTCTTTTTGGGGAGATGCATTACTAGACATGCATTGGTGGCCGGACGGTGAAGCCAAGAGTGTCAGGAACGTTTTACTCTGATCTAGCTCATTTTTCATTCTTAACAAACATGGCCGGTTGGCGGGGTTAGCATTATGACCTAATTTCAACTCGGGGCCTAAGTATGCTTAGCGGCCTTGGGGTTCGGCGGCTTACGTGAACAACACTTCTCATCCACATGGGAAGTTAGGCCCAAGGAGTAAAAGATGTATTTTTATAAGATATTCTGAACACTCAAAAGTCTATGTGTTTATTGGTGAGCAGCCTGATGGGACTATATCGAAAATTGAGTCACGAGATGCTGATTTTCTAGAGGATGAATTTCTTAAAAGAGGTGATGTTAGCAAAGATATAGATCTTCATGAAGTGGAACTAGACAGTGGCGCACTAGTAGAGACTGAGAACTTTGTTCCTCAGGCTTTTTTAAATAGTGGGAGTGACATTTTATCTACTGATACAATTCCATTAAATGAAGAGGTTCCGACTCTTGAGTTGTGAAGAAGCCAAAGAGGCAAGATTCCCCGTCGTCATTTCGAGATTGGGGGGAATGTCTTCATGGCTGAAACGCATAATAAGGATGAACCTCGATCCTATCAAGATGCAATATCATCATCTGCGAGTGAATTATGGATGAATGCAATGAAAGAAGAAATGGAATCCATGAAGACCAATTAAGTCTGGAATTTAGTTGATTTTCCATCCGGGCAGAAAACAATAGGGAATAAATGGATCTTTAAAGTCAAACGTAAAGCGGATGGTTCCATTGAAAGATATAAATCTCATCTTGTAGCAAAAGGTTACACCCAACAAAAGGGGATAGATTACATGGAAACTTTCTCTCCTGCTGTAAGGTTTGCCTCTATCCGTCTTCTGTTAGATATTGTCGCACACTTGGATTTAGAATTGCATCATATAGATGTGGAAACGGCATTTCTTCATGGAGAATTGACATGGACCAACCAGAAGGTTTTGTAGTGGAAAAGCAAGAGCGCAAAGTATGCAAGCTCAAACGCTCTATCTACGGACTGAAACAAGCATCTCGAGAATGGTATCTTAAATTTCATCGAGCCATCATTGATGATGGGTTCACGATGATTGAAGAGGACCATTGCGTGTATATTAAACGATCCCGTGGAAAGTTTGTCATCATGTCATTATACGTTAACGACATACTGATTGCTAGTAATGATAAGGAGATGATTGTCGCCACAAAAAGGTGGTTATCTTTCAATTTTGAGATGAAAGACATGGGTGATGCAGAATTTGTGCTTGGAATTAAAATCTACAGGGATTGTTCAAGAAAGCTTATTGGGTTATCTCAAGAGACTTACCTTAAAAAGATTTTAGAACAATTTCAGATGAGCAATTGCAAGCCCATTGACACTCCTATTACGAAGAGTGATCTCATAGGACTTGATCAGTGTCCTACTTCTCCCGAAGAGGTTGAGAAGATGTCTCATATTCCTTATACTATAGTGTTAGGCCGAATACACAATTAATAATCAACTTTGTATGAGATATTAACAAGTAAAAGCGTTTATGCACTTAAAAAACTTCTTGTATTTCGAACCCTCTTCGTGATGTAAAATATCACAAAGAGCTGCTAGGTTACAATAAAGATAATTCGTTATCGATACCCTTCTAGGGTTAACCTATCTGTATTTATATAACATACAGCTACGATACAATCTCTAATTGATATTCCTAATAATCAGCTATACAATGATATCAATTACAGATTGTCACACGTCTCCTATGTCAACTCGATCTCTTTGATAGCTATCCAATCTTCAAAGATATCGCTTCCATAATTAATCTTTAATCACTGTTGAACAGTAGACGCGCTTCCTCCAGACAGAATTTAACAAACTCTGTCGAGCTTCCACCTGTCAGAGTTTAACTAATCTCTGACTGCTTCCAGCTAAACTCTGATAACTCCCTGTAACACTTAAACACTGATTAAAACACATCAATTATATTTAACAATCTCCCCCAACTTGTTCATTAGCAAAAATGTACAAGTTAATGACAATAATTGATGATGTCAAAACAAATAGACAAATACAGTGTTTATACAGATTCAGAGTTTAAGCTTCTACTTAATAAAAACTATAGAGAATAAGAAAATTCTTACAGAACTTAATCTCTAATCATTTCAAGATCTGGCATGGTTCTGAGATAATCAATCAGCAATCTTCTTTCTGCAATTTCAAGTTCAATCTTCATTGCTTCTTTGATTTCTCTGAGTTGAGGATCACTTTCATCTGTTTGGTAAATAGCAACCCTAAGATCATAAATCTTGTTCCTTCTCATTTCATTACCCAGTCTGATAAATCTAACTTTTTCTGCCTGTGTATTGAAATCAAGTACTGTGATTCCCAAATCAGTTTTTAACTTTGCAGTACCTTTCTTCATTTCAATGAGATTGCCTTGGTAATCCCTGTACTTAGGAATATATCTGCTATTGTATTTCTGTCCTCTAATTGCCAGATTCTGAGTCATTTTCTGTCTGAGTACATTAGCAACTGATTGAGTCCAACATTTCAAGCCAATATCATCTTCACCAACTTTGAATACTGTCCCATCAGCCATGAAGTATAAAAGAAAATCCTTGTCTAAACTCTTCTGATGAACCAACTGCACTGATTCCAGTCTGTCCAAACTCTCTTGAGGAACACCACGACCTGGAACAGCCAGTGAAGAAGGATCTCTAGGACCAGTATATTGCCTTCTGTCTCTATGTGAACCTAGTCCACCCTTATTATTACCAACCTTGCCAGATAGAGCTTTTCCATCAGAAACATTCATTGAGACTCCAGATAACACATTTGGATCAGAAATTGTTCCTTTTCCAAAAACAGATTTCAACTGTGAAGAGTGTAAAGGTGTGATCATTGCTTGTGCTGCAACAGAAGTTGTAACTTTCTTCTGTGAACTTTCACCTTCAATACCTTTTAGCTTGAGTTTAGCCTCTGCTACAATTTCTTCCTTTGAGAACCGAGAACTTTGACTAACATTAGTTTTTTCTCTGATCACAACACCTTTAACAACAGGTCTAGGAGCTTTTCCTCTTTGTACCTTATCAGACTTTAAAGCTTTAAGATGTTTTTCTTGTAAACTCTTTTCCTCAGCTTCAATGTCCTCAATCGTAACTCCTTCCTCATTCTCTTCAATGAACAGCTTAGCAGCCAATTCTTCATCAGTTTGTGGATTAGAAGATAACAACAAACTCTTGGTCCTTGAAGTACCTTGAGTATCAGTATTTCTCCCAACAGACTGTGATTTTGATGACTTGCTAATTCTCAGAGTTTGAACCTCTTCAGCCTTTTTCTTTCCTTTGTTACTTGCCCCTCCATCTCCAGCACTATCCCTTCTGACAACTCTCTCCCCCTTTTTGACATCATCAGGTATAAGGATAGAAGTAATTAACTCCAGGGAGGTAGCAATAGAATCAATTTTAGCAGATAAATCAGACTGATTCTCTTCAACTTTAGCCAGCCTGGCAAAGAGATTATCTTGAGATTTAGAGAATTTTGTAGTCACTAGTTTCGAATCTCTTTCCATCTTCATCTCTCTAGCTACAACCTCATTTCGCAAAGCAGTGATTGCCAAATTAGTATCATCAAATCGTCTATCCAGAGTTTTAACTTGAACTATAGTTGCTTTCAAGCAAGAAAGAATCTCTGGATTTGAGATAGTATCAGCACTTTGCTTAACAAACTTAGCTGCTCTTCCTGGTGGAAAAATACAATCTTCTTTGTACCATTCAGCAGCATTCTTGACAAATTGTGCTCTCTCAACTTCATGAGAAGTACAAGGTTGAGAAAAAGGTGTATGTTTATCATCAGTTTGTACTGGTGCACTCAGAGAAGTATCAGAGTTTGCACTACTGTCACCTTCAGCTTCAACACTTGTAGCTTTAACTGGTTCATCTTCAGCCATAGGTTTAGCAATATCTTCTGTAGGCTTGTCAGGATTTTCTTCTTGTTGCTCAGGATCAGCAACAGGCATTGAATGAGAAGTGACATTGGTTGCCTGATCAATTTCTTCACCTTCTTCAACAGTGTGGTGAGCATCAGATATTATCTCAGTATGAGATGCCACAGCTTCAGAAGGAACAGCCGTAGGTTGATCAGCTACACCAATATCAGAGATAGGATCAGAGAATGGCATAAATGAATCAGGAACATCATTTATTGGAGAAACACCATCTCTTGCATCCTCTTCTGCAGGCATTTTTTCCTCTGCAGGCATTACATCCTCTGCAGGTATTACATCTTTCTCAACCTCAACAGGAGGTATTTGTTGTGAAGCAACCTCTGGAGCTTCAATATCTTCATCCACAGAATCAGAGACTATCAGTTTTCTTCGTCTCGCTAGAGGTATATTATCTGAATCCTCTTCACTAGATGGTGACATAGGCATGTTTGCTCGAGCTTTCATTCTTTTCCCCCTTCTAGTGTAAACAGCTTCAGGAGACTTCCGTTTTGATGTTCTTTGAGTCTCTTCCGCCTGCTTTAGACTTGCATGTCGTTCAGCAATTGCTTTCTTAACTCTTTGTAATTTAGACTTTGATTTTGATGGAGATTGTGGCGAATCAGAGTTTGCTGACCGAGCAGGTGATTCAGTGTTTGGTTCTGGTTGAGGTTCCTGGTGTGGTTCAGGTTGTTGTGGTTCTTGTTCAGGTTCATCTTGTTGTGGTGCATCTTATTGTGGTTCCTGTTGATCTTGTTGTGGTTCAGGTTGTTGTGGTTCTTGTGGTTGATTTAGAAAATTTCGTAGAGCAAGAGGCATGACAAAAACAGGAAGATTTTCTTTACCAACATCCTTGTTAGTCATATCAGAGAATATGCGCTTATTGACTCTAAAAGGATCAATTTCATCAGTTTCATCAATTTCGAGACCAGGTACACATGCATTGAACAGCATTTGACAAAAACGAGCATAATAGACAGTGGTAGACTCTGACAATTTATCACCTAAGCTCATCAAAACATGTCGACCAAAATCAAAATTAGTACCATAGAGCAGAGAATACCCGATTTGAAGACTGTCTATTGGAATGGCATCCCAGTTTGTGACTTTCTTCTGGAACGTCCTCGTTATGCAATCAAAGAAGAAATTCCATTCTTTTCTGAGATTTGGTCTCTTTATACTGTCGAGCTTGTCAAGAGATTCCATGTAACCTATCTCTTGTAGCATCTCTCTCAGATAAGTTTCATTAACGAGAGTATAAGAAGTATGTGTATCAAACCCCAATGTATCTCGTACAGTCTGTGGAGTAATTACATAATCTTGGTCTTCGTAAGTAAAGATAATGTTAGGAGTTCCACTCTCTCCTCCATCCTCATAAACTGAATTCTGCCAGAATGTAGCAATTTGAGACGCAGAAAGAGTAACAGGTCCAGTCAGAGCTTGTCCAATCTCTGAATCCCTCAAAAAGTTCTGCATGAGATGAAACGATTCTGGAACGCGTTGATGATAGAGTGGAGCTTCATAGTTGTTAAGAACAAACCGTAAACCAAGAGCAGTGAATGCTTTAGATGCCATTGAGTTAAGAAATTTGCAAGAATTTCCAAAAGATATGTATGTAGAAAAGGTGTTTGCGTGAGTGCCCAAGAGAAAAATAAGAAAACTGTGAGAGTAAGAATAAAGCAAAATCGTTTGGACACAAAAGTGATTAAATTAATGAAAAACTCAATCTCTTATGTAACAAACACTCAATCAGTTCCTTGATTAATGTGTAGTGGGACACGATAATAGGTAAGTGGGACACATTAAGGGCGAGTGGGTCATGTGCGCCTATTTTTAAAAAGAGTATATTAAAAATTAAAACATTAAAATATTTGATTTTAACAAAAATCAAATAATGCTCTTTTAAAAATATCTGGACCCAAGTAAAATCAGAATTTTAAGAGTTTACCTGTTGCCTTTAATAACCAGAATACGAAGCGATTAAGGACTTCGTTCTTACCCATCTCTATTTAAGGCCTAGAAACTTGCTCAGATTATTTCATTAAACCTTTAACCTTTCAGTCTCCCCTGTAAAATCACAAACCCTTCAAACCAAATACTCTTGAAAAACAATGGCTAACCTTACCATCAAAGAAAAGAACCTTCATCTTGTCGAAAATAGAGACATCTTCAACTATACGCGTGAAGAGTTTGAAGCATTTGAGTGGGAAAGGCAGCTTGAGACGCTGTGGCTGCAAATGGATGCTGGTCTGGAAGAGCTCGAGAGAGAGAAACCTGCAAGGGTGATCGACATCGATGCTGCCCTCCAAGCAACATTGGCATGGCTCTCCTCGAAGGCATCCTCATCCAACACCACCAACCATTGTTAATGAATATGTCAGCAAAAATAACCTTATCCCTTCAACTTCCACCCAAATAAAGTGGCAAAGATGGGATCTGGGAATTTTTGCTAACAATGGAGTGGTGTGGACGGACCTTTTACTTTCATGTTGAATAGATTAGCAGATAGAGAGAACAAAAAGATGTAATATTTGCTTGTAATCTCTTTCTTATTATCAATGAAAATTTTGTTTCTCTAATCATATTCATTGTGTTCTGCAACTGTTATTTATGTTATATGAATTGTTCTTCAAGAAAATGAATCAAGAAGAGAATATGAAAACTAATTAAAGTAATCATATAAAGAACACATTCATCAACTATCCACTGATTAACAGTTGTCAAAAACCCTACTTACTCCAAGGCTTTCAAATTGTCCAAGTGAAAATTTACCTTAGAGTGCAAATCACGAATCAACAGCGTTTGTCAATTCTCCAACTTTATCACCGAAACCCTTTCATAAATTGCACAGTTGTGAATATTTGTGTGTGTGAAGCAGAGTTTACTAAATCAATTTTTAGAGCATCTAATTTTTCATAAAATCCATAAAGTAAATCAATAAACACTGGATGCTCAAACTGTCATAGTAAACACTGACTGTATGATGAAAGCTAAACTCTGAAGTAATCGAACTTTATTCAGTAATTTTTTTTTTATTATTTTTATTTTATACCCCCTTTATATACATTTTTTTTCATATATATATATATATATATATATATATATTTTTTATTTTTTTTTCATTCCAGTAATCAGAGGTTGGAACCAGTCACCAAAAATTCAAAAATTTTAGCCCTTATCATTTTGATAAGTTCCTGGGTCATCCTAGTATTTAACTAGTCACCAAAAATCAGAGAATTTTAGCACATATTATATACCAATAGGTTCCTGGGTCATCCTAGTATCCAACATAATCTCAAAGGAGTATAACCTCTATACATTTTCTTTGGGGTATTGCAGTAAACATTTTATTCTATCAGAGTATAACTAACAGAGTTTAGAGTTCATCAACATCAGTAGTTCTTAATGAAAGGTAATGCACACAGTTTTTATAGACTCAGAGTTTAGGACAAAATAAACTAAGAGATGCTATAAATATGAGCCAGTATCATGTTGTGTTAACTTTCTGCACAATCTAAGATTAGATCACAATAACTCAGAAAGATTCATGATTAATTGCTGAGAATCATGCTTCATACATATTTCTTCATTGGTGTTTTCATTCAGACAAAAATCAACTCAAAGTTCACAGAGTTTATCAAACTTATTAACAGTGTATGACATACAGACATGCTGACAGAGTTTAACAGAGTATGCATAACAGAGTTTAATCAACAGAGCTCACTCAACATTTAACCAATCAGGAAATATGATTAATACATCACATAAGTAAAGTTTGAATCTAACCAACATTTCTAGTCAGAACCAGAGACCATTCCTAGTTCATCAACCAGCCTTGTAAATGTAGCTTCACTCAATGGTTTAGTGAAGATATCTGCAAGCTGTTGTTCTGTAGAGACAAAATGTAGTTCAATATTTCCTTCTTCCACATGTTCTCTGATGAAGTGGTACCTTATGCTGATGTGCTTGGTCATTGAATGCTGTACTGGATTACCTGTCATAGCAATAGCACTTTGGTTATCACAGTAAATAGGTATATTACTGTACCTCAATCCATAATCCAGCAATTGATTCTTCATCCATAAGATCTGTGCACAACAGCTACCAGCTGCAATATACTCTGCTTCAGCTGTAGATGTGGAGATTGATTTCTGTTTCTTGCTGTACCAGGAAACAAGTCTGTCACCAAGAAATTGACAACTTCCACTAGTGCTCTTTCTGTCTACCTTGCAGCCTGCAAAGTCTGCATCAGAATACCCAAGTAGCTTGAAATCTGATTCTCTGGGGTACCACAGACCTAATGATATGGTGCCCTTGAGATACTTGAAGATTCTTTTCACAGCTGTCAAATGTGGCTCTCTAGGATCTGCCTGAAACCTTGCACAAAGACAGGTTGCATACATGATGTCAGGCCTACTTGCTGTCAAGTATAGAAGAGAACCTATCATGCCCCTGTAGTTTGTCATATCCACTGAAACTCCTGTGTCTTTGTCCAATTTAGTTGTTGTTGCCATGGGAGTTGATGCAGATGAACAGTCAAGCATACCAAATTTCTTGAGAAGATTTCTGGTGTATTTTTCTTGATTAATGAAAATTCCATCTTTTGTTTGTTTCACCTGTAGGCCTAGAAAGTAACTAAGCTCTCCCATCATACTCATTTGATATCTGGACTGCATGAGCTTGGCAAACATCTTACAGAGTTTGTCATTAGTAGACCCAAAGATGATGTCATCAACATAAATTTGAACTAAAAGGAGGTCACTTCCTTGATTGAAATAAAACAGAGTTTTGTCAATTATTCCTCTGTTGAATCCACTTTCTAGAAGAAACTGAGCAAATGTCTCATACCATGCTCTTGGTGCCTGTTTAAGTCCATATAGTGCCTTATCTAGCCTGTAGACATAATCTGGATATTTGGGGTCCACATATCCTGGTGGTTGTTCAACAAACACTTCTTCTTCAAGTTTTCCATTCAGAAAAGCACTTTTCACATCCATCTGGAACACTTTGAATTTCTTGTGAGAGGCATATGCTAGAAAAATTCTGATTGCCTCCAATCTTGCAACTGGAGCAAATGTTTCATCATAGTCTATTCCTTCCTGCTGTGAATAGCCTTTTGCATCAGAATACCCAAGTCTGTCACCAAGAAATTGACAACTTCCACTAGTGCTCTTTCTGTCTACCTTGCAGCCTGCAAAGTCTGCATCAGAATACCCAAGTAGCTTGAAATCTGATTCTCTGGGGTACCACAGACCTAATGATATGGTGCCCTTGAGATACTTCAAGATTCTTTTCACAGCTGTCAAATGTGGCTCTCTAGGATCTGCCTGAAACCTTGCACAAAGACAGGTTGCATACATGATGTCAGGCCTACTTGCTGTCAAGTATAGAAGAAAACCTATCATGCCCCTGTAGTTTGTCATATCCACTGAAACTCCTGTGTCTTTGTCCAATTTAGTTGTTGTTGCCATGGGAGTTGATGCAGATGAACAGTCAAGCATACCAAATTTCTTGAGAAGATTTCTGGTGTATTTTTCTTGATTAATGAAAATTCCATCTTCTGTTTGTTTCACCTGTAGGCCTAGAAAGTAACTAAGCTCTCCCATCATACTCATTTGATATCTGGACTGCATGAGCTTGGCAAACATCTTACAGAGTTTGTCATTAGTAGACCCAAAGATGATGTCATCAACATAAATTTGAACTAAAAGGAGGTCACTTCCTTGATTGAAATAAAACAGAGTTTTGTCAATTGTTCCTCTGTTGAATCCACTTTCTAGAAGAAACTGAGCAAGTGTCTCATACCATGCTCTTGGTGCCTGTTTAAGTCCATATAGTGCCTTATCTAGCCTGTAGACATAATCTGGATATTTGGGGTCCACAAATCCTGGTGGTTGTTCAACAAACACTTCTTCTTCAAGTTTTCCATTCAGAAAAGCACTTTTCACATCCATCTGGAACACTTTGAATTTCTTGTGAGAGGCATATGCTAGAAAAATTCTGATTGCCTCCAATCTTGCAACTGGAGCAAATGTTTCATCATAGTCTATTCCTTCCTGCTGTGAATAGCCTTTTGCTACCAGTCTAGCCTTGTTCCTTGTGATAACACCTTCACTGTCAGTCTTGTTTCTGAAAACCCATTTAGTACCCATAATAGATTTGTTCTTTGGCCTTGGTACAAGGGTCCAAACTTCATTCCTTTCAAATTCATTTAACTCTTCCTGCATTGTTGTTATCCAGTCTGCATCTTGAAGAGCTTCTTCCACTTTCTTTGGTTCATTTTTAGACAAGAATGCATGAAACAGACATTCACTTGCAGTAGCACTTCTTGTCTTTACTTTTGCATCTGGATCACCAATTATCAAATCAGGTGTATGTGATTTAGTCCATTTCCTAGCAGAAGGCAAATGACTTCTATCAACATGTGATCCTCCCCCTTGATCCATGCTCTCCTGATTCTGTTATGATCTATCTTCGTTTTCTGAGACTCCCCCTGAACTTGACTGCCCAGAGTCAGAATTTGAATTTTCAGAGTTTGAAGCATCAGAGTTTGATCCAGATTTTTCAGTTGACTCAGTATCAGTGTTTGAGTCTTCATCTTGATCATGCTCCCCCTCAACTGGTTCTCCCCTTTGTTGTGACTGAGAAGTTTCTCCAGAATTTACCAGTAGAGGTTCAGAGTTTGTTTCAACAGAGTCTGTCAGAATTGTTTCATCAGAGTTTCCTTCATCAGAGTTTAAAACTTCATTTTCAAAGTTCAGTTGATCATATTCGTCTTTGTCTTCAAGTCCAGTTATCTTCTTATCATCAAAAGAAACATGTATAGATTCCGTGATCACTTTAGTTCTCAGATTGTAAACTCTGAATGCCTTTGTTGACAGTGGATAGCCAACAAAAATTCCTTCATCTGCCTTTAACTCAAACTTGGTCAACTGTTCTGGATGAGTCTTCAAAACAAAACATTTGCACCCGAAAATATGAAAGTATTTCAGGTTAGGCTTCTTTTTCTTCACCATCTCATATGGTGTCTTCCCATGCTTATTGATCAGTGTTGCATTTTGAGTAAAACAAGCAGTTTGAACAGCTTCTGCCCAGAAATAAGTTGGCAATTTTGCTTCATCAAGCATAGTTCTGGCAGCTTCAATTAAGGTTCTATTTTTCCTTTCAACTACACCATTTTGTTGTGGTGTACCAGGTGCTGAAAATTCTTGTTTCAATCCATTGTCCTTGCAGAATTCTTCCATTGTTGCATTTCTGAACTCAGTTCCATTATCACTTCTGATGATTCTGACTTTGTTGCTTGATCCTTTGTACAGAAGCTTCACATGCTCCATCAGAGTCGATGCTGTTTCATCCTTCTTTGCTAGAAAATACACCCAAGTGAATCTAGTGTATTCATCAACAATGACTAAAGCATATTTCTTCCTTGCAATAGACATAACATTTACTGGACCAAATAGATCAACATGCAGAATATGATAGGGATCAGTGATAGAAAATTCTGTCTTGCTCTTGAAAGATGACTTCCTTTGTTTAGCCTTCTGACATGAGTCACATAGGCCATCAACATTTAACAGGGTCTTTGGGAGTCCTCTTACAAGATCCTTTCTGATCAATTCATTTATGTTGTTCAAGTTCAAATGTGAGAGTTTCTTGTGCCACTTCCAACTCTCTTCACTAGACATTCTTGTAGACAGGCAAACAGCTTTTCCAACAGAGTCTATCAAAAGCTTGATTTCATAAATGTTGTTTTGCCTGTGACCAACTAGAGCAACCTTTCCTGTAGATTTGCTGATAACTTCACAATATTCAGGTTGAAAATCTACATGATATCCCTTGTCACAGATTTGACTCACAGATAGCAAGTCATGCTTGAGTCCTGGGACATGAGCTACATTGTTGATGATGACATTTCCAAGATTGATATTGCCATATCCCAATGTTCTTCCTATATTGCCATCACCATAGGAAACTTTTGGGCCAGCCTTCTCCTCATATTCTGATAGCAGGGCTTTATTTCCAGTCATGTGTCCTGAACATCCACTGTCCACGACTAGGGTTGCCTCCCTGTTACCCTGCAATCACAAACAATTACTGAGGATTAGTTTTAAGGATCCAGACTTGCTTGGATCCTTTGGCATTCTTAACTTTGTTAGCTTTTGCAGCGGAATTAACATTATCAGAGTTTGAGCTAACAGTATCAGTGTTTACACTTGCAGTATCAACTTTAACCCATTTTAGATTGGGTTTCAGTTCATAGTAATTATGATAGATAGCATGATATTTTCTGCAAGTATAGATGGAATGCCAAGTGCTTCCACAGTGTGTGCATAGAGTCTGTGGCTTAGTTCTAGCAAAATCCTTCTTTACCTCAGACTTTGTAGGTAAAGAATTTATATTTTTATTTTTCTTGCAGAAATTTGCAAGATGCTTAGTACTACCACAGTTATGACATGTCTTTCTTGGAGCATAACTAGCAAGCATTGGTTTATTTCCTGAAGTGATGCCTACTTTTCCATTTCTGTTCTTGTTTGACACTTTCTTTTTCTCAACAGATTTTAACTCCTTCAGTTTATGCTTGAGTTGTTTATCTGTCATTGAACCAATATTAACCTGTTTAACACTAGTTTTTACTGGTTTTCTTTTGACAACTTCCTTTTCATTTTCAGACAAAAATTTACTGGTTCCATGAACAAATTTAGTTCTGACTTTAACTTGATTTTGAAATCTAAGTTCATCTCCCTCATTATAACCTAGACCAACAGTGTCTGTTTGAAAAATCTGTTGAGTGTCCTTTCCAGAATTAGTCCAAGTCCTAATTTTATTATTTGCTTCCTTCAACTCTGACTCTAGTTGTTTATACTTCTGAAGCAAAATTTGTTCTTTGCAAACAGCATCATCTCTCTCTTTCTGAACTTGTTGCATGTTTTCAAGTTTCTCTTCAACAAGTTTATTTCTTTCTTTAAGTTCAGAATTTTCAGCTTTTATTCTCTCATTTTCTAAAGTCTGATCCCTATAACTTATATGCAATGACTTAAGAAAAATTCTTAATTGAGGAATGTCATCAATATTATAAGCATAGGTAGTTGGAGGTACCTGATTTTCAGAGGATTCTGATTCAGTAGTAGCCATGAGAGCATAGTTCACTTCTCCATCAGAATCTGAAGTATCTGCCCAATCTCTGCCTTTAGTGTAGAGTACCTTTCCAGTTTTACCCTTCTTGCACTCAGGAGCATAGTGACCCATCTACTTACACTTGTAGCATTGAATTTCAGACTTATCCTTCTTCCCTTTAGAATCTCTCTTATCAGACTTCCTGTAGCTTTTTCTGTCTTCATTTGAATCCCTAGAAAACCTTTTTCCTTTCTTGAAATTCTTGAAGCCCATTTTCTTGAAAGTCTTCACCATCAACACAGCCATTTTTCTCATTTCTTCTTCATCATCCTCAGAGTCAGATGATTCAGAAGAGTTTGAATCATAATCAGAGTTTGGTGAATCACTTTCTGAATGTATGACCAAAGCTTTTCCCTTCATTTTCCTTCTTGTTGCCTCTTTCTTCTGAGGCTTCTCTTCAACATTAAGAGCAACAGACTTTCCTTTTCTGCTTGATCTCCTGTTTCTCTGCTCCATTTCCAATTCATAAGTTTTGAGCAGTCCATAAATTTCATCAATCTCTGTTTCAGCAAGATCATAGTTGTCTCTAATAGTGGTTGTTTTCACATCCCACTTTTCAGGTAGAGAAAGAAGAAACTTGAGATTCGAGTCTTCTAGATCATACTCTTTGTTGACCAATGACAGATCATTAATCAGTTTACAGAATCTATCAAATGTTTCTGTCATGGTCTCTTCAGGTTTAGCCTCAAAATGCTCATACTCTTGTGTGAGTATGTTTCTCCTATTCTTCTTAATAGCTGCAGTTCCTTGACACCTGACTTCAAGTGCATCCCATATCTCTTTTGCAGTGGTGCAGTTAATGACTTTGTTAGACATAACATTGTCTAAAGCACTATGCAGTAAATGCCTAACTTTTGCATCCTTAGCAATTGATGATAGATCTTCAGGAGTCATGTCCTTCTTTTCCTTTGGAACCATTTTTGCTGCTTCACCAGCAACTGCAACAGATAGCTTTGTAGGATTGTGAGGGCCTTCATAAATCCTGTCAAGATATTCTGGATCTGTAGCCTCCAGAAACATAGTCATCTTGACCTTCCACATAGCATACTCTAATGGCCTCAGAATAGGAACCCTGATTGGTTCATAACGACTCATAGTAGTAGGAGCCTTTTCAGAAACAGTAGGTGTTGGTGGAGGAATTTCTGACATGATTATTGTTGTGTTTGGATCTTAACCTGTAATAAAGTAACAGATTGGCTCTGATACCACTTGTTAGGCCGAATACACAATTAATAATCAACTTTGTATGAGATATTAACAAGTAAAAGCGTTTATGCACTTAAAAACTTCTTGTATTTCGAACCCTCTTCGTGATGTAAAATATCACAAAGAGCTGCTAGGTTACAATAAAGATAATTCGTTATCGATACCCTTCTAGGGTTAACCTATCTGTATTTATATAACATACAGCTACGATACAATCTCTAATTGATATTCCTAATAATCAGCTATACAATGATATCAATTACAGATTGTCACACGTCTCCTATGTCAACTCAATCTCTTTGATAGCTATCCAATCTTCAAAGATATCGCTTCCATAATTAATCTTTAATCACTGTTGAACAGTAGACGCGCTTCCTCCAGACAGAATTTAACAAACTCTGTCGAGCTTCCACCTGTCAGAGTTTAACTAAACTCTGACTGCTTCCAGCTAAACTCTGATAACTCCCTGTATCACTTAAACACTGATTAAAACACATCAATTATATTTAACATATAGCTATCGAAAAGCTGATGTATGCAGTTTCTGGGACTCAACCTGATATAGCTTATGCAGTACATTACCTGATATGGGCTAAAAGTAAGCCCTAAAGACACATTTAATGTGGCATTAATTAGACCTGGAATGGTCCAAACGTGGGGCCCACCAGATGGGCCCAAACCCTATTTATAATATTAATTTCGTAATTAATATTAAGGGTAATAAACAGCTCAGCAAATAAGAGTCAAACAAGGATATTACTCTTGCCTGACTTAGCCTCCAAGATACATATTTCAGCATGGAAACTGATTCCTATAAGGAATAGATATAGAACCTTCCTCAAGGAAGACTTGTCCACCAAGTCTCTGACTCCTACCATAATTCTAGGGCTTCTCAGCCTATATAAATGGTCTAACCCCTCATCTCAGAACCACGTTTTGGACACAGCTCCATACGTTACCCACCACGTTTTGGCTCAATCCTCGAATAAGGACATACAAGCCACTGCGTCCTAGGTGAGCTCTCGCCGCCATAGCCTTGAGGGCACCATCACTCAGAACTACGTTGGCTTGATTCTCAATACGAGATACGTAGGCACTCTGTGAGGACCGATTAAGTCTCGAATGCAGAAACAACCATTAAAGCTCGAAGCTCAAACTCCCTTAGCATTAAATACACATAAACCCTAGCCGCAATATTCGTAACCTAGTTTTTATTCCACAACATTTGGTGCTGTAAGGACCCCAAATTTTGGATATAATTAAAACTTTTTATTAAGTAATGATAAAATGAGGAACAATGATTGTAATGAATGGATATTACTTTGGACAATGATCTTGATGCATTGGTATATTGTCAGAATAGAGTAATTCGATGGTTGAGGACCTAGATAAGAATAATCTACCATCCAGGAAGGAGCTAATGGATCCTTGAAGGGAAATGAGTACATGCATAGTATTTCCCGTACATGCATAGTATTTCCCGTACGTGCATAGTGTTTCCCGTACGTGCATAGTGTTTCCTGTACGTGCATAGTAATTTGGTGGATGATTAGTGATTTTGTAAGTTGGAAAACTTTTCACGCCACCCTATGTGCGGGACGTGATATGGATGTTTCGAAGTCATATTAGTAATACGCGGAGGAAATAAGTGAATGCAGAGACGATCGGAATTCAGAAATTCCAAATTCTTTTTCGGTATAATATTTGACCGGACAGTGGATTAAATATTATTATAATCCAAGAATTGAGATATTAACTTTGAGGATTTGATATTTTGGGATGTTATTATATTGATTTAAGAATGAAGGTAGGAAACCACTGAGGAGTGGTTATGGCTACAATGTAATAATTGATATTTGGAAAGAATGAATGGAATTCGACTTTATTATTTCTATGTCTTGAAGAATGCTAAAGGGTAACAACATAGGTAAGAATAATCTATCTTCTAAGGGAATAAGATATGGCAATTTCAAGCAGGAGAATATTCTCATGTCATCCAGATCGGTAACGATTAATCCAGTAGTTCCGTAAAAAGGATAAGGAACGATCGAAAGAGAATACGGACAATTGTACCACCCTAAGAGAACAAGTAAAGAATACAAAATGAATAGTGTTTTGGTGGGAGTATATAATAATATGAGACGACACTATATAGAAGCATTCGGAACGGAATTCCGAGTTCGTATTAGTGATCCAGGGGGAAAATAAGTGTATGTAAAAGCTGTCGGATTCTGAAAAACCGCACTTTTATTTTCTCCGAGAGTTCCCTGGACACTGATAGCCTTAAGTATTTAACGAATGGATTTAAGGAATATAAATTGGAAAGTTAGAATGAAAGATGGAGAATGAAAGTATTAATATTAAAAAGGATTCCCGGTAAACCCTAATTAGAAATCCGTGAAATATTCCTACGAACGATCAATCGAAACGGGTAATAACCGGACAAAGAGACAAGCAGAGAGCCAAGAGGTATGATGAGCTAGTGGAAGGTGACATAATCACTTTATGCAAGATAAGATCAAAGAGACCAAGCTAGTTACAAAGCTAACTAGCAATCTTAGCAATCAAACCAAGTACTTAGCATGCTTTCTCATCCTACCACACCAAATTAAACACTTGTCCACCAAGATGATGTATGCCATGACCTAGTACCTTTAATAAAGCAACTTTATGTTAGATATTTTCACAATAATGCAAGAGAGCAAGGAACCAAGCCAAGCAAACACCACCACTCTCCATTCTCCTTCCATTCGACTTCTTGCATAATTCAAGATCCAAAGTCCAACTTCCAACCATTGTTAAATCTCAAGAAAATTAAGGTGAGTCCTATATTTCATAACTAAGATATCCTATGAATTTCATCTTCAAATTCCATACCAATCTTGAGATATAAAATCAAGAAGATGGTGATGAATAGTAACTTTTAAGTATTAACTTTGTGTTCTTGTTTTCTTTTGATTGATTCAAGTATACTAAGGCTACTTAAGGATCATTCAAGGCTTAACAAGTGTTATTCACTCTCCAAGGAAGGTATAAAGCTCAAGAACCCTTAGTACTACTTTGAGTTTATGGATCTTTTTGGATGGATATGTGATGGAGAGGTGTTAGTATGCTTAGATCCATGTATGTATAATTGGTTGTTATTGATATTTCATACTTGTTGGATTTGAGTTGTTCTTGAGATATCATGACTTAGAATAGATGATAAACTTTAGGTCTTGACTTGGTTGTTGTTGGAGGATGATTTGATGATGATAAAAAATTTGGAAAAGCGTGTAAACATAGCCGCTATAATGCCCGATTTTATAATATCAGGTTTTGTATGCCATTTTTCACATCAAGACCCTACTGTCCAGAACCTTTTCTGCCATGTTAGGATAGCTTATGTTATAAGCTTCGTTTTGATATAAAGATCACGTGAAACGGACTTACGGTTTAGGAATTACGGCCGGTTTACTAAAAGTAGTTCGAATCCGTAAACGAAAGTTCGTAACTGTAATTGAACCCTCGTAAACTATGTAACGTCATGGCGAATCTTGGTAAATAAATACTAGAGGTAAAAAGGAAGGTGTGAAAGAAAACCGTATGTCAAAAGGATCATTTTTCGATTTATTAAAAATGTTCGAGTCGAGGTTAAACGCGAACGAACCCCTAAAAGACGACTCTTTTATAACTTCGGTAAAACACTTAGAAAACGGGCGATAAAACTCGGAGTATAATATTGGTTCGTAACGATCAACCTTAGAACTCATATGACTTAAGTATGTCCCAAGTATAAGTGCAGTGACATGTCGTATTAACGAACGAATGTCGGGTCGGATCAGTGAGAATAAGTAATCCACAAAAAGGGGTATAACGAGATAACTTGAGAACGTGTTTCGATTTAAGAATAACTTAACTTTTAATATGTTAAGTGATTAATCCCGAATGCCTTGGCTATTTATAGATCACCAAGCTGAACCGGGACCCGCTACCACTACCCCTTACCGTACTCGACTACCAGGCAAGTTTCAATTCCCTTCTTTTAGGCTGTTGTTGTGATTGAATAAATATATATATATGATTGCTGATATACATATGCCATTGCATGCATGCCTACTTTCAAGTTGAATTGATATACTTGTTCCCTGAATGTTATTGTTGGCTTATAAGCTAGATAGTTATATATCAGTTATAAGCCGGTTATTGTAAGACCCTCATAGAAGGGCGTATACATCTTATTAATCAAATATAGACCGGGAGTCAATATTCCTTGATATATCGAGATTACTTCGGAGGAAAATATTTAAGTAAATATTTTCTATTATTCGGGCGACGAATATTATTGAATATTCGTTCGAGATTATTTATTTTAATGATCCTTACTTCAAATAATTATTTGAACGTAATCATTCGACGAATAATATTTGTCAATATTCATTCAGAGTCGAGTTGATTATCGATTATTATTTCGAATACTCTCCTAAGATGAGACTACTTAATGAATATTATGTGGACATTCATTTAGAATATTATTTTATTAAATAAATATTACTTTTGAAAATTCATTTAAGGTATTAAGTACTTGATGAATATTATCTTCAATATTCATCTGAAGCTTGACTTACTTATCGAATATTATATCGAATATTCCTTTAAGGCTTGGATTACTAAATGAATATTACTTGATATTCATTTAGAATATTATTCATGAAATGAATATTACTTTATCAATATTCATTTAAATTCCTAATTAATTATGAATATTATTTTGAATATTCATCAGGGTTCTATTTAATCATCGAATATTATTTTAAATATTTTAAATATTCCTTTCAGGACTTATTAAGTAATGAATATTACTTTGAATATTCATTTGATTATTTAATTATGCAATAAATATTCTCCTGATATTTCTTCAGGGATTATTTTGAGAAATACTCTGATCAAAGATATTCTTTCATATTCCCAAATATTCTTTAAATATTTGAACTCAATAAATATTCTCTGAATATTTATTCCATACTCAGAATAATCTCGATAAGGTTTATCTTCTTCGCTTATTACAGAAAATATCTCGGAGTCATATTATTATTAATCTTATATCAAGAAAGGTTCTCAGACATCATTCTTCTTTGAGTCTACCTCCTTAATAATAAGGGAACCTTACTTGGAAAATGTTATTTATCTTGTCGACTTCCCGGTCATAAAGTATTCCCTTCACTCGCAACTCGGGTGCTGTTGACTTATTAAGTCGTTGCTTACCTTCTCATCTTTCGAGGGGTAAGATCACTGGAACAAGTTGATATCCGTTACCAAGTAATAGCTTGGGAGTTATTGGTAAATTTTCCTTTCCAACTAGATACGACCACTTTGTGGAGTCTTATCAACAAGTATTATACTTGGGGAAAGGGGGACGAACGTTACATTCAGAATCATGAATTCTATTTGAACTAGGAGTCGTGTAAGAGGCCGAGTAGCGCCGGTCCATCCCCTTTGGCCCAACCGTTGGCCGGGGAGAGCTAGTAAGGCGGTACACAAGTAAAGCCGTCAGTTCTTCCTTCTACCGGTAGTAAATCTAAATTGAGCTGTACGATCTCGACTGATCATCAAGATTGGAACAGCGGGCGCGGTGAATACTCCATCATTGGTTCATCATCCAAACTTATTTATTTCCTGCAACATGATTACTGTTGGCAGAGCTGGAAAAGTGTTCATAACTGGAATTGCAACCTTTTCATGCAAGTTCCTCTTCTTAATAACAATGAGAATATCTCACTTACTTTTGATGTAGCAGATATTTCTACAAACAAATACTTTAAGTTACCTGGTAACTTCATCGTTCATATTATACTGGCATCATTTCCGTAAATGCATGGCATATGGTTTGAAAGATACTTTTGAACTGTTATACATTATCGTTCAGTTATCTATTATTGTTGGTGGGCTATTGCTCACCCTTGCTTTATTATTATATCACAACAACAGCTAGACCAGATGACTCGCACAAGGCGCACTCGACGCGGGCGAGGACGATGAGACTACCAGAGCTGAAGAAGAAGCTATTGGTAGGGTATATTTATTCTTTCAGTACCAAGAATATGGTCTAGTATGACTTATGTAAATGGATGGCAAAGAGTATGTATTATATTGAAATTCTTTTGGATTGTAAGAACTCATAATGTGATTAATAAAAATTTGATTGTTACTCTGAATTCATCTCTGGGACTATAACGGGTGTGTTTTATATTGTTGTGTTGGGTTATAGAGACGTAAGTTATTTTATGATTAAGGAAAGTTCAATTATTGTGGACAGAATTGGAAACCGTAACCACCGGATCCCGGACCCCGGATCTGGGGGTGTTACAGAAGTGGTATCAGAGCGTACGTTATAAACCCCAGAGATGAGGTGACGTTAAAACAATAAATTCAATAAGATAATAAGAACTCTTGCCAAGTTCATAGTCGGACTACTTAATGTAGTGATGACATATAAAACCCTTATGGGAACTCGTAAGTATAATGATAGTAACTTAGCTCGATATCGTATCGACGAGTAAGGCGACTGACCTTGAGGCATACGAGCAACAGCGCGATGATGCTTTATATGCTGAAGATCAACGGGTAATTCGATGGAGTACCCTACTGGAGACCCGGAAGAGGTTCCAACAGATAAGGAAAATCCTGTTAGGATGAGGAGCTTACCCATGGGTAATGAGGGTCGCAGCCAGAATGACTGTGATGATTAAGATATGGTGCTCAGAATAGTGAGTATAAAGAACCGAGATATTATTAAGAGATCTGAAGATGCATGTTGAATTCGTAGCCGGTCTACTGGAGGTAGTACCAGCAAGTAAGACGGATTGAAAGGATCACTTGAGATCTTATACGGGAATAGACGAGAATCCCTAGAGACTTCCATATTAACGAAGAAAGAGCTAGAGGGATGTATGATTATCAAAGACATCGATTTAGGGCGAGGAGCAGAGTCCCTAGGAATAGTTGAGAAGGAGGCAGTAAGTGCCATATCATTTGATAAATGAATTAGTATGAATATGATCAGTAATAATTCGCCATGAGAAGGCAGGTGTCGTAGGTTGTAAATTATGGAACCAAATTGAGGTTAATAAGGTGGTTTTATTAAGGAAAATGTTCATTTTATGAATGAATCATTTAGAAAGTAAAGACATTGGGAAGTGATAGCATGATTGGGTAAAGTTATATAAGGAAGTAGTAAGCAAGACAATGATCTCAGAATCTACCGGAAGATAAGACCAGTGAGTCAAGATGAACTCGTAATGAGACTACTGCCAGAGACTGAGTATAGAGTTAATTCAGCTCAGTTAAATGATGAACCAGAAACGTTAGATGCATGTGATTCAGAGGAATATTAAATTCCTTCTTCTCTTTGAATGGATTATAGTAGTTACCTTAAGTTATTCCGATGCGGAATTATAATAGATCAAGTAATACGATCAGTAGTTAAAGAGAAAAATGTAAGAAAATCTTCCTGGAGCTAAAAGGTGAAATTGGTAATGACCAAGAGCTGGCATTGCTTAATGGAAAAAGGAGACTTTGTGCTTCCAACGACGCTTCGCATAAAGGGTTAGGTAGACCGACATTTGGTAGTATTGAATATCAGGACGTATAGGTATCAGGATATTGTGGCAGGTTTCAGTTTGAAACGGTTGATTCCCTTCTAAGGGATGGATATAATTGATTCCTCTCCAGTGGGTAAACTTCCAATCTGACGATGATTATTTCATTAACTATGACTGCTTATGATTCCACCTGCTTGGAGGTTCACAGAACTATTCTTCAAGTTTCGAAACTGGTCTCCTTGATGTTACCAGTAGGTGGGTAGATTGATCAAAATTTCCCTGAGTCTGGAAAGGAATTCGGTGAATTTTGGCAAACCTTGTCTTTCTGATTATCAGAGAATGTCATGGAAGAGAGTAAAAATTGGAGCAAACCCTGTGATTTGGGTAAGGATGCTGTAAAATGGGTTAGTAAACGGACCCTGAGCATTACAATCGACGGTAGTGATAAAATGATGAAGTGAGATTGGACGAAAATAGGAAATGTAAGTAAGAAACCAGCCGGACTGAGAAATTCCAGGATTGACTTAAGTGAAAAGGCTGTTATGCCAGGAATGGTAAGCTTGCGTGGCACGCGGGATTGATAAGAATAGTTGAAAAGATAAAAGTGGAGGAAAGGTGACCGGAGACGGTGCCGAGTAGTCGATTAAGACTTACATGGAGTAAAGTTTTGGAAAGATAGAAAGGTATCAAAGAAGAAGGCACTATGCCGGCAATTGCTAGAAAAATAATGCTATTAGCCAACCCCTAAAATCATATATTTTTTTTTAGTGTGGCCAGTTGAGGCCAAGTCACAAAGGATTATCGAGTGACTAGACCAGCAATGAAAGGACAAAGCAGGGTTGCTTCTAAGAAAGCACCGACTGCAAGGGCTTCTGATATAAAGAAAACATTAATGAGATCGTTTGAATCTTCTGCCAAACAACCCATGTTTTGATTGGGAATTCACTAGACCTTTTTGGGATGGGGTCACCCGTACTAAAGTGACTCATGTGTATATGGTTATCCAAGATTTCGAGTAAAATGGAAGTATAGTGACTTGAGATGTATGATGTTAGGGTATCATGAATACCATGAATATATTATGACGGAGGAAAGTAAACAATGAAGGTATATGGAGAGGGTATAGAAAAGGTCAGAAATTGAACAGTATGCTGTAGGAATTTTGTCTGAGGCAAGTACCTTTGCGAAGAACGATAAGCACTAAGAGATTCACGTTGAACTCGACCAATATCTTCCAGAACATCCTTGCTACCATTAACAAGTTCGGTAAGAGAAGAGATTGACATACGTTGCCTTTTTGGAAGGCCAAATAGGCTGACAACTATCTGAAAGAAGAGGGTGGCATTAAACCACCGATTGATTATCAAATGAGAATGATTGAAAAGAGACCTTTATTAAGGATACATGATCTGATTGCCAATTATAAGATACAAGAATTCCTTGGCAGTTGAATTAAGGATAGGATATCCATAAATTAAGACAAACCCTAGGGAATGCACAAGGGGTGGCATTAACCCTAATAACGACATTATGACTTCAGATGATATGAGCTGGACTTGCTAAGGCAACAATGACCGGTAAGGATTATTAAAAAGGGTTCTGGAAAGAACATGGATAGAATTATTAGAGTATTGATCAATGACATTTTGATATACCCGGTACCTAGAAAATACCGGAGGAATGATAAGGATGGCCTACGAAACCTTACAAGGAAAAAAAAAAGTTAATATTCCGAACTTCAAAAATGGAAGTTTGGTAAGGAATGTATGACATCGTAACAATTATGCTAGATGAGGCATGTATGAAACCCTGAGGAAGTATGGGTTGAACCTATAAAGATTGAGATTATCCTAAGATAAAGAAAGAACTAAGAAAAGAAGTATCCTAAGTAGGATTGGGGATAAACGTGATAAAGTTCCCACGGGTAGGTGGAAGCAATGACTTATGGAAATGACTGATAGTTATATTTTCTCCTTCAGCAGAGCTTAAGGGAGAATGCTTTAACCCAACAGTGATGGGAATGAGGTAGAAAAACTTGAGTTGGAATGTACCCAGAGAACATGGGTTACAAGAAATCATTATCATCAAGAAAGGCCAATGAGGTGGCCGACAATCTAAGTATAAAGGAATAATTACAAATGTTCATACCGAAGAAACAGGATGATATTTGGAAGGACCTTGAAGGTCATATCGGAATGGAGGAATTTACATTCCTTCTGATGACTGTGCAAGAATTGACAGTAATAATAGTTTAAGTAAAGATTCGATTCCCGATGGAGTCTTAAGCATATTACGTACCTTAGAAGGTCCCGTTTTGAGACAAACCAGGACCATGGTACGAAATTGATGAAGTAAACCGTTAAGTTTCCAGTCTTTTATGGAAGATGCATAAGTGATAGTTTCATCAACCGGACCTAGCTGCGATGCTTGAAACTCTTCTGCAATTCTATCTGCTTCATGTTATATCTACATCAAGTTCAGGAAGTGTTCCTTATGGATAAGGAATAATGATTACTTTGTCTCCCTAAGGGATTTGAAACCCGTAGGGTTAGCTATTAACGCACTACGTAAACAACAAGCGATGGTGATTCCTCTAAGAAAGGAGATGACAACGTAAAGATAAAGAAAATGCTGCTATTGATAAGCTAAATGGCATGTTGATGAATGACAAGTAAGTTTGTGTTAGTGTACTTCTGCACAAACAAGATAGAGAATATGAGGTTGATAATTCGTGATGCTAAACGTATTCCCGTATAAAGAATTAATGAGACTTGGAGGGAAGGGCGGTTGAGCCCAAGACTTATTGGGCCACTTGAGAGTTTAAAGTGTTTGGACGGCGGTATTCGAGCCAGCCTTACCCCCAGAATTATAGCACGGTCATAATGGGTTTTCATGTGGCCAGGCTACGCCAGTAAAATGCAGATGTTCAACAGATGATAGGAGTACGAGCATGTAGATATACGACCTGGTCTGACTTACGAAAGACAACCTGTGGAAAATCACGGATAGAAAAGAACAAGTGATGAGAAACAAGGTTGGCAGAAGTAGATTATAGGAATCTAAGTTAAAGGGATCGGGCCAGATTCATTTCGGAAAGTTTAAATTGGAATAACGTGATGATTATAGATTAAATGTGACGGAATACCGATAAAGAGGTACCAAGTGCAAAAAGGTGTCTCAATAAAGAGGTGAAGGTGAAAGTAAATAATAGAAATGAGTAAGAATCAGCTAATAAGAAGGATGTGATTGATAAAGAAAAGGCTGGGGAAGCAACTATGGAATGAGAAGCAAGGAATGTTATGAATGGGTTTTCTAATGAATTCTAAGGATGACAACCTGATAGTGTCAATATTATAGTTATGAAAAAGCTAGTACCATGATATGGGATGTCAGTAATAATGATGTCAAGTGAGAAATCTAAGATTTAACCTGAAAGGTTGAAGGATTTCCCGAATGTGAGTATCGCTAAGATTGAACAAGAGTATTTGTCCATAGAATAATGGACAAAGCAGCAAGATATGTTGACACATGAGATTGCGATCAAATAGTATTGGATATAATTATGATTAATTTATTCTTTGATAAACCTCTATAGTTCAGAGGTAAATTCTGAGTATGATATTCTTCAATCATGAAAGCTTTCTATAATCCTTTAGAACTCTCTTCTCTCCTTCTCCCTTATTCATCTTCTTTATGAATTGAGAAGAACAACCCTTTTAGGAGGGGAGGTACTGCTACGTGACTATCTGTCTATGTGATAGAAGTCTAAGTGGAATGCCATGACTTTTTTAATTGCTTGTCAAGTACTAAAGGCTGGCCCCCTTCTGTACTAACTATGCAATATAACAAATGTTCAATTGATCATAGTGATCTCTCAATCAATCTTTCCACTTCTCTATATTGATCGAGATTGCGAAGATTAAAGCAATCAGGAAATGCACAGTACGAGCGAGGTTACCTCCGAATTCGTAGGGTGATAGTGATACCAATGTTACTGCAGGTATCAATAAGGATGAGACTGAGTAAGAGTATAACCCGGACAGTGAGTTGTACGAAAAGTAGCAACGTTGATGGGGAAAAAAAAAGGGATACAGTATGGATTGTAGCACTAGAGGATGTGCTGAGGAAGGGTAGAACGACTAAGAATTGACCGGGAAGCTAAAAAGGGAACGACAGGCAAACGACTCTTTGCTTCCTACCTGATTCCGGGACGGAATCCTTTTAAGGAGGGGAGACTGTAAGGACCCCAAATTTTGGATATAATTAAAACTTTTTATTAAGTAATGATAAAATGAGGAACAATGATTGTAATGAATGGATATTACTTTGGACAATGATCTTGATGCATTGGTATATTGTCAGAATAGAGTAATTCGATGGTTGAGGACCTAGATAAGAATAATCTACCATCCAGGAAGGAGCTAATGGATCCTTGAAGGGAAATGAGTACATGCATAGTATTTCCCGTACATGCATAGTATTTCCCGTACGTGCATAGTGTTTCCCGTACGTGCATAGTGTTTCCTGTACGTGCATAGTAATTTGGTGGATGATTAGTGATTTTGTAAGTTGGAAAACTTTTCACGCCACCCTATGTGCGGGACGTGATATGGATGTTTCGAAGTCATATTAGTAATACGCGGAGGAAATAAGTGAATGCAGAGACGATCGGAATTCAGAAATTCCAAATTCTTTTTCGGTATAATATTTGACCGGACAGTGGATTAAATATTATTATAATCCAAGAATTGAGATATTAACTTTGAGGATTTGATATTTTGGGATGTTATTATATTGATTTAAGAATGAAGGTAGGAAACCACTGAGGAGTGGTTATGGCTACAATGTAATAATTGATATTTGGAAAGAATGAATGGAATTCGACTTTATTATTTCTATGTCTTGAAGAATGCTAAAGGGTAACAACATAGGTAAGAATAATCTATCTTCTAAGGGAATAAGATATGGCAATTTCAAGCAGGAGAATATTCTCATGTCATCCAGATCGGTAACGATTAATCCAGTAGTTCCGTAAAAAGGATAAGGAACGATCGAAAGAGAATACGGACAATTGTACCACCCTAAGAGAACAAGTAAAGAATACAAAATGAATAGTGTTTTGGTGGGAGTATATAATAATATGAGACGACACTATATAGAAGCATTCGGAACGGAATTCCGAGTTCGTATTAGTGATCCAGGGGGAAAATAAGTGTATGTAAAAGCTGTCGGATTCTGAAAAACCGCACTTTTATTTTCTCCGAGAGTTCCCTGGACACTGATAGCCTTAAGTATTTAACGAATGGATTTAAGGAATATAAATTGGAAAGTTAGAATGAAAGATGGAGAATGAAAGTATTAATATTAAAAAGGATTCCCGGTAAACCCTAATTAGAAATCCGTGAAATATTCCTACGAACGATCAATCGAAACGGGTAATAACCGGACAAAGAGACAAGCAGAGAGCCAAGAGGTATGATGAGCTAGTGGAAGGTGACATAATCACTTTATGCAAGATAAGATCAAAGAGACCAAGCTAGTTACAAAGCTAACTAGCAATCTTAGCAATCAAACCAAGTACTTAGCATGCTTTCTCATCCTACCACACCAAATTAAACACTTGTCCACCAAGATGATGTATGCCATGACCTAGTACCTTTAATAAAGCAACTTTATGTTAGATATTTTCACAATAATGCAAGAGAGCAAGGAACCAAGCCAAGCAAACACCACCACTCTCCATTCTCCTTCCATTCGACTTCTTGCATAATTCAAGATCCAAAGTCCAACTTCCAACCATTGTTAAATCTCAAGAAAATTAAGGTGAGTCCTATATTTCATAACTAAGATATCCTATGAATTTCATCTTCAAATTCCATACCAATCTTGAGATATAAAATCAAGAAGATGGTGATGAATAGTAACTTTTAAGTATTAACTTTGTGTTCTTGTTTTCTTTTGATTGATTCAAGTATACTAAGGCTACTTAAGGATCATTCAAGGCTTAACAAGTGTTATTCACTCTCCAAGGAAGGTATAAAGCTCAAGAACCCTTAGTACTACTTTGAGTTTATGGATCTTTTTGGATGGATATGTGATGGAGAGGTGTTAGTATGCTTAGATCCATGTATGTATAATTGGTTGTTATTGATATTTCATACTTGTTGGATTTGAGTTGTTCTTGAGATATCATGACTTAGAATAGATGATAAACTTTAGGTCTTGACTTGGTTGTTGTTGGAGGATGATTTGATGATGATAAAAAATTTGGAAAAGCGTGTAAACATAGCCGCTATAATGCCCGATTTTATAATATCAGGTTTTGTATGCCATTTTTCACATCAAGACCCTACTGTCCAGAACCTTTTCTGCCATGTTAGGATAGCTTATGTTATAAGCTTCGTTTTGATATAAAGATCACGTGAAACGGACTTACGGTTTAGGAATTACGGCCGGTTTACTAAAAGTAGTTCGAATCCGTAAACGAAAGTTCGTAACTGTAATTGAACCCTCGTAAACTATGTAACGTCATGGCGAATCTTGGTAAATAAATACTAGAGGTAAAAAGGAAGGTGTGAAAGAAAACCGTATGTCAAAAGGATCATTTTTCGATTTATTAAAAATGTTCGAGTCGAGGTTAAACGCGAACGAACCCCTAAAAGACGACTCTTTTATAACTTCGGTAAAACACTTAGAAAACGGGCGATAAAACTCGGAGTATAATATTGGTTCGTAACGATCAACCTTAGAACTCATATGACTTAAGTATGTCCCAAGTATAAGTGCAGTGACATGTCGTATTAACGAACGAATGTCGGGTCGGATCAGTGAGAATAAGTAATCCACAAAAAGGGGTATAACGAGATAACTTGAGAACGTGTTTCGATTTAAGAATAACTAAACTTTTAATATGTTAAGTGATTAATCCCGAATGCCTTGGCTATTTATAGATCACCAAGCTGAACCGGGACCCGCTACCACTACCCCTTACCGTACTCGACTACCAGGCAAGTTTCAATTCCCTTCTTTTAGGCTGTTGTTGTGATTGAATAAATATATATATATGATTGCTGATATACATATGCCATTGCATGCATGCCTACTTTCAAGTTGAATTGATATACTTGTTCCCTGAATGTTATTGTTGGCTTATAAGCTAGATAGTTATATATCAGTTATAAGCCGGTTATTGTAAGACCCTCATAGAAGGGCGTATACATCTTATTAATCAAATATAGACCGGGAGTCAATATTCCTTGATATATCGAGATTACTTCGGAGGAAAATATTTAAGTAAATATTTTCTATTATTCGGGCGACGAATATTATTGAATATTCGTTCGAGATTATTTATTTTAATGATCCTTACTTCAAATAATTATTTGAACGTAATCATTCGACGAATAATATTTGGAGAGAATTACCAAAATGCCTATTTTTCACAAGTTTTTGCCCAAAATACTGATTTTGAAAAAAATGGCCCGAAATACCGACGGGATACGGAGAATCGTCCTCCGTGTTAGCATAATACGGAACACCGTGTTCCGTATTATGCATGATACGGAACACCATCTTCCGTGTTATGCATGATACGGAACACGGTGTTCCGTATCCGTGCATGATACGGAACATGGTGTTCCGCAACACCTCATGATACGGAACACGGTGTTCCGCAACACCCCATGATACGGAACACGGTGTTCCGCAACACCCCTCATATCACGGTAGACGGTGTAGCGTTTTCAGTCAGTAAAAAGGGCCAGCATGGCTCCCATATGAATATTTTGGGCCATCACCCTAATATTTGTCAATATTCATTCAGAGTCGAGTTGATTATCGATTATTATTTCGAATACTCTCCTAAGATGAGACTACTAAATGAATATTATGTGGACATTCATTTAGAATATTATTTTATTAAATAAATATTACTTTTGAAAATTCATTTAAGGTATTAAGTACTTGATGAATATTATCTTCAATATTCATCTGAAGCTTGACTTACTTATCGAATATTATATCGAATATTCCTTTAAGGCTTGGATTACTAAATGAATATTACTTGATATTCATTTAGAATATTATTCATGAAATGAATATTACTTTATCAATATTCATTTAAATTCCTAATTAATTATGAATATTATTTTGAATATTCATCAGGGTTCTATTTAATCATCGAATATTATTTTAAATATTTTAAATATTCCTTTCAGGACTTATTAAGTAATGAATATTACTTTGAATATTCATTTGATTATTTAATTATGCAATAAATATTCTCCTGATATTTCTTCAGGGATTATTTTGAGAAATACTCTGATCAAAGATATTCTTTCATATTCCCAAATATTCTTTAAATATTTTAACTCAATAAATATTCTCTGAATATTTATTCCATACTCAGAATAATCTCGATAAGGTTTATCTTCTTCGCTTATTACAGAAAATATCTCGGAGTCATATTATTATTAATCTTATATCAAGAAAGGTTCTCAGACATCATTCTTCTTTGAGTCTACCTCCTTAATAATAAGGGAACCTTACTTGGAAAATGTTATTTATCTTGTCGACTTCCCGGTCATAAAGTATTCCCTTCACTCGCAACTCGGGTGCTGTTGACTTATTAAGTCGTTGCTTACCTTCTCATCTTTCGAGGGGTAAGATCACTGGAACAAGTTGATATCCGTTACCAAGTAATAGCTTGGGAGTTATTGGTAAATTTTCCTTTCCAACTAGATACGACCACTTTGTGGAGTCTTATCAACAAGTATTATACTTGGGGAAAGGGGGACGAACGTTACATTCAGAATCATGAATTCTATTTGAACTAGGAGTCGTGTAAGAGGCCGAGTAGCGCCGGTCCATCCCCTTTGGCCCAACCGTTGGCCGGGGAGAGCTAGTAAGGCGGTACACAAGTAAAGCCGTCAGTTCTTCCTTCTACCGGTAGTAAATCTAAATTGAGCTGTACGATCTCGACTGATCATCAAGATTGGAACAGCGGGCGCGGTGAATACTCCATCATTGGTTCATCATCCAAACTTATTTATTTCCTGCAACATGATTACTGTTGGCAGAGCTGGAAAAGTGTTCATAACTGGAATTGCAACCTTTTCATGCAAGTTCCTCTTCTTAATAACAATGAGAATATCTCACTTACTTTTGATGTAGCAGATATTTCTACAAACAAATACTTTAAGTTACCTGGTAACTTCATCGTTCATATTATACTGGCATCATTTCCGTAAATGCATGGCATATGGTTTGAAAGATACTTTTGAACTGTTATACATTATCGTTCAGTTATCTATTATTGTTGGTGGGCTATTGCTCACCCTTGCTTTATTATTATATCACAACAACAGCTAGACCAGATGACTCGCACAAGGCGCACTCGACGCGGGCGAGGACGATGAGACTACCAGAGCTGAAGAAGAAGCTATTGGTAGGGTATATTTATTCTTTCAGTACCAAGAATATGGTCTAGTATGCCTTATGTAAATGGATGGCAAAGAGTATGTATTATATTGAAATTCTTTTGGATTGTAAGAACTCATAATGTGATTAATAAAAATTTGATTGTTACTCTGAATTCATCTCTGGGACTATAACGGGTGTGTTTTATATTGTTGTGTTGGGTTATAGAGACGTAAGTTATTTTATGATTAAGGAAAGTTCAATTATTGTGGACAGAATTGGAAACCGTAACCACCGGATCCCGGACCCCGGATCTGGGGGTGTTACAGGTGCCGTCTGTGGGAAGAAAACATCAACCATGGTTAGCACACGAAGAACTGCACCAAGCTCTACCGAAGCTTTACCAATCAGCTTCGCTCCGCCTCTTACCTCTGGGACAACCACGTTTGAACAAGGGACGGTCCCCCAAACTCAAGTTTCTCAACCTCCAGGGACGAATCCCCCTGCTGGGAGTACGCTGCCTATGGTTGTCCATCCAGATCAGGGAACCAACTCTCTTCAGATGGTGATCTCTCCCCTGGTTGATCCTAATCACCCTCCATCTGGGGTACAGATCCATACTACGGATCTCCCTGTGAATACCAACCAAATGTATGGGCTGCCCAACTACCCCCCTGTTTGAGAACCTGGACCGAGTGGTCATGCTTTGCAGATCCGAGATCGCGAGTATCTGGACTACTCCGGCCCCTATACTACTGATTCGACATCTGAGGATGACGATGATGACCGTGACGAAGCCCCAAGGAGGCGACGTGCTAGTAGAGAGCCCCGAAGGAGGGCCCGAAGAATCCATGATGGACCTCCACAAACGACTGAGGAAAGGATCAAGGCTCATGAGGCTGAGATCCAGAGGCTGAAAGATGACGCCGCCAGAGAGCAAGCAAGGCAGAATCAAAGTCTGCATCGACCTCCTCCAATCTCAGGAAGGGTTCCCGTCATAGATCTGGAGAGGTCGTCTAGGAGACGAAGAAGGGCCGATACATCAACTGAAGGAGCAACGAGGGCGGAAACCCCCAGAAACAACCCCAAGGATCTGATGCCGCTAGGAGATCCGGATGATCCCACACCCCCGTTTATTGAGGAGGTAATGAATGCACGTATATCAAAGAAGTTCAAGATGCCAACTATTAAGGCTTATGACGGAACGGGTGATCCCGCAAATCACGTTAGGACGTTTTCAAACGCACTACTGTTGCAACCTGCAAGTGACGCCTTAAAGTGTAGGGCGTTCTCTCAAACCCTGTCGGGTATGGCTCAAAGATGGTACAACCGCTTACCTGCAAACTCGATTGGCTCTTTCAAGGAGTTAAGCGCTACCTTTGTGAGTCAATTCATCAGCGGAAGAGTTCATGAGAAAAGTTCTGCATCCCTCATGTATGTGGTACAGGGGAAGAATGAGAATCTGAGAGATTATCTCAAGAGGTTCACCAAGGAGACGTTGAACATCACCGACTTAGAGAACAAGGTGGCCATGGTAGCCCTGGAACATGGCACTACTGACCTGTACTTTAAAAGGTCATTGGCAAAGCATCCACCTGAGAATATGGCTGAACTCCAATGGAGGGCTGATAAGTATATCAAGGTCGAGGATAGTACCAAAAAGGATGTCGTGATAAACAATGGCAAGGGTAACAATGATACAAAGAAGCGAAAGCAAGACCATTAGTATGATGACCACGAGAATGATGCTAGGGACAAGTATCCCCGAACTAGCGAGGACTCCGACTATGCCCCTAAGAAGAACCAAGGATGGAGGTTCACTGAGTATGCAAGGTTGAATACTTCTAGAAGTCGAATCTTGTTGGACATTGAAAAGGATAAGGATTTCCGATGGCCGAAGCCACTCAGGGGTGATCCCGCGAAGATTAACAAGAATCAGTATTGCAGATTCCACAGAGATGTGGGGCATGACACTGATGATTGCAAGCAACTCAAAGATGAGATCGAGTTTTTAATCCGTAGAGGGAAATTGAGCCACTTCATAAAGGGTGACGATCGTGTTAATCAAATTAGAGATTATAATAGAAGGGATGACGATCAAGATCGCAACCCACAGCCCCGAAGGCCAATAATCAACATGATCTCAGGAGGCCCTACTACGGCCGGCACAACAAGGAATTCTCGGAAGGCTTATGCCAGAGAAGTGATACACATCGTGGGAGAGACCCCGAAGCGGGCTAGGACTGAAATCACAATTGGTTTTGATGACTCAGACCTTGAAGGGGTGAAGTTCCCCCATGACGACCCGTTGGTCATAACTCTTGTAACTGGAAGCTCAGAAGTGAAGCGAGTCTTGATAGATAATGGAGCTTCCGTTGACGTGCTATTTCATGATGCATTTGTGAAGATGGGTTACAATGATTCTCAGTTGACCCCCAATAACATGCCTATATATGGATTTAATGGAGTAGGATCTAAAGTTGAAGGGACTATTCAATTGCCCGTGACTATTGGACAGGAGCCCAAGAAGGCCACTCAGATGTTGAACTTCCTGGTAATCAAGGCGGTTTCAACGTACAACGCTATCCTCGGAAGGACTGGACTTCATGCATTCAAGGCTGTTGCCTCAACTTATCATATGAAGGTCAAGTTCCCAACCCGGAATGGTGTTGGAGAACATAAAGGCGATCAAAAGATGGCACGAAGCTGTTATGTAGCCTCGTTAAGGCCTGACGGAATCGGGGGGCAGGTCCTTCCGATTGAAGACATGGATGTCCGCAGAGGTAAGGAATACCAAGAAGTCGGGGGGCAGGAGGTAATACCCCAAGCAGGAAGTGAACTTCAGAATAATAAGGAGGAGACCAAAAGGAGTGGAGGTTTGCTCTATTTTGATGGAGCATCTAAAATAAAATCTAGTGCAGACGTAGTCTTGTAAAGCCCCGATGGGCTCAAGTTATCCTAGTAGGACCTAGCTTCATATTTATCTAGTAGAAGTAGAAATAAGGTTCATTGAAACCATTGCAGAGCATGTTGCTCCGAGTAGGATAGTAGTACTCTATGTAAGGGTTGAACCAATTTCAAGTTATTAATGCAAGTTTGATTTCCATTCATTGACTGTGTGATTTTATTTATGTGCCAAGCACCCGATGAGTGCAAGTCAAGGATGACCGAGTACCGAAAATAAAAGAATACGCGAATGGAAAACAAACAAATGCATTAATAAGGATCCCGAAGGGTCAAGAGTTAGGTTACAACGCGACCAAGTAAGAGTTTAAGTCTGTGAAGGACCTTGGATAAAAGACAAGAAGATAAAATCCACATGCAATAATCAAAGCCATGAAAGGCCGAGGATGTGAAGGACTAGCTACTCTTCAATACTTATTAAGTACCTGGGTTAAGAATCCAAGGATGAAGGTCAATAGATAACCTTAAGCAAAGATTAAGAAGATCAAGCAAGCTCTCGTCTCAAAAGTTTAAAAGGCAAGAAACCAACGGGATTGCATTTATCGAAATCTAAATCGAGGAATCAACCCCGAATCCTAGGTTGAAGAACAGAAGTTGTTAGCCATGAAGGCCAAGATCAGCCATGAAGGCCAAGGTTAGTTATGAAGGCCAAGCTCGAGGGGGTCATGGACTTTCAAGACCTCGTTGGGCTAACCGGAAACCCCCTGGCCTTGGACCAGCAGCTCTGATAGATATTTCGGTGATTTAAAGCACCCTTGAGATTGAAAACCCTTGATTTCAAACATTGGTGTTCAACCTTCGAACATCGACGTTCAACACCCAAGACCAAGACAAACATTGAAGTCCTGATGGACCAGCAGTTGAAAAGCATATTACATAGCTTGAAAGCCGGTGGAAGGTTAATTAAGTGGGCGATTGAACTTGGAGAATTTGACATCACGTATGAGCCTCGAATAGCTATTAAGGCCCAGGCATTGGCTGACTTCGTGGTTGAATGTACCATTGGCAACCAAGAAGTCGGGGGGCAGGATATAGTAACCACCCCTGGAAGTGAAGAAAAAGATGAAGAGCCTGTACCTGATCAGAATGAACATTGGGTGCTCTATTTTAATGGAGCATCAAAAACAAAATCTAGTGGTGCAGGTTTAGTCTTGCAAAGCCCCGATTGGTTTACAGTCGAGTATGATTTAAAATTGGACTTTCCGACAACTAACAACGAAGCTGAGTATGAAGCCTTGATAGCCGGTTTAGGCTTGGCTAGAATAATGAGAGTCAAGAATCTCAAACTACGGCAAAGTACTTGAGAGTCGTGAAGGCTGTGATGACTGAGTTTGAGTGAATGGTATGAGAAGCACATTTCGAGAGAACAGAACGTTAAGGCTGATGCCCAATCTAAGTTTACTTCTTCTGAGATAGAGAACTACGCCGGAAGAGTTTACTTTCAGGTCTTGAAGGCCCCGTCTATTATTTCAAATTGATAGCACCAGTTGATGTAAGCTGAAGGATAGACCCTCATAAAAGCTCACCCTGAGACTGGTTGGCTCCCTGATAATGCCTTGAAGGCACGGAAACTGTTAGTGAGAATGTTGAGATAAGAGGTCCTTTGTCATTCCTTACTTAATCTGGAATCTCAAATTCTGATACAAATGTTTAGCCTTGATGGCCAAAAAGGCTGTCTGTCTCCAATCGAGATGGCCAAAAAGGTTGTCTGCCTCCAATCGAGTTCGTCGTTTGAGTTTAAGGACTTGAATCAAGAGCCGTCAATCGAATTCAAACCAAAGGAAGGTTGGAAACCTAGAATCAAGATAAAGGGTTGACAACCAGATAACAATGCAAACCAGACTTGAAGTCAAGTGCTCAGTGGAAAAGCAACTTCTTGAATGATCAAACGAGAAGCAAGACCTCCACCATATGAAACAAGGGGGGCAAGAACTAAAAAGCTTCATCACAAGCTCCACATCTTAGAACAAGAAAGAGAGATTAATTATGCCTTGAAAGGATGTATACAACATACAAATGTCAAGGACGTGATTCAAGAACGAGACTCCAGGCATTGCGAAAAGCTCCGAGAGGCACGACAAAGCGACCATGGAGCACCTGTCAGCCAACCTGGAGCACCTGGCAGGCAACCACGATCTCCTGGCAGCCGACCAGGTGCCATGAAGAAGGTCTGGCCGACCAGGATCTCCTGGCAGCCGACCAGGTGCCACGGAGGGGCTTCAGCCGACCTCTTGGCACCTCCCGTCAGTTGGTTGGATCGTTTGATGGTTCTGTTGAAGGTTTCTCACTTTCCGGAACGAACATCGACCTCCAACTAAACGTCGTTCAAGCATCGATTAGCACCGACCAGCTGTTTGGGCCATATCTTGAGCTCCGGGTATCAGATTTGGGCGATCTTACAGTCCACGCGAAGGTCATGGAGTTTTCTACAACTTTGGAAGGTCCCCAGCCGAATAGGACCTCCTGGAAGCCGACCAGCTGCCCAGGAAGGGGTCTGGCCGACCAGAAGATCTCTTGTCAGCCGACCTCACGCTGTTTGGGCCATATCTTGAGCTCCGGGTATCAGATTTGGGCGATCTTACAGTCCACGCGAAGGTCATGGAGTTTTCTACAACCTTGGAAGGTCCCCAGCCGACCAGGACCTCCTGGTAGCCGACCAACTGCCCAGGAAGGGGTATGGCCGACCAGAAGCTCTCTTGTCAGCCGACCTCACGCTGTTTGGGCCATATCTTGAGCTCCGGGTATCAGATTTGGGCGATCTTACAGTCCACGCGAAGGTCATGGAGTTTTCTACAGCCTTGGAAGGTCCTCAGCCGACCAGGACCTCCTGGCAGCTGACCAGCTGCCCAGGAAGGGGTCTGGCCGACCAGAAGCTCTCTTGCCAGCCGACCTCACGCTGTTTTGGTCATATCTTGAGCTCCGGGTATCAGATTTGGGCGATCTTACAGCCCACGCGAAGGTCACAGAGTTTTCTACAACCTTGGAAGGTTCCAGCCGACAAGGAGCACCGCCTGGCCGACCAGGATCTCCTGGCAGCCGACCAGGATCTCCTGGCAGCCGACCAGGAGCACCTGGCAGCCGACCAGGAGCACCTAGCAGCCAACCAGGTGCCACGGAGGGGCTCCAGTTGACTCCCTAACACCCATCTTGGCACTTCCCTTCGGTTGGTTGGATCGTTTGATGGTTTTATTGAAGGTTTCTTACTTTCCGGGACAAACATCGACCTTCAACTTAGCGCCGTATAGAGTCGATGAGCACCATGTAGTGCCGTTTTATGCCATTTAACGTCGTTTAACAGACATTGAAACGTCGTTTAAGCATCGTGTGGCATCATTAAAGTCAACATGGATCTCCCGTCAATCTGCCGGCGAACAAGGAGCACCTGGCAGGCAACCAGGAGTACTTGGCAGGCAACCAGGAGCTCCTGGCAGCCGACCAGGTGCCATAGAGGGGGTCTGGCCGACCAGGATCTCCTGGCAGCCGACCAGGATCTCCTGGCAGCCGACCAGGAGCACCTGGCAGCTGACCAGGACCCTTGTCGGCTGACTAGCTGCCCGGAAGAGGCTGCAGTTGTCCCGAATCTCCTCCGATTAACACCGTTAGTGCCGATAGCACCGTTAGTGCCGATAATCACCGATTAAGTGCCGATTAGCACCGTTAGTGCCGATAGCACCGTTAGTGCCGATAAGCACCGATTAAGTGCCGATTAGCACCGTTAGTGGCGATAGCACTGTTAGTGCTGTAAGCACCGTTAGTGCCGATAGCACCGATAATGTCGTTAGCACCGTTTAGTGCCGATTAGCACCGATTAGTGTCGTTTAAGCACCGTTTAGTGCCGATTAGCACCGATTAGTGTCGTTTAAGCACCGTTTAGTGCCGATTAGCACCAAGTAGTGTCGTTTAGCACCGTGAGTGCCATTTTATCCTTTTAACATTGTTTAACTAGTGCCGATAGCACCGTTAGTGCCGATAGCACCGATAATGTCGTTAGCACCGTTTAGTGCTGATTAGCACCGATTAGTGTCGTTTAAGCACCGTTTAGTGCCGATTAGCACCGATTAGTGTCGTTTAAGCACCGTTTAGTGCCGATTAGCACCGAGTAGTGTCGTTTAGCACCGTGAGTGCCATTTTATCCTTTTAACATTGTTTAACACTGTTTAAACATTGTTTAAGGCTATTTAGCGCCGTTTAGTACCGTTTAGCGCCGTTTAGTGTCGTTTTATGCCGTTTAACGTCATTTAAACATTGTTTAAGCATCGTTAAGGTTGATTAGTGCCAATTAGCATCGAATTAACATTGTCGTGAACGCGTCGGTCGCTCCACGCTTTACATAAAGACAATACTCGTGAAACACTAGTGTACAAAGATGAACCCTGACCCAAGTCTCGAAAAAGGCCGTTAAAACTTCAAGGAAAACCTGATCAGTTTTCCTAAAAGTTGGGGGCAAATGATATGGGCTAAAAGTAAGCCCTAAAGACACATTTAATGTGGCATTAATTAGACCTGGAATGGTCCAAACGTGGGGCCCACCAGATGGGCCCAAACCCTATTTATAATATTAATTTCGTAATTAATATTAAGGGTAATAAACAGCTCAGCAAATAAGAGTCAAACAAGGATATTACTCTTGCCTGACTTAGCCTCCAAGATACATATTTCAACATGGAAACTGATTCCTATAAGGAATAGATCTAGAACCTTCCTCAAGGAAGACTTGTCCACCAAGTCTCTGACTCCTACCATAATTCTAGGGCTTCTCAGCCTATATAAAGGGTCTAACCCCTCATCTCAGAACCACGTTTTGGACACAGCTCCATACGTTACCCACCACGTTTTGGCTCAATCCTCGAATAAGGACATACAAGCCACTGCGTCCTAGGTGAGCTCTCGCCGCCATAGCCTCGAGGGCACCATCACTCAGAACTACGTTGGCTTGATTCTCAATACGAGATACGTAGGCACTCTGTGAGGACCGATTAAGTCTCGAACGCAGAAACAGCCATTAAAGCTCGAAGCTCAAACTCCCTTAGCATTAAATACACATAAACCCTAGCCGCAATATTCGTAACCTAGTTTTTATTCCACAACATTACCTTAGTCATCATCAATCTAATCTTGGTACTTCACACTGGAAGGCCGTTAAGCGCATCATGCGATATATTAAAGGTACACTGGACTATAAGTTATGTTATGGGGGTTCAGATCTTCGCATGGTAGGATACACCGATGCTAACTGGGGAGGTGATCGTGGTAAACAACATTCTACCTTTGGACATGTATTCTTGTTGAATAGATGAGCCATCACTTGGATTAGTAAGAAAAAAAATTGTGTTACCCTTTCTTCTATGGAGTCAGAGTTTGTTTCTTGCACTGCAGCTGTTCAGGAAGCTATGTGGCTTAAAAGGTTTTTTGAGGATCTCAATATTGTTCCTTATGCTTCAGATCCGATAATCGTTTTTGTGACAGCACGTCGGCACTTGATTTTATCAAGGACCCAAATAATTATGGAAGGCCGAAACACATTGACTTGAGGATGTGTTTTATTCAAGATATGATGTTGTGGCATGTGACTAGACGCGAACTTAGATTTTTGACGCTTCCACGAGCAAGCAAAATTGAAAAGTTCGAGCGAGACACTCAAGGAGACAAGGTTAAGGTCATCATTGTGACACTTGAATTGTATTGCATGAGAGAAAGTTACATGTGTTTTGCAGCCATAGTAAGAGATGAGAAATAGATCCCTAGTTTCTCATCGTGTGAGTCTTATATAAGGACATCCAATGTCATGTCCTTAATAGTACTCTTTTGAGATCTTTGACTATATATGTTACAAAGATATGAATAGATGTTGCTACTTTGGTTTCGATTACTAAAGTCACGATTTATAAGACTCTAAGGGATGATATGGGAAAGCAGTTGATTCATGATTAGAGTAACATTAGGGCGAACGGAAGACAACTCATTTTCACCCCGCTCTATACTTATTATCGACAACTATATTCTTTTGGGAACATAGTAATAAGTTAGAGGCAAAAATGCATTTAGGCCTAAATTAGTTAAGGTGGGGCTCTCAGAGGGGTCAGAGACGCTTAACTAGGTGAAATATCAAAGTTGGTCTGGGGTACTCTGATGTAGTCGTAAACTCCAAATTTAAATTTGACGTATAGCTCTCATATTGTATCATTTCTAAAGGGTAGATGTCTCTATCTTGGCTCTCATCAATGAGTTTGATTTAGAGCGCCCGAATTGTAGGATAACTTAGTGGCTGCACGGTTCGTTAGTTATCGACTGAGATTTTATTGGCATGTGTATATTCAATGTCGTCCTCGTCATGGGCGAGTGGGAGATGTTGGACATTGGGTTGATCCAACGGGGCGCCCATTGAGTGGCCGAGGCATTTGTTGCTCATTAATACAGGAGTTACATATACTGCAATCATAGCTAATAGTGTGGTGATTAATTGCAGCTGTTACAAAACAGATATATGTGAGTATATATGTCAACACACATCGAGGGATAGTGTTAGACATACACAAGCTCTCTATATTAGACTGAGAGAACATATACACAACTAATATATAAGGTTGAAGCTTTCCGGATTGTGGATACATAGCCGGTACTCGTCTAACGTAGTATCGGTTTGCTGCTGCATACCAAAGGATCATCCACTTCATCTAGTATAGTGGGCATACGCTTCAAGAGGTAACTATTTTTGATTCGGGTTATATGTTATCCACTAAAGTTTGTATAACATGTCTATGTTTTATTACGTTTCTACACCAACAATCTTCCTTTATTATGAATTAAGAATGGCATGTAAGAGTGAAATAAAAGGAAGATGCAGAGGCACGCGAACCAAAGTGACAAGAAATTTCAAATTTTTAATGGAACGGGGATTTTATCAATCTGGAACTTTAAATGGAGATGTTAGGTGGAGAAAGCGAGTAATGGGGAAGGAGATCTTGAGTGATTACATTTGGACGAATAGGGATTTAGTTTACAAGTCAAAATTAGATCAGTTTTATTTGGAGGACAAACAGGATATTACTAAAGCTCTCAACCAAATTCATTGGAGAAGTTTGAAAATAATAGGAAAATCGGGATATGTTAGCAGAGAAAGAAGTGGTAAATTAGTTGATAGGAAATCCTTTGTAGAGGTGATGAACTCCGATATTTCGAAGGGGTTTCAGACAAACATATGGGGAGGGATAACAATGTTGATGGTAAAAAGGAGTAATGGATAGTTTTGAAATCAAAGAAGAAGGAAAGAAAGACAAGCAATAAGAATTTAAGTACTATATTTCTTTATAGCATTCCAAGCAATACTACTACAAGAATTTTGTGGGAATTTTCCAGGAAGTGTGAAGAAGATGAAGAAATAAACACTAGGCCAATATGTGGAAAGAAAACTAACTTAAGGCAGATAAAAAGGAAGTGTCAACATCAAGTGGCGATCACGCCAACTCGCAAATGTTTCTTTATAAGCTATTTAAATCAAGTCTGAATTTGCATGGTAGAAGTGCAAGTGTCAACATGAACAAACTTTAGGCACTAAAAAGTTATAGTAAAGATTGAAAAGAAAAGTGTCAACATCAATTGGGATCACAAGGCAACTTGCATGCTTCCAGTGTCAAAGTCAAAATCAATTCTCCTTGAAGCCACAATCGAAATAAACACTAGGCCAATATGAAGAAATAAACACTAGGCCAATATGTGAAAAGAAAACTAACTTAAGGCAGATAAAAGGAAGTGTCAACATCAAGTGGCGATCACGCCAACTTGCAAATGTTTCTTTATAAGCTATTTAAATCAAGTCTGAATTTGCATGGTAGAAGTGCAAATGTCAACATGAACAAACTTTAGGCACTAAAAAATTATAGTAAAGATTGAAAAGAAAAGTGTCAACATCAATTGGGGATCACAAGGCAACTTGCAAATGTTTCTTTGGTCTATCTGTTCACTCCATTTAGTATCTTTGAATGAAGTTGTATTTGAAAAAAAATGGATTGATTCATTGTCAAAGCACAGACATAAGTTGTATGAGCAACTTCAACTTATGATGATAGTAGTATGAAAAAATATTCTCAAGTTTGATAAGCATGTAGTTACAAAAGATATATTCACTTAGTCAATTAGAATTATCTCGTGTTTTGAAAGTCAGACGAACAAAGAAAGAGAATAAAGACAAAGGATGTTTAAAATGAAGAAATTAGAAGAAAATGGATGAAGGAGTTAGAAAGATAATTTTAAGAAGTGAAAGCACAAGGTCTGAGTAGCGTATTAAAAAATTTACAATGTTTTTGGTTAATATCAAGAGTAAAACCTACACTCTTAGAATGCAACATCTTGAAAGCTATTTAGTTTCTATCTTCAATATTGTTGGAGATCCAACTAAATGGATGCATAATTTTCGAAGAATTGGGAAAACATTTTAGGATTGTAAGTGTTTTGAAAAGTCATCTAAATTAGACAACACCAATAAAATACTCGAATCTATTATATGATTCACAACAAAATTAAAAACTAACATGACTACTATCAATATAACTCGTATTATTTTTCAGATTACAAACTTGAACATACTTAAAACTCTATTAAAATACATCACATACTTCAAATGACATTGATCATGCATAAAAGGACCCCGACCCCGAAGTGACCCAACATTCATCCCTAAATATGTGTATGTAGCGTAGATAGAAATAAATATATAACCGAAAACACATACTCAAAGATCATACGGCCAAATATCTTACAGAATAGACTATTGATTATAAAATCAGACCTGACCAGAATCAAAGAATGGAAATTTACTCCATAAAGGTGAATTCAAATAAAAAAGTACGAAACACGAAAATCGTAAACAATTCCGAGACCTTTCCATAATGGTAAGGCTCATCAAAAACGAATAAGTAACGAATTCAGAAACAATGAAAATGCGGACTGCCATAACAGAATCAGCCCCTGATCACAACAATAATTTGATGTTTAAGATATCAAAATCGCCGAATTTGACAGAGATTTATGAATAGAAAACGTAGAACACAAAAATATCTTTCCATAATGATATTATGCATAATTACTGAATAAACAGCCAATTTAATATGAATTTTCGAAGTTATACATCAGAACTGAAATTAACTCACCAGATTACATAAAAGGCAGATTTTAGCATATTTAGAGGGAAAATTGCAGAAAACTTAAAGAACGAAAATCGAAGATTAACAAATTATATTTCTAACAAGACTAGAATCACAACAATATAATAAACAGTGAATTAGATATGAATTTTATAAGAAATCAGATCACACAAAAGATCGAAAACAAGAAAAGAGTGAGATAATGCGAAGGCGAAAGCAATAATACAAAATTCATACCTTAAACCTTATTGAACACTAATTCTCTACAATTCAGCCCCTTCAATCCAAAACCCTAATTTGTTATAAACATAGACGTCGACCCAATAAGAGGGGGTGTTTGTAACATCCCACATCGATTAAAATAAGAGAATTTGGGACCTTTTTAGATACAAGTTTACAACTAATGTGTACCAATTTGCTAGCACTTTTGGACTGGCCTGTGGTGGGTTGTTGGGTCCGGTATGCATTCGGTTGTGGGTTTGGATGTTATAAATTAGTATTTCGGTTTTTGAGACTCATTGATAATTTTAAGAATAATGTTAGGAGTACCGAATTGGGTACAAAAAATAGTTAAAAAATGATGTGATAATAGTGATGTGGCATAATATAATGTTTTTATTGGAGGAAATCGATGTTATTGCACGTGGGTTCATTACACTTGATTGAGTTACTATCAATCAGAATTTGACACGTGGCACTTTGTATCCAATTTTGTACTTTTAGCATTTCCCTAATTTTAAAGCTATGATTTTTTATATTATATTAAACATAGTATAAGTTAATGATATATAATATGCAATCTACTAATGTATTCATAATTTATTTAAACTAGCTTTAAATAATATTAATAATCAGTATTTAAGAGATATAAGTAATTTTGATTAACTTAGTAGGTATTTATACCTACTGAAAAATATTTATTAAGCAGTGATCGTTATTGAATATATAATAATAATGGTTAGATTTATACGAAATAAATAATTAAAGTGCAAAAAAAAAATTTAATATTTTTTTGTCCAGTACTATTAACATTAAAATTAGGTAATAGATGAAAAAAATAAATATATTATTAAATATAAAGTGATCATAAAAATTCAAAAAGAAACTCACGGACAATGCTAGATAATAAAATTAATAAAAAAAATAATTATGTGTATGTTAATAGAACAGATTGTGCCTTGCAAGGGTTGCTCAATTATTTTTCGTTACAAAATGATCCATGGCTTGTACCGGTTGCTCGATAATTATTATCATATTTATGATTAGAAGTATATTATTCAAGAAATGCATTATTAAAAGTAAAATTTTAATATTGTAACAAATATAACAACGTTGCACTCCTTTTTCCCATTTGTAATTATAAACTGACTAGATTACATTCATTAGGAATTACATAAATACAAGTCTTCCATTCTTGGCACCTAATTGCCTAACTTTGTGATATAAGACATAACATTTTTCATAATTGCCTACACATACAATTATTACCGAATCCATATTTGTCTTTGATTACCAAAACTCATGTTATCATATCAGTTTAAATTCATTAGCAAACATTTCGTGCAACCCGTATTAACAAAACTAATTGTTCAATCCAGTCAAGTTATAAAGTTCTCTTGTATCTTAGCATTAAAGGTCATCACATGACATTCGTATCATCATGTTTCAATTCACCATCCCTAATATCGATAAAAAATTAAACATATACAATTACATAATCGTGCAACTTTCTTAATGTTGTATTGATTACTTTAACTAAATGTATCAAGATTTCAAACAAGAACCAACTGCACAACAATTGTCAAAGATAAAACACGGTACTAATAAGATTTTGACTACTACTATGTTAAGGTCTTATTCACAAACTTAAAATATGTTGTGAAACATATCGAGCACACATCAACACGGGTTCAAAAGAAATAATCATACGAAGACGTAGTATGACCCAATATCCTTGGTAGTATGACCCAATATCCTTGGATTTTGCTAACACCTTTCTAAAATGAAAAAATAAATTAAAATACATATAAAATGTAGTTTTACAAAAGATAAACCACATATTTAACTTAATAACAAACTCTTTTAATACACTCCAATTAATATTCAGTTACATACTCTTTTGGTTATATTTGATTTAAAATTCTTCAGCTACACCCAACTTTTTTAATAGAATAGAATAGAATTGGGTATTTCACCCACTTTTTATTTTGATTACGTATCAATTTTTGACATTTTATAAAATAAAATAAAATATAGATAAATGCCCGCGCGCACGTGTCAAAAAATAGGTAAATGTAAAAGTCCATAAAACTAGGCTGGGCTGGCAGGAGTCCAAATTGTACAGCCGATGCCTAATACAAAACAAACCCTCACCAGACAATTTATACAAAAATAACATAAAGAAGGTGTCATCAGACATCGACTAGTTTTCTTGGTCTTGTACACCAAACAGAAGGTATAATTTGAGATACTCATTAATTTCGATTATCATTACTGTCAATTTATGTTGAGTTCATCTACTGTACTACTAGGTTTTTTGTGGTCTAATTCCTTAAGTTTAACATAGCTGCGTTTCTAATATCCTAATCCATTTATTCAATCCATTGTAACCTCTGATTTTAGATTCACAGTAATTCAATGTATAAATTCTTCTGTGGAGTTGAATAAGTTTAAAAAATAACTTATAACAACTTCATACTTATTATAGGTCGCCATATTAAATGTGGTTTGCCGTTGTGATGATTTTGTTGGTTACTTGCTTCTTGATTTTATGTTTGAGTTATTAATTGGACCCTGGTGATTTTTTAACACAGATGGAGCAATCAGTATCTTCTCTTGCATTTAGAGGTTCTGTTACTGAAGCAATTCTTGAGGCCAAAAGGCAGAAAAAGCTTTTCGTAGTTTACATGTCAGGTATATGCATTGTATAAAATTTTACACATCTGTTTTGTACTAACTCGAACCTATCTTGTGGATGTTTTCAGAATAGATTAAACATGCCTATTTTGTAGATTGCATGATATGCATCAACAGGATTTTATTTGATAGTTTTCTCGTATTAGCTTCTTTTGTTACTTTCATTCTGCATATATCAATGTTTGTGCAAGTGATCTGTTTTTTTTTTTTTTTTAATTTAGACAACTAGAACTTTAGGAGTAGAAAAGAAGCTATTTACTTGTGCTGCACCAACCTAGTAATTAGGAAAATTGACTTGGTGATATATGTCAGGCCTTAAGTGGTATTAAGAGAAAAGTTAGAAGCTCTTTGAAAAGAAATAGAAAAGCAATATGAGGAATTTAGTTGGAATTTGTGAGATTAAGGAGATTCAAGTAAATATGAACTGAAAAGTTAATTCAAATCAGAAATTGAGTAGTTACAAGGTAATTAAACGTAAAAATACAACGGTAGGCTTACTCTAGCCAAACTGCTTAAATTACTAGGAAACAAATTGCAGGGTTCCTAATTCACCAATTCTACTTACCTTCTAACTCTTACGTTCTGGAAACTCCTAAATCCTAATATATACCATGTCCTTGCGGATACTATATGTGCTTCCGGGAATTTCTCCTTGTGTCATTGTGTGTAAACTATCCAAGGAGCTAGCAGCTGCTACCACCTTCAGAATAAATACTTACTAAAAACTTGCCGAGTTCACTTTGTTGTCTTCAAATCAGTCTTAATTGCTCTCTGTTTATGGTTGATCTATTAAATTCGTGTCACTTGAAACTATGACAGGTTCAAAAGGATTCTTGTTTTCTCAAATTTAGTGTCATTAGAACATTACCAGTTCAATATATATCTGAGGTTATTTTATACATTACCAGTTCAATATTTTATCTGAGGTTATTGTTGCTCCTGTTAATTTTTTTTTAAACCTTGGTAATGTCATGGTGAGATATCTGGATTCCTTCCTTTGTTTGTATAGGTATCTTCATTGCTGACTTCTTTACATAAACAATCTATTTTTTTAAATTTACCGAACTCAAAACAGCATTCCCTAATATATAAATATCTGTATTGTTAATGGGTATAAGTTTGCTCTGGAAACTTATGTCCTTAGATTATGTTGTATATTTCTTATTTTTTTTATTGCTATTTTTTATTTAGTTTTCTTCAGGGAAATATTTAAACAATGAAAATTTTACAGGTGATAATCCAGAATCAAGTAATCTTGAAAAGTCTACATGGATGGATTTGAGTGTATGATTTCGTTGTATTCTTGTTCCAGTTTGAATTGATTTAGAGCTGTTGAATTCTCTCTTTCTTCCTCCATTTTCTCATGGTCAAATATATTCAGCTTGCAGAGGTATTATCGAAGTACTGCATTTTGTTGCAAATCTCAGAGGGAAGTGCTGATGCTGCTAATCTATCTGCAATTTGTATCCCCTCTTTTTAGTTAAAACTTCTGCATTGCCTTTAGGAACTGTATTAAAGATGGCAAGTAATGCATATAATTAAGTTTAAGCATGGACATAGACATTGAAATGTGTTCTCGTTCATTTGCAATAATATCAACAGATTGTCTTTTGCTTTCTTTGATCATGATATTATCTTGCAGTGTATCCTTCTTTTTCTTTTTTTTTTTCTTTTTTCTAAATCCAAATATTATCTAAAAAGATATTAGATAATATTTATCTAATATTATCATGATATTAGATTGTTGTTTTAAATGATTTGATCATTTGATTTTCTTTTTTCTGAAATGCTTCTTGAACTAAATAGCTTCTCAAATTACTGTATGTATAACCTGTCTAACACAACCAGTCCAGGGGTCTGACCGTTACTACATGTGATATTTTGATACAAAACATGCATACGAAAGCAATCATAACTCATAACCATTAGAAGAAGATAGTCATTATGCGAAACAGGCAGGCAGACTATTGTCTAGACTTTTTGATGCAGGACATAATACTAAAACTATGATGAAAAAGAATAGACTAGGGTGTTTGATCTGCAGAACAATTACTAGACCTAAGGGTAGTTGAGCTTTTACCCAGCGCGGAGATCTGCTTAGACTAAGAACAGCAATTGCAGTAACATTGAGTCTGTGACTACCATTATAGTTCAGTCATGAGCTAATGTGTACAAGCATACAAATGGAGGAACAGAGAGAAATTACATATGAGAATTTAGAGGTAGTGATTATGGCGGATTCATATTTACATGTATTTTATATAGTTTGTGATGAGAGACTAAGAGTTCAGTTTCAAGAACAGATGAACAGAAAATTCATTAGAGCTATAGTAGCTAGAAATGAGTGATATAAAACATCTCTAAGGGACTCAAGAGTACTTAGATTTAAAGATTTAAAAAATTTTCAGAAATTTACCTTAAATATAAATGGGCATTGACACCAAATTCTTCATACTTCTGCTGAGTTGTTGCTTGTTGTAGCAGCTGCGCCTATAAAACCCGATACAAGCTAATTTAGGTGAATATAAGCTTGACCTATGACGTCCGAGTGTAATTATGAATTTCTGGAGATTTCAATGAACAGCGATGGAATTGAAGATAAGTAGAGGGGATAGAATTTTAGAGTTAAAAATTGTAGGTTCTGGAGGGAGAAAGTTTGTTTTAGTCGCCAATAGAGACAGTGAAATACCTTCTCCTGAGAATTTTATTTCATATCAAGTCTGGTACATGTTACAACTGAACTATTATTCGTAGGTAGAATAGAAGCGAAGCAATTAGTTTACTGTTATTGACATGCTTTCCCTCCCTGGGGAAAAGCGTAGCGCTTATCGTTTAACAGGTACGTAGCCTCTTTCGAGAGGCGAAGAGGGATTTACCATAAAGTCAGACTGTGCTGATTAGTGCTGCTACTAATATTAATATATTATGATGACTATCCTGACTAGAAGTAGGTACTCAATTATTGTCAGCAATCAATCTTGTTCACCAGAATTGTAGAGCTTATCAGTATAGTTAAATGCCAATTGTGACAAATCTCCTCTCCGTATCACTCGCATGCATACACATTCATGTAGTATACTACAAACTGATAGGAAGTTGGTTGCCTCCCATATTAATCTCCTAAATTTTTTCATATTATTACAATTTTTCTCTACATGTTGTGTGCGCTGGGAACACTAGTTTGTTTGTATATCTATGATTTTACCAGCTTTTTTTTGTTCTCATTCCATTACATATTTCTAGTCCCTTTGTATGAGATGCTACTTTGCGGTTAAACATAAACATCAAGTGTCCACCATCCTTTTTCAATCTGCCTCTATTTGTAATTAAAGAATTGAACATTCCTGTTATGAATTATCTTATTTCAGGGTTTTCTTATATAATGAGTTTTTTGGATAGAAAATTCGATTTTCTAATTGGTAATTATAATATGATATTTCTTTGTGCACTGCTGCTATGTGTAGCTTCAAACAGAGAATGAAAGTAATGTATGTCAAGTCTTTAGTCTACAGCTCTGTTTACGAATTATAATCGACATTGGTGCCTTACATTAATCGTACAGACCCGCAGAACTCTTCCCCCTGTATAACAGTTATTGGATACAATGGTCTACAACTGTGGCAAAATGGTATGATTTGTTATCTTGACTGAACTTTTTCTGTTCATTTTACATCACAGTGAAGTATGCTAATCTTTTAATTCGTCTTCACTTTTCGCAGACGGTTTTTTTAATGCTAAAGTCTTGGCATCCAATCTTGAGAAGGCATGGTTAAATCTTCATCTTCAGGTAGATATATGATCCTTGAAGCTTTTTCTTGTTGTCTTGTTATTAGACATAACTTTTTGTTGTAGAAACAGTTGGTTTACATCAACCACAGTGCTCCTCTTGTAATATATGTTTGCATAATACATGCACTTATTAAAAAATAATTCATTTTTAGAGAGTATTGTTTTTCTCAATAACACTATTTGTTTTCTTATAAAATAATTTTTAAAAAGATAACTATGCAGAGAAATGTTCAATAAAAAAATACTATATTATGTAATTTATTAAAGGATAGAAGAACATTAATTGGTTTTGTTATTGATTTTTAAGCAAATATGGGACTTCTGTCAAGTTTTATAAAGCCATGTATATGTAAATTATACCTGTTGCTTTTTCGTTGGCCCTCTAGACCCTTGTTATCCTTTCTACATCCCTGTAACAATTATCTCGATATCGAAATCAATTGTAAACTGCAGTCAACATGTAATTTCGTTTTTCAAATTAAACCCAGTTAAATTGATTTTCCTCTTCTCATCACATGTATATATTGCTGCAATTAAATAAAAAAGTAGGTTTAGTGTTAGCTTTTCTTTTATTAACTAATTGAACCCGAGCTTCAACATGAAAATATCTTTGATAAATAAACGAGTTCGAGCCGAGCTTTACACCTGTTCGGCTCGAGCTCAGCTCATTTTGCTCGATATCGGCTGGAGCCTATTCTGCTCGTCCCTGATCATTAGCTTAATTCAAAATTGTGTAAAAATAATAATGTCCTAAACAATTCAAACATTTTATAAAACTTAAATTACAGTCCAGTTTAGTCATCAGTGGTTATTGAACGGTAATGCTGAATAAAGTATCATAGTCCATAGTACCGTAATACAAACTCACATTTGGGCTTCTTTTATATACTACACTATTGATTTAGCTTAAATGAATTTTTTATTTACAAAAGAGTTTTTTTTTGCTAAGCACAAAATAGTTTATTTAGATACAAGATTATAAAAATTGAGAAATTTTGACAATATAATTAAACTAATATGAATTGCTAATTGACCTGTTTAATGTCATTAATTATTTCTAATCGAACTGTAGTCTTTATAAAATTTAGTCTTATTCAATTTTATCATACACACCATATGTTTTTTGAAATAGTGCTTGTATGCTTTTTTTAAGAATTTAAAATAAGTTTGGTTACCTTTGCAACTATATTAAAGAAATAAAATAAGTGCATGTGTTTTAGATATAGGCCGTGTGAATTCTGGGCGTGATAATATGAGTTACTTTATAAATTAGACTTGATTGAGTAAAAGAACATACAAACTGTTAGCAAACAAATTGTTCGCGAGCTCATGTCCGGCTCGTTTATTATCGAGTTAAGTTTGAACATCACTTTTTGTTCAGAAAGTTTGGCTCGACTTTGTTCGTTTTAAAAACTGTCAAGCTCAGGTTGGTTAGGACAAATTTTGACTTGGTTGTGTTCGTTTACAGCCCTAGACTTGAGGTAAGGGTTAAGTGTCAGGAATTGTTGAATTCCTGACTAGTTTTCAATATATTTTTGGTGTTTTTTCTGTTTATAAATGAAAGTAACAGCTATAGATAGAGTAATAGTAGAGAAATTGAAGAGAACTAGATGAGAAACTGAAGAGAAATAGACATAGATGAGAGATCAGAACAGAACAGAGGTGAGATGAGAGAGAGAGAGAGAGAGAGAGAGAGAGAGAGAGAGAGAGAGAGAGAGAGAGAGAGAGAGAGAGAGAGAGAGAGAGAGGTTGGAGGCAAAATGCCAGTTTTCATATATTCAACATAATAGAATACACAGAACCATTACAAGTATTTATAGACATGAACTGATATGTAACTAACTAGACCAACATGAAATTACTGGACTACCCTTACTACTATACTTATACTACTACTTAGTTATCCTGACAATCCTTCCCCCTTCAAAATTACCATGTCCTCAGTTTGGATCATGCGCTTCCAAACTTCTCTTCACCTGAATCACATACATCTTTGTTAATACCTCCATCACTATGCCTTCTTGTCCTTTCAGTAATAACTCTCGTCCAATGAAAACCTCTTGTAACAATTGCTGATCATAAAGAATTCCAGCTGTACTACCAACAAGTTGAGCGTCATCGACACGAACATATCCTCCTGGATCAAAGATGTACATTGTAACTCTTTTTCTTGAGGTTTCATGGTATTTAAGTTTCATTGATTTGTTCACTTTAGGTCTACCTTGTCCCAGCACCACCAGGCCCTGATGCTTGTAAAACTATCACATTCCTCACAACTCTTAGTGAATTAACACATTGTTGACTGATCTCAGTAACAATTCTATTAATCTCATCACTTGATTTTTGAATATTCTGGCCTTGCAACCTAGCTGAACTCCCAATCTTAATGATAAACACCTCCCTCTGCAAATAATAAGGTTTCTTCAATTGATTCTGTGTTACCAGAAAACTCCCACTAGTATCCTGCCAATGCTTAAGTTGACGACCAACTGAGATTTTCATTACAGCCTTTTCTAGTTCCACATCATTGCGATCATATACGTAACCTTGTTCATAACACCTTTTGACCGCTTGTAAGATAAGCACTTCATTCTTACCAAAATTGCTAGACATCTTACAAAATCTGTAGGGAAATGCAGCTGTTAAGGTATCATCTGTAATTATCCTGTAAAGGAAAGCCTCATCAATGTTTCTCATGTTCGCAAGGATCATTGAAGTTGTTTGCTCCTCAGCAACATGCTGCTCTTCACCTTTGCAATCCGCAACAGTCGACTTGTCACCCTGTTCTTGTATAAATTGAGAGGGCCACGACTTCATGCCATAATTGTATATGCAACTAACCTGTTTTCCCACAATTGGGAAAATTAAGTAATAGGTCCCTGAACTATTCGTGTTTTATTGTCTAGGTCCCTGAACAAAAGATTCCGTATTTTGGGTCCCTGAACTATTTTTTTTTTCTGATTCAAGTCCCTCCGTCATCATGATTCTAACGGACGTTAGAATCTTGATGACGTGTCACTGACGTGGCATACAAATTTCTGGTTTAAATCCCTGAACTTTTCCATTTTATGGTTTAGGTCCTTAAACATAAAAATTTTAAGCTTAAAATTTCAAATTTTAAACATTAAAATTCTAAAAATAAATCTAAACATGGTTATCGTTTATTTTAAAAATAAACATGATTATCGTTTAAAACACTTCACTGGTTGACATACTTATAAAACATACATCCTTATTCATGATTCAATTTTATGTTCAATTTTTATGTATAAAATTTAAATTATTATGTTCAATTTTTATGTTTAAAATTTAAAATTTTATGTTCAGTTTCATATATTCAATTTATATTTAAAATTTTATATTCAATTTTTATGTTCAGTTTTTATGTTTAAAGTATAAATTTTTATGTTTTAAATTTAAAAATATTCATTTATTTTGTCCCTGAAATTTAAAATTTAAAATTTTAAGGACCTAAATCCGAAAATGGAAAGGTTCAGGGACTTGAACCAAAAGTTTGTTTTCCACATCTGTGACACGTCATCAAGATTCTACCGTCCGTTAGAATCTTTTTGACGGAAGGACTTGAATCAGAAAAAGAAATAGTTCTAGGACTCGAAATACGGAATCTTTTGTTCAGGGACCTAGACAATAAAACACGAATAGTTCAGGGACCTATTATTTAATTTTCCCTCCCACAATTTGACCAGCTTCAAAAGGACAATTTAATGGCCTGCTGAGATTAGTAGGGTCCCAAATGTGTGGCTTTTCAGCAATAGTTACCGGATTCAGATTATTTGCAGCTTCCACTTCTTTGGTTAAAGAAGAGATACCAACTCCGGTGTCTATTAGCTTTTTCTTGTTTAAGAGTGGTGCACATTCACCCTTCTCAAACTTTTCTCTGAAGTGGTCTTCAACATGAGGCTTCTTAGTATCTTTTCTGGAGATGTCCATGACATTCCATTCTTCCTTGTTGACTAAAACTCTGTATAGTGCCCCCTTTTCTGAACTTAGATCAGTTTGCTGAAAGTCTTTACAGAACACATAAGCATTAAGGGGTCCAACTTGAAGAGATTCACCCTCATCAACTCTTGACGGATCGAAATAAAGCAAGGTGCAGGCTGCAACCTCAACTCATCCAGTGGTTTCCATGCTCTCAAGTCTTTTGGCACTTGAAACTTTGGCTCTTGTGACTCTGTTGGCTCATCCTGATTCTCTTTGTCATTAGAATTTATCTTCCTTGGTGGTGTTCTAAAATCAGATGTGCATTCAAGCTCCTTAGCACCACTAGAATTTCCTTCTTCAAAATTCTTCTTAGGCTGAAAGAAATCCTCCAGTCCCAAAGCTATACAAATGACTTCATCAGGATGCAAATCCGCTCTGTCTTCACTTGGCAATTCATCAAAGTTTGGAAAATTTAATTTTAGATGGTGTAATGAATCGAGTAAATCATTTCTTGGTGACCTAGATTTGACAGAAGGACTCAAAAATCTAGCTTCTCCTTTCTTCTTAGCTTTCATTTTTCTTAATGTTTCCATCTGTAGAGCAGCCAACTCAATTAGCTCCTTTAAATCCTGAAATCTCTCATTAGACTTCTCCTTGTAGTACAGAAACTGTTCTTGTACCTCTTGCATAAGCTCATTAAAAGCTATATCACCTTCCTTTTCCATATACATCATCACTCTTCTTTGATTCAGTCTCTTGAAGCACAATAATTCACCAAAACAGAATACACAAGCAGTTTTCAACAAGTTATCAATCTGTTCGCCCAAAAAACAATTCGAACTCCTCAAGAGGCAAGTTATCAAACACTTTGCATGCATAATACTGCTACTGCTTCACTAGCACTAAAGATACATTAAGACACCAGTAATTCAACACACTCGCCTCCAATATTTCTCTATTCAAACCACAAAACTCCAACACAACAGTTTTCACACAACAATTACTGCACAATTCAAGTAAATTCCACTATACAACACCTATACTTCTGAACAAGCAACAATCAACACTAAATTATCACAACTTCTTCAACAGACAATTGCTCAAACACTTTGGCTACACACAGAGTTTCACTTCTGATCACACACAATTGTATCTATCAATCCTCGTAATTTCTAGTGAATAAGAAAACTGACTTTTCTTTCAAGCAATTGATCAAGCACCTTGTATACACCTCTGATATTCTATATTCACCAACAACAAACACATGAATCTATTCTATACTACATCATTTTGCAACTTGTCTGTTGTTATAACACTCAGTCTACAGAGTAACACTAAAAACGAGTTGAATCTCTAGTAAACTTCACTGAACCTTTACTAGCTACAACTACAGATGTAGTCCAGAGAGATCAGAACAAAGCACCTGAACTGAAATTGCCATATCTCAACCATTACAGCTGCGATTACTGAGTTCCATAGCTCGCTCGACTCGTCTTAATGTGCACAACATAGTAGAAGCAGTGGTTGATCGATTTAGGGGGCTCTGATACCAATTTGTCAGGAATTGTTGAAATCCTGACTAGTTTTCGATATAGTTTTGGTGTTTTTCCTGTTTAGAAATGCAAGTAACAGCTATAGATAAAGTAATAGTAGAGAAATAGAAGAGAATTAGATGAGAAACAGAAGAGAAATAGACATAGATGAGAGATCAGAACATAACAGAGGTGAGATGAGAGAGAGAGACCCTTGAGAGAGAGAGAGAGAGAGAGAGAAGACAGGTATGGAGAGTGAGAAAGAGGTTGAAGGCAAAATGCCAGTTTTCATATGTTCAACATAATAGAATACACTGAACCATTACAAGTATTTATAGACATGAATTGATATGTAACTAACTAGACCAACATGAAATTACTGGACTACCCTTACTACTATACTTATACTACTACTTAGTTATCCCGACATTAATGGTTAAGGATGGTAAGGAAGAGAGTACATGCCTACAAGGGGTGGGAAGTGGTGGATAATACAAGATTTTGGTGGTGAAATGTGAGTAGACATTGCAATTTTGGGTGAAGCGTCACTAGGTTTGTAAACTAAAATCTTAGTTCCGTGGAAAAGTTTTACATGGTGTGTGTATATATATAGATCAAGTCGTGGAAATCAACCTTAGGCTAGAAACTAGAAATGGTGATATGTGTAATTAGTCCTGAGTTTCATATTTGCAATTACATTAACCGGGTGTTTTCTTTTCGGACATTAATGTTTTATTGTCCAAGTTTCCTTGGATATCTTGATTCTTGCATGTCTTTCCTTCTATTTCGGTTCAATTTATTAATGAAAAAGTTATTCTTGTAAAAAAAGGTCTAGTAGGTCGATTAATAGGCGCTTAGGCGGGTAAAAAATGACTACATTTGTAAAATCAGGCATCAAACCTTGTTTTTGCAAAAATCGGGGATTAATAGGTCCAGACAAGAAAAGTAGGTCAAAATACGAAAAACGGTAAAAAATAAGGGTAAAAATGTTAAGAGTACAAAATTCTAATAGAAAATAAAACTAAAACATAAAATTGTGGGTATTTGCCTGTTTTTTATTGTAACAAAATACTGGTGTTTACATTTGTTAGTATAAAAGATGGCTTGAATATTAAAATTATATTTTGTAAAAATAATAATATTAAAATACATCCGATTAAGGTCTTGGCAAGTAGTAGTTACTGGAAGGTAGCCTCGTAGCCTAGACCCGTCAAGCGTTTTTTTAGAACATTGGTAGTTTTAAATAGTGATAATATGTGTGTATCACCTTCAACTACGATAAATAACAATCACCACAACCTTCTTCAATCAACAGAACTATCACTAATTACCACAATCACAAACAATTACACTCAAGTTAACCAAATACGACCAATTATACCCCAATGATAAATGCACGCACGACAGTGTGTATATCTCTATGTATATGTATAGCGTTACCATCATGACCGCCTTCGATTACCACCACCATCTTACCAACCATCTCTTTCTCTAACCAATTAATTGTCAAATTTCAAAAAAACAAAGTAAACTAGAGCGACTCTGATGTTGGTTGTTATTCAAATCTTTTTGCGATTAATGGTGATTAAGGCATTTAACATACGGATTTGGTGGTTCGTGGAAAAACAATGGTGATTTGTAGCATGTAAAATGGTGATTTGAGTAGGTTTTCCGGTTTGTAGACTAAGAATTAAGAAAGGTTTCTGTAAGCAGTAGCCCCAGAACTAATGGTGTTAGCTAGAATAACTGAATTTGACCGGAGTCCTTTAATTTCTTGTAAAATAATTATGCAAGCCATCAACGAAGCTGATTGCCATTACTTTGTTGTACTTGAAATAAAATGAAGTTGTTTTGATAATGCAGGAGACAGCAGCTAGTGTCTTGACTGCAGCGCTTGCCACACAGAAAACTGAACTACTTGCTCAGGGAAACTCTGGTTATAATCTTTCTGGTCAAGGAACTTCTTCAAGTTCAGATGCCCCATCACCTTTGACAGATAATCACATCGCTTACCAGGATGCCAGTACACCCACAGCCTCTGAGTCAGTAGACGAAAAGGAGCATTTTCCTGCTAAGGTGATTTCTAGCTATAGCAGTTAAAGTCCCAATTATCTATGCATGGAATGACTAACTTGTTCTTTGTTTATGCGGACAGAAAAGTAATCTTGAAGTGGGTAATGATACACCCTCAGCGCTTGCCACACAGAAAACTGAACTACTTGCTCAGGGAAACTCTGGTTATAATCTTTCTGGTCAAGGAACTTCTTCAAGTTCAGATGCCCCATCACCTTTGACAGATAATCACATCGCTAACCAGGATGCCAGTACACCCACAGCCTCTGAGTCAGTAGACGAAAAGGAGCATTTTCCTGCTAAGGTGATTTCTAGCTATAGCAGTTAAAGTCCCAATTATCTATGCATGGAATGACTAACTTGTTCTTTGTTTATGCGGACAGAAAAGTAATCTCGAAGTGGGTAATGATATACCCTCAGCACGAGAAAATGAACCTGAAAGTACTCATGCTGAACAGGCTTCTCCTCCAAAAGTAAATGAATTACTTGATCCTGTGAAGTTGAATACAGAAAATATTGTCAATGACAAAGTTGGATGTCCTGTTCAGGAGGCAAACTTGGTTGATCTACGGTCAAAGGGCAAGGTCGTCACTTCGGAAAGAGTTGTTAGTGAATCTGAATCTGCTGTTCAGACTAAAAGTGCCGATGATTACAAGAATGATGATCCAGATTTCTCTATAACTAAATCTGATGTTCATTTAAATATTCGACTGCCTGATTGTACTAGTCTACAAGAAAAGTTCTCTTTGACTAGCATTCTAAGAGAGGTTAAAAACTATGTGGATGAAAAACAAGAGATCAACATGCGTTCTTATGATCTAGCAATACCTTATCCTCGGAAAGTGTTTGACAGTGATGGTATGAACTCACTCTCTTTCCTATTTTTATGATAATTGGCAAGCATTCCTGCTTTAATGTGTTAGCCTTTACACGTAAATTTTCTTATCAACCTTAGCTTGGGCAGGACTTCCCCAGCTTCTTTGAAAGATGTTACTTTGATTACAATATATGAACTTATCAACTCTGATATGTATTAAGGTTCACTTGTTTGAACACCTGCTGGATTATATGATGCTAAGTTTGGCTTGTTAGTTCTCATTGCATATGGGCAGTCAACTGACTTGTTTAATATAAAATTTCATGATAACCGTTCGTCTGCATCTGGCACTGTTGACTTTCTCTTTATATATTTATAATTTCTTTTCCTGGGTCAGCTGATTCCTATGGGTAAAAATTCGTTATTGTCAACCCCTATTAACACTGAAATTTTATGTTTCTTTATAATGCTGTACATGGAAACTAAACTCTTTCCGAGGGCTTGCTCTGTTTCTCTCTAGGTTTTCTTTTGAGCAATCCACCTCTTGTCTGCTAATTGTCACCTCTGTATCTGATTCTCTGTATATCCGTCCTTAATCCCTTTTAATCTCCTCTTATAACACTAAAATTAGAAGATCTAAACTGGAATAGTTTTAACGTCTGACAATTTGTATGAGAACTTTAATTTGATCAACCACAGATTCAAACATCCGTTCTGTTCCTGTGACGGCCACTGGAAGATCATTATTCGAATTCAAGCCTATAGAAGTTTCTAGTGCCAATCCCCTGTTTGCAAGCTTTTGCAACTTATATATATAAGTAAAATTTACTTTTATGTAGGACTAAGCATAAAAACCGAAACCGGATTGAAGCCAAGAAAAACTAATAACCTAACCATTTATAAATGTACCAAAACTAAAACAGGAAAACCGAACCATATGTTTAGTTTCTTACTGGTTTAAAATCTAAACTTAAAGAAATTAACAGAACCGTTGTAGTATGTGCTTGTATGTTCTCGAAAATAGTACGTAATTTTCACAGATGCTCTGGGCCGTGTTCTTATTACTTGAATATGTCATGTTAAATGTGATAGACAGTTCACTTCAAAGTACTTTGTTTTGCCTACGCTTGCTATTCCTTCTAGTTATTTTAAACTGCTAATCCTTCTTCCGTGTTATGATTTTTATGCCTACATTTGCACAAGTTGTTTTCCTTGAGTTCTTTTCAATTGTTTTAATCATGTAAGTTATCCTTTAACAGACCGTTTATAGACTAAAAGTAAAATCTAGTTATCGTCTTGAATAACCATGACACATGTATCAGTCCGCCTATTAGTATTAGCAATAATTAATATACCAACCCATCTATTTTTTTTTTATTTTGACTCTGCCCAAATTACTGATCGACTTGCAAAGTATTAATAATTTGACTTTAGTAGTACAAGTATAGGTTAATCGGTTTAGTTACGAAAACTGAACCATTTTTAACCAAACTGAAACTGAACTATTTTTAACCAAACTGAAACCGAACCTATGCTTCGGTTGTAGTTGCGGTTTTCAATTTAAAAAACAAAGTTATGTGGTTATGGTTTTAGTCTTGCGGTTATGGATTTGACCGTGTGGTTATGGTTACAAGATTACATTGATCTTGGATTATTTACTAATGAGAATGAGAATGTAGATAAACCTATTTAGTAAAAACTTTGTAGTTATAAGCAAACCAATTCTTTAAAAAGACCTATAGGCCACAGTTGTGAGACCTGGCAATTCGGATAACCAGATCGGTTTTGGATCAGATCAATCTCGGATCGGATCAACTTTCGGTTATTATATATTTGAACAGAATTCGGATCGGATCTGATTCGGTTCGGATCTAATTCGGATTAAAATCGGATGAAATTTGGATTAAGGTCTGATGAAATTCGGTTCGGATCCTTTCGGATCATCTTTCATTCGTTATTTTAATTTAAAAAGGACCTTATTATTAAATATTATATTTCTAGTATAAAATTATGTACTTATTCAAAAAAAATGAATAAATAATTATGATATATTTGATATAAAATTATTTTAAATGTGCATCTTGCTTATGAATGGATAAATATTGAATGAAATGTGCGGTAATGTATACAAGCTATTCGTTATAACCCGTTAAAATTATAACTACTTAGTTCATCATTTTTAGAATTCGGATCTAAATTGGATCCAGTATTTCGAGTCATATTCGGTTCGGATAATTTTTTATTCGGTTTGGTCGGTTCTTGGTCGTAATTGGGTCTAGTATTTCGGATGATTTTCGGTTCGGATATTTTTCCGATCGGATCAAATTTGTTTTCAGATAATTATCGAATTTTCCAATTCGGTTCCATGAATTTCGGTTCGGTTCTTCGGATCCAGATCCATTTTTCCAGGTCTAGTTGTGACTTTTTAAGAGGGGTGCTGATAAGTATTTGGAAGTTGAAATTCCGGCAATTGAAGAAATCAAGAGTATTGATTTGTAAGCTTCGTATCTGTGGACTGTAATTTAGAGTATAGACACTTGTACTCAGGAATGGTTATCTACAACCAAAACACGCTTACTTTTATTGGACATTATCAACTTTGGCCTCAGGAATGTCACCTTCCTGCGGCACCGTTAGTATACAGGCTTGTAACATTTAGGACATGTTCCTTCACAATTGTACAATTATAAGTTGATTTACAATTCTTAATTTCTTGTCAGTGACAAATGAGTATGCAGATGAACTTATTTAGCAAAAAAAAAAAAAGAAAAAGTAGATGTGAAGCCATTCTTTAAGAAGACTTTCAAGATTGTATTTAGAGGATTGTTGTTAAGCATATATGAAGTTGAGATTTTTACAAGAATGAAGGCATCGAGAGAGCCAAGGTTATATTATAACTGTGGACTTTAGACAGCATTAGTTAAAAATATCAATCTACAGGTAAAATAATGTACTTTTTTGTTGGACCTGATGATTTTGGCATTTGATTGAATTTCTCGCCATATTATCAGGTTTGGCATTGATTTTGTTCCTTTAACTAACAAGATCACAATGTTCATGATGATATAAATATACGATTATTGGCTATGGTAAGGTATGCAATGAAAAGCTCATGCTAGGAACGAAGTATGGTGGCGTGATATACATTCATGAATCATGAACGATATTGATGTATATTGGTATTATTTATATTATCACTTAGTGATAAATATGTTGAGTAGTTGTATGGCTTACACTTGGGTATTTATCAATTGTTTGGAGGGGACCTTGTCTATGTTCTTCAAAATTACCATTTTTCTACTTGAAGCTCTTATTTTTCGATTATTTATGTTTAACTACCTTGTCTATGTTCTTCAAAATTATAATTGTTCTATTTGAAGCTCTTATGTTTCGTTTATTTACATTAACTCAAGTTTGCCACTAATTTATTTTATTTGTGTGCAGATTTGAACAAAACTTTATCAGAATTAGGTCTTTTTGATAGGCAAGCCCTAATATTGGTTCCTCACAGCAAAATCGGTGGTTATCCTAGAGAAGGATCTACTTCTAGCCACCACACAAATGCAAATAATATAGGTTCCTCAAGTGGAAGCCATGAAGGATATTTTTCATATGTTAAAAAGATTATATCATACGTGAACCCTTTTTCATATATTGGAGGTGGGACCAACCCCCCAAGTTCAGGTAATGAATCTCGAAGCAGCACTTGGCAGTACAGTAAGTTTTGCTTTGGTTCCATCAATCCAACAAAATCTGTGTTACATTTTATTCTTTATTTTTATTATCATGAAGTCAACTCCATATTTTTGTTATTGGAGGTTGCTACAGGTTTTTCTCGTATACCATTAGAACTTGCTATAAACGAAAAGAAAGAAGAATGATGTATTATTGTTAATTTCTCCTTGCCATGTTGACATTGTAGGGCCAACTTCGACCTCACAAAATAGCCTTAGGAATGTTGGACCAAATCAAAGTGCTTCTTCTGCACCTGATGGAAATAGGAAGCGTCCAACATCCTCTCGATTTGGAAGCAACATTCACACACTAAAACATGATGAAGATGATAACAGTAAGGACAGAAATGCTTTCTGGAATGGGAATTCTACACAATATGGTGGTGATAGCGATGGAAAATAAAATTTGAAGGCACACTTGCCAGGTCATTGACATGTTTATATTCACAGTCCAGTTTGTTTCCTTCATTCAACTTTTGAAGATCCAAAAGTGAATTGTTGAAGTAAAGAACACGAATTGTATAAACAGCCAGGGGATTTCTGTAGCCACTTGCTTTCGTTTTTTGTTTTAAAATAAGTGACTATAAAGAGCTTATAATTTTTAAACTTTTCCATTCGCCTGTTCCCATGATCCAAGTAGAATTTAGAACTGTGGGACAAGACATGGGAAAAGAAAGCCTATATTGCTATGAACTATGAAACATTTTCCAAGTCCCTTTAACCAAACACAGATGATTAAAAGACTTGCCTCCGTAATTGTGCTCAGAGATTATGGACTACATTCAATTGGCCCCTTCCCTGTAGTAACCTGTAGAGATTATGAAAACTCAGTTTTGTTCATTAACAAAGCAAATGATTAAGTTATTTGCGTACCAGTACTGAAAAGAGAATGTCTGAACATGTTTCAATTATCTTCTGCATCCATTTTGGGTGCCATGTATGTCCAATCATTCTGAACTTCCCTCTGAAACAGCCTTTCATGAGGTCATTAACCCGATAACCAAGGAGTGAAAATGATGAAGAGACCGTTTGGGTGAGAAATTAATTGAAGTCGTGGAAACAAAATGATTTTCGACTTTGGAGTTAAAAATTTGTGTTTATGCAGCTCGTTAGAAAATAACTTTATTTTTGAAAATAATTTAAAGCCTGAAGTTGATGTTGATATATTGTACTTGTATGAACCACAAGACAAGTGGACTCTTTTCATCTTTTGAACCAATTTATTTTAGAAAAAGAAGTCCTATATGGCACTAATAACTAATAATTGTAAGTAATGTCTTGCCTTACGGCATGGTGAGTAGAGGTGGCCAAACGGCCGTGCCGGTTTGGCCACGTGCCGTGCTGAACCAAACAGGGTACGGAAATGCATGCTGGGTTTGGACGTGCCGGGCGTGCCGTGCCTTTTGAATTTGAAGCCCGTGAATGGCACGCGAGTTAGGCGGGCTGGCGGGTTGATTTTTTTTTTAAGGACAATTCGAAGGTCTACTCAGAAATTGTACATAAAATTTGATTTTTTTTTGTTAATTTAATATTTACTTTTAATATTCTCAAAATATGAAATGTTTCGAATTTGTAACTTTTTTCATTTAATTTTATTTCATATTAAAATGTTTCGAATTTTTAAAAAGATACGATTATATGAATTATATTGAAATAAAAAAGGAGTAAAAGAGGACGGTACCTCTATTAAATTTTATTAATTAAAAAAATATTTTACAAATGATGTGAGAGGACTAGAAAGAACGGGCGAACATGCCGAACGGGCCGAACGTGCCAAACGTGCCGAACGGGAGACTGATAATATTAATAGAAATCACCTTTACTACATTTGCCATCATTTTGTTTCCTACTTGTCCTTTAAACATTTTGTATCTGTTTTGTTTCAGTTTTTTAAAGTTATATGTTCTACCTTTGTTGCAGAGTTTTCATCTCTGCTAGTATATACAATTAAACCTTGATGGACAGTATTCAATTAATTATCAAACTCACGAACGGGCGAACGTGCCGAACGGACCGAATGTGCCAAACTTTATAAATGGAACAGACGTGCCGAACGGTTCGAACGGGCCGAACGTGCCGTCCCTTTTAATCAAAGACACGGGCTTCCGCGTGCCGGGCCGAACGGGCTGTGGTTTGGAGAAAATGGACTCGTGCACGGCACGTTTACTATAGTGGGCTGAACGGGCTGGGCACGTTTGTCACTGTAACGGGATGAACGTGCTTTTTTGACGAATAATCCACGGGCGGTCTGGGCTGAACCGGCCGTTTGGCCACCTCTAATGGTGAGTATGTCTTTGTGTTAAATTTTGGTTTAAATTTCACTTCCAGTTCCGTTTTAGTATTGTTATTTATCAATGGCTCGACAAAGTTCAGCGATTCAAGAAATGGAGGAAGAGTTTGCTATGATTCGTATCGAGGATGAAGAACAGGGCGGGTTATCTTATGAAGGACATGAGGAAGCATTAGGTGAAATTGATGTAAGATGGTGTTTGGTTGGTCGTTTTTTAACAGATTCACCCATAGACTTTCAAGCTATGCAACACAAAATGGCGAGTTTGTGGAAGCCTGGATGAGGTATGTATGTGAAGCAATTAGATGTGAATCGTTTCATTTTTCAGTTCTATCATGAGTGTTACTATCATGAGTGTTAGGCAGCAGCCATTTAGATTCTTTCCTAACTCACCAACCTCACCACCAACTCTTCACCAACCCCTCCCCACCTACTACATACTCCTATAAATACCCTCTCCTCCTTCATTATCAAACACACCAAAATTCTCTCTTCTCACTCTATATAGTTTCTAGATAGTCCGTCTAGTAGGAGAGCCGGTTTAGCCCGATTTCAGGAAGTGTTAGGATAGAAGGTCCTCGTGCCTAAACTATTCCTTAGGGTACATGGGTCTGACTGCAGCCATCGGAGGTGGTCCCGCTGCAGGGGTCTTTCTATCAGGTTGTGTGGCACTGTCCGGGTTGGGAGAGGGAGAGAAGGAAAGGTTGTCGGGAAACAGTGATAAGGGGAGCTTTTGAGATAAATACTTCAGTGAGTTGGGGATATACATAATAGGTATTGTAAGGCTAAATTTGTGTATAAAATTCAGGGGCCGGATACCCAGATATTGTAATCTCTTTTATCTAGCGTGAAGTTGTTGCTCTTGTGGATGTAGACTGCGCCGAACCACGTTAAATCTCTTGTCTCTTTTACTGTATTGTTGGTTTGTTGCTTCATTCCTATCACGTATATTTGTGGGATCTAAGCACACATATTTACCAAATCGCTTCCGCATTCGCCGGGAATCAGGCAGATTCCTAACAGTTGGTATTAGAGCTAGTTGTGTCTAAATTATTGGTGCCGAAGGAAAGTCGTTAAGAAAAGTGGTTGTCTAATAAGGCACCGTTTTGACGGAAGTGCTCCCATTGTTTCTTACACTTACCTGGCCAACTGATTTAGTTGTTTGGATTGGTTTGTGTGTGCTTACGGAGATCATGGCAAGTATTGGAGGATTCAAGGTGACTCCATATGATGGTAAAGGAAGTTTTACTCTTTGCCAGAGAAGGGTAAAGGATATCCTAACCCAACAGAAGTTAGCAAGGGCTTTGAAGGGGTAGAAGGGAAAACCAACAAAGATGAGCGATGAAGATTGGGAGGATGCTGAGTCACAATGCATAAGTACCATCAGACTATGCATTGCTGATAACATTATCAATAATGTTGTTGACGAAAGCACGCCGAAGAAATTATGGTCAAAGTTGGAGACATTGTATCTCGGGAAGAACTTGACTACAAAGTTAAAACTGAAGCGCGAGTTATACAAGCTGAAGATGGCAGCTCAAGGCAATGTTATTGAGCACATGAATGTGTTTAATGATATTGTTGATCAACTTGAAAAGGTTGATGTAAAATTGGAAGAAGAAGATAAGGCCCTTATTCTTCTTACTTCGCTTCCGGAGTCATTCGATCATTTGGTCACAAACGTTTTGTACCAGAAAGGACACGTTAAAAATGGAGGAGGTTCAGTCAGCACTTTTGTCAAATGCTGGAAGGAAGAACCAGGATGGTGACAAGGATAGAATGACAGTTTTGGCTTTACGTAGTCAAAATAATAGAGGAAGGGGTGCTGTGAGAGGATCTACCAATAGCAGGGGTAAATCCAGATACAGTGAAAAGGGCATGCAGTGCTTTGGTTGCAAGGAGTGGGGTCATTTTAGGCCGAATTATCCACTTAATAAGAAGGATCCAGATGCATCATTGGCTGTGGTTACTCTCGATTGTGAAGATGTTTGCACCGTCTTCAATCGAGGCACTAGTTCTCCAGGAGAATGGATATTAGACTCAGGGTCATCTTACCATGTATGTTCCGAGAGGGGGCATTTTGACAAATTCTAAGATACAAAGAATGAAATAGTTTCTTTGGCTGATGGATCTACTTGTGAGATCAAGGGGATTGGAATTGTGAAAATCAAAATGTTCGATGGAATAGTTCGCAGCTTGAACGGGGTAAGATATGTGCCTAAGCTGAGGAAGAATCTAATATCTATCGGTCGGTTAGCTTCAGAAAGCTACAGATGCTCTATAGTAGGGTGAACTATGAATATCAAAAGAGGTCGTGTGGTTCGGATGAAGGGAGAGCTGTGTGGGGGAATATATCGTCTGATTAGTACGTGGCCAGAATGTACTGGAACTTCAAAAATCTGGTTATCTCGTGTACGAGGGAAGAGTGACTTGAAGGATACTGTTGCGGTTGTATTGCCTTCCAGTCTAGACGATGGTATTGCTGGGATGGATGCTTGGTCGAAGGGCTTCCACGACATCAACGAGTAGTTGGTGTGTTGCAGCTGCATATGGGTATCGATCAACACGAATCAAGTGAGCAATGAACCATGCAACAGATTGATTTGTTTGATATGCAGTTAGGGAGTAAATGAAAGATCGATGGTCACACTTGCGTGTGTGATGGTCACACTTGCGTGTGTGATGGACTACATATGGGATTGGGCAACGTGAATTAAGTGAGTATGTGTGTATACAAGTAGTTGGACAAATAGAGGTCAATGGTACACTTGTGCGTATAGCAAGTGGGCATTCGAGAATGAATGTGCAAACTAGGGTATAGTTTGGAGTCTTGGACTCAGGTGGAGTTTTCTCGTAGGGAATGATACGGATCGAGGAAAAGTTGGAGTTGTGCCAACAGGGCGCAGGTATGGAGTGCAAGTGAAGAACTGTGAGTTTGGAAAGAGGGGGAGATTGTTAGGCAGCAACCATGCAGCAGCCATTTAGGTTCTTTCCTAACTCACCAACCTCACCACCAACTCTTCACCATCCCCTCCCCACCTACTACATACTCCTATAAATACCCTCTCCTCCTTCATTATCAAACACACCAAAATTCTCTCTTCTCTCTCTATATAGCTGCTAGATAGCCCGTCTAGTAGGAGAGCCGGTTTAGCCCGCTTTTAGGAAGTGTCGGGATAGAAGGTCCTCGTGCCTAAACTATTCCTTAGGGTACTTGGGTTTGACTGCAGCCATCGGAGGTGGTCCCGCTGCAGGGGTCTTTCTATCAGGTTGTGTGGCACTGTCCGGGTTGAGAGAGGGAGAGAAGGAAAGGTTGTCGGGAAACAGTGATAGGGGGAGGTTTTGAGATAAACACTTCAGTGAGTTGGGGATGTACATAATATGTATTGTAATGCTAAATTTGTGTATAAAATTCAGGGGCCGGATACCCGGATATTGTAATCTCTTTTATCTAGTGTGAAGTTGTTGCTCTTGTGGATGTAGGCTGCGCCGAACCACGTTAAATCTCTTGTCTCTTTTACTGTATTGTTGGTTTGTTGCTTCATTCCTATCACGTATATTTGTGGGATCTAAGCACACATATTTACCAAATCGCTTCCGCATTCGCCAGGAATCAGGCAGATTCCTAACAATGAGGTGGACATTAAGCGGGTTATTGATGGGAGTCCTTGGACGTTTGGTCGGTTCCAACATGTGTTCAGGCGCCTGCAGGAGGGGGACAACCCTCGATCTCTGGTCATTAACAAGTTAAATATTTGGGTCCAACTACATGGGATGAATACAAGCTTCATGTCCCAGAGAGTCGTGTCTGATGTGGGTAATTATATTGGTAAATTTTTTGAAAGTGATCCAAACAACTTTGTGGGGGTATGGAGAGAATTCTTGCGAGTTCGAGTATCAATTACTTTGGACGTTCCTCTTAAAAGGAGAATGAAAATCAAGAAGAACGAAGCTAACTGGTGTTTGGTGAAGTTCAAATACGAGGTGGTTCCAACTTTCTGTTTTATTTGCGGAATGATAGGTCATGGAGAAAAATTCTGCGATAAACTGTTTGATACACCATTAGATCAGATTGAGAAGCCTTATGGGACTTGGATGCGGGCAGAACCTGGACGTCGTATGCATACTATAGGGGCTAAGTGGATGAGACCAGGTGGTATTACTCCGGCAAACAGTTTAGAGGAGAATGGTGGTTTCTGGGGTAACAATTCAGGGGCCTTGAATAATGCTGATAGACAACAATACAACGAAAAATTAGGGATTATGGGGGCTACAGATTTGCATGAGAGGAGTCTAGTTGTTGGAGAAAATAAAGGGATTTTGATAGCAACAAGATCGGGGAACCAGAATGATCTACCAACTGGACACTCAAATAGACAGGAGGCGGGAAAAGTTGTTGGAGGGGATAATAATGAATTAATTATTATGAACTTAAAAAGACATAGAATGGGCCAGGAGGATGGGCCGAGTGACAGCCTAAATTAGAAGGAATACGATGTGGATATGGATAATCAGGAGGGAGAAGATTTGGGCCCAAAAAACTTACTACTGGCGGGTGCTGCACAGGCTCGCCATTCATCATGAATACGTTAAGTTGGAACTGCCAAGGTATGGGCTTACCTTGGAAGGTTCGGTTCCTTAAAGATGTTATTCGTCAAGAAAAGCCCAAATGTATTTTTTTTGTGTGAGACTATTAGCTGTAGAAGAAAGATGGAGGAGATTCGGTTAAAACTGGGTTTTGAGGGGATGATAGTCGTAGAACCTATAGGTCGAAGTGGTGGCCTTCCTATGCTTTGGAGAGATACAGAGAACGTGAACCTCAGAAGGTTATCTCAAAATCATATTGATGTAGAAGTTAGTACAAATGCAGAAGTTCCATAGACGCTTACTGGAGTTTATAGTGAGCCAGTTCGAGCTCGTAGGAAAAAAATGTGGGATTTACTCCGTAACTTGGCAAGGGACTCTAACCTACCATGGGTGTTAATTGGAGACATGAATAATATAGTCGCTCAGTTAGAAAAGAAAGGAGGAGCGGCATATCCGGAATGGCTTATTGAAGGTTTTAATGATACGTTGATCGAAATGAGGTTGAGAGATTTGGAACTTATTGGACATCAGTTCACCTGGGAGAAAGGTAGAAATACAGAGAATTGGTTGGAGATTCGTTTAGATCGGGCACTGACAAACAGTTCGTGGCTGAGTCTCTTTCCGCTGGCTAAAGTTTACAATCTGGAGGGATCTCCCTCAGATCACAGCCCACTATTTCTTGAACCAATGAAACGAACCAATAATAACAGGAGGAAATGCTTTCGATTCGAAAATGCTTGGCTGACTGAACCTTTTTGCTGGTAGATTGTTAAAGATAGCTGGGAAGCGGAGGGGTCTGTTGATGTTATGCAAAAAATTGTCCAGTGTGGTGAGAATCTCCAGGCCTGGGGTAATGAAATTAATGGGTGTTTTAACAGAAGGATCAAAGATTGCAAGATAAAGTTGAAGCTGTATCGAAAGAAAAGGGATGCACAATCAATTGAGTTATACAAACAGGCTAAGTAGCAGTTATTTTTGATCTTAGACCAAAAGGAAATTTTCTGGCGTCAACGATCCAAACAATTGTGGCTTCAAGTAGGAGATAGAAATACGAAGTATTTTCATGCTTCGTGTAGCACCCGAAGGAGAACAAATAGAGTTCAGAAGCTGAAGAATGATGAAGGGGTGTGGTTGGACAGGCAGAATGGTTTATCAGAGCTAATAAAAGAATTCTACACGAAGTTGATCACTTCTTCTCATACTGAGGTGGAGGAAGTAATTAATTGCGTGGAAACAAAGATAACAGATGATCAAAATTTCGTGTTATTACTGCCAATTACGGAGGAAGAGGTCAAAAGGGCTTTGTTCCAAATGCATCCGGACAAAGCTCCCGGACCGGATGGTATGACCCCGGGCTTTTTTCAGAAACACTGAAAACATTGTAAAAGGGCTGAACGAAACAAATATAGTTCTGATACCTAAGAAAAAGAATCCAGTGTCAGTTACGAAATTGTGACCCATTGCTCTTTGTAATGTTCTGATGAAAGTGCTTACGAAAGTTCTTGCCAATCGATTGAAGGTCTTAAATACGATCATATCAGACACTCAAAGTGCGTTAATACCGGGACGCTTAATTTCTGATAATGTCATGATCTCGTATAAAGTGAGGCGTAAAGGATATGGTAAAGAGGGATATATGGCGATAAAGCTTGATATGACTAAAGCATATGATAGGATCGAATGGGAGTTCTTGGAGGCAATCATGAGGAAATTGGGTTTTAGTGAAAAATGGATTCATTTAGTTCTCCAATGTTTCAAACTGTGACGTACAATATTGCTTAGGGTGATACGGATATGGGACACATTGTTCCTAGTCGTGGGATACGTCAAGGCGACCCTTTATCGCCTTATTTTTTCATCATTTGTGCCGAAGGTTTGTCCGCTTTAATTCGCAGGTATGAGAGCAAGCAATGGATAAAAGGAATCAAAATTTACAAAAAAGCCCCAATTATTTCTCACATGCTATTCGCGGATGATAGCTATCTTTATTGCAAAGCAGATACGGGGGAGGCAAGAAAAGTTCTAGAGCTGTTGGCAGTGTATGAAAGGGCCTCTGGGCAGAAAATTAATAGTGCTAAGTCCTCAATTTTCTTTAGCACGAATGTTATTCAGTACTGATTATGTGTCAGGAGCTTTTAATGAGTGAAGCAGACGAAAATAGCAAATATCTGGGTTTGCCAAATCTGTTGGGAAGGAAGAAATCAATCTTATTGGGTTATTTAAAGGAGAAAGTTAAAGCTACAATTCAAAGCTGGGATGGAAAATTTGTGTCAAAAGCAGGTAAAGAAACTCTAATTAAAATGGTAGCACAGGCTTTACCAACTTGTGCTATGAGTGTCTTTTTATTACCTGTGGAAATCATAAAAGAGTTTGAACGTAGCTTGTCAAGATATTGGTGGAAATCAGGTCACTCAGGAGATTCAAAAATTGCTTGGATGAGTTGGGATCGATTGTCAAAGCATAAGGATGCTGGAGGCTTAGGGTTCAGGGACTTCAGAGATTTCAATCTAGCTATGCTTAAGAAGCAGGGTTGGAGGTTCTTAATAAACCCAGATAGTCTAGTGGCTCGTATTTACAAGGCTCGCTACTATGTTGATTCTGATTTTCTTCAGTTAAAATTAGGTAGCAGCCCGAGTTTCATCTGGAGAAGTGTGTTTGAAGCTAAAGAAGTGGTTATGTCGGGAGCAAGGTGGCGAATAGGCACTTGGGAAGATATTGATATTATGGGACAACCATGGCTGTAAAATGACGTAAATCCTTTCATTAATACGATGTCTCAGTCTCTGGAAAACAATAAGGTGTCCTCTTTTATGTGTATGGACAAAAGAGATTGGGATATTGAGGTTATTCGGGATGTGTTTAATGAGGAGGATCAGAGCTCTATTTTGGGGATCAGGTTGGAAGAAAGCAATGGTCAAGATATCATTTACTTGAAGCTGGAGTAGTCTGACATCTACTCTGTAAAAAGTGCGTATAGATGGCTTCAAGAAAGAAAAGGAAAATGGAGTTCACAACATAACCATGGGATTTGGAAGAGTCTGTGTAAAGTAAAAGCACCGCCTAAAACTCTTAATTTGGTGTGGCGTGCATTATCTGGTTGTTTGCCTACGATGGTTCAGCTGCTGCAAAAGCACGTGTCAGTTTAGGAACGATGTTCGGTTTGTGCTCAGGATAAGGAGACGATTTCACATGTTTTTATTGGATATCAGTTTGCTGTGCAGTGCTGGAGTAGGTTAAATATCACAATTCAGGCAGAACAACACACTGAGTTTCCGTCATGGTTATATTCGGTGTTGAGTACAAGCAACACAAATCAGAAGGCAGAGATTATTTCACTGTGTTGGTCCATTTGGAGAGCACGGAATGATTTGGTTTGGAATAAAAAGGTGTCTATGGTTAACAAAGTAGTTGCAACATCGAAAGAGTACCTTACACAATGGAAGCAAGCCCAAGGTAGAGAATTTTCTCCTCCTATTCAACCTTTATTGGAAGGGGATGGAGCAGTTTCTTGGGTGAAACCACAACGGAATTCAGTTAAGGTGACGGTGGACGCAACAATTTTTAAAGACCAGGAGGCATTTGGTATTGGTTTGATTGCCAGAAATGATGTTGGGATAGTAATGCAGGCAAAATCCAAACTTTTTCAGGGTCTAGTTGATCCGGAGGTAGCAGAGATCATGGCCATTAAAGAAGCATTGAGCTGGATGAAGTGTATGAAATGGTCACAGGTGACTTTAGAGTCAAATTGTTTGGTTGCAGTCCAAGCAATTAGAAGTAAAATCCCTATGCAATCTCGATTTGGAGTCGTTGTTGAGGAGTGTCGGGGACACCTTCAAAGTTTAAGCAATTGTCTATTGTATTTCATTAAACGGTCTGCTAATATGGCTTCCCACGAACTAGCTAGGTTGTCATATAGGTTTCCTGATCGTAGTTTTGATGGGAGTTCTATTCCTATCGAAGTTAAAAATTGTATTCTGAAGGATTTGGTTGATCAATAAAGCTTATGGTTTTCATCAAAAAATAATAATAAAAAAATAAAAGGCTCTCAACTGCACAACTGAAAAATATGATCCCCGAAATTCACAAAAACAAAATCATACGTCATATTTTTACTTAATTATCCTTACTTAAATAAACTATCTTTACTTAAACAAATCATACGTCATAGTTTTACTATCTAAACTTGATTTTTGTGAAACAAAATCATATTTTTAATCCTTACTTAAATATTTATTATTGGTAGAAACATGTATTTATATTTTATAAATCAAATAATGATATTATAGTTTCTAATAACTAACCAATTAACTTCTTCAGCTAAAACGCATTATCTTTTCTAACTTTTCTAACTACAACTTCTCATTTCCAAAAATATCACGGGTCATTTTATTAATGAAATGAACTAATAAAATTATAATTATTAATAGTTATTAATTAACTTTTTCAGCTGAAATTAATATCTTTTCCATATCTTCAAACTAAAATTTCTTATTTTCAAACTTTCTTTTCTTACTTAATTATCCTTACTTAAATATTTATTATTGGTAAAAACATGTTAACTTTTCTATTTTTAAATAACTAATTGACTTCATTTTTATATTCTAAAAATACTAAAACACCTATATTTAATAAATAAAATAATATTATTATGATTATATACTAATAAGTAATAACTAACAAATTACATTTTCAGCTAAACACGTTGTCTTTTATATTTTCTCTTACTAAAACCTCTTCTTTTCCAATAGTATCACAGATAATTGTATTCAATAAAATAATACCATAATAATTAGAAATTGATTGATTATTTTTTCAGCTAAAACGTATCATATTATCAATATCTTATAACTAAATTTTTCCTTTTTTAAAAATAATATAACCAACATATATATAATTATGTTTATATATATATATATAAATATAATTATTATCAAATCATATAATTTAAAATTTTAATTTATAAAATTCATATCATCAAAAAATTATTTAAATTATTGAAAAAATCATATAATATTAAAGTAAATCCGTGCATCACACGGGTTTTAAGCTAGTATAAACTAACATGATAAATTATAATATTTTAAAATAATATTTAAAATAATATTTTAAACCTTAATTTATATCAAATTTTATTTATACTATTACTAATAGACAAAAATAATATTATTATAATTAAATTATATTATAATTAAATTATAGCATAATTTGTTAAATTAAAATTATTGAGTGGATATAAAATTCAAAATTATAATATTATGTTAATATATATATTTTTTAATTTATATAATATGCATATTAAAATAAATTTGTGTTTACTAAAAATAAGATTCGAGAAGTGGAATGGGAATCGGGGTAGGGAGACCCTAATCCCCAATCCCGTTTCGATCCAAGAATTTTTTTAAATATTTCTTTCAGATTCCCATCCCGTCCCCGAAAAAATCCCCAATTCTCCTTCCCGAACGTTCCGTATTTGCAATATAAGAACAACTGAACACTTATTCGTTTATCGACCAATCATTATAGTAACCTTTTCTTATATTTCAAAGTTAAATTAAATATTAGAATTACATTTTTATAAATTGTACATAAGAATGTCAAACCATTTAGGGCGTGTTTTATTCGTGCTTGCAAAACGGAATGAAATTTAAAAAAGGAAATAAAGAGAAAGAAAATAAGATGCTGAATTGTTTTACTTGTTTGATTCAGATCCAGAAACGATATCAAAATTTATATCAAAATTATTTTAATTTATAAAAACTAAATTAAAAATTATTTTTAAATTTTTAGAAATAATTTACATGTTAATTTATATTTTAATGGTTTAAGATAAAAACTATAATTGAAAACAAAAAAGAAATCAGAAACGCATATCTAACAAGCCTAAATGTGCTACCAGTTATTCTAATGAGAGTCGGCCGACCCTAGCTGCAACATCCCTTTGTCCATCCCTTTCTTCCCATCTTCATCTCCATCCCCATCCCCTTTCTTCCCATCTCCACCCACACAACACCTCTTCTCTTGTTTTTCAATTTTTTTTCAATAAAATCGAGATTTGTTCTACAAAACTGGCAAAATCCATTTGAGTTTTTTCACTTTAGTTTTCAGATCTACTAAGGTTAAGAGCTTGGATTTTATAATAAAATTCAGTTTTGGATTCAAAATCTCTGGCCTAACATCATATTAAAAATTGGTGTATTTCCGAGATATTTGAATTTTTTGGTTTTTTCGTTTCGTTCTGTTTGAGTTATTAGTTGTGTGTTTGATTGTCTCGCTTTGTGCGATGTGTCTCGCTTTGTGCGATGTGTTGGTTGTGTTGAAAATGAATTTTGCGGTGTATTGGGAGATCTGGATATCTCGCATCAACACCACTTTCGGCAGGTCTATAGCTGGTGTTCGGCAAGTAGATAGCTGGGGTGCGTTTGGAACGGTGGTGAAAATCGCATGTGCTCACTTCTCACAAAAAATATTTGTTCATAATATGAGGTATCTAAGCTTAGTTTTTGTAACTAAGTCCTCTGAACATTGCACTATCCATGAAGTTAATGTGAGGGTCAATTGTGAAGCTACTGTTTTCAGGGGAGATGCAAGTTGGATTGCTCGAGAAACTGTTATCTTCATTTTTAATTTTAAGAATATTTGTATTCAATTAGTTAAGCAATCCGGAAACAAAACGGCTAATTATTTAGTTTGTTTATTTGTTTTTCAACCTGATTGCATGATCAGTTGGGGGTTGAAAGGCATATGATGTAGCCTATTTGTATTTCGAGGATACAACTCAACTTAAACAAGATTATATTAGTAAATAGTATATAGACTGTCACAAGGAATCTCAGATTGTATGATCTGTCAGAAGAAAAAGATCAAGGTCAATCTACAGACTTGAGGAATTACTACATTAAAAGAAGTTCAGACATCTGATCAAGCCTCAGTGAAGTATTCGTTAAAAAAGTGGATTCATTTAAAGTTACAGAGATTTCAACAGTGACAGAGACAGTACAGAAGAATTAATAGAGAGAGAAGAAAAAGAAAAGAAAAGGAATCAGATTTTAAAGTCAATATGTGAAGAACAGTCATTGCGGTTAGTCACTCATGAACCAGACAGTACATCGAGTGTCAACATTAAACAGTGGTTGATCATCATTAACTTCAGTGGTTCTAGCTGTCAAGACTGGTATGTTAAGAAAAGAAAGGAACCAAATCATAGAGTCAACAATAAAGAAAAGCTGTTGGAGTTAGTCGCTCATGAACCAGACCGTGCATCGAGCGTCAACGAAAATTCGGTGGTAATTCTTTATTACTTTCAGTGGTTCAAGAAAAATATTTGAGCTGTCAAAAGATTTATATTAATTCTCTTTTAATTAATATAATTATGTAATTGATTTAATTTAATAAATTAATTCATTCTGAATTAATTTATTTATTAAATTAATTATCATGTTAATTAATTTTGAATTAATATATTAGTCTAATTGATTTAATTAATTAACTTATTAATTAATTAATCAGTATTTGTTTAATTGATTAATTAAGTTAATTAAATTAAATACAATTAAATCAAAATCAAAAGAAAAGAAGGAAGAAATCGAAAATCAAAAGAAACAAAATAAAAAAAAAGTTGCAGGCTTGTACTTGTGTTTGTTGTCGACAAAAGCAAATAAAAAAAAAAAAGAGACAGCAACAAGACAGTACTAATCTATCTATAGAACATGCATGCAAAGAAAAAAAGAAAAACAAATGGAGTCAAAAGAAAACAACCTGTCATGTTCACATGTTTCTGTCGGCCAAGTTCATACGCGCCTATGGCGCGCGTGTTTCCCACGCGCCAGGAAAGACTAGCAAAAGCCGCGCGCGTGTACTACAACTTCTCCTGCCTGCGACTGGTTTTGTTTGACAGCAGTTCAAATATTTGGTTCAATTCAATCATTCAGCTGAGTTTTATTATTAAACAAGACAATCTCAATTGTCTTGCCGATTGTCTTGTTAACCTTGATTGTCTTGCCTATTGTATTGCCTATTGTCTTGGCAATATAAATTGATTGTCTTGGAGGTTTTGGATTGTCTTTCCGATTGTCTTGGCAGTACAAAATTGATTGTCTTGTAAGAACAGATTGTCTTGCCGATTGTCTTGGCAGTACAAATGAAAAAGAAAAAATGCAGAAGAGTATATAATTCAAGACAGGCGGCCAGATCAACACACAACTCAGAACATATCATCTTCAACAAACAAAAAAGCCATTCTCTCTCATTGAAGAACAACACAGCAAGAGAAATAAATTTGTATAAATTCAAGTTCATCTTATTTTTAATATCTGATCCGATAGAACTTGTTTACTTGATACTCTTGTAATATTAGCGAGTTTTTACTCCTAATCTATATCTCGATTTTTATTAACAAATCTAGAAAAATTCATGTCGAATTTTCTAATTTGTTTTTATTAACTAGATATAATTTTTGTACTGTATTTGTAACAAACCCCTCAAGTTAATATAATTTTATATTCAACTTGAATTTTGTTTCATTTAATTCCGCTCAAATTTGTCAAAATATAAATTCAATTTATCCGGACAAATTTCGATTAAACAGTACTGTTTGTATTCAACCCCCCCTTCTACAAACATATTGGACCTAACAGGGGTTTGTCCCGATTGAATTATTTTCAAAGTATTAATGAAATCTGCTCTAAATTTGGCAAAAAAAAAACAAAAAAAGAAATCAGAAAAGGAAACGAAATATCTAATGGGGATGAGGAAGGAGATATGAGCAATATTAGATAACTAGCGTAACAGCCTGTGCAAGGCACGGGCCTCTATATAAATATCTCTAATTTTGTTCTAAAGAATAAGGTAGCGGGTAGTTTAATAATTTCTGATCTGGAAACTCGTAATTATGAAATTGTAATATGAGTAGTGATATGTGTTAATAGTGAATGCCAATATGGACTGTATATAGACGCCAATAATAATATTGTTAGGTATGATGTACAAGTCTGATTTATGAACGGGGATCGTGTAATTATAAATTTGAGAGATTAAGATGATAATTTTTATCTTTCCATAGTGATAGACACTGCTTTCATATCAACACAATCGTCCACAATTAGCCGCAAGCGATAACATACTCATTAAAATATGTTAAGTGAAAATGACGTGATTTAACTATAAGATTTTGCTTCCATTAAAATATGTCAATGTCATCTCTATTGCAAGTCTATAATGTAATGTTCTCATACCAGTCTTGAACCAATAAAACCAAAATCCCTATAGAAAATAGAATGAGGTTGCAAAGAAAAATTTAAAAAAAATGACAAATAAATAAATAATAAAATTATAGTTCATATCATTTTACATCAGATCAACTTGGAAGAAGTATTATGTTAGTTATGTTTATCTTATGTCCAAAAGTAGATTAGATATTATGTAATTGTTTCATTTATTATGAGTAACTAATTCCCTAATCTGGGAATTAGGTAGTAGTCAATGGTTACTATGCTTGTGTAGTTATATTGTGATTTCTCTGCCTTGTTAATCTGTTGTTGAGTGCTTAACACGATTGAGGAAGTCGCGAACCCTTAATTGTATCTTTAGAAATTGTAATGAATCGGGAGAGGATCATACCTTTTGATTTCATCTTACATTTATCTAAATATATATTATAACTCAATGATTACATATTATTAAAATGTTAAATTATGAAAACTCATTTTTGACTAAAATTCAATTATTTTATATGCTTTTTTGAAAATTAATGTATATTACTTAATATAATTTAATAATTTCATAATACCGATTAATAATTTATAAATTGACTATAACATATATGGACAAATATACTATTTTTTCATAATTAAAAAATTATATAAAGGTAATATACAAGACTACAAATGATAAATTTTAAAATGCTAAGTGTCTATATATTTAAAGTTTCATTTATCAATCCAAATTATATGACATAATGCATCATTTTAATGTATTATATAAAATATGTAGTATCATAATTTATAGTCAAGTAATAATACGACGGGTTATTACTAATTATAACTAATAATTTTATAATATTTATGATCTAAAAAATCATATCTTATTTTCATCTAACATTACATATTTATCACCTTATTTTTTATAAACAACATAAATCTTATTTTTAAAGTTCTTCTTTTTAAACATAAATTCAAAAGTTTTTCTACATTTTTAAATTTTTATCTTTCTTATATCAATTATATATTAAATCGTTCAAAGCCTAAATGGTTGGTCGACCAAAATCTCTAATTTAACTCACATTTTTAATTTTTTGTAAACCTAAAATTATATGATCAACTTATAATTATGTTTGATTTTATAAATAGAATATAAATATTTATTGAAACACAATCTTAGTGATAGATAGATAGAATTAAGAGGGTGATGGCCCAGAATACCCACAAATTAAATACACATAACCAAAATATCCACCACCAGCCAGCCCAGCCTTAAATACCCACGAGACACGCTACTGGTGGTGGAACATCTTCAGACACACTGCTGGGAGTGTAGTGTCGCTTAGACACGCTGGTGGAGAAGGCGTATTATAATACCCCGTAATTTTATGGGCTTAATTATTTGGCTTTATTTTATTTTATGTTAGGATATAAAATTTTGTTTCTATTTATTTGTTTTACAAATATATGTGTTTGTTTAAGTGGATAAGTATTGTTGTGTTTAAGTTAATTAATGGACGGGTTGGTGATTAACATGAAGGCCGTATTTTCAGGTCAATTAATTTTTAAATTAAAATATAATTTTATCCAAATGGCATTGTATAAGAATGGTAGCTACGTGTTGCAACCTGCATGACTCAAATAGGGTTAAGAATTAAGGAGTCCTGAGAGTCAAGGTATTTGTTGTTTCCTGTCATTGTTATTTTTAATTTTATATAATCTATATATATTATAATGTCAGGAGATCGGAAATGCACCAGAATCGTTTAAAATATTTTTCTTAAATTTTCACTTTTTTGTTTTTTTTTATTTAATTTTTTCTTGCAATAAATAGCATCTTAATGACATCTTAATGGCATCTTAATAATCATTAATTACACTTATGAATATATATATATATATATATGAATATATATATATATATATATATATATATATTAAATTTACGTCATGTTATTTATATAAAAGATTAACAAATTTTATTTGAGCATTATAATTATTATTCAAATTTAAAATATTAGTTATATGTATAAAACTAAGATTATTTTCATGTAAATTAACGACTTAAAATTGTTCACATTGTGTCATTTTTTATTACATGCTGAAGATTTTTGCAAACTTTTTTCGAACAATTGTAGGACAAACGATCTTAACTTATCGAACAATATTTTATCAATAATTGTGGAAATCGTTATAAGTTATAGAAGTATAATCTTTTGGTTAAAATTTAGAATTTATACAAAATAATATTGACAAATTTTTTATTTTCTACATAATAAACTCAATCATTTTATTGCGCAATTAAGTCGATAAAAATGTTATACACATGTTGTTTCATTATATTGTGTCAAAATAAATTAATATTCTAATTATATAAATTCTTATGCTATTATTGAGCATATATGTTATGAGAGGGGTGTCGACTTTCAAAACGTTATTTAGTTCTATTTAATATTGTATTTGCTACTTTTCATATTATGATATTTCTAAGATTATTAAACTTTTTGATATATAATTAGAGTATTATTCCAACTAATAATTCATACAAACTGTTTTAAATCACTTTTTTAGAAAAATTTTAAAATACCAATATACATATATTATAATAACCGGAGATTGAAGAGGCTTTCACTATGAAGATTCAAAAAAAATTTCTTGATTTTTCACATTTTTGATTTTTTTTATTAAATAATTTCCTTGCATTTAATAGGATTATAATTAGTCATTAATTGTACCTATTAAACTTATATTAAATACACTTTATTTTATACTTAAAACAAAATTTTAGTCAATAATTATTATAATTATCTATATAAAACATTTTAGTTATTATTATTTCTTTATCAAAACATTTTAATTATTATATTAATATAAAATATTAATTATCCATATAAAAGTACAATTATTTCAAGTTAAAATGATAAACTAAAATTATTTATATATTCATTTCTAATCCTTATTCAAAATCATTGCAATTTTTTCGGCAATAATAAATAAACGATTTTAACTTTTCGATAAATTCATAATCAGTGACCGTGGGAATCCTGATAAGTTACGGAAGTGTATAAATTTTTCAATTAACATCTACAATTTAAAATACAAGTAATATTATATAATTTACTTTTACACATGAAACATGGGGTATGATCAACTCGATTAAATTGAACCAATCCAACCTTTTTCTTTAATGATTAAATCAATGAAAAAGTTATATATTCGTTGTTTCATTATATTGTGTTGGAATAAATTAATATTCTAACTAAACACATTCTCATACTAATACTAATCAACTAATCGCGCATGTATGTTATGAGATGGTGTCGGTTTTGAATAACATTTTATTTAATATTTATACATTTTTATTATAAAAATTATGTTGACAGTGTAATTTGGTAGGAAAAAAAATAAGAGGCCTTTATGGAGTTGATGAAGTTGATAATATGTTAGAGAATCTTCATTTTGCTTAAATAATTAATTTTAAACGGCTTAGTGTTTATTCAGAATCCAATAATTTTTAGATTCATTTTTATTGGAGATAGAATATAATTACATGTACATATTTTTTATAAGATTTGATATAAAAGTATTAAAATATGTGAATACCATTTTGAACATGTGTCCATGAATTTAAATTAAATATTACATACAAATAAAGTTCTTACAAATAATGCTCAAAAAAAATTAATCAAATGAATATATACAAGTGTCAGATCATTTCAAAAAATATGAAGCATGACTTACAAAATGCATTTGAATTCTCTTTTGTTTGTCATACAACCAAATTTATCGACAAGTTAAGTCAATCACACTTCTTATCATATTTACATTCTACTTCTTTTCTTCGTCATACAAACAAATTTATCAACAAACTAAGCAATCATGTCTTTCATAATGGCATCGACAACAAAAATATTTCAAAAACGTTACTTTTACTTATCCATTGTCAAACTTTACAAATGTTTATCAATATTGAATTTCAAAAGCATTTTTTATGCAACAAAATATATGTCATCAATATTTTTGAAAATATTATTATTAACACTTAAGAGTTTAACTAAAACATGTTTTCGTTTCTTTTCTCTATAATTCTTAAACATTCAAATTTAATTACATTTTACACAAGTTTCAATTTATCATATCAACTTTCAAATAATAAAACTCAACGAACAATGATATTATATATACAATTTTTAAAAATATTTTCGTGCCGTGCGTAGCGCGGCTTTGTTAGCTAGTTATATGTTAACCTTAGTTGATTTCTTTTCATAAATCGCTTTGTTGCTCTGTTTTGCCTGCTCTGTTCCATCCTATGTTAACTACTTACCAGGTACGAAGCCTTTTTCTTATAGTATTAATTATTTAATTTCAGTGTGAGTGATATGCATGTTTTCTTTTGTATATTTGAATAAAATATCATTCATCAATATTTAATTGTATTCATGTTACATTCGGTTTAAAAATTATTAAGGATTTCAAAATTATGGTTTCAATGTATTTGAAAGTTTTATGTTATGTGTAACCATGTAAATGTTGTAGTTAATTTATTATTTATATTTAATTTATATACTTTTATTGACTAAACTTTATAAGCAATTTTCTTATATATGAAAACATGATTTTATATATGTTTGGTTTATAGTGCTTAGCATTAATTGGTTGTGATTTATTATAGCATTTATACCATTTGGTTATGCTAGTTACGTGAATTAATGTTTAATTATTCATAATAATTACACAGAGACTTCTTGTAATTAATTGTTGATTAATAAGAAAATGAGGCATTAAATTGGAATTGTCTATAATAATGTTCCTGTGTATGTAGGCTTTTGTTTACGTCATTTTAGTTTTGTTAGTTGTAGCAGCATTGATTAGGTAAATATAATTAATTAATTAACGTGTGGGTATATATCACAATTACATGGTCAAGTTTTTGTAAAAGTATTGAGTATTAATTAATGAATTTATTAGGCATGTATTGATTTAATGTCAATTTATTTGAACTAAGGGGTCATTTGTTAAATCTGAACAGTTATTTCTGAATGATTAAAATTTCTGGATGATCTGGACCAGAGGTAATCCAAAAATCTGAATGAGTAACGTTGTTTGTTAGTAATTTTTCTAATTTTCTGGATGATGTTAATTTCCAATAATGCCTCGCTATAACATTATTTTTTCTAGATTATCTATTTCTTATAATTTTTATATGATAAATTATACTCTTTGAATCACATTTAATGATGAGGCGATAAAAAAAAAAGAATTTCAATGTTACTAATAAGTTTATTGCATTGCACCACAAAAAAAAAAAGTCTTTTCGTAAAATCACAATCCTAAGAAAACTATGAAATTATTAAAAATTTATTTATTATTAATTATTATAAATTTAAACTATTACCTCACCATTATAATTATTATAAATTTGAATTTTATGAAAGATATTTTTTACATTATTAAAGTATGGATGACACAATATTATACCTGAATTGAGCAATTATGTGGGTTTGTTTTTGGGCCAAGATATGCAGGTACTCATCTTGGATTGTTGGACCATAGCTAGCAACTATTCTTGGCTGTACTAATTTATTGAGGACATACATTCAAGATTCATAAAACGTACTATTATACTACAACCTTTTACAGAATGATGTATATGATAATAGGATAGTAGCCTGTTGGAGAGACATCTGAACGACAGAGCCAAAAATTTGAGGACCTATCGTCCAGCCATTTTTTTCTTAGCGTCCAGGAGATTTTTTCCATCCAGAATAGTTAAAATCTTATCAAATAATCTGGACCAGCCCAAATCTGGATGAGCCCATAAAACTTATCATCCAGCTATTATCAAACGAGCCCTAAATGTGGTGCTAACGTGTGTGTTAATACTTGGTATATTTTATTAATCTGCCCACACATAAGTATTTATATATAAAAATGTGTGTGATTTATGATTTAATATTAAAATCTAAACATATAATTTGTTGAAATGATTTCTTTTTAGTTGAGTAATTTGTTCATAGATATGGACACAGGACACACAGTACTCTCGTTGGTACTAAGCATGCTTTGCTTGTAAAGTTCTGGTTTGTGCTTGTCTTGCGGGAGTAATGTAAATCACTATTTTTTTTACATGTTTGCATGGAATTACAAAATAAAGTACATAAGATTTGTCCAGGTCTTGTCCTGAAACTTATATAGTTCATTTAATTATAGATTTGGATAGTAAGCTAGCACAGTTGCATGCTTTTCAGATTGATTGGTTTTCTGTCATTTATTTTTATATAAACAAGGTACGAATTCTGATTCTTGTTCCTTTTCTATCATTACAAATGTTTTTATACTTATTGTCGAGCTAACTTTATAAATTGTCATCTTTTCGTTCTATGTACGAATTCTGATTCCTTTCTTTTAAATTAAAGTCATTTATACTCGATAAGCTCATTGTCGAGCTAAATTCATAAATTGTGATTTATTGTATTCTTCTTATAAATCATATTACAAATTCTTTATTCTTTTCTCTCCACTTAATTATTCGTTAAATTTATTGTAAGCCCATTTTTTTTCTAAAATTGTTAGTTCTCGTGCTGTGTGTACTTTATAATTCACACTCTTATATTTGTTTCATATTCCTTCTTTTTCGAATAATAGTTGCCTTACTCATTTTTATTTGTTTTGTTTCGCATTTGTATTGCGATATTGTTTCGTTTTGTTCTGTTCTTTTCCGTAAAATGAGTTTGGCAATATTTGTAACCTTTCTGTTGGGCTCTTAGACCGATCTGTGTGGGTTAATCACAGACAATGTTCACATGGAGTTCGGAGTAAAGGTGAACTAGGCACTTACTCGCATCAGTGCTGTGAGTATGCGAGCACATCTCTGGGGTATGAGATTCTGTTTAGATCATGATCGCTTTTGTTCTGTTGAAATGCTTTGTGCATTTCATATATTTCTTCTCATGGATTACCGGAGAAGAAACGTCTGGACTGTACTCGCTTTGTGATCCGGACTCAGCGAGTACAGGTTATATAAGAGACCCTTATTGTACCTACCTTACTTATGATTCAGCCTTCTGTTTGTTGAACTTCGTTTAGTTCCTTTTGTACTGTCAGCTCAGTTATTTGTTATTGCATATTCTATTATATTATATTTGTACTGGGCATTTGGCTCACTCGTATTGTTTTCCTTCCACAGGTAATCAGGGGGTAAACGGGATTGAGATGAGTGATGCCAACCAGACTTTAGCTGCAGTCTATATATTTGTTTAAATAATTTCAAGGACTTGTTAGATTTGTTTTCAGACTTGACAGTACTTGTAACACCCCGACTTCCCAATACTAAAAATATACTTTTATAATAAATTATTGGATTTAATTAAATAAAATAGAATTTGATACAGGGGAATTTTTTTTTTTTTTTAAAAATTTCGGCATGAAGTATTCGTAATATGGACTATCCACCTGTATTTTGAACCAACCAAATTCAAAAAAAGAAAATAACTGCAATTCCAACTACTTAAGAAACATAACACCTGTTCAACCTGTCCTAACCGATCAGGTGAACCATACCACTATGCCCTCCCGATCATAAAACAAGATCGGGGCACACAACCAAAATTAAATACATACAAGCTGATAACCAGACATTTAAATCATAATACAACACCCCACTACTAACCCGGATCTCTAACAGGTAGTGGTATGAAACAAGCAACTACTAACTAAGTTATTACATTACAATACTAAATTCTTAATTAAAAGATACATACGCTCCACAATATAAATACAACCAACTATAACTATTACACAATTCTCTACTGATACCCAAAAGTCCAACCTTGTACTAGAGCCAAACTAGTCTGTCTACAGCCCACAACAAGTTCTTCTCCTGATATAGCTCCTACGTCGTATCCTTTTCTTCCTTAACTGAAAAAGGGTTATAAACAACAATAAGTGAGCCAAATGCTCAGCAAGTAACAATATAGATGCCAAAATAAAAATCAACAACAAGAGTACGGATACAACGATATAAGAATCATTCTCTGAGTTTTTTTTTTTTTTCCAAAGTTTGGCAATTTGTAATTCATTCCAAAAATAGGGAGAGAGAGAAATGAATTTCTCTTTTTATATCAAATTTCCCACCTTTAAAACATTTTAATTAATTTAAGCATTTTATTAAAATCGGACAATACGGGTGATCAGCCACGTAATGTCCCCATACCGGACACTAGGTCCCTCTGGACTTTGAAAATTGGGTTCCCAATTAGGCAACACATTGGCCTCTATTGCTGGACTAGGACCACCCTAGCCTCTTACGCCAACTTGAAAAGCTGGACTAGGACCACCCTAGCCTCTTACGCTAATTTAAAATAATTAAATAAATGTCCATAAAGTAAAGCAAGTTTCGATGAATGGAATTCTTAGGCAATAATTCAGAGCAGGGGATTTATTCTGTTTAACTTCAAGAATAAGTGACTGAAAGTCAAGTAAGAAATCTAATTTAATTGCATAAGGCTCGCAAGGTAGGGTTCAAGTGTGATTCACAGGTATTTAAAAATAAAGGTTTATCAAGTTATGACCATTTTAGAGGTGTAATACAAGGCGGTATCGAACCTGGTATGGCTAAGGGGAAAATAAAAGTATAAGCAATAAAGGTCATTGATTAATTAAGAACATAACAAAGGTTAGGGATATAGAGTTTAATTCAAGGGTTGCAAGGTATAGTTAGGCTAGTGTGAATTAAGGAAATAGATATGAAATAGGGTTCAAGCTAGTACAAAAGGTATGTCATAAAATAAGGTTTACAGTTCAACGAGAATTAAAATGAGCAAGGAAGTACAATAGTTTAAACAGCAATCTATAATGGTAAACAAGAAGGTATGAAGGATTAAGCAATAGTTAATATGGTTTAACAGTATAGTACAAGAGGTTCGACAATTAACTTGAAAGAAGCAACAATAAGTTATAACAATTTAAACAACAATTCAGGGATAACTGAAAGAATATGAACTTTGATACAAGGTTCGAGTTACTTGCCTTAACCAAATATTTCCACGCTAGTCACTTAGTTCAAAAACTCTCAGTCTTTGCCTTTCCTTTATCCTTTATGTCTATGTCCTTCGAACCTACACATATAAAACACTATTTCAGCATTCTGTTCAATAATCGACGCTCCTCTACAAATGTCTAATCTAAATCTACCCTTGCGATAATTCTTAATTTATTAACTTAATAATAATAATAATATCAACCCCAGTCCACTGACACACATGTAATAGCAACCGATAAACATTTAGCAGGAAATCATTTAAATAAAATATAGTCAAATACCACTCCAAATTAGAAGTGTATATATATACATATATATATGCTCGAGAGTGTATAACTAGAACTTTAGGGAATCAATAATTATTTGAAAATTCGACAGCATCTCCTTTGAATATTGTACTACCCGTCGGAATACAACCGACCCAAACAAGCTTTAACAACCATATTTGTACTATTTATATAACCGGAACCAATAACTAACAATTCAAGTCAAAAGTATTACAAATCTGGATTAAATCGGCAACCGGATATATAATTCGAAAATTAAAACAAGAACTGAAAAATATTACATAATTAATGAAATTATACTTGGCTCAGGAATTCATCATTGCCGATTCCACCGACTCAAATAAAATCATTGTCGGTGGGGCAAAATTTCGAGGGTGCCCTAAATTGGGTTTCCGACTCGAAACTCCACACAAAATTTATACGAATAATTAACAGCTCTTTTACATCATAACTGTTGCATAATCATGTAATTTTCAAGTTTATTACAACTAGAAATTCACGAAAATCGATATACCGAACGAACCAGGTCCTCCTCAGCCAAGAAGGAGCTCACGGTGGAGCTTCCTATTCGAATGCTTCAACACCGGAGCCCCACCCAACTGAGCAGCAACACCAATCAACATAAAACATTCAGAACCCCCCCCAAATTCGATGCACACGAACTCACACATAACCCATATCTCGACAATTCACACACACACAGAGCCAAATACTCATACACCCAATATACATGTTGGACTATACATACACACACTACGATGTGAGTAGCAGGGGAAAAAAAAGATGGGTCGGTTTATTTCACTCACCATATATATATACATATGCGTATAGTGATTGGAGAGGAGGGAAAGGGAGTTCACGAGAGGGAGAGAGACAGAGTTCAAGAACGAGCGAGAGGGAGTCGAGAGAAAAGAATGTCGAGAGAATTCTAGAGGGGTCTCAAGAACACAGCTGAGAATTGAATTGGGGAATTGGGTAATTAGGGATTTAAAAGGAAAGGGAAAGAATGATAATTTACATGCTGAAAAATAATTAAAAACCAATTTAAATCACTTCCAAAAATCATAATAAAATGTAAAATTGATGGAACATTAAACTTTTCATTTTTAAAATAAAGAGTATAAAATTACGATCACCCACAAATTTTTAAAATATTTTTAGGATCAAAAACGAATTAAATATAAATATTACAAGAATAACTCCCTAAAATGCAAAAGAATTCATAAAATCATTTTAAAATCCTTAAAGATCAAAAATAAATCATCAAGTATTTTTAAAAGTCATATAAATTCATAAAGTTAATAATACAAAAGATTTCGAAATTATTTACTAATCCCGATGATTTTATAAAATTTTCAGAAGATGAATAACACATGAATTAAATAGGATTTAATTCTCAAAAATAAAATAAAAATATATAATTTTTTTTTTCCAACACGTATAAATCATCAAATAAACCCATAAAACGAAATCACACATATTTCATTTCCTCAAAAATAATCACGTCACATAATTCACATTTAATAATAAATAATTAATTATAAATATTACAGAAATTTCTAAGGCGTTATATCCTCCCCCCCTTAAAAGGATTCTGTCCCCAGAATCTCACCTAAGTAAATAAATGAGGATAGTTTTCTAGCATCTCGCTCTCAAGTTCCCAAGTTGATTCTTCAACTCTTGGGTTCCTCCACAAAACCTTTACCAACTTAACTGTCTTATTCCTTAGTTTCCTATCCATTCTATCCTGAATTGCTACAGGCTGTTCTATATACGACAGATCCGGCTGTAACTCAATAGGCTCGTACTCGATCACATGACTCAAATCTGGATGATATTTCTTGACCATTGACACATGGAAGACATTATGGATATGACTCATATGTGGCGGTAGGGCTAACTCATACGCGACTTTTCCAACCCGTCTTAAGATCTCAAAAGGTCCTACGTATCTCGTACTGAGCTTTCCTTTCTTGCCAAACCTCGTAACTCCTTTCCAAGGTGAGACTTTCAACAACACTTTATCTCCTTCCTCGAAATTCAGATCTTTCCTGTCTTGATCTGCATATTTCTTTTGTCTGTTTTGAGCGGCTATCAACCTTTTCTGAATGATTTCGACCTTTTCCTTCGTTTGTTGCACTAGTTCTGATCCTAACACCTTACGCTCACCAACCTCATCCCAATATACAGGGGATCTACATTTCCTTCCATATAAAGCTTCGTATGGCGGCATCCCAATACTCGCATGATAGCTGTTGTTGTAAGAGAATTCCACCAAAGGTAGGTGCTCGTCCCAACTTCCTTTAAAATCCAATGCACACGTTCGTAGCATATCTTCAATAGTTTGAATGGTTCGTTCACTCTGTCCGTCCGTCTGCGGATGATAGGCTGTACTCATCTTAAGCTCAGTTCCCAAGCATTCTTGAAATTGTTTCCAAAATCTGGAGTTGAAACGTGGATCTCGATCAGATACAATAGTTACTGGCACCCCGTGACGCATCACTACTTCCTTCAAATACAACTGTACTAACTTATCAAGCGAGAACCTTTCGTTGATCGGAAGAAAATGGGCAGATTTAGTCAAACGGTCTATGATTACCCAAATCGCATCATGATTAGCTTTTGTTCTTGGTAATCCAACCACGAAATCCATAGCCAGATGCTCCCATTTCCACTCAGGAATATCTAACGGCTGTAATAGTCCACTGGGCCTTTGATGTTCGGCTTTGACTCTTTGACATGTGTAACACTTACTAACCCATTCTGCAATCTCTCTTTTCATATCAGGCCACCAGAAATGTTCCTTCAGGTCTTGGTACATCTTCGTACTCCCCGGATGAATTGAATATCTTGAACTGTGAGCATCCCGCAAAATCTCATTCTTTAATTCTGGCACGTTGGGAATCCAAATCCTCGAAGAAAATCTTAAGATACCCTTATCATCCTTCTGAGTGCAAATCTCTTCACCTGTCAATGTGTTCATATCTTGATTCATGATTTCCTCCTGACATCTTCGTATCTTTTCAAGTAACTCGGGTTGAAAGGTCATGGTATAACACTTACCACTGGTAGGCTCCGAGGTCTGGACTTCTAATCTCAACTTTTCAAACTCCTTGAACAATTCCTTTGAGATGGTAAACATGTTCAGTCTCTCCTTTCTACTTAATGCGTCGGCCACTACATTCGCTCTCCCTGGGTGATAATTAATTGTGCAGTCATAATCCTTAATCAACTCTAACCATCGCCTTTGTCTCATGTTAAGCTCTCGTTGTGTGAAGATATACTTCAAACTTTTGTGGTCCGTGTAAATCTCACATTTTTCACCATATAGGTAGTGTCTCCAAATCTTTAGTGCGAATACAATTGCTGCTAACTCCAAATCGTGAGTCGGGTACTTCTGCTCATGAGGCTTTAATTGTCGAGAAGCATACGCGATCACCTTTCCATGTTGCATCAATACACACCCTAATCCTTTGTATGAAGCATCACTGTAGATCACAAAGTTTCCTTGACTGTCTGGTAAGACTAACACTGGTGCTGTTACTAATCTTTTCTTTAATTCCTGGAAACTCTCTTCACACTTCTCATTCCATATGAACTTCTCATTTTTCCTAGTCAACCTGGTCAATGGTGAGGCGATCTTAGAAAAATCTTGAACAAACCTCCTATAATAACCAGCCAATCCCAAGAAACTTCTCACTTCGGTGGGCGTTCTCGGTCTGCTCCAATTCACCACAGCTTCTATCTTTGCAGGGTCAACTCTAATTCCTTCGCTACTGATTATATGACCTAGAAACTGCACCTCTTCCAACCAAAACTCACATTTTGAAAACTTGGCATACAACTTCTCTGCTCTCAATATTTCTAACGCAATCCTTAAATGTTCTGCATGTTCTTCCCGGGTCTTGGAATATATCAAGATATCATCAATGAAAACTATCACAAATTTATCCAGATGCTTCCTAAAGACTCTGTTCATAAGATCCATAAATGCTGCTGGGGCATTGGTTAATCCAAATGGCATCACTAAGAATTCGTAATGTCCATACCTTGTGCGAAATGCCGTCTTTGGAATGTCTTCAGGTTTGATCTTTAATTGATGATAGCCCGATCTTAAATCAATCTTCGAGAAATAAGCTGCTCCCTTAAGTTGATCAAACAAATCATCGATTCTAGGTAAGGGATATCTATTCTTGATGGTCAGCTTGTTGAGTTCTCGATAATCGATACATAATCTCATACTACCATCCTTTTTCTTGACAAACAGCACAGGAGCTCCCCACGGTGATACACTTGGTCTTATGACTCCCTTATCTAAAAGTTCTTGTAATTGTGTTGCTAACTCTTTCATCTCCACCGGTGCCATCCTATATGGTGCTTTGGACACGGGTTCTGCTCCAGGTACTAGGTCTATAGCAAACTCCACTTCTCGATCTGGAGGTAAACCGGGTAATTCTTCTGGAAAAACATCGGGGAACTCGTTAACAATTGGTATATCTTCTATCTTCGGTGCTTGCTTCTCTACATCCGTCACGTGTGCTAAATACGCTTCACAACCTTGTCTAAGTAACCTCTTGGCTTGCATAATACTCAGAAATTTCTTCACCTGCCTTTGTCCTTGAAATATCACTTCCTATCATCCTCCGCCTTTAATCTCACCTGTTTCTTTTTACACTCAATCTGTGCATCATAATCAGCCAACCAATCCATTCCTAAAATTACATCGAATTCTCCCATTTCAAAGGGTATCAAATTGGCATAGAAAAGGTAACCACCTATCTCTATATTACACTGAGGACACACTTGATTGACAGGGACTCTATCTTGGTTTGCCACCTCTATCACTAAAGCTTGCTCTAAAGGTCGAATTTCACATTGCAATTTACTAACAAACTTGTTGGAAATGAAAGACTTAGTAGCTCCAGAGTCAATTAAAACTTTAGCCTCTATTGAATTCACAGGAAGCGTACCTGCAACAACATCCATTTCTTGAACAGCATCCTGCATAGTCATGTTAAAGGTTCTGGCTCTAGGTTGAGACGTCTGGGTCTGAGATGGAGGTCCAGTTATCCTCAGGGCATTTGCCGATGGGGGTCCGGCTATCCTTAAAACATTTCCTGACTGAACTGCCTCCTTGCAATCCTTAGCAATATGACCAACTTTCCCGCAGTTGTAGCATGTTATCCCTGATTTTGAAGTCGGGCACTCTCCCGCGTAATGTCCCTTCTTGTTGCATTTAAAACAAGTAATACTTAGTCTGTGGCAAACTCCCGAGTGCTTCTTCCCACAAGTTGTACATTCAGGTAAGGCTGGTCTGATTGCAAGCTGCTGATTGGTATTCTGAAGACGTTTACCTTGACCACCGTTTCCATTCTTCGGTTTCTGAAAACCTCGGTTCCTCTCATACCGACCCTCATTCCTTGGCTTGAACTTGTTATTATTATTATTGCCTTTTGGGTTCTGACTTCCCTCAGTACTTTCTATCTTCCTTTTCTTTCCTGCTTTCTCTTTCTGATACAATTCACTTTCACCTTCAACAATCATAGCCTTCTCCACTACCATTGCATAGTTCTCTAACTGAAACACCGCCACCTTACTACGTATCCATGGCTTTAGACCCTGTTGAAATCTTTTAGCTTTCTTTGCCTCAGTATTAACGTACTCAGGAACAAACCTTGCTAACTCTGTGAATCTTGCCTCGTATTCTGCCACGCTCATGTTTTCTTGTTTTAATTCTAAAAACTGAATCTCCAGCTGATCTTGCATATACCTTGGAAGATACTTCTCGAGAAATAACTCGGTGAATCTCTGCCATGTGATCACTCCATCACCTTGCAACAGTTTTGTTGACTCCCACCAATAATTTGCTTCAGCTTTCAAAAAGTAACTAGCATATTCCGTCTTCTGATCTTCTCCTACCCTAACCAACGCAAAAGCTTTTTCCATTTCATTAAGCCAAGCCCTAGCTTCTATAGGGTTGACAGTACCTTTGAACTCTGGAGGGTGTACAGCTTGAAAAGCTTTGAAGGTCACAATTGGTTGGGCGGGTCGTTGCTGAGCTAGTGCGGCTGTCTGTTGTTGAAGAATTTGGAGAATTTGAGTCATAGTCGGGTCAACTGGATTTTGGTTGCCAGTGTTCTGGTTTTCAGGATTTGTAGCAGTTGTTTTCTTCTTTGGAGGCATGATTCTGATAAGAAAACAAGAAACTTATTAAGCAACAGGCTAATATATACAAAAATAAGGTTTTTCGAATCCTGGATTTTGAGTTACCTATGTTCACAAGAATTTTAACGGGGTAAAGAACCAAGGAAGCATAGGTATTATCTTGAACAAGTAATGCTAACAGGAGATATTTAGGCAACTCAGAAATGTAATAAAAGATGTGCAGATAACGAGAAAATAAAGGTCATGGTACCAACAAAGTTAATATAACACAACAGTTTCAGAGTTCAAGGTACACTGTTAACCATCCTGCTACAAAAATAAATACCGAGGATAATCTCAATCATCCACCATCTGCGATAACGATATAGCGAGTAAAGAAATTATTAAAGCGATAAAAGAATATCCTAAACCTACTACCTACTATCCTAATGATAACCTACACCTATCGCTCCTATCCTATACCTATACCTAATCCTGGCTTGTTTCAGTGACCAAAACCTGATAGCTCTGATACCAACCTGTAACACCCCGACTTCCCAATACTAAAAATATACTTTTATAATAAATTATTGGATTTAATTAAATAAAATAGAATTTGATACAGGGGAATTTTTTTTTTTTTTTTAAAAATTTCGGCATGAAGTATTCGTAATATGGACTATCCACCTGTATTTTGAACCAACCAAATTCAAAAAAAGAAAATAACTGCAATTCCAACTACTTAAGAAACATAACACCTGTTCAACCTGTCCTAACCGATCAGGTGAACCATACCACTATGCCCTCCCGATCATAAAACAAGATCGGGGCACACAACCAAAATTAAATACATACAAGCTGATAACCAGACATTTAAATCATAATACAACACCCCACTACTAACCCGGATCTCTAACAGGTAGTGGTATGAAACAAGCAACTACTAACTAAGTTATTACATTACAATACTAAATTCTTAATTAAAAGATACATACGCTCCACAATATAAATACAACCAACTATAACTATTACACAATTCTCTACTGATACCCAAAAGTCCAACCTTGTACTAGAGCCAAACTAGTCTGTCTACAGCCCACAACAAGTTCTTCTCCTGATATAGCTCCTACGTCGTATCCTTTTCTTCCTTAACTGAAAAAGGGTTATAAACAACAATAAGTGAGCCAAATGCTCAGCAAGTAACAATATAGATGCCAAAATAAAAATCAACAACAAGAGTACGGATACAACGATATAAGAATCATTCTCTGAGTTTTTTTTTTTTTTTTTTCCAAAGTTTGGCAATTTGTAATTCATTCCAAAAATAGGGAGAGAGAGAAATGAATTTCTCTTTTTATATCAAATTTCCCACCTTTAAAACATTTTAATTAATTTAAGCATTTTATTAAAATCGGACAATACGGGTGATCAGCCACGTAATGTCCCCATACCGGACACTAGGTCCCTCTGGACTTTGAAAATTGGGTTCCCAATTAGGCAACACATTGGCCTCTATTGCTGGACTAGGACTACCCTAGCCTCTTACGCCAACTTGAAAAGCTGGACTAGGACCACCCTAGCCTCTTACGCTAATTTAAAATAATTAAATAAATGTCCATAAAGTAAAGCAAGTTTCGATGAATGGAATTCTTAGGCAATAATTCAGAGCAGGGGATTTATTCTGTTTAACTTCAAGAATAAGTGACTGAAAGTCAAGTAAGAAATCTAATTTAATTGCATAAGGCTCGCAAGGTAGGGTTCAAGTGTGATTCACAGGTATTTAAAAATAAAGGTTTATCAAGTTATGACCATTTTAGAGGTGTAATACAAGGCGGTATCGAACCTGGTATGGCTAAGGGGAAAATAAAAGTATAAGCAATAAAGGTCATTGATTAATTAAGAACATAACAAAGGTTAGGGATATAGAGTTTAATTCAAGGGTTGCAAGGTATAGTTAGGCTAGTGTGAATTAAGGAAATAGATATGAAATAGGGTTCAAGCTAGTACAAAAGGTATGTCATAAAATAAGGTTTACAGTTCAACGAGAATTAAAATGAGCAAGGAAGTACAATAGTTTAAACAGCAATCTATAATGGTAAACAAGAAGGTATGAAGGATTAAGCAATAGTTAATATGGTTTAACAGTATAGTACAAGAGGTTCGACAATTAACTTGAAAGAAGCAACAATAAGTTATAACAATTTAAACAACAATTCAGGGATAATTGAAAGAATATGAACTTTGATACAAGGTTCGAGTTACTTGCCTTAACCAAATATTTCCACGCTAGTCACTTAGTTCAAAAACTCTCAGTCTTTGCCTTTCCTTTATCCTTTATGTCTATGTCCTTCGAACCTACACATATAAAACACTATTTCAGCATTCTGTTCAATAATCGACGCTCCTCTACAAATGTCTAATCTAAATCTACCCTTGCGATAATTCTTAATTTATTAACTTAATAATAATAATAATATCAACCCCAGTCCACTGACACACATGTAATAGCAACCGATAAACATTTAGCAGGAAATCATTTAAATAAAATATAGTCAAATACCACTCCAAATTAGAAGTGTATATATATACATATATATATGCTCGAGAGTGTATAACTAGAACTTTAGGGAATCAATAATTATTTGAAAATTCGACAGCATCTCCTTTGAATATTGTACTACCCGTCGGAATACAACCGACCCAAACAAGCTTTAACAACCATATTTGTACTATTTATATAACCGGAACCAATAACTAACAATTCAAGTCAAAAGTATTACAAATCTGGATTAAATCGGCAACCGGATATATAATTCGAAAATTAAAACAAGAACTGAAAAATATTACATAATTAATGAAATTATACTTGGCTCAGGAATTCATCATTGCCGATTCCACCGACTCAAATAAAATCATTGTCGGTGGGGCAAAATTTCGAGGGTGCCCTAAATTGGGTTTCCGACTCGAAACTCCACACAAAATTTATACGAATAATTAACAGTTCTTTTACATCATAACTGTTGCATAATCATGTAATTTTCAAGTTTATTACAACTAGAAATTCACGAAAATCGATATACCGAACGAACCAGGTCCTCCTCAGCCAAGAAGGAGCTCACGGTGGAGCTTCCTATTCGAATGCTTCAACACCGGAGCCCCACCCAACTGAGCAGCAACACCAATCAACATAAAATATTCAGAACCCCCCCAAATTCGATGCACACGAACTCACACATAACCCATATCTCGACAATTCACACACACACAGAGCCAAATACTCATACACCCAATATACATGTTGGACTATACATACACATACTACGATTCGTGAGTAGCAGGGGAAAAAAAAGATGGGTCGGTTTATTTCACTCACCATATACATATACATATGCGTATAGTGATTGGAGAGGAGGGAAAGGGAGTTCACGAGAGGGAGAGAGACAGAGTTCAAGAACGAGCGAGAGGGAGTCGAGAGAAAAGAATGTCGAGAGAATTCTAGAGGGGTCTCAAGAACACAGCTGAGAATTGAATTGGGGAATTGGGTAATTAGGGATTTAAAAGGAAAGGGAAAGAATGATAATTTACATGCTGAAAAATAATTAAAAACCAATTTAAATCACTTCCAAAAATCATAATAAAATGTAAAATTGATGGAACATTAAACTTTTCATTTTTAAAATAAAGAGTATAAAATTACGATCACCCACAAATTTTTAAAATATTTTTAGGATCAAAAACGAATTAAATATAAATATTACAAGAATAACTCCCTAAAATGCAAAAGAATTCATAAAATCATTTTAAAATCCTTAAAGATCAAAAATAAATCATCAAGTATTTTTAAAAGTCATATAAATTCATAAAGTTAATAATACAAAAGATTTCGAAATTATTTACTAATCCCGATGATTTTATAAAATTTTCAGAAGATGAATAACACATGAATTAAATAGTATTTAATTCTCAAAAATAAAATAAAAATATATAATTTTTTTTTTCCAACACGTATAAATCATCAAATAAACCCATAAAACGAAATCACACATATTTCATTTCCTCAAAAATAATCACGTCACATAATTCAAATTTAATAATAAATAATTAATTATAAATATTACAGAAATTTCTAAGGCGTTATAGTACTTTCATTTTGATGATTAAAATATTGATATTTATTAGGATTATCGATTGCCTTTTGTTTCGATTTAATATAAATAATAATCTGTTTCGATATTCGTCTATTAGTTAACGGTCCGAAAAGTCGGGCTGTTACACGTATTGCTTGGTCACGCTGGTGGGCGGAGGTGAAGAGTAGCTTGAGATACGCAACTGTCAAATGCGCATCTTAAGATACGCATTTGCCAGTTGCGTATCCATCGTTTTCTCCAAAATCAGGGAAACACGAGCTGGCGATTCCGATGGCGAAAATCACAGAAATGCTCTGTTCACAACCTACAGGTACTTTCCCATAACGTGTTATACATCTTCGAATCGTCTTTCGACGATCTACAATCCTATACCCATCTTAAATCATTTGGTTTGCCGGAATTTAAACCCCCAAATCGGACCATCTCTTCTCCCTCATTTTTTCCGACGACCTCGTATGTGCCCCTGCGGGGCCAGATTCGATAAAAAAAATTGGGTAAAACGAAGAGGAAGCAGTTGTGGTTGGTTTGGTGTGCTCAGATACGGTGGAGGTGGCCGGAGAGAGGCGGAGAGATTGGATAGATTCGAGAGAGCTGGGAGAGATGAGAGAGGCGCAGTGATTGCTACAGTACTTCAGACACGCTACACGCAGTAGAGTGTCCCGTGGGTAGTCAGGGCCGGTCCTTCCGAAAATCACTATTTTGGGTCATGGGTACCTCATTTTGAGGTATTTTGGTCATTTTCTCTAGAATTAATAGATAATAAATTTGTTGTATCTTTAAGTTCTGCGAGTTCGATATATTCAGTTGACCTAATTATTATAGATTTGTGTTCGATTTTCATCGAGAATGTGATTCTTGTTTGCGTTTTTGTATTAAGTTTAATAAGAGATATAGTTTCATTTAAAAATATAAAAAATAACAATTTTAACATAATTGATATCCATTGAATTGTAAAAAACTACAAAATATTAAAAATTTATAATAGTGACTGAATGTATAGTTATATTATATACACAAACTAAAAAAAGGGAGTTATATAAAAATATAAACCAACATTTTATATAGTTATATATAAAATTACGCAAATTGGAAAAAAACGGAATTATATAAATAATGTAAACAAATATTTTATTTATTCAAAAGTTATAACAAAAAAATTAAATAGAAGAGAAGAAGAGGATGTGATTAATCTAGTAAGATTTTTAAAGTAAACTCAAGGATTAATGTAGCACACTTGATTATGACATGAGATTCTTGAGCGGAGGTTAAAGGTTCGATTCTCATTCAATACACAAAACACAAAAGAACATGTTTTTAGTATAAATTATAAAATGGTGACATTTTTGTAATTTTTTAACTTGAAAGGGTAAAATGGACATTTGTAATTTTTTAACTTGAAAGGGTAAAATGGATATTTCATAGCCATTTTATTGGTAATTTTTACCATTATATTCTTTTATTATATATATATATATATATATATATATATATATAGTAATAGATTCTAAATCTAAAAAGGATCAAAGAAAATGATAATTTTTCTTTGTTTATACTACCCATAACTAAACGGTCCTTTAATAATTTCATATTCTTATTAGTGTCCTGCTGCCGTTGAAATATTTACAAACCTATAACATATTAAAATATTTCTAATATATGTCCAAGAAATCACTTTTCATAGAAACAAATATCGACCAAATCCGCACTGATTGAACTAAAAAGTTACAAGAATTTTAACTTGGCATTTTATTTTTAAAACTCACTAGGCAATTTTTCTAAAAAAAGGAGAACTATTTGATGGTAATAGTCAAACTGCTTTACCCATACTGAACTTGGGCGTCCTTTGTCCACTCTATCTCTTTGTGGGGAACAACCAAATAAATTTCCTTGTTTTAAGTCCATAACTAATAAATATCTATATATCTAAACTATCCATATCTATACTATATTAGTATATAATAAGCAAAATGAGTATAATTTGTAATTTGGTTATTTCCTATTTTGATTATTCCTCATCTACAACCTTTAAATCTTCAACTCAGATAGATCATAACTCAAATAGATCATACAGCAATACTAAAAGTTGTTATGTATAGAGGTCTAAGGTTCGATTTCCATCAACAACATATTAATTTATATTTATTACTAAAAATTATTATATATAAAAATGTAAAGTTTGAATTTTTCAATAATATATTCACAACAATATTATAATATTAAACTACATTAAATAAATAATAAAAATTAAAAAAAACTCGTGCAAGCATGGGCTATAAGCTAATGATATATAATAGTATTGCTTTACACCTACACCTATTGTATGTACACACAAGAAACAACTACTATCAACAATAAAAGGGTGGTTTCTTATATTCTTGTAATCATCATTTTGAATATAGAAAACTACTATTGAATATTAAATTAATACTAAATAATAAATCCTACAAAAGTACTCTACGAGTCAACGACGGCAAGGAGTTAGTTTTAAATTCGCAATTCCTCACTACTCCAAAATCAACGGTTCCAGCTTAGTTGAGGACGCTTTATTATCAAAAAAGAATGCGACTATATAGCTATCGATAAATGACCCCTCAGCTAAAAAGGGTAGAATCGAATATCAAAGCATTATTCATTATTGGTTATGAATATAGAAGATTTATACAACATACCCATTTGTTATTAGCTTACAACCCTTCGAGTGGGGTGGGCTTTTAATTTTATTTTGTTTATTCACTGTCTGGTGATAGTTGAAGGATACAGATTTTGGAGTTGGGAGAGTGAAGAATGGTTAGTTTATGGGAATTCTGTGGCAAGAAGACATTGATTGGTCTTATATTGGGACAGATTCTATCACTTCTCATCACTTCCACCGGTTTTTCATCATCTGAATTGGCTAGGAGAGGTATTTTTTGGTGTCATGTATGTACATGTTCATGTTTTCTGTAATTTTCTTTCTGTTCTATCATATTTTCTTAACTCCTGGAGGTGGAGGGGAGTTCTTCAATATGTTCTGTAATAATACCCTTTTGATCATACCCCCCCTCTCTCTCTCTCTCTCTCTCTCTCTCTCTCTCTCTCTCTCTCTCTCTCTCTCTCTCTCTCTCTCTCTCTCTCTCTCTCTCTCTCTCTCTCTCTCTCTCTCTCTCTCTCCCCCCCCCCCTCTCTCTCTCTCGCTCCCTCCCTCCCTTTCCCTCTCTCTATCTCTCTCTCCCCTCATCCAAGAAAAGACAAGAAATACCTCTCCCATGTTTATTTTACACTGTTTTCTGTTCTTCATAATTTTTTCTGTTTGCTTTAATATATGTTTTTCAATGTTTATCTTAGGAATTAATGCACCAACTGCCCAGTCTTTATTTAATTATGTGCTCTTGGCGCTAGTCTATGGATGCATTATGATATATCGCAGGAAACCTCTCAAGGTAAGATACACGACACCTGTACCAAACTTTGTTACTACCCTTTGATTAATGGTCAATCATAAAATTATTGCAAAGGATAAAGTTTGAGAAAACAAAAATATGTATATTTCCCGAATAAATAAACATGGCCAGGCTCTCTTGTTTCATTTTCAATTTAATTATGACATTAAGGAAGGAAAGAAAGATATGATATGATATTTTTATTCCCAATTTCAAATAATTTCAAGTAATCCATCAATTAGCATCATATTAACAGGCAGCTAAGTGCTATACTATGACAAGATTACCTTGTGTCACTTTTTTGTTAAAGCAAGTTCAATGCAATCGTATAATTGGTTGCATTGCCTTAATAGGGAACCATTTGCGTAAAATGGGATGCCTTGAATGCAAATATGCATGATTGCATAGTTGGTTTCAAATTTGCAACCAAATATGCAAATACAGAGCCGACTATTTACCTGTGCAATTGGAGCAACAGAACAGAGGCCCAAATTTAAAGGGGCCTAAATTTTATATGCATATTATATCATATACACACTTTTTGTATAAAGAAAAACAATAACCTTTTTTTTCAAAAACCTAGCCTTATGATAACCCAAAATCACACATTACGAATATTATATACATTTTAAAAATTTCGAGTTTTTGAATTGTGTTTACATTATCATTTAACATTTTATTTCGACCAAATTTCTTTATTATTTATTCCATTTATTGAAAAACCTAGGGGCCATTTATAAACAGGGCATTATAATTTTATAAGACGGCCTTGGATTTATGAAACTAATGATGAGTACTCCTTGCTATATCGATCAAGTACAATGAAGAAAAATGAATAAGAAGTAACATATATACTGGGTTTTATAACTAGAATATAGAAGTGAATATGAAAAATCATCACCCCAATGCATAGCTATAATTGAATGCATAAATTAACAATTGGTTCCATATCTTGAACCAGGAAACAATGATCCATTTATGCATGCAAGTGTAGCTATGCATTGGAGTAAACATTTTGTAGACTTATTTTTATATTTCGGCGACAACCCTATTTATAGTTATATTTATCTATGCCACATCACCAATTCAAAATTTTTCTAGTTATTGGACTTTATATTATCATAAATTGATATATTTGGTTTTATTTTGCAACTGGCATTGGAGCATATTTTCTATTTTAGCATCAAAATTTACTTTTTAATTGTTATATTATAACAATAGCTATCTGATGTGGATTTCTCCAAGAACAAAGAAAAGAAAAAAAATGATATTTCAAAAGAACATCATAAATCGAGAAACGTGAACTTTGAATCTCAAATTCAGATCAATCTAGAAACTAACTAACCAAGTAATTGAATTCAACCCTCAAACAATCTAGTAATTGAGGTTTAGAAGGAAGAAAAATCGTAGTTAATTCTCAAAACAATTTTGTATATCATCCATTGATTATTCTCTTAAAAGTTTACAAGATATGGGTATAGATAGGCATAGGCTAGACAGTAACCTAAACCCAAACGAATTCTATGTGGAATTCAACCCATTTAGGAAACACATTAAAAACCCAATCCAAATAGAAAATAGATAAAAACTAAATCCAAATAGGATAATAACACAATGTACTTAAAACAAGAAAAATCCTTTCACCTGAAAGGTAAAAATTTGCAAGTGTAAAATCTACTTATTAATTATGTAATAGTCAGCCAACACAATAAATTACCATACAACTATACAAGGCATCTCTGCCCACAAAATGTCTTTTGTTTTCTGGATATAAGACATCTTGCCACATGTTTGCTTCTCTTTTCGGCATAAGACATCTTGCGACTCTTTAGCTTGTCTTCTAAGTGTAAGACCTCTTGCGACGACCCAAGCTTCATCTCTTTTAGCATCATCATGAATATATGAAGGCAACTCTTTATGATCAATAGTTATACTTCTTCCAAACTCCTCCACAAATTCCAACTCGTATCTATTCATAAACAATAACATAAAATATTTACTAATTAATATATTCATTTCTTGATCCTCATCGGTATTGCCATATTACAACCAGTATGCTATTTCTAATAGAAGGCTACACATGCATGTCAAGGCTGGATCTTTGGCTGAATACTTCTTATTTGGGTGTCGCTCTTAGTAGCATAGGTTTACAAAGAAGCAGATATATTGTTATGATAAAAACTGATAATGAACGAAATAATTTAATGAACAAATTTGAGGCGGTGCATTGATGTGTATTTGGCTACTTTTTCATTATACAGTTCAGGTAAGGCATTGAGGAATAATACAATTATTTTGTGAATTTATGTAAATGTTTTTAATGAATCTTTTCATATTGTTAACCAGAGTTTGAGATTTCCAATCCTCTTTCAATGATCTTTATACTGGCATTGTTTCCTACTTCATGAATCAAGTTTATCATCCTTGTCTTTTAAAATTATGCAGTCAAAGTGGTACTTCTATATACTTTTAGGATTGGTCGATGTTGAAGCCAATTATCTTGGTAAGTCATCTATGCTATGAAGATTGAAGATGATATTTTCATTCCTTTCATTTTTCTCAGTTAATGTAAGCTTAAAGTTGTCAAAGTAAAATCCTTTTAATCTAAAATATTTGCAACTGTTCGTCGAAGCTTCTTACTAAAACTGATGAAGGGGCAAGAAGGGCTCATGATATTCAATGCTTTATTGCCTTATTGACAAGCTATCGATAGTTCTTATGTTTGTTGAGGAGTTTGAAAGTTCCAGCGTTCTTTTAAATTAAAATTTATGCTGACATATTGAAATAACAGAGGCTGAGTAGTGAAATTGGGCTGTAATGTTGTGTTACATGCAAAACATGTCTATGTTTCAAATACTTATCTCCCTAATATTACCTAGTATTCTCCTCTAATTGTGTTGGACTGAAAGTGATACTTACGAACTTGTTTCATTGATTTGTGGATCAATTAAAAACAGTTTGAGCTCTAATGAAAAGTTTCATTGATTTTATATTTATCAATCAACTACTTATGTCCTACAATTTAGAAGTGTAAATATTTGTTAAAAAGTATGTGTAATGTCCTTGATGCAGTGTACTGGCCACAATCTTGGTTTACGCTCCAATTTGTTTCTAATTGCTTTTTTGATTTCATATCAATAAAACAAGTTCTTAAGTAAGAAGAATTATATTATAGAACTTTGCATTCCAACAGAAAATAGAGCATTCCATACAATTTTTGGCTAGATTAGGGAGAACGTAATGTGGAGTACAAGATACATGTGCATTTAAGTATTTAGCCTGAATCAGGATGGGAACTAAGTGGACTTATTGGTTTAGATGCTACTTTTTTACTTGTCTATCAATGACACGTGTATCCTCTCATATAAAAAAATCAGGAGCGTATTACATATACACAATTGCACATGATCCGATGTGACTCCAAAAGTTGGATCAGATGCGTGGTATGCTTAATGTGCAAGCATAATGTAACGACTCCCATCACACACACAAACAAGCACACACACACAGACCCATGTCAAAAGTGCATTCTAAAGTTTATGCCTAAAAAGATTTTAAAGTATATATAAGATTTATTACCAGAGAATTTGGTGAATGTTTTTATTGCGGGTGACCTATTACAAATAAATAATTTGCAGTAGATATTTTTAATATAATTGTCAATAGTTGTTGCAAGGCCAGATGAAAATCAGACCAAGTATTCAAGGTTTTAATGAAGAAAGCAAAATAGAAACTTTGAGAGTTGCAAAATTTTGATCAAGGTGTTTTCTGTGCAGTTGTAAAGGCATACCAGTACACATCCTTAACAAGCGTTATGCTTCTGGATTGTTGGTCAATCCCATGTGTTATACTTCTCACCTGGCTTTTTTTGAAGACAAAATATAGATTCAGGAAGTATGTTGGTGTTGCTATTTGCGTAGCCGGTCTAGTCTTGGTTATCTTCTCAGATGTACATGCATCAGATCGTTCGAGTAAGCAACTGTAAAATTCTAATTGTTTAACATTTTAAGTTTATTTTGTTTCTTTTATAAGTTGTGTTTAGAAAAAGTTTTTTGTCTTCCACATTCCCTTTGAAGTAAATTTGGTTGTTCTCAATATATATTTCAGTGCTTATACCTCGGTGTTTAATAGTTACAGTATGTATTTATCACCAGTGTTATCATATTATTAAATGGAGGGCACAAGTAATAGAAGTCCCTTATCTTTAAGAAGAAAATATATTTTATTAGCTAACTATGAAATATTGTAATGAAATTTAAAATAGACTGATATAATCATTCTGTGGTAGGGCATGTTTATGTACTGCTGCTTATGTTGCTCATATGAGTACACTGTACCATTTATAGGTGGGAGCAGCCCTTTGAAGGGGGATGTGTTGGTAATTGCAGGGTCTATGCTTTATGCTATCAGTAATGTCAGTGAGGTTAGCAAATTCTAATACATCATACTTCATTAATTGTTTTTTTTCTGGTTTCTGAATCCAATATATTTAACTCCATTTTATAGGTTCTTCTTCCAAAATTTCAAATAAGAAACTGCTGTTTGTGTTCAATCATTTAGTTCCAATAAATTATGTCTTCTGAGTTTCCCTTTTTTTTTCTTTTTTTATAATATCTTTCCACTTGCATGTGTTTTATCCTCCAGTACAAATAGCTTTTCTCATTTGCCTTTAATTCCACCTGGTTTCTCCATTAAAGTATATCCTTTTATATCCCTATTCTTTAGTGGCAATGTATCTCTTATTCTTCCATGAATAATTTGATTACATTCCAATGAAACAGTTTATTATCTGTTATACATCTATAAATTTTTATTCCCACTCCCTGTACCGCAAAACAATCAAATGTTTTTATTATTTCACCTACAGATTTTACCCTGCCTAGAGAAATATTTTTTATTTAAGAGAAGAAGAAAATACCAGTCATCGAAATGTTAATCCCTGCTCCTGCTTTGTGCAGGAATTTTTTGTAAAAAATGCTGACAGAGTAGAACTAATGGCAATGCTGGGCCTTTTTGGTGCTATTGTCAGTGCTATCCAGATGTATCCTCAATATATTTATAAAATTTTTGAAGATGTTTGTCCGCATGTAATTTCTCATCTCATTAATGATAATGTATGCATAATAAAATTTTAATAAAGCTTTTCCTTTCCTAGTGTAGTATCATCATATCTTTTGTGTTATGTTCTATGTAAGTCTATAAAATTCATGTTTCTGTGGCATCTCATCTATCTCCGAATATCTTTCTTTGACGGATACTATAGATGTGTGTTGGAGCGCACTGAGCTGAAAAATATCCACTGGTCATCTAGGGTGGTAAGTTTCCTTGTCATTCTTCTCAATTTCCCTGCATTGAGAAACAAAAACATTTCTGCCTGTATCCCTTTTGGTTTACAAGATGCGTTCTTAATTATTTCTATGTTTTTTTTTTTTGTGACAGTAGTCAAATTCTTGTTTCAGTCTTTTGTTACGTGCACCTCATACTTTTGTATGAGAGCTCTAAAATGAACAAATATCTTAGATGTCTTGATGGAGCATCTATATCCCTTACTTAATTATCAACCTATATAATCCTTTGAAGAGCTGTCACCCGGTAAAATTAGTTAGAGCCCCAGAACAACTGTTGGTGTTCCATATAGTTTTTGTGTGTACCAACTCACGCCACTGTTTATTTTCTCTTCATTTTCCTACTGTTTTTTAAAAATTTAAAACCTGCTTAAGTATTTTATTTAACACTCTCGTGGGCAACTATTTTCATACGAAACTATGGTGAAAGCATAATTGATTCTATTGTTCAGAGAATTTTATCGCCTATCCTAGGCCCCGTTTGGTATTGCTGTTGCTGCTGACAGCAACAGTAGCTTATTTCTAAAAAGCAGGTAAAATGCTGCTTGGTAAATTTTAAAAGCAGCTTTTCTGAAAAGTGTTTTTGGCTGAAAAGCTGCTTTAGGAAAAGCATGTCCTCCCATGCTTTTCAGCTTTTACAGGAAGCAATTACTGATATCAACATCAAATCTCACCAAAAACATTATTTTTTAAAAAATAATATGCAAAACATGCATATATCAAAAATATTACCAAAGATTTATCTGATTTTCGCAACAACACTTATTTTAACATCACAGCATTTTTTAACAGCAATCCCAAATAGAGCCTTAACAAGTCAAAGAAAGTATTTAAGCATCTAATAACGAAGTGATCTCAAGCTATGTTACAATCAAAGAAAGTATTAAATATTCTATTTACAGATTCATCTTATGCTAAATCACTTCGATGCAGTATTTGCAATGCTATCAAAGAGCTTGCCATTTTGGGTAAAGAATTGTCACAAAATCTAATAGCGATATGATATGACTTTATCACTTGAACTCTTTTGTTGGTTTAAGCATTGATTTTGCATCAATAGACTCTTTACTTTAGTCTCGTACTTTGAAGAAATGAGAATGAACCAGAAAAATATCAAATTATTCCACAGGACTTACTATGTGATGAAATTAGGCTTACAGTTTGTGTATCCTGCTCTTTAAATCATATACAATTTACTATCTTATTATGGAAGAAGTCTTAATTTTATATACTTTGATCCCATGGTTTAGGCATTCCCATTCACTGGATTTGCAGTGGCAATGTTTTTATTTTATTCCGGAGTACCTGTTTTGCTAAAGGTATGACTTTGGCAATTGATTTCATGTATGTTAATTAGTACTTGTTATTGAGTGATTAGCTAAATCTTTGTTGTATTAAATTTTAACGTGTGCTTCACATTCTTATATTATTATTTATTATATTGTTGTCATTTTCCATATCTATCTTCTAGCCCTCATATTACGAGTCAGAAAATCGTTCCATCCGTTCAAATATAAGAACATTAATATATTTAGTGTCCATTTCCTATATTTATTTTTCCTTGGCATGTGCTAGTTAAAGTAAATTTTCATAGTTGGTTGTACTGAATTCATTATAATAACTTTGAGTTGAGGGCAATGGTTACGTTAAATTATTCTCTGGGCAGTGGTTACTTTCAAAGGTGGACTCTAAAAGGTGAATTACTTCAGCTGAGTATTCTCGGTGACTGTTGTAAAACAAAAATAAGGAAAATGACATTAATATAATAAATAATGATTTAAGAATAGGACCTCAGGATAAAATTCAGAACAATACTGATGAAATTACGTTCTAAGTATTTTCATGGAACCCAGGATACTAAAAAAAGTTGTGAGAAACAAGAGGGCTGAGGGCATTATATTTTATGATGGTCTAGGTTGGACCTCTAGCGAACTTCGGAAGAACAACATTTAGGTAAAATTTTCTTGAAATTTAATTAGGTTATGTATTGTTTAAAATGTTTGAAAGGTGCAAAGTTTAGGACTAGGTAAAAGGATAAGATTCTAATAAGTGAGTAATATTGCTTTAAAGATGTATTGAATAAGTGAAAGTGTGAAACTAATTGAAACCCCTGGGAAGAAAACCATTATACAGATTCAACGTAAGAACAAAAAGCTAAAAATTAAATGATTGATAGCAAGATCACTCTGGTTTGATTAACCATGTTATCTCTTTATGTACTTGTATGACTATTATATTTGGTCATTCTCACAAAAAGTGATAATAGATCTCGTCTTAAAGAAGGATTTAGTGATCATTATTTGTATAGGGTTATTTTTTCATGAAACCATCCCCCTTTTAATATCCCATGATTCTGCTAGTCTAGAACTAGGGACAAAGGTCTTTAAGTAGAAAAAGCAGTAATTTCCGTTCTTATGAAATGAATTAGAGAGTTGCTAATTGCTGAAATTTCATATTTCAGATTTCATGTAATATCTGTTAAATGTGTTGCATGCCATTTAAATTTGTTAAATGTGTTCCATTTAAGATTTGTTCTGTTATTACATGCAGATGAGCGGATCAACAATGCTGAACTTGTCTTTGCTGACATCAGACATGTGGTCTGTCTTGATTCGCATATTTGCATACCATGAGAAGGTAAGATACATAATATAGAGCCTGTATGTACACGTTTGGTTTAGCATTTACCTCTGGAGTGAGTAAACATATTTGAGAAACTGGAAAATACCAATCTTAATGGTAGTTTTATTTACAGGTTGATTGGATGTACTTCATAGCCTTCGCCGCTGTTGTTGTTGGTCTAGTTGTATATTCAGGGTAAGTATTTGGTTTGCTTTTAGAGATGGTTGTAATGGCTAATCTAAAAACGTCTGCAAGAGAGCACTTCTGCTTATAAAGTTGGAAATGATTTAATATATTTTTAAAGTGTCACAAGAACAAGGCCTTGCACACTCAATATATAAGAATCTTATCCTAACTTAGCAAATGTCTTAACTGGTACAGTATGTAGTTTCTATATAGATCAATTTGTTTCCTTCATAATATGATATTGAAAATTCAAGCCTACAATCTGTATACAGTGTTGGGTTCTATGTTTAACAATGCAACAAATAAACTTTTAAAACCTGGAACCTTTTACGCCATTTCTAACAAAGCTAAATCCCTTTTAAAGACATGCATACAGAAGATTGGCATTAGTTACTTTCTACTTATTCCCAAGAGTTTGATACAGTTATCACTTTGTTGTAGCTAATTACCAAGTGATCTTTGTCGCAGGGGAGATAAGGAAGTGGAACAGAACTCTGCTGAGGTTGCTGATGAAAATGCCGAACAAAGCAAACATCTTGACGAGGAAGCCGCTTTGGCAAATAGCAATAAAATGGGGATCCCAGGGAGCTCGAAATCAGTAGATGCTACAACCAGCAGAGGAAATGTATAAAGTAGATTGAAGATGCACAACCAATATATAATCTTACTGTTGCGTGTGGAGAATTTATTTCATGCGTATTTACGGCATTAAACGCCATAAAAGTTTTGGGGGGGAATTATTTTTCAGAATGATTAGATATGATTAATAAACGATGTAGGAAGAACAAAAATTTTCACCGAATTTTCTTTGAATATTAGCAGCAAGCAACCAGTCTAATGTTGAGTGGGAGCAAGTATTTTCCAGTTCGTTCTGAACCATGCAAAAAATTAAGTTCTGGTTCTAATTTTAAGTTTCGGTTGCGGTTCTTGTATTCGTAAATTCGATTCTAGTTTCGATTCCGATGCTCAGCTTCCAAGAACCTTAGAACCGATAACCAAATAAAAATTTTTTTTTACACGTACTTTAATATGTAATAAACGTTATTCCCTCCTGTCCATTATAGTATAAAGGTCTCCAATATCATAATTTCAATACAAATGGCCATAAATATCACAAATGAAAAAGATGGATCACTCCAAAACACTACATAATCTAGCCTCTTTTATTTTATTTTTTTAAAGACGATATGGCGCTTAGCGTTAGGGGAGGGGAGAGGTAGAGGTGGAGGTGGGGATTGGGGAACGCCACATTATGTGGCGTTTGGGTTGGCTTGTTTTTTTTTTTTGTTGGTTTTCTTCTGAATATATATTTGTAAATAATATTAAAACTTTATAAATAAATGATCAATTAGAATTGTATTTTTAGAGGTTCACTAATTAACTTTTGGGGTTCAACGTTTCTGTTTTGGATTTTAGAAATATTCAGAACGACGAATAAACCGTATATGAACTTAGGGTTTATGGTTTGAGATTTAGGGTTGTTTACAACCCTAAACCCTAATGTGACGCCCCCGACCCCGGTTTGATCCTCTGGAAAGAAACCGGCCCGAGGGTTCGCCAAACTACATCTCAACTTGCTTAGCTTGCTAAAATTTTAAAATTTCGGCAAGCTAAGCAGGTTGAGATGTAGTTTGGCGAACCCTCGGGCCGGTTTCTTTCCAGAGGAAATCAAACCGGGATCGGGGGCGTCACAGGTGGTATCAGAGCTATGGAGTAGAAGAGTGAGATATGTACAAAGAGAAAGTGTTGTATGACTGAAATTGTCAAGGAACTAAGGATTTGAAGAAAGGATGTGTAGAATTTAAAGTTTTCGAGGAATAAGATTGTTAGAGCAAAGGTTTCTCGCACGGAAGCGATGTTAAGATTTAGGGTCTTGAATGGATAAGATCCTTAATTAGTGAATGTTGAATAGCATGAGGGCTTGTGTAGATTTTATAATTAATTACTAGATATAGTACCAAGGAGTGAGACAGGAAATGCACCTATCAAGGATATTAGTTAAGAAATTGAGGATTTTAGAGCATGAATCAATTTTGAGGATATAGTTTACTAAAATATTTGTGAGGAATGATATAGATCATTTAGCGATACATGTGATTTTGGGATGTGCAAAAAATTGGTTGAGGATATGTAATTATGTGATAGTGCCACTTCTTGTTTGAGTATTTAGTTGTTTTATAAGACAAACTTGTAGAATTGAGCATACGATTTGACACTAGATTATTTATTGGGAGATGTGATTTTTGGCATGTGATCTCGTTGTTCGAGAATATATTATTCAAGGATTAGAAGTGAGGAAAATCATGAGTTTTCGAATTTTATGCTAATAACATTTTAGATAGAATATTATTGGATATATATGATGAATTCACGAATGTGTGGGAATTAGAAGAGTTTTAATGTGAAGTGCATGATAACAGTTTGATGTGATTGCTTTGGGGAGCAATAATAATTTTTCGGATTTTGACACAACTTTAAGAATATCTTTTGAGGATTTAATTTTTTTTTCGGGGATAAACGTGTAACCTTGAATGTAAGGATTTTGGGAATTAGAATGTTGTTTGACGACGTGATCTTAGCATCTACGAATGGATATTTGTATTCGAGGAAACGAGATTTGTTATTGTGGACGTAGACTAATATTTATTTTAATATTTGAGGATTATGTGGTTATTAAGTTTTAAGAGCATTCTTTTGGGATCGTAGACGATGTTGGGATTTAAGATTATCCGTATATGAGGTTTTAATTGTTATTAGTAATAAGAATTTGATTGATTACATTGATACGAGAAATTTTTGGGAAAAATCGTTCAGACGTGTTAAGAATCTGATGGAGTTGAAAGTAAGTGCTTCGAGTGACGATGTATAGATTTCTTTAAGATTGATATTGTGACGTGAATTGAGGTTTGTATCGAGAGTTTTAGAGGTGTATAAATGGAAGGAAATTGAGAATATATTATTAACTTAAGTTAAATTTTTGTCAGCGTATATGAAGGAGAAATTTTATTAAGTTTGGACCGAAGACGTCACAGGTGTGACATAGTTGGAAAGAAGAAAAAGAGATGGAAAGAGAAACTGATAGGGTGTTATATGATGATCTTGGAATATGTTGACATTTGAGAATTGGTGGATTAAATTAGGATCTTGTGATTAGATTCTAAAGATACTTATTGAGAATAACAGTGATTGATAAATTTTTGGGAATATATACAGTATGAAATCGGGATATATTATAATGAGAATGATATTAACAACTGGAGAGATAAATTGTTGTTCGAGGTTTTACTGTGCTAGTTACTGATACGAGAATTTGAGGATATAGATTGTTGATTGAGGATGATATTAGTAGAATTAAGGAAATTTTGGGATTCTTGAGAATTCAAGTATTTGAGGATTTATTATCTTGTTATTTGAGGATGTGATAGTATATGTGGGTCGCTTAGACTTCCTTTCGCCATAGATGTTGATCAATTATTTAGATAACTGTTGACGTTGCCTTGTCCGCTAGTCTAGATTTTTGCAGAGACTGTGGTTCCACCTCAGATAGTGACTACTGCACTGTTCAAAATTTTTGATGCCTCGAGAGATTTCGACATATTGAAAGCCAGTATCAAGAGTCGAGATATATGATAGATAGCGTCATGAGTATGCTTCTTGCGTCAGGACGTGATGCTTCAGCTTAGAGATTAAAAATGATGGAAACTGATGATAGGATTCCTGAAATGGATAGGACTGATTATTTAAAAATTTTGATGACGTGATTTTGTTGATAACTTCGAGAGCTACAAAGAGGATACTAACGATCGTGATGATAATTTCTTTTGTGATAGTTTTTTGAAGACTACGTGTATGCTAGCTTATAGATCTTTACCTTTTGGTATTGTACCGAGGGATCATGTAGAACGTGACATGTGGATGACTGTAGAGTTGCATGTTGATGACTGATGAATGGCCATATTGCAAGTACTTGAAATGATTTTGAATTGTAAAGGAAAGATGATGATTATGATGATAAAGTGGATATGTATTCTCAAATGGGAGATACTGTAAGATACGAGATTATTTTAGGATTTATTATTATTATTTTATTATTATTTAATTATGTTGATTAGTATTTAAAGGATGGAATTGGATTTGAGAATATCGTTGTGGAATTCAACGATATTTAGTATTGAGTTTATATGAGTATATATTGAGTTATGTGTGCCAATGTGTGCCCCAGTATTTTATTGGTATTTTTAGTGATTTAAAAATATTTAAATCAAGTATTATTGATCTTCAAAAATCTTTATTTAATTATCGGAGGGCTTAAAAATCATGAAATCTTTTGTAAAATTATCTTTATATATTTATTGAGTTTTTAAAATTGTTGGGTGGATTAATTTGGGAGGTTGAGTATTTTAAAATGATTTTAAGAGTTTTATTGCTTTTAAAGGTTCGAAACTTGTAAAATTCATATTTAATTCATTTTTGATCCGAAAAATATTTCGAAAATATGTGGGTGTTCGTAATTTTATATTCTTTATTTTAAAAATGAAAAGTTTAATTTTCGTAATATTCTATTTTAATTCGATTTGTAAAAGTCGTGTATTTGTTTTAAAGTACGAATTGTAGTGATAGAATATAAGTTTTGGGCTTAGCCCATTAAGCAAAAGAAACCGACCAGCAGTCCAGTAAATAGAAGAGTCAAGAGAGGTCGGGAGAGAGAGGAAGAAGAAATTGAGAAAAGAGAAGGGAGGAAGAGAGAAATTGAATTGGGGGTTTCAATTTACAACCCAATTAGCTAAATATACATACGTATATATATATATATATATATATATATATATATATATATATATATATATATATATATATATATATATATATATATATATCTGGTGTGTGTGTGTGAGTATAGAACCGTGCGTGTATGTGTGTGGGCGAGTTCCCACGATTCCGGTGAAGACAGCTCCGCGAATCACCTTGTTCTTCCTTCGATTTGGACAGGTATTACTGCTGTGGGTGTTGCACGGAGGAGCAGTGACGGGGAAGACCACCACCGTAGTGGTGGTGGTGGCGGTGCAGGAGAGAGAGAGAGAGAGAGAGAGAGAGGGGGGGAGAGAGAGAGAGAGAGGAGCTTCTTGGAGGTATAAATTTTTATTTTATCTATTTGATTATTTTATTTACGATGTAATTATTTATTTTTCAAGTTTAGATTAAATTATGTGAATTGTTATAATTAAATTAGAGTTAATTGTGATATAATCGATTTAATTTTTGTAGTTTAAACCGGGAAGTTATCATTGTTAATTAATTGTGAATTTGATTAATTGTGGGGATTCATTTTGAGTTCGATAATATGTTATAGTGATTGTTTGTTGATAATTATTGTTAATGTGTAAGTATTTGCGTATGCTAATTATAAGCGATATAATGATTTTCGGAGTTCACTTGTAACTAGTTAGTATGATTCGAGTAATAAAATTGGTGGTATGCATAATCTACTTGATTTATATGCACTAAGAGTCGTATGTTGGCTTTCAGATGTCAATGTTACACTTTGAGTTTACATTGAGTAGTGAATTGTAAATCGTAAGTTACAAGTGTAAGTTGTATTGTGTTATTGATTCAAATTGTTAATGATAATTAGCATGTTTAAAGGATTGTTAAGAGGTTACTAATTTACTTTGATAATTGTTAGTAATTATCGGATATGTTATATGATTAGTAAATTGTGTGTTGGGTTTGAAGTGACAATTATACTTGTTAAATCACTATTTGTGGATATGGGTTTTAGGATAAAAGAAGTTACATGTATATTTTGATTGGATTGTGATATATGTCCGTAATATGAAACTGTCTCCTGATTGTATAGTTTTCAAATGTAATCTATAGTAAAGTTAAACTGTTATTTAATTTTCTTTGTGTTTATTTGCGAGGAGTTGCAATGAGATCGCAAGTCCTAAATGTCAATATTTTAGGACTTGTGAAATTCTCTTCAACTAGTTCCTCTTGCTTACGAATATCCATGATTTGCTATCACGAGTATAATTAATATACTTGAGTGGTGTGATCATCGATATAGCGTAAGTAATAGTTAGTGCTAGGGGTTGTTCCTTAGGACTTACGAACATCAATGATTGATTGTCACGTGTATCATTAAAATGTGTGAGAAATACGATCATTGGTGTAGCGTAAGTAGTAGTGTAATGTAAATTATTATGTGCTATGTGCCGCATGTCACGGCGGATACTTTCTTATGTGTTTACTTTAAGTTGCTGCCATAGAAGCATGTTGATATTTTCCTTGGGATTGTTGAATTGTAAAACAGGGTTGAATTGTATTTGAGGGGCTGTGCCCATAGTCCGATAAACGAATACTTCATGCCGAAATTTTCTAAAAATCCCCTGTATTTAAAGTTATTTAAATTATTTGATTTAAAAATTTAAAGGCACGTATGTGTATGAGTGTTTAAGTACATATGTGTAATATCCGCAAATTTCGAATAAAATTTTTCCTACTCGATATTTAAAGTTAATTAAGAGCGATGTAATAATATACTTTAATTAGCGTGTTTGTGTAATTTTTTTTTTTAAATTTTATATATTCGTATGAGAATAAGTATTATATTAAATCTATTTAATTATATTTATTTGGTATTTATTACAAGTAGGAAAATTAGGAAAATATGTTTTCTTCTTAATTTTGGACGGATATTAAATTTTTATCGCAGAATTTATTTTAGAAAGCGAATTTGGGTCTCGTTATAATTATCCAGCAGGAAAAACGTCGATATTAATGTTTCGGTTTTAACTGTGCGAATCGTTTAATACGAAGGAGAGACAGCAAAATCCCATTTTTCGGAACACAACATTCCTTTCACCAAACACCATTTATTCGTTACAAACACAACTTTTCTTTTCAGCATTTCTAAACATTCCTGCACACTCTTTTTATTTTATTCCCACGTTTTGTCTGCCACGGTTGTTTAGACACAGAATTAAAAACAAGACTGGCCATATTTTCTTGTCAAGCAGAGCACGGCCTTTAGTGGGTTTCATAAACAAACACAACACAACTACACAAGTCTTTTTCTCTATCTATCTCCATCTGCAAAAACCAAAGCACCAAGTGTAAGTGCATGAGTTTTGTGTGTTGATGTGCAAAGTGTGTCATATGGCTGTGAGTCTTGGTCGAGTATGTTTTAAAAGGAAAGAGTGTGGAGAGGTGGCAGGGAAGAGGTTGAGGAGAAGTAGAGATCGAAGGTTGGTAAGAGAGAGAGAGAGAGAGAGAGAGAGAGAGAGAGAGAGATTTGAATAAGTAAATAAAATGTAGTAATATATATATATATATGTATCTATATAATAAATAAAGAAATATTAATAAAAGAGGTTAAATACTAGTAAATTGAGAGAAATGATTTATTAATAAAATGAAAAGGGTGAAAAATGTTAAAAATTAGTTTATTACCTAAATTGTGAGAAATAAGAATATTTTATATAAAATAAAAGGAGTTGATAAAAAAATTGAGTATTTATTTATCAATCTGTTAAAAGTAATCATTTAATGATTTTGGATAAAAATTTGAGATTTATTGATTTGTCGATAAATAGAGAAATAATTGTGAATAAATAGGAAATAAATGATCCTTGTGTTTTAAAAGTGGTTTTAATAAATCGTTAGTAAAAATGGTAATTGACTTGTTGGTAATAAATAATAATTTTTGGATTTAAATTGAGTTACTAATTAAACAGAAACATTTGTGATCTATTGGGCATAAATTAGTGATTTAATAATTAGTTGCTAAAATGGAGTTAAATAAGGTTTTATTATGGATAGATGATAATAAATATTTTTCAGATTATGTTAGTGGGTTAAATCAGAATAAGGCTAATTTAGTTACGAGATTAATAATAAAAGAGAAATTAATTAGCAACATGGAATAAAAGAAATGAATACTTGGATTATTTTGTTTGGAGAATAAAATAGAGATTTATTTCTTAAAATAGGCTTAATTAAATTAGAGCAATTAGAAATTTAGTGAGATTAATAATAATTAGGATTATTTCTAATAGAATTATATTTTTCTAAAAAGTGAGAGTATTAATAATGGGTTTAATGTGAATAAAATGGTTAATTGGATAATATTGCTGTGAGATTTAAGAGAGTTTAATAGTTATTAAATTAGGAAATTTTCGAGAATTGTGGATAATTTATAAGAGTCAATTTAAATTAGAAGTATTTTTGGGAATAAGTGATTTTACAAAAATGGTATAATTGTTTTATTAATTAATCCAAATATTAGTAAAAATGTAGAAACTTAAGATTTACCTTTTACGTCTACTCGTATACTGAATGTGGGTTTTTATTCGATTATAGAGAACCGGAGACGTGGAACAAGTTGGAGTGTCGTACCGCAGGGCTGAGGCAAGTTTACTAACCCGTACTCCATCGTTCGGAGTATTTATATTGTTATCTATATATAGTATGCTGATTAAGTTTCCGACATTCAAAAGCAAATGTTCTTTCTAGTGGTTTACACCCGATTTTATCCATGCAATTTACATGCGTATCTATTATTGTTGAACTGTTTATTACACGAGATGTTTGCAATTTATTTTATAAGTTGGTTTACATTGTTGAGACGTTTATCGAAATACTTCAGTTGTATTCGTAGAAGAGATGATAAAGATATAATTAATAGTATTTTCATACTACAGAATATTTATAGTTAAAAGTGGGATTATATATATATGGATATAGATATACAATAAGTTGTGATTTATTGCTTCTAAAAGCAAAAGTGACCGGAGTAACGCACCGGCCCAACGGTTACATATAAAGGGTGAAGGGCCGAGAAAGACGGCTCATCCTTCTGAGAAGTTATTTTTTTTGGTGGTTCGAGACGTCGACCATCCTTTCTATCGATAGAATTGAGAAGTGACAATGGATCGATCATCCATTACTTGAGATGGCGTTTCGAGAAGAAGTCCAAATCTTAGATACCCTAGACTGTTAGCGGATGCCTTTGTGGTTCTGTTAATAGTAGAGGGTATTGACCGAGAAGTTATTAAATTATATTCGAATGGTACTTTGAGAAGTCGTTGAGATATATTTATTCCTTCATTTGAATAAGTATTCCGAGATTTGTAAAAAGTTCTGAGTTGACATCTTTTCAAAAGTATATATATATTATAGATTGGTAAAAAGCATATTTTGAGTGAGTTGTCGTTTTATATGTTATTTATTTATATACTTGCTGGACATTCTTTGGCTCATTCTTGCTATTTAAATATTATTAATCAGAGGCATCTAGAGACGGCACTAGCATGGCAAGCCGTGGCAAAGGGAAGGGGAAGGACTACTAATTCAGCGCATTAGTCTCAATAGCGAAGAAGGGAACCAGCTGGGAAGAAGTAGTTTAATGCTTTATCTAGTATTTCGAAGTTGTATTAATATTTCAGAAATTCTGGGAGGTGAACTTATGTTGTAATAACTTTCGTTTTATGGTGTGCTCGTTTTAAGACTTTAACCCGTGGATTAAAATATGGAGTTGTTATGAACATTGTTGTAGATTAAATGATGAACAGGTATTTGAGTATTCCGATAGAGGTGTAATGACCTAGATTCCTGTAAGGGATTTGGGGGCGTTACAATATGTGATGATTACTGAGGTGTGGGTATATATATTTATATATGTATTGCTTTGCGAGTTGTAAGTAATTAGTTATCAATTGGGTTGTTTATGTACTAAATAGTACTTTACTATTATTTCGAGTATAATTAGGGATTCGATATGGACCCAGCGAGCGTGTTGACGAGACGATTGAAGGAAATGAATGCGTGATCGAGTACAGACCGAAGAATAGTAAGTAGCGAATCGGCGCATTGGAATCGAGGCAAGTGTACTAACCCTCGCTTATCGTTCAAGCGAGATAAATATGTTTCTATTCAATATAAGTATTCCCTTCAAATTCATATTGCTAGTATCCTCTCCTTCAAATTATTGATAAGGATATATTTTATTCATATATCATGTGGAAAGTAGAATTTCAGTTTTATTGCCAGTATTATTCTTTCTTAAGTATTGTTAGTAATATTCTGTTAAAGTTTTTGCTAGTATTGCATTCTTATTCCTTGTTTTAGTATAATGTTCTTAATGCATATGGTTTCCCTGAGATTAATTGATAGTAAAGTAGTTTAATGGAATTGAAAGAATTTTATAAAAATGTGGACCAGCTTCGTGGTCAGAGTAGTAAAGGCCAATGTCAATAAGTGCCTAGTGAGGGATCCCAGAGTATTGTTTTTAGCTGGACTTTACGTGGCTGATCACCCGTAATGTCCAGAGTATGATGAAAACTCCAATTCTATTAAATGTTGTTTTTATGCAAATATATTCTTATGATAGAATGTTTAAGTTAAAGTACATTTTCATTTCCAAGTATGTTGGATTAAAAGTTATGATTTGAGTTAATAAATGCTGTTAGTATAAAAATGGAAAGTTATTATACTAGTGTTTTGAACGGTGAAAACTAATTCACGGTTGTTATGGTCGCTGTGGCATTTGTTGCGCAGTGATAGTGAGAACCGAGAATGAATTGAGATCTTATTATTTATTCAAACTCATGATTGTCAGGCCGGTTAGGCAGCTAGGTATGCAAACGCTTAGTGACATGAATGAAATTTGAGTAACTGAGAATTTCTTGGAGTTTTTGTTGAAGCGATAGTTAAAGTATTTTGCAAGTATTAAAAGTATTGAATCTAGTATTACAAACCTTCTCAGTTATTAAATTATGATTTTGAGTTATAAATGTTTTAAATGATATTAATCTTATGTTAAAGTTAAGAATCCAGATTTCAATTATACTAGTGGTTATAAAGTGGTGAGCATTCCTTCGCTCATATTTATTGTTCCTATTTCTTGAGTTGCAATTATTGCATTCTTATTTCATCCAGTTCAGTTCTATATATAACTTGCTGAGCATTCTTTGGCTGACACTTGTTGTTTTTTTTTTAAAAATCTAACTTTTCAGTAAGCTAGTTGGCGAGGCTTAGCCTGCGCAGTTTAGAAAGTGGAAAGAAGAAGCAGGATGCTGTTGTGAAGCTAACGTGGATCAGCGTATTTAGATTTAAAGTTTGATTTGTTGTATGTATATATAGTTTTAGTAGTTATAGTATGTATTTGATTAGCTGGCCTGGTATACGTCTATTCGAAGTTATACCTGTGATTTAAGTCTGTATAAAGTTTTGTATATAGAGTTGTATTTAAGTTGGTTTTGGGTTTTCTTGTTTTTAGAACTGTAACCTTAGATCCTTAGTTGGGAGTTGGGGTCAAAGAGCTTTTGATTGAGTTTTTATTTTTATTTTCAGTTTTATTTTGATTTCAGATTTTTAGTTTAGTATTCAGCAGGTTTATGTTGTATTTACGAATACATCATGGCCAATATTTGTTAGAATTATTGAGTTTGTTAGCGTGACGGCCAAATCTACTGACCCCGGATTTGGGGGCGTTACAAGTTGGTATCAGAGCGTAGGTTATAGTAGACTAGAAACGAGAGTGCGTAGGAATGTGTATAGTTAAGTAAGGAACGTCAGAGTTCATATAGGACTCGTGTTGGACTATTGGATATAGTACCAGTTAGTGAGTTAAGATGTGAGTGGTGACAGATAGTTGAGCGGAATTGGGTAGAAACCCTTGAAGCTGTAGGTAGTGGAACCTTCAGAGTCTAGTGCGCGTGACGACGACGTATAGAATAGATAACTTTAGGACATGTAGCAGAAGAGTCTAGATCGAATGACGAGTCAGCGAAGGAGTCGACAAAGAAGATGTACGTGGAGACCCTGGCAATACCTTCTTTTTTTTATCAATATTCCTTTGATGAGTTTATTTTGACAATTGTCCTTCCCTGAAGTTGGATTTCCAGTTATGATGGAGGCTGTAATGCCTATTTCTTTTATTTCTAAACTCTGTCAAGTTTGATACATGAGTTTCGAAATTTCTTCATCAGTGAATAATCCTATTGTTGATAGATCATCATTTCTTAGTATTGTGCCAGTCATTTCTTTCCCGATTATCCTTTTCTTCTGAAATAGTACCCATGGAATCCGTTTAGTTGTAATCCAGGGGTATGTCTGAGAATTTCTCATCAAATGATTGTTAATTCGATGTTCGAATCTTTTTATGTTTCTTTACTCCAACTGAGGTGAACAACCCTATTTATAGGGGACACAAGGACTGTTTGTCTGTGTGATAGCACTCTGATGGGACGCCATCACTTGTGTGTTGTGAAGTACAAGAAGGTTAATTACCTTTAGTCATGTCTTGAATAAGGCACGCAACAAGGTTCATTTGATCATATTGATCACTCAGTAATCTTTCATTTCAAAGAATATTTGTTTGAAAACTCATAAATTAATTCTACAATTATGGAACCTTTGCTACGATGTGAAATCGTTCTCTTCAAATATCATGAATCATAATATCTCGAGTAGTCTTGAACGTATGCCAATCGAGTTTAGAATATTAGTAACGCATGACGTATAGTACTACGATTAGAGTTGTTCTATATAGAGAGATCAGTAGAGATCCCAGTATAGTAAATAAGTATCCAGAGTACAGATTAGTAGAGTTGCGGATGCAACCCGAGTTGGTAGAGTAAACCCCAGTAACCCTTCTTTACCTGATTCCGAGGTCGGAATCCTTTTAAGGTGGGTAGAATGTAAGATACCAGATTATTTTAGGATTTATTATTATTATTTTATTATTATTTAATTATGTTGATTAGTATTTAAAGGATGGAATTGGATTTGAGAATAACGTTGTGGAATTCAACGATATTTAGTATTGAGTTTATATGAGTATATATTGAGTTATGTGTGCCAATGTGTGCCCCAGTATTTTATTGATATTTTTAGTGATTTAAAAATATTTAAATCAAGTATTATTGATCTTCAAAATTTTTTATTTAATTATCAGAGGGCTTAAAAATCATAAAATCTTTTGTAAAATTATCTTTATATATTTATTGAGTTTTTAAAATTGTTGGGTGGATTAATTTGGGTGGTTGAGTATTTTAAAATGATTTTAAGAGTTTTATTGCTTTTAAAGGATCGAAACTTGTAAAATTCATATTTAATTCATTTTTGATCCGAAAAATATTTCGAAAATATGTGGGTGTTCGTAATTTTATATTCTTTATTTTAAAAATGAAAAGTTTAATTTTCGTAATATTCTATTTTAATTCGATTTGTAAAAGTTGTGTATTTGTTTTAAAGTACGAATTGTAGTGATAGAATATAAGTTTCGGGCTTAGCCCATTAAGCAAAAGAAACCAACCAGCAGTCCAGTAAATAGAAGAGTCGAGAAAGGTCGGGAGAGAGAAGAAGAAGAAATTGAGAAAAGAGAAGGGAGGAAGAGATAAATTGAATTGGGGGTTTCAATTTACAACCCAATTAGCTAAATATACATACACACATATATATATATATATATATATATATATATATATATATCTGGGGTGTGTATGTGTGTGTGAGTATAGAACCGTGCGTGTATGTGTGTGGGCGAGTTCCCACGATTCCGGTGAAGACAGCTCCGCGAATCACCTTGTTCTTCCTTCGATTTGGACTGGTATTACTGCTGTGGGTGTTGCACGGAGGAGCAGTGACGGGGAAGACCACCACCGTAGTGGTGGTGGCTGTGCAGGAGAGAGAGAGAGAGAGAGAGAGAGAGAGAGAGAGAGAGAGAGAGAGAGAGAGAGAGGGAGAGAGAGAGAGAGGAGCTTCTTGGAGGTATAAATTTTTATTTTATCTATTTGATTATTTTATTTTCGATGTAATTATTTAATTTTCAAATTTAGATTAAATTATGTGAATTGTTATAATTAAATTAGAGTTAATTGTGATATAATCGATTTAATTTTCGTAGTTTAAACCGGGAAGTTATCATTGTTAGTTAATTGTGAATTTGATTAATTGTGGGGATTCATTTCGAGTTCGATAATATGTTATAGTGATTGTTTGTTGATAATTATTGTTAATGTGTAAGTATTTGCGTATGCTAATTAAAAGCGATATAATGATTTTCGGAGTTCACTTGAAACTAGTTAGTATGATTCGAGTAATAAAAGTGGTGGTATGCATAATCTACTTGATTTATATGCACTAAGAGTCGTATGTTGGCTTTCGGATGTCAATGTTACACTTTGAGTTTACATTGAGTAGTGAATTGTAAATCGTAAGTTACAAGTGTAAGTTGTATTGTGTTATTGATTCAAATTGTTAATGATAATTAGCATGTTTAAAGGATTGTTAAGAGGTTACTAATTTACTTTGATAATTGTTAGTAATTATCGGATATGTTATATGATTAGTAAATTGTGTGTTGGGTTTGAAGTGACAATTATACATGTTAAATCACTATTTGTGGATATGGGTTTTAGGATAAAAGAAGTTACATGTATATTTTGATTGGATTGTGATATATGTCCGTAATATGAAACTGTCTCCTGATTGTATAGTTTTCTAATGTAATCTATAGTAAAGTTAAACTGTTATTTAATTTTCTTTGTGTTTATTTGCGAGGAGTTGCAATGAGATCGCAAGCCCTAAATGTCAATATTTAAGGACTTGTGAAATTCTTTTCAACTAGTTCCTCGGGCTTACGAATATCCATGATTTGCTATCACGAGTATAATTTATATACTTGAGTGGTGTGATCATCGATATAGCGTAAGTAATAGTTAGTGCTAGGGGTTGTTCCCTAGGGCTTACGAACATCAATGATTGATTGTCACGTGTATCATTAAAATGCGTGAGAAATACGATCATTGGTGTAGCGTAAGTAGTAGTGTAATGTAAATTATTATGTGCTATGTGCCGCATGTCAGGGCGGATACTTTCTTATGTGTTTACTTTAAGTTGTTGCTATAGAAGCATGTTGATATTTTCCTTGGGATTGTTGAATTGTAAAACAGGGTTGAATTGTATTTGAGGGGCTGTGCCCATAGTCCGATAAACGAATATTTCATGCCGAAATTTTCTAAAAATCCCCTGTATTTAAAGTTATTTAAATTATTTGATTTAAAGATTTAAAGGCACGTATGTGTATGAGTGTTTAAGTACATATGTGATGATTACTGAGGTGTGGGTATATATTTATATATATATTGCTTTGCGAGTTGTAAGTAATTAGTTATCAATTGGGTTGTTTATGTACTAAATAGTACTTTACTATTATTTCGAGTATAATTAGGGATTCGATACGGACCCAGCGAGCGTGTTGACGAGACGATTGAAGGAAATGAATGCGTGATCGAGTACAGACCGAAGAATAGTAAGTAGCGAATCGGCGCATTGGAATCGAGGCAAGTGTACTAACCCTCGCTTATCGTTCAAGCGAGATAAATATGTTTCTATTCAATATAAGTATTCCCTTCAAATTCATATTGCTAGTATCCTCTCCTTCAAATTATTGATAAGGGTATATTTTATTCATATATCATGTGGAAAGTAGAATTTCAGTTTTATTGCCAGTATTATTCTTTCTTAAGTATTGTTAGTAATATTCTGTTAAAGTTTTTGCTGGTATTGGATTCTTATTCCTTGTTTTAGTATAATGTTCTTAATGTATATGGTTTCCCTGAGATTAATTGATAGTAAAGTAGTTTAATGGAATTGGAAGAATTTTATAAAAATGTGGACCAGCTTCGTGGTCAGAGTAGTAAAGGCCAATGTCAATAAGTGCCTAGTGAGGGATCCCAGAGTATTGTTTTTAGCTGGACTTTACGTGGCTGATCACCCGTAATGTCCAGAGTATGATGAAAACTCCAATTCTATTAAATGTTGTTTTTATGCAAATATATTCTTACGATAGAATGTTTAAGTTAAAGTACATTTTCATTTCCAAGTATGTTGGATTAAAAGTTATGATTTGAGTTAAAAGTTATGATTTGAGTTAATAAATGCTGTTAGTATAAAAATGGAAAGTTATTATACTAGTGTTTTGAACGGTGAAAACTAATTCACGGTGGTCGCTGTGGCATTTGTTGCGCAGTGATAGTGAGAACCGAGAATGAATTGAGATCTTCTTATTTATTCAAACTCATGATTGTCAGGCCGGTTAGGCAGCTAGGTATGCAAACGCTTAGTGACATGAATGAAATTTGAGTAACTGAGAATTTCTTGGAGTTTTTGTTGAAGCGATAGTTAAAGTATTTTGCAAGTATTAAAAGTATTGAATCTAGTATTACAAACCTTCTCAGTTATTAAATTATGATTTTGAGTTATAAATGTTTTAAATGATATTAATCTTATGTTAAAGTTAAGAATCCAGATTTCAATTATACTAGTGGTTATAAAGTGGTGAGCATTCCTTCGCTCATATTTATTGTTCCTATTTCTTGAGTTGCAATTATTGCATTCTTATTTCATCCAGTTCAGTTCTATATATAACTTGCTGAGCATTCTTTGGCTCACACTTGTTGTTTTTTTTTAAAATCTAACTTTTCAGTAAACTAGTTGGCGAGGCTTAGCCTGCGCAGTTCAGAAAGTGGAAAGAAGAAGCAGGATGCTGTTGTGAAGCTAACGTGGATCAGGGTATTTAGATTTAAAGTTTGATTTGTTGTATGTATATATAGTTTTAGTAGTTATAGTATGTATTTGATTAGTTGGCCCGGTATACTTCTATTCGAAGTTATACCAGTGATTTAAGTCTGTATAAAGTTTTGTATATAGAGTTGTATTTAAGTTGGTTTTGGGTTTTCTTGTTTTTAGAACTGTAACCTAAGATCCTTAGTTGGGAGTTGGGGTCAAAGAGCTTTTGATTGAGTTTTTATTTTTATTTTCAGTTTTATTTTGATTTCAGATTTTTAGTTTAGTATTCAGCAGGTTTATGTTGTATTTACGAATACATCATGGCCAATTTTTGTTAGAATTATTGAGTTTGTTAGCGTGATGCCCAAATCTACTGACCCCGGATTTGGGGGCGTTACAGATACATATAAATGATGATGAGTAAGTGTATATGGTACTGATTTAAAATTGATTTTGATCGATGATTTTTGGATGAAAAATTAAGTATTCTTACATTGATATCGTGAATCGTTGATGCTTCCTTGTTGGAAGTAAAGCTAATCAGTTGGGTAGCTGGTCGGGAACCCCACTAGTAGAACTTGTGAACCTATCATGTCTGAATACTCATTTTCTTAATCCTTGTGTGATGATTGTGATGAGTTATTGATGATATTCTTTTGAAGATTCTTATAATGATTCTAGAAGCAGATTAAGGTCTATTGCTGAAATCAGGTGAAGAGATAGTATTCGTGAGAAATACTGTAGAGCAACTTTCAGGTTGGAGAGTCAACCCAGGAATTGGAATGTGAACCGATAGATGTTCAAGAGTTTAGAATCTGAGAAAAACCCTGTAGAGACTATGAATCGACGAGAGCAAATATTAAGAATATAGGTAATACCTTTAATGAATATTATGTGACAGAGTCATGATGTTAAAGAAGAACTTGGAGACCGGAAGACAGTATGAGAGGAAAGTATCCCACTTTGTTTTGAGGAGACCAGGTACGCTCAATTTCGAGGACGAAATTTTTCTACGGGGGGAAGGATGTAACATCCCGATTCCGAAAATATTAATTTTGATTATTTTAGTGGGAATAAGAATTTTTGAGGTTAAATTTTGAACCGTTTTGGAGATAATGAAGAATTTGGAGATCGAATTGATAAATTGTGGATTTTGAGGAATATTTTATTTTATTGTTAAGAATGGAATTATTATGTCAGATATTAATTATTTGACGTTAGATGATTTTTAGGATTTATTTCCGGGGAATTTACAAGTGGACTCATAATTATTTAAAATACGAGATTTTGGGGATTTGATGACTTTATTTTATTAAGTTAAAGAGTATAATTATTTTGGAAAATTTGGGAAATAATTGTTTTAATAAAACAATTATGAGTGGAATAAAAAGGAGATAAAATGTATAAGTAGTGTTTATTTGGGCCAGGATTAAATGGTTAGTAGTTATATAATATGTTAATTGGGCCAAGCCCAATAACACAAACATAACACACGCAGAAAGAAAAACACGGGGAGAGAGAAGGGAGGAACTGGGGGAGAAAGAAAAAGAGAAATTAGGGATTGAAATTGAAGTTGGGGATTTTAATTGAATGGAGGAGAAGAGGGGGATGTGTGAATTTGGTGCGTGTACTATGTGTGTGTATATGCGTGCTGTTCGTGTGTGTGCGTGAATGGGAGGTCGGAGAAGACCACCACCGGCGGCTATGTAGAATATATATGTAGAACTTCTGCCTAAGTCGAAATTTCTCTAAGTAGAAATTTTTGTTCAAGTCGAACCAAGTCGAATTTCTATGCAGAAAATCTCAAGTAGAAACTCTATGTAGAACTTTTGTCCTTGGAATAACTTTGCTGCAGATCACTTTAATATTGAATAAACAATATTATCTCTTTAACACTTTTTTGACTTTTGAGGCTTTACTCACCTAAATTACCTAACCCACGTGCTAGGTACTGAGTATGTTCTGCTATGCTTTCTACCGTGAATAATGCACATCAAAAGTCCAAAAACACTCCTTTTTTTTTTACTTTTTATCTTTTTGAGAAGGAAATCAAAAAGTTGTTGGGTTGTCTTCTTTAATAAGAACAAATGATGAACACTCAAGAACACCAAATATCAAAGTACCCAGATTAATTCACAAAAATTAATTAAAATACACCCAAGCTAAATAATAACACCTGGAGTATTTAAATAATTTTTTTCGGATGACTTTTCACTACAAACGAATTAAAGCTCACTTTTCTAGAATTTTAGAAAAGTAGATCTAGAAAATGAAAACTCACGATTCTTCTACCAAACACAAGGATCTATGTTTTGTGTGTTAAACATATAGCTCTGATACCAATTGTTAGGTCCAAATGTGTTGTAGAGGGGGGGTGAATACAACTTTTCGAATTTGATAAGCAATAAATACGATGCAATAAATGAACACACAAATTCAAGGAATATATGTCTTATATATAACTTGAAGTGGTTGCTACAACATTCATTACAAAGTATAACAGAAGTTCAGAGAGTAGTGAATGATACTAAGCTCTGTGAATACACTCTCTCTCTTTTACATGTGTTTCTCTCAAGAATTGCTCACATAAAACATTACACAAGTACTTCTATTTATACTACATGTAATCTATGTCCTGTAGTCTTCAAAGACTAAGATATACGTGGCCCAATGATGTCCACATAAATCTTGTCTTATCTTGAAAGCTTGGAAATCTGCCAATCAGAAGATGCCATGTGTCATGTTGAAACTGCACTCTAAGTAGAACTTCTACTTGAGAATTTCTACTTAGCCATCTCGAATTTCTAAGTAGAACTTCTACTTAGAAATATTCTACTTGGTCATCTAGAATATTTAGTACTTAGAAAATATTCTGGTCTTCAACTTGAAACTTCAATGCACATCTTGAACTTGTGATATCTTCATGTCTTCTTTATTCTTCACCAAGCTCTTGAACATGGATCTTTATTACTGACATAAACTTGCTATCAATGTCCTGACACTTGATGCACTAGTCTGGTTCATAAGTGACTAGTCTTGATAGTGTTTTTGCTTCTTGAATAAATTACCATATTCAATTAGTAATGTGGCTTTCTAATGTTAGCTTTCCTTCTTGTTCACTTGAAATCAATTTGTCTTATTGATACTGATAGTTATGATCTTGATTCTTGGCTTTTCAAATCACTGAGGCATGAACAACTTTGACTTGAACTTCTCTCAATGATTTCTTCTTGGCTTGATCATAGTTAACATGTTGAATTGTATCAATTACCTTGTCTTCATTTAGTGTTGATTTCTTTGTGGCTTCTTGTTCTTGATTGTCTTCTGGTTAAGTATCTTTTCCTTTAGTTGAGTTACATTAGTTATAGTGTTACAAGTTTACACACTCTGCCTTTCAGATCGATTCCAGGTTATGGTATGAAACAAGAATCTAAACTTCTACTCGCGTGATGTCGAAATACTAAATAACGTCGCAACAGTCTTCCTAATAACCTAAGGCGAATCTTATCCTAAATCGTCCTACCAAACGTCCCACTTAAATACGTATACCTAATCATCCTAACTTGTTTCAGGAAAAATAGAAAGAATTCAAGGGTCTCAATAATTTATACGCATCATGTTGAATCAAGTGATCCCCTGAAAAATAGAGGTATCTTTGAAAAATAGAAATGTGTTTAAATGAATTTGAAAAATTCGTCATCGGTTGAAATATGGTTGATTATCAAAGATGGTTGTTCACTACTAGTTGTTGATCTTTCCATTTCTTCTCCATTAGCTCCGGCTCAACCTTCACATTATCTAGAGGGTTTGGAGCAATAATATCACACTTCCATATTTCATTGCTCTTCTTGAATATGATTCTTTCAATGACCTTCACCGATTTTTCTTTAATTTCATAGTAAAACCCCTTACTCATCATTTGTCTACAGACAGCTTTGAGAGATTCCACTGAAAGATCCATTAAATCATTTTCTTCCATACTTACCCTCTTCATCTTCCCATCTACTACCATTCGGACAACATCAGGATATGCTGAGAATTCTGGACCCTTGTCCTCTGCTAGCTGCATTAACTGATCCCTATACAGAATGCTGAGCTCCTCAGATTGAGAGTATTGAATTTTTGTTGCTAGCAAGAACAACTCTGACGCAGATCTTCTCGCGATGAATTGATCATCCACATACAGGAAAGACGTCGGGATTCCTTCTACTAAAGACAAGATAACCTGCCACTCCTTAAGCATCGCATTGTATCCAACCCTGACTTTCGAAATTATGCTCTTCAACGCACTTATGTAGTTCACATTCAGTGGATTCTGCATGTTCAAGTTATAGAACAAGTCATCTGCCTCCTTGTTGTTAACTCCTTTCGCACAAGGTCCCATCACAATCTTCCTTGCATCATCCCACTTTTGTCCAATCCTTCTCTTGTCCAAATCAACTTGAGGATCAGCTAGCCTTGCAAGCTCATGATCATACTGCTTCCCTTTGAGCTCTACTTTCTTTTCAAGGAACGCAGCATGTTCTTGCATCAACTTCATTTTATGGAACTGAGCTTGTTCCAAGGCTAACTGTTGAGATTTCAGAGTCTCCTCATCAACAGGAATTTCTTCAGGCTTTCCGGAAGACATCCCAGCACCTCCACCTTGTTCCTTCAAAGATCTATTTATTGCATGTGCTAAAGATACGTCCTCCATGTCAGAGTCTGAATCAAGTACCTCCTGTACTTTTTCTTGATGATGACTCAGGTCAATGAATGGTTCATCTTACTCAACCATCCTCGCCTTACCCTTTCTCTTCCTCAAAGCCTCTTCATGACCAACCAGCTCACTTTCTTTTTCTTTGACAAGATCAGCCTGTTCTTCAATTTCTTTGATTTGAACTCCCTGATGTCTCGTTTCCTTTCCACTCTCCCCCTTAGGTGAGTTATCCTGAACACCACCTTGCTCTCCAAAGCCACCAGCAGCATAGGAACCACCAAAACCAGAACCGGAGGCTTCAGCTCCACTAGCACCACCAGCACCACCAGCACCATCATCGGGAGGAGGTTGATTGTATTGCGACTCGAAACACTCTGGGGGCACAAAACTCCTGAATGCAAACATCATTTTACTGATCTCCACCGCCATTGTATGCATTGTAGACTCCATTGCTCCCATTCTTTCATTCAGAGTGCTTCCCAAGACACCACCAGCATGGCCCAAGTCATTGACCTTGTTTGTCAAGACATCGAATGCTGTAGCTTGACTTGCCATTCGTGCTGCGTAGTCATCAAGAGCCCTTTGATTATCTCCAATATTGATCCCTAACTGCCCCATCGATTGCCCGAACTGCCTCATTTGATCTTCCATTGATGTCATACGTGTGTCAAGATTTTGAATATTAAGGGACGGTGTTTGGCTTAGGTGACCTCGCTCTAATACTGGTTCTGATAGTATTTGGCGCTCGGTTTCGGGCCTTAAAAATGAAGGTCCCTCTCTCCTTAAACGCTCACACACACTCCCTGTCTCACGCTCGTGTATGTCTTCAATAATAGATCCAAAATAAGAAGCAGTACCTGCAGAAACTGGATAAGAAAAATAATTTGCAGTTATGGGATCTGTTCCTGTTGTTTCCTGAGTTGGAATCTCAGGCTGAGAGGCTGCAAAGTGTTCTTGTACAACATCAGAACCGACCATCTTTGCAGCATCAGTACGTACCGGTGAAGGTACTGCTGAAGTTCGTAAAGATTCATGTCCTTTTGAAGCAACAGTATCTTCAAAAGGTACAAATTCCTCACCAAAATCCCTATGTGCAGACTGTGCAAGGGGAGAACCACTCACGTGAGTTGGAGTGGTTGAGTGCGACACACTAGGTTTGGACTGGGCTTTTGAAGTGGCAGCATGAAAAATTTTGGCTTTCTTCCGAATAAGTGGCTGCACTTCGGGGTCACTCTCAGAATCATTTCCTAAATCTACAGGTGCTGGCCTTTTAGCTTCCGGCAACAGAGGTGAAAGAGAATAAGACTGTGTGTCAGACTCAGAAATATAGCTCTCACCCTGGGATAGATCCTGCGGGCTAGCAGTCTCTTGGGTCACGAAATCAGATATATAGGAAGAGGTTTGAGTAGTATGCAGAGAGAGATTACCTTCTTCATTACCTTGTTCATCATCACTTTGCTCATCAGGAATCCCTTCAAATGCTTCAGCATGAGCAGACAGATTCTGAGCATATGACGATACTTGTGATGGTTCCGCCAAAGTAGTAACTCCTGCATCATACGTAAGCCACAGTTGAATGTTGTCAGGAATTGACATCGCTTTACCTTGATGTTTATCCTGATTGGCAATTGTAGTAAGTGACTTAGTGCCCATCCCTAGCGGTGCAGATGTTGGACTTCTGGTAAATCCTTGTCGAACAGCAAGAGCATCCCTCGGTACTAAATGATTAATAAGCATTTGTAAGAAACGAGGATACCAGCATACAACATCAGTTGTAGTAAGGTCTCTGCTTGCAGGAGATCCCATTGTAGCCATTATCTCGGAGAGAACTATGCATCCATAATTGATATCCAGTTCTCGTGCTAGGGCAACTCCAAAGATTTGCATGGGAATTGGAATCTGATGATAATCTCTTTCGCGTGCCCGAAAACATCTTGTGATGGCCTCGAAAAAGTAATTCCATTCCACATGAAAGAATTGTTTCTGGACATTTCCAGTGATCCGGCCAGTCGGAGGATAACATCCGATTTCTTCAAAGTGGCAAGTGAAAATTGGTGAGCCATTTTAATTAAATGTTTTTCCTTAATAAATGTGATATTTTTTGTTTTTGAAAAACAAGCAATTAAAGAATCCAAAGTTATAGCCCTTTTAATTTATCGAGAAGACCAAAAGTCACTCTGAGAAATTAAACTACGGGATATAAACAATAGCCAATTACTAAATCTGTAATAGTCAATGGAGATGTATATGCGTGTGTGTATACCAGTGAAATCGTGTGTGTGTGTATATATATAGAGAATAGGGAAATCGTGTGTATGAACAGTTACACAAACACACAAACACAGAGATTAATGATCACACACAGATAATAGTAGTCTAAAATTGGCAGTAATTCGTGGTCTGTATGAGTTTAATCACAAAAACAACGAATAGTGGTTTGTAATTTTGAAATCGCCTTGTTTTTGTGTGGAGGCTGCTGTAAAAGTGAAATTAGGTAAAAGTGAAAGAATCATCGAGTTAGAGATGTATATATAGACATGATTGTGAAATGACAAAAGTGACCCTGTTAAAAATAGTGAAACACTAAGTACATACAGGGAAGACCTAAGTCGAACATTATCTCGAACATTAAGTCGAACTTTGAGATGAAGTTCGAGATAGATGCTAACTCGAACAAACACACTTGAACCATGTAAGCAGCAAAAACTACCAGGGAAACCTATCTCGAACTTCAAGTCGAAATTCGAAATAAGTTTCGAGTTAGGAGTTAACTCGAAAAATCCGTGTAACCAACTGAGAATTCTATCTCGAACATCAAGTCGAAATTCGAGATGAGTTTCGAGATAGAGATTAACTCGAAGTTATTCTCAGAATTGGATCTTTTCAAAATATCCCCTCAAGTTGAACCTCATCTCAAACTTCGAGATAAAGTTCGAGATAGACCTTATCTCGAATATTTTGAAGATGGAACTAGGCACACTGGTAACTCGAACTCGAACCCGAAGTCGAGTTTCGAGATGAAGTTCGAGATAGACACTAACTCGAAAATCTTCCCAGACTTAGAATTTTCAAAACTTCACTCCGGAAGCTCAAATCGAAATCCAAGTCGAATTTCTAGATGAGTTTCGAGATAGAAACTAACTCGAAATTTTGAAGATACTTAGATTTCTCAACAATTAAATTTCCAAATTAATATAAATATCAATTCAAGGATTTTTAATAAGTGACATAATTAAAACATTCCTTGATAATTCTAAGGCCTCTAATTACATGAAAAACATAGGTAAATTCATCAAAAAATCATGCAAAATTTAGAATATTACGAATTTAACTCCCCCTATGATCATGCAATCTAACAAGCATAAATTCAAAGATTTGTACTATTAAATACACTTAAAACACAATGAATTCATGTAAAATAACACTATATGCAACCTATAACAATCATTAATTAGGCATTTTAAAGTCTAAGCACATAATGATTAAATAGCTTGCACATAAAAAAAATCTGGATTTTACAGATAGGAAGCTTTACTAACTTGTGTTAAGCATTCCCAATTCACCAACCAATCTATTGAATGTTACTTCATCAAGAGGTTTGGTGAATATATCTGCAATTTGTTGCATTGTGGGCACAAAATGTAGCTCCACATTCCCCTCCTCGACATGTTCTCTTATGAAGTGATACCTGATGTCGATGTGCTTGGTTCTTGAGTGATCTACAGGATTGTTGGTTATGGCAATGGCACTTGTGTTGTCACACATAATTGGAATTTTCTTGTGCTCCATGCCATAATCCTTCGATTGGTTCCTCATCCACAGTATTTGAGCTACACAGCTTCCAGCAGCAATGTACTCAGCTTCAGCAGTAGAAGTAGATACTGTATGTTGCTTTTTACTTTGCCAGGACACCAATCTTCTGCCAAGAAATTGACAGGCACCAGATGTGCTTTTCCTATCAATCCTGCAACCTGCATAGTCTGAATCCGAATAGCCAATTAGATTAAAACCTGTATCTCTTGGGTACCAAATCCCTAGATTTGGTGTGCCCTTGAGATACCTAAAAATTCTTTTGACGGCTACGAGATGTGATTCTCTAGGATTCGCTTGGAACCTTGCACATAAACAAGTTGCGAACATTATATCGGGTCTACTTGCAGTTAAATAGAGAAGTGAGCCAATCATACCTCGATAGCTTCTGATGTCAACTGATTTACCTGATTTGTCTTCATCAAGCTTCGTGGCTGTTTCCATGGGAGTCTTAGCTGCTGATGCATCTTCTAGATTGTACTTCTTGAGTAAATCTCTGACGTACTTGGATTGACAGATAAAGATACCATCTTTTCTCTGACTGATCTGTAATCCAAGGAAGAAGGACAGCTCTCCCATCATGCTCATCTCATATTTTTCCTGCATTAGCTTAGCAAATTTCTCGCACAAGCGCTCATTAGATGACCCAAAAATAATATCGTCCACATAGACTTGAACAAGTATTAAATCATTCTTTACATTTTTATAGAACAATGTTTTATCAATTACTCCCCTAGTAAAACCATTTTCAATTAAGAATAAGGATAGGGTTTCATACCATCGCCTTGGGGATTGCTTAAGGCCATAGACAGATTTGAAGAGAAGATACACAAAATCTACAAGTTCTGGATCGATGAAGCCAGGCGGCTGTTCCAGATACACTTCTTCTTCTAACTCTCCGTTCAGGAAGGCACTTTTCACATCCATCTGAAAAACCTTGAAGTTCTTATGTGCTGCAAATGCCAAGAACATCCTGACTGCCTCAAGTCTTGCAACCGGTGCACAGGTCTCATCATAATCAATTCCTTCTCGCTGAGAATAACCTTTTGCAACCAAACGAGCCTTGTTTCGTGTTACAAGTCCGTTTTCATCCAGTTTATTTCTGAATACCCACCTAGCTCCAATTACTGATATGTTCTTTGGTCGGGGTACCAGTTTCCAAACTTTCTACCTTTCAAACTGATTGAGTTCCTCTTGCATTGCAATCACCCAATCAGCATCACCAAGAGCTTCTTCTATTTCTTTAGGTTCAAGCTTGGATAAGAACCCAGAATATAAGCAAATATTAGCCAGGTCAGCTCTTGTAGTTCTTCTAGTAGTCAAACCAGCATCTGGATCACCAATAATTAATTCAAACGGATGGTCTCTATTCCATACCCGTTCTCTTGGAAATTGTCTTGATGATTCAGCTTGACTTTCTGAGTTGTGGTGTTGACTACTTTGATTATTTTCACTAACTCCCCCTGAGTTAGTGCCAACTCCTACAGAACTAGTGTCAACTCGTCTCGAGCCTTGAACAGTTGTCCTTGAGCTACTATTTACTCCCCCTGAGTTGTTGCCGGTTCGTACTGAAGAAGTCTCTTCTGATCTTGTAGAATTAGATTGTTCACTAGACTCAGGTTCTTCACATACACTTGGGACATTTAATGGGACAACTAACTCAGGTTCATCTTCAAGTTCATCTAAGTCCAGATTCTGAAATTTTAGGGACTCAGGTTCACTAGAATCTCTAGAAATTAATGGGAGTTTGGTATCGTCGAATCTGACGTTGTAGCTTTCAGTCACTTTTCGATCATTCACTAAGAACACCCTATAAGCTGCCACCACATCTGTGGAGTAACCAACAAAGATTCCTTCACGAGCTTTTGCTGCAAACTTGCCTAGATTTTCATCATCTATAAGTACATAGCATTTTGCTCCAAAGACATGAAAGTATTTGATTGTTGGTCTTCTGTTGTTCATTAGCTCACATGGTGACTTTTCTTTATCTTTTATGATCAAGGTTCTATTTTGAGTGTAACATGCGGTACTCACTGCTTCGGCCCAGAAGTACAGAGGAAGTTTTGAATCATACAACAAAGTTCTTGCTGCTTCAACCAAAGTTCTATTCTTCCTTTCAACTACTCCATTTTGCTGTGGAGTTCTTGGGGCTGAATACTGACGACGTATTCCATTAGATACACAGAAGTCATTCAGCACTACGTTTTTGAATTCAGTGCCATTGTCTGATCTAATCGTCTTCACAGTAAGTGTTGAAACATTCTCAATTTGAGTGATGTGATCAATGATTAGGAAAGGTACTTCGTCTTTCGTCATTGCGAACAATACCCATGTATACTTGGAGAAGTCATCCACGATTACCAATGCATATCTTTTCCTAGACAAAGATAAGACATTCACTGGGCCAAACAAATCCATATGAAGAAGTTGCAGAGGCTTAGTAATACTAGAAATTTCTTTGCTTTTATGCGATGCTCGCTTCGACTTTCCCATTTCACAAGCTTCACAGAGTCCTTTCGGAGCGAACTCCATTTGAGGTAGATCTCTCACCAATTCTCGTCTCGCGAGAGCATTCATCGTTTTGAAGTTTAAGTGAGATAGCTTTTTGTGCCATAACCAGCTTTCATCATCTGAAGCTTTGCTGTAGAAACAGGTGACCTCATTCTGATTTGCTGAATCCATGTTCGCAACAAAAAGATCTGCCTTTCGAACTCCTCTCAAAGCCAATGAGCCTTCTTTGATGTGAGTAATTGATACACCTTTCTTGTTGAAGACAATTTCGTAACCTTTGTCATAGAATTGACTGATACTCAACAGATTGTGCTTCAGTCCCTCAACATAGGAAATATCTTCAATGATGACATTACCCGTCTTCAGTTTGCCATATCCCTTTGTCACACCTATGCTGTCATCTCCAAAGGTAACATAAGGGTCAGCCTTCATAACCAACTCTGTAAGCAGGGACTTGTTTCCAGTCATATGCCTCGATGCTCCACTGTCTAGCACCAATTTAACTTTATTTCTATTCTGCTTAATGCCCTGCATTGACAGATTGATTAGACGTTCTTCGGAACCCAACTTTGATTGGGCCCGGCTTTTCTATAAGATCGAGAATCAACAGATTTAACAACAGGAGATGCACTTTTCTTAACATTACTAGAGCTTTCGACTTTCTCCTTTCCTTTCTCAGACTTGACAGATTTGTCAGTCTTAGGAGAAGGTTTGTCACTCCTAACTTTAGGAGGACTGACAGTCTTGGCTCTCACATGCTTCTTTTTGATGTTTGAACTAGCAGCAGTATTTGAGCATGACTGGCTAGATGCATTCATTAAATTCACAAAAGTTTGCATGATGTTAAAAGTGCATGGCATACAATTAGGTTGACCACACTGTGCATGATTGTGATGCAGATTATTCATTGTATGTGTGGCAGGCATGGCATGTGCAGCAGGAACATTTATGTTAGCTTTACATGCATAAGAAAGATGTTCAGTAGATTTACAGTGATAACATGCTTTCTTTATTCGTTCAGCCTTAACCTCTTTTATGCCTTTTTCTTTCTTACCTTGTTGTTTAACAGCCTTAGCTCCTAATCCTGCTCTAGATTCATCTCTAGGGCAATTAATTTTAACTTGTTTGATAGGAGTTATAGGTTGTGCTTTCTGGCGATCTTCCATCTCAATCTCATATCTAGCTATTAATTCAGTCTCTTCTTCTAATCGAGGAACAAGGTGTTTGAAGATAGGTTTGACAGCTGATTTAAGAGTGCTAGGAATTTCCTTTTTAAGGTCACTGGAACTAGTTTCGATAAGTCTCTTTCCTTCTTTCTTAGATAAGTTAGAATAGTCAAGTCCTATACCTATTCCAGTTATATTCTTAAATGTGCCGTTATCTACATACACTTTACTAGCAGCTAGTTTGTAAGCTTCGCATTTAGTTTCTAACTCAGCTAGGTCGTTCCTAAGACATGCTTCTATTTCTCCCTTAAGGATGAGCTTGTGTTCCAAAGATTTAATAAAGTCTCTTAGGGAAGTATCTACAGTGCAAGCAGCCTCTAACTCTTCCACTTTTGCCTCAAGCATTCTGCTTTTGGCGACAAGTGTTTTCTGTTCCTTTTGAGAAGTGTCTAGGCTTTTGCACAACATATAGATCTCTTCACTAAGAGCCCCGTTCTGTTCCTTATACTCATCAATGGACATTTCTACTTTAAGGGTTAGAACTGGTACCTCTGGTTCCTCTGATGTCTCAGCCATGAGGGCAAAGTTTGCTACATGAGTAACATCTTCCTCATCTGAATCATCCCAAGCTCTTCCTTCTGTTACTAATAAAGCTCTTTTTCCATGTCTTTCCTTCACCAGCGATTCATACTTGCTTTTGAGGGCTTCATATGTCTCTTTTGGATAAGTCTGTTTAGGCTTTTTGCAGTCCGTAGCAAAATGTCCAGCTTCACCACAGTTATAGCATTTGAACTTCATTTTGAAATCCAAAGAGATTTGTAGCTGGTACTCTTGCCTTTACCTTTGTAGCCTGACGAACTACCACCACCACTAGCAACCCGATAGTAAGATGAAGAATTTCTCTGAGGTCGGTTGCTCTTTCTGAATCTCATGTTGCTGAACTTCCTTGCCATGTATGCCACGACACTATCGTCCATGTTGTCCAGCTTCTCTTGGGTGAAGTAGTCATCATCACTGTTAGATGTGCACTCGTCATCATTATTAACTTGATGTGGTGCAGGTGATGATTTAGACTTTTCTGCAACTATTGCCTTCTTAGACTCTTCCTCATCAGCAACTAATCCTGATGCAGTTTCTTTTCCTTTTGAATCATTGTCCCATGCTTGATCTTGAAGTGTCTCCAGCTCATAGGTCTTTAGTATTCCATAATATTCTTCCAGAGAAGTTGTATGCAAATCTCTGGTTTCTCTTACAGCGTAGACCCTATTTTCAATTCTCTTTGGCTGGTTCCTCAGATATCTCGTATTGGTCTCAACCATGGGGAGAGTTACACCTCTCAGATTCAAATCCAATACCAACTGACTGAATCTTAGATAGACGTCTGTTATGCCTTCTCCTTTTCTTATTCTGAAGGTGTCATACTCCATCTTGAGTATGAGTGTCTTGTTGCTTCTAACCTCTGCAGATCCTTCCATGACAACTTCTATCTTGTCCCAAATCTTCTTTGCTGTAGTCGGACCTTTGACTATGTTGAACATTTCATGATCAAGGGATTCCATCAAGGTTTGTCATACGGAAGTATCATAAGCTATTTGCTCCTTGTCAGCATCTGAAAAGTCCGATGCCTTTTTAGGCTCAGACCAAGGTGGTATAACCTCCTTTCCTTCCGTATGCTCAGGAATAATCACCATTGGAACAAATTTACCCTTGTCAAGGACTTCCAGATATTCAGGGTTAACTGTCTCTAAGTAGAGTCTCATTCTGAAAACACATTCTTCATAGTGATCTCGGTTGAACATTGGAATCTTGAATGCATTTTTAGGAGCCATTTCAATTCTGGTCACCAAAAGTTTCTAAGTACCCAAGACTCGGCTATGTAGAATATATATGTAGAACTTCTGCCTAAGTCGAAATTTCTCTAAGTAGAAATTTTTGTTCAAGTCGAACCAAGTCGAATTTCTATGCAGAAAATCTCAAGTAGAAACTCTATGTAGAACTTTTGTCCTTGGAATAACTTTGCTGCAGATCACTTTAATATTGAATAAACAATATTATCTCTTTAACACCTTTTTGACTTTTGAGGCTTTACTCACCTAAATTACCTAACCCACGTGCTAGGTACTGAGTATGTTCTGCTATGCTTTCTGCCGTGAATAATGCACATCAAAAGTCCAAAAACACTCTTTTTTTTACTTTTTATCTTTTTGAGAAGGAAATCAAAAAGTTGTTGGGTTGTCTTCTTTAATAAGAACAAATGATGAACACTCAAGAACACCAAATATCAAAATACCCAGATTAATTCACAAAAATTAATTAAAATACACCCAAGCTAAATAATAACACCTGGAGTATTTAAATAATTTTTTTCGGATGAGTTTTCACTACAAACGAATTAAAGCTCACTTTTCTAGAATTTTAGAAAAGTAGATCTAGAAAATGAAAACTCACGATTCTTCTACCAAACACAAGGATCTATGTTTTGTGTGTTAAACATATAGCTCTGATACCAATTGTTAGGTCCAAATGTGTTGTAGAGGGGGGGTGAATACAACTTTTCGAATTTGATAAGCAATAAATACGATGCAATAAATGAACACACAAATTCAAGGAATATATGTCTTATATATAACTTGAAGTGGTTGCTACAACATTCATTACAAAGTATAACAGAAGTTCAGAGAGTAGTGAATGATACTAAGCTCTGTGAATACACTCTCTCTCTTTTACATGTGTTTCTCTCAAGAATTGCTCACATAAAACATTACACAAGTACTTCTATTTATACTACATGTAATCTATGTCCTGTAGTCTTCAAAGACTAAGATATACGTGGCCCAATGATGTCCACATAAATCTTGTCTTATCTTGAAAGCTTGGAAATCTGCCAATCAGAAGATGCCATGTGTCATGTTGAAACTGCACTCTAAGTAGAACTTCTACTTGAGAATTTCTACTTAGCCATCTCGAATTTCTAAGTAGAACTTCTACTTAGAAATATTCTACTTGGTCATCTAGAATATTTAGTACTTAGAAAATATTCTGGTCTTCAACTTGAAACTTCAATGCACATCTTGAACTTGTGATATCTTCATGTCTTCTTTATTCTTCACCAAGCTCTTGAACATGGATCTTTATTACTGACATAAACTTGCTATCAATGTCCTGACACTTGATGCACTAGTCTGGTTCATAAGTGACTAGTCTTGATAGTGTTTTTGCTTCTTGAATAAATTACCATATTCAATTAGTAATGTGGCTTTCTAATGTTAGCTTTCCTTCTTGTTCACTTGAAATCAATTTGTCTTATTGATACTGATAGTTATGATCTTGATTCTTGGCTTTTCAAATCACTGAGGCATGAACAACTTTGACTTGAACTTCTCTCAATGATTTCTTCTTGGCTTGATCATAGTTAACATGTTGAATTGTATCAATTACCTTGTCTTCATTTAGTGTTGATTTCTTTGTGGCTTCTTGTTCTTGATTGTCTTCTGGTTAAGTATCTTTTCCTTTAGTTGAGTTACATTAGTTATAGTGTTACAAGTTTACACACTCTGCCTTTCAGATCGATTCCAGGTTATGGTATGAAACAAGAATCTAAACTTCTACTCGCGTGATGTCGAAATACTAAATAACGTCGCAACAGTCTTCCTAATAACCTAAGGCGAATCTTATCTTAAATCGTCCTACCTAACGTCCCACTTAAATACGTATACCTAATCATCCTAACTTGTTTCAGGAAAAATAGAAAGAATTCAAGGGTCTCAATAATTTATATGCATCATGTTGAATCAAGTGATCCCCTGAAAAATAGAGGTATCTTTGAAAAATAGAAATGTGTTTAAATGAATTTGAAAAATTCGTCATCAATTGAAATATGGTTGATTATCAAAGATGGTTGTTCACTACTAGTTGTTGATCTTATTCATCTTCTAAAGATACTTTACCTTTATTTCTATTCTTCCTTGTTTTGTTGGTACTAGATCTTATTGATAATCGATTATACCTCAATTGATGATATTCAAAGGCCTGGTGTTCTAAGGAATGAGAAAGTCTTTTGCAATATATTGTAGGGATAATAGTGGTCATGCTAATGGTTGTGGTAACCCTGTAATTGTCTTGTTGGTTGCTGCTATGTAAACTGACTTTGGGACCTAAATAGATTGTAAGCTATGTACTGAATTAATTTATGAAATTTATCGTTCTTTTGTATAAGTTTCGCTGAATTTAGGCTGTTACAAGTTTGGGTGGTGATTGTTAGCAGCGGCAGCAACAAGAAAGAGAGAGAAAAAGAGAGAGGGAGGGAAAAGGCTGGAGAGATTGTTGAATATTGGGAGAGATGCAGAGATATTTCAGAGGGAGCATTATCGAAGTTATAAGAAGAGATTTACATGGAGAGATATCGGAGAGATGCAAGGAGGTAGGAGAAAAAAATCAGAGAAGAGGGAGGTGACACGTGGTCGTGGAAATGGCGAAGGTTCGCGAAAAAAAAAATTGACAGCGATGGTAGTCACCGGAGAAGCTCCATGGGTTCGGATATGGTGTACGTAGTTTACACCGTAAGTGGGTGCTTCAATTTCGTATTTTTGAAGTTGCATTTTCGAGGAATTTTTATTATTTCCCGAGTTAATTTTGAGGACTCGTTAAATATCATAGCTGTAAATTATGGAGATAAATTTGAGGTTTTGTCGGATATTTAAAGTTAGATTTCCGTAATTAATTCGGGAATTTGTGAAATATTGGAGTTAATATTTTTGGAGTTTAAGTTTTTAAAGTAGCCGATTTTAGTGATAAATCGTGCTTGGTTTGTAAAAGTGGATTTGTAGAAATTGGTGGAGTATGGATTGATAATTGGTTTATTGGTGATTAATTAGAATTGATTGTTGTGAGAATGATTACCAAAACTAAATTATTTTATAAAACTTTTATGGATCACAACAAAATATATTTGCTGAGCTTTATAGATCATTCTTCTATTTTTATAAATTATCACAGGAGATACCGAAGATTTTAGAAGGATCCGTGGGAAAGTAGAAAGAAGTGATGGACCAGCGGAGCTAGTGTTTGATTTAGTAGTCGTACTTCATGTACTGAAGTCGTGGGTTGACTGAAGATTGAAGCGCTGGTTGTGGGCTTTGGTCATCTGTTGATGCGAGGTAAGTCAGGACGGAGTTGGCTTGTAGTTGTACAAAGTACAATACAAGATAGATAGTAGTTGAGATGCGTTGTGTGTGACAACATTTTTGGTGAGACAGACTTTTGTTATAGAGTTGAATTTTTGAATTGAAAAATAGGTGATTAGTCCTATTTACGAATACTTCATGCCGAAATTTTAAATTTTTAGCAAGCTATGTAGGTTGAGATGTAGTTTGGCGAACCCTCGGGCCGGTTTCTTTCCAGAGGAAATCAAACCGGGGTCGGGGGCGTCACACCTAAACCCTAACTTATCCTGATTTTTAAACGCGTTAGCGTTTAAAATCAGGCCGCCGGATTCAATTTTTTAATTAAAATTTTAAATTTAAAAAATACAATTTTAATTAAATTTAGGGGTTCAACAATTAACTTTTGGGGTTCAACGTTTTCATTTTGGGTTTTAGAAATATTCAGAACGACGAATAAACCCTATACGAACTTAGGGTTTAGGATTGTTTACAACCCTAAACCCTAACTTATCATGATTTTTAAAAGCGTTAGCGTTTAAAAATCAGGTCGTCGGGTTCAATTTTTTAATTAAAATTTTTTAAATTTTAAATTTTTAAATTTAAATTTTTTAAAATTTTGCAATTGGTAACACCACTTAAAGTAGCGTTTTAGGTTCAAAACACAATTTTAAGTAGCGTTTTTAAACCCAAAACTGTACTTAAATTAGCATTCTGGTCAGAACCAAAGATGAATTAGCATTTTACACCTCGGAACAAAGTTTAAAGTTGCGTTTTGGTTCTAAACTTAAATGGAGTAGAAGTGCGCACTTCTAATAAAAGTTTTTTTATCTCCCCAACCGCGACTTGAAGTGGCGTTTCCCTCCTACTCACCCGTTTTAGCGTTTTAAAAATAAAAAATAAAAAATTAGCGTTTTAAAAATAAAAAAATAAAAATCCAAACGCAACTGTGTTTTGGAGTGATATTTGGGACCAAGTTTTTGAGTTGTGATATTTTGGACCATTTTCTTTCAAATTGTGATAGATTGGGCGAACACCCTCCATTATATAAGGCACTAGCTTATAGCCCGTGCAAAGCACGTGTTACTTTTAATTTTTTATAATTTGTTTTTAATGTACTATAATATTATAAATATTAATTTTAGTATTAAATATAAATTAATATGTTGTTGGCAGGAATCGAACCTTAAATTTCTGTATATAACAATTTTTAGTATTGTTATATCTAACGATCATGTTCTATTTGAGTTGAAGATCTAACGGTTATGAATGAGGGATTACCAAAAACAGGGAATAACCAAAAATAGGATTAACCAAACTACAAATTATACCCCCTTTCACTTATTATAGTATAGTATAGTATAGTATAGTATAGATATCGATGCACGGGTTTTTTTTAAATATGATATAATATTTTCTTATAATAAAAAAAAATTTTATCAAATTTTTTGTTTAATAGTTATTTTAATTATAATTTAAATATATTAGTCAAATTTCGAACTAATAATCATATAATTTTTAACTTTAATTTGTTGTTACCTGGATTCTCGAACCTTTAGTATTCACTAAATTAGCACAAATATGAAATATTCCTTAGTATTAGATCTTACGTTTCTTATCGATTTACTAAAAATCTAACTATCACTATTCTTTTAACGGTTCAACTATTGAACCAAACTACCAACAATTATACCTGCTAGCTTATAACCCGTGCGATGCACGGTTCTTTTTTAATATTTACAATTATCTCAATTATATTATTAAACAATTTTTTTTTTAATATTTAGGTTTTTTTCAAAATTATCCAAGTTGCATATTTTTTTTCAAAAATACGGTGTAACCTCATTTGCAACCTCAACTACGACTATTGCAATTTCAACTGCAACTATTGCAACCTGCTGCGCAACCATATATGCAACTTTTATCATATTTTTGCAAAAAAAATTAAAATATGCATATTTTTGATAACTTCCCTTTAATATTTATATTTGTTAAGATTTATATATATATATATATATATATATATATAACTTGATTTTATCAAATAAATTTTAATATTTTATTAAAGAAAATAAAAAACTCTTACCTTTGAAAGACTCAGAAAAAATAACCAAATTTGAGCATTATATAAAAAAAAATTCTTATTTATTAGACTTCACAGTTTAATATTTTTGTTGTATTTTGTATTCCAAAATTAGATTTAGACGATTTTACAGATCATGCAAAACTCAAGAAATCATCTTTAATTTAGTGATGGTTAAATAATTATTATTCAACTGAAATTACTCGAAAATTGAAGAGAAACAAAAGTTACGAATATTTATAGTGAGAATTCTATTCAATTTAAAAAACCTACCTATATTTGTTTTAGATTATTAAAATTTATTTTTTGGTATTTGAAAATAATTCTATTATCAGTCAAATAAACTTACTAATTTTTAACATTAATCTAATTCTATTCAATTTAGAAGACCTAATTATATTTGATTTAGATCATTAAATTTCTTTTAGTATTTGAATATAACCATATTATCAATCAATTAAAGTTTTTAAAATTAGATCTAACGGTTCACATATATCTACTTTAAGATTCAACGGTCTGTAATATTTTGGTTGAATACAAAAATTTTGGATAAGATCCCCTCACACTTATTATATATAAGAATATAATATAAGGATATAATAAAGTTATGTAGATTAATTATGTTATTATATTAATTAGGATTATGATACTTAAGTTTTAATTAAGGCTTTTACATAAATTATAATCTGTTATTTGTATTAAAATTTGATTTAAAATATAATAACTTATATTTGTATTCGAATTTTAGTATATATATATGGGCTAGCGTTCAAATAGAAACCAACCTTAGAATAGAAACTAGAAACCTACACTAAATAAATTATATTTCATTTATTTTAATGGCCCCGCTAGGGGCACCTTCACAAAAAACGTTTAAAATTCTTGGCTCTATTCAACAAAAATATAAAAAAAAATTTTAACAAAAAAATTACTGTTCACCTGCCATGTCATCATGTGAACAGTAACTTTTTTTTAATTTTTTTAATTTTTTTTATATTTTTGTTGAATAGAGACAATAATTTTAAACGTTTTTTGTATTGGAGTACCCCTAATTTGGTCATTAGATTAGCTTGAAATATTTAATTTAGGTTTAGTTTCTAGTTTCTATTCTAAGTTAGTTTCTATTAGAACAAGATCCTATATATATATATATATATATATATATATATATATATATATATATATATATATATATATATAATTATTTAAATATAATAAAATTATTTAAATTTTCTTGACAGATTTTGAGTAACCATGGATCCTATAGTTAACCAAATTTACGAACCTCAAAGTCGTATTCATGTTTGACTCGTATATAAATTGAATTAAATTTGAATCAAATTTTTTCCGAATCGAATATCGAACTATTCATGAACGTATCAAACTCATTTACGGTCATAATCGAATGTAAATCAATGCAATGTTTTCTTAACAGTGGTTTCAGGTAAACCATTGGAAAAAGAAAGGTGTCGGCATTTTTTTAAAAAAAAATTCTTACCTTCATATTATATATTTCCTCATAAAATATGCTTAAAATTCTAACCTTTTTCTTTTACCAAGCAAAAGATGGAACCAATATGTAAGTTACTCTAATGTTGCTCTCTCTATACATTTCACGCAAAGAAATTTATTTTTTGAGTTTGAAAGAACTAATAAAAGTTAAAAATCCTCATGAACGTACTTTTTATAGCAATTTTGTTTATACACAATTTCTAATTGTTTAGCCTGATTATTGTTTGCGTGAATATCTTGATTTGCATGAATTTCTTGATGAGTTGTTAAAAAGTTTAGATTATGCAGATTATTAGTTGTTAACAGGGTAAACTTATTCATATATTACCTACTCCGATTCACAATTTCAAGTCGCAACTACAATTAAAAATATTCAATCTAGTCTAGAATTAACACAAGCAACTTCCAACTTAAAAAAGCTTGTGCACTTTGTATTCTTTGTGTTTCTCGATAAATTTACGTGTATCATCCATAGAAACAGAGTACATGGTCACCCATTGTCATGTAAGTGAGTTAAGGTGCACGAATTAGAATCTTCTACTTCTAATTGATTTTGTTTAAGTAAATGTTATTATTTGAAATCATATAAATTTTTTTATTGATTTATTATTATTATCTAGGATAATATTATTGTAAATATAGTTTAATATTTTGTAGTTGTTGAGATTCGATCCCTAGATCTATGGTAGTACCTCATATATTATCCCTCTTACTCTTATTATATAATAGGATATAATTTGACTTTTCTACACCTAAATTTAGGTGTTTTTACTATATATTAGAAATTATTACTTTTCAATTTTTCCTTTTTTGAATAAAATATAATATTTTAATTTTTATTTAAAAAAAGAAATTTAAAAAAATATTGATTTAACTATGTAGTCAAAATACCTAAAATTACGTGCGCAAAAATCAAATATCTTATATAATGGACATGAGGAGGGAGCATAGGATTAGAATGATAAGATATGATTAATAAACAATACAACAAAAAAAAGTGTACCAAATATTCTTTGAATATTAGCCGCGACCAACTACCAGTCTAATTATTCCCTTTTCTGAACAAAACAACAAAAAATGAAGTATTATATACACTATAATATTTATATAATATTAAATTCATTATCTTTTTAATCTTTTATACACTATAAAAAATGATTTATATATTTTAATAGAATTTATAAAAATATTATAACGCACTTCGCGACAGCTTAGCAAACTAGTTATTCATAAATTTTAATTAATGAATTGTATATTTCGATAAAGTGAAGGGAAGCTAAAGTTAACTTTAGGAGAATTTCCTAAAGTTAACCATTGAAAACAAGACAAATCATCAGAATCATTAATGTCCTTGTAAATAAAAAATAGTGAATAATTAAAATCATATAATTTTAAATATTTCTCATAAACTTAACTTTAGGAACTTTTTCTGATTTTGATAACTCATATATTGCAACTAGCGTAAAAGCCCGTGCAAGGCACGGGCCTGTTAATAAATCGTTAAATTAAATTTTCTATTAGTTATATTATTTATTTTAATTAATTTTATTATTTATTTTTAAAAATTATAGTTTTAAACTCATTTATACATTTTGATAAAAATATTTATTGACCGATATAAATTCCTTATTGATTATATAAAAATAAATATAATATTTAAAAGATAATTAATAAATTACATGTATATTATGAACTTATATTTATGATTATTATATATTTTAATTTATGATTAAATTATATTCGTTTATAAAAATTTAATGTATTTATTGTAAAAAGTTCTATTTTACAAATCTTTTAATTTTTTACACAAATTTACTACTCCAATCTAATTTCTTATTCTTAAATATATTTTTTTTCAAACCCATCTATTTAATTGTATATATTATAATTGATTGATTATTATATTTTGTATAATTACCTATTACGATCTCACGTTAATATTTTATTTTTCTCGCAACCACAAATTTTGCGGGTACCCACGACCTCTCGTGAATAGTTACTTTTACTCATACTCGCAATCTATAAATCTGATTATATATCATGAGAATACTGGTTCGATATCCAACGATGACATAAATTCGTCATTATCTTATATAGTATTAATATTGCAATTAATTATATATTATTTTGTTTTTTTAATTTTTTTTAAAAATTTGTACTAACAAAAATTTTGAATTCAACTTTATGAACTTCATTTCTCATATTTAATTTAAAAAATTATTAATAAATAACTCACATATGATGGTGTGACAAAAAAACTCATACATATGCCTTTGTAACATGAAAAGTAAATATATGACAAAATGGGTGATGATTTGTGTATTATGATTTTTAAAAGGAAGATAAAAATCTAAGTAGATCAAGTGGTCATAAGAGCATCTCCAATAGAGAAGACCCCTTAGCTAAAATCACAAATATATTATCAAAAATAAAATTTATAGAAATTATGTAAAAAAAACATCACTCCAATGGAACATTACTGTTAGCAAAAAATTTACATAATCTCTTTTCGTTGGCTATATTTGGCTAACTTCCAGAGACCTGTAAAGAAGATTTTACATGATTTATTACCTTAAAAAAATAGATTCTATTAATAACAACCTGAAATAATAATAAAATACTATATTTACAATATATACAACATTATAGCTAATATACCATTGGAGCACAACTTCTTACAGATTCAGCAAATTTTACATAATCAATATTTTATCTGATTTATCATTGGAGATGCTTTAACAATAAATTATGCATCAAGGTTGCTGGTTCGATACCTAATGAAAACAAAAAAATAATCCTTTTTTGGTAAAACTTTCTAAATAACGGTACATACGTAATTATACAAAGTAGAAGGGCATAAAAGTCATTAAAATGATAAACTTTGCCCTTCTCCTATTATATATAATAATAGATAATATAATTTTAATTTATTCCAAAATCGAACTATTTATAAACTCGAATCCCAGCCAAGTAAAAAAAAACAAGCATTATTTGAGTGAGGAGGACCCGATCTGCACGCAATGTAAGTGTAATAAATAAGGCAACACATAAAAACAAAGGACAGTACTAGTAGAGTTGCAGCAAAGCTTGAATACATGGAGACTCATCAACACTCCTCCGACGCAGATTTACACTATCTCTCTGGCTTTGGAAACCACTTTTCATCGGAAGCACTTCCCGGAGCTCTGCCGGAAACTCAAAATAATCCTCTCATCTGTCCCTTCGGTCTCTACGCCGAGCAAATCTCGGGCACTTCCTTCACCGCTCCTCGAAAGCTCAACCAAAGAAGGTCCAACCATCCCCCCCTTCTATGTTTATTTATCGATCGAGATTAAAATTATAGTATTTACTTTGTTAGGATTTGTAAAAAGTAGTAATTATTTATCGAGATAAACAAAAATAATAATAAACTCCTTGCGCTATGTTGTGATTATCTATGGAGATTAAAAATAAACTCCTTGTAAAAAGTGATTCTGAGATTAAAAATATACATACATACTTTCAGTTGGTTGTATCGGATCAAGCCATCGGTGACTCATGAACCGTTTAAACCTCGGGTTCCGTCTCACGGAAAACTTGTGAGCGAGTTTAATCACTCCAATACTCGTGCTACTCCTACTCAATTGAGATGGAGGCCAGTTGATTTTCCCGAGCTTCCTACTGATTTCGTTGATGGATTGTACACTGTTTGCGGTGCTGGTAGCTCCTATCTTCGACACGGTTATGCAATTCATATGTGAGCTCTTTATCCTATGTATGCATATGTTTATGTCAATTTTAGTTGCTCATAACATAATTGTTTGCAAAATTATCGACATGCTAGCATCTATTCAAGCCTAAAACAGACGAATTATCTTTATATTACTATCTCATGTGTGCATTTCTGACAATTGATTGAAAATTATAGGCATGCTTTCATTAATTCAAGTCTATGAAAGAAGCTTCTAGAGCTAAGTTATAGTTAGGTACGTAGAAATGTTTACATTATCTGACATAGGTTTTTACTAGCTCTCTTCAACTTTTTTTGTTGTTGTTGGTTCATACTTACGGATCAAAATGTCCTCGTATATATCTTTTCTTCAGTTTTATCCGGTAATTATTTAGATATAGGACATCTGTCCAACACCAATTTAAAAGCTCCACAATCTTTACCTTATTCACGTCATTCATAAATAGTTTAAATTTCTTTTTCCTTGTGTGTTTTCATTTAAAGAAAGCGAGTGTGATTAAATAGGTTATGTAAAATCTGCCATTGTAAAACGGACACATGGCCTATATATGCACAGACAAGTATATGATAGGCATACCTACACAGTCATAAAAAAAATAATAATAATAAAATCTACTGGCACACATGATCAGAGTGAACACATTTGGTCAGTGTCAGTCAGTTCCGACTACACCGCTACTTTTACAACTTTGAAAAATGAGTATGAAGGATTGAAGGTATATCATATTGCATCCTCGAACCTGAATGTTTTAGTATTAGTCATTTTAGATTTTGAGAGAGAAGAGAGCTGGTAGTTAGGTTTTTTCTTTAAAACCTACTTCCTCTTCTAATATTCCAAGTAATGTAGCTATTCCTTTTAATTATACCAATTTCAACCACCTAATTAAGTATTAATCTTTACTTAGTCATACTCATAAGCATTGATTTCCTTCAAGGGTCACAATGCAACATATAAAAAACCATATAAAACAATGTATTTTGCAAAATTTTGGCACATCATTCCATATTTCATATTGTCCTACTCCTACATCGAATTAGGATCAGAGCCATTTTTGGTAATTTTAGGGTTGAATTTCTGAGAATTTTGCAACTTTTTGAAATATATGTACTAATGGCTATTTTGGAAAAAGTCACTATTCATTTGCAAAAGTAACAAAAGACAGTGTCTGCATCTTGACATATAAACCCTGCTACTGTCACATTCCTCCCTCTCAAAATTCCAAATTACTGGCCAAAAACAATCAGTTGCCATTTAAATAAATTTAACTTCAACCATCAACTTCATATCACGAATCAAAGTTTGACTAGAAACCAGAATAAATATCAAGTTCAGATAAGAAATTGATAGAAAGGGGGAGGGGGGGATTAAAAGAGCACACAGTATGCGATATGCCAACAATTCAGTACTGCCAACCTGGCAAACTGAAGAGAAGAACCCACATGTATGTTAATACCAAATAACATTTTATAGTTATATCTTTTATTTCAAAGCATTTCACTTACCAGTTACCAGGAACCTGAGATGCATTAGTCATTGTAATCAAATTATTTGGCAAGATCTAGTAAGGAAAGGACTTCCCGTGGACAAAATTGTGATAGACATGTTTTATGATGAATATATGTTTTCTTGTTAATCCAGGTATGCTGCGAACAAATCAATGGAAAATTCTGCCTTCTGCAATGCTGATGGAGATTTTCTGGTAGTGCCTCAAGAAGGGAGTAAGTAGTAGTCCTATTTCTGTAAAATTATGTGGTGCAAACCATCATTAGAATACATGTACACTTTTCATCATTTTTAGCACTCCCAGTCTTCCACTGAAAAGGTTAGAATTCATTAGATAAAAAATTATATTGTCTTAATATCTGTTCATTACATAAAATTTGTATCTTGTAAAGTCGTAGCATAGAGAGGTCAGAACTTGTGGTCAATTTTTCTCGTTCATATTGGTCACAAGAGGATATTTCAGTTTGGATTTTCTCAAAACATGAGGAGTTATACCTTTAGCTAAATTATCTTTCACTATTCCAGAGTCGTCTCGAGTTCTCTGTAATAAAAAGTGCATTCAGAGGTTACCACTACTGGAGGGTCAATAGGACGAAATTGTGTTGTTTTCTATACAACCCCTAACCAGCTATAATTGCACGACATTCTCTGGACTTAGAACCAGGAAGCTGTAATTCTGAAAGCAATAATGAATGATTAAAAGTAAACTGTTAACACTTAGGCCTGATTGTCATGGTGTATTTCTGCAGGCATTATATTTCAAATAGATTATCTTTGAAAAAAAGCTTATTACAATTCACTATGCATGCTGTGTAGAGTTGTGGATCACAACTGAATGTGGAAGATTGCAAGTCTCTCCTGGTGAAGTAGTTGTGTTACCTCAAGGATTCCGTTTCGTTGTTAATTTGCCAGATGGACCATCACGTGGTTATGTAGCTGAGATTTTTGGTACCCATTTTCAACTTCCTGACCTTGGCCCAATAGGTACAAAATTTTGCAGTATGGTGGGAGCACAAATGATTGAATAATATCCATTTTGTTCGTGCTGTGTCTCATGAACTGAATATTGGTTCCAATAGGTTCTAACGGTCTTGCTGGGCCCAGGGATTTCCTTGTTCCCACAGCTTGGTTTGAAGAGAGAACTTGCTCAGGCTTCACCATTGTACAGAAGTTTGGTGGGGAGCTTTTTACTGCAAAGCAAGATTTTTCTCCATTTAATGTTGTTGCCTGGCATGGTAATTATGTCCCTTATAAGGTAGACTTATGCTTTTTCTTCAGTTTTCTTCTTGTCTTGTGTCTGATAACTAGGTTTTGTTCTATACAGCTTCCTCCCACCACGTCACCATATATCTTTATCCTTAGCAGCACTAGTTAACATACAACTTCTTCCTAGTTCTGATGTTGATCACTTAAACCCTTACTGTTTGCAGTATGACCTTGCTAAGTTCTGCCCTTACAATACTGTCTTGGTTGACCATGGGGATCCGTCAATTAACACAGGTGACTGCTATCTATTTGGAACCTTTTCAGTGAAATAATTTTTAATTAACATTGTTTATTAATGATCATTTACTCTGTCTTAGTATACATAGTTTTATGTGAAATGCAGTACTCACGGCACCAACCGACAAACCTGGTGTGGCTCTACTTGATTTTGTGATTTTCCCTCCACGATGGTTGGTTGCAGAACATACTTTTAGACCACCATACTACCACCGCAACTGTATGAGCGAATTTATGGGTTTGATTTATGGTGGATATGAGGTGAAATGTTATTTACTTGCAATATGTACATCATAGTCAGTTTATGCATATTAACTTATGCATCCACTTTATCATCTCTTGTCTGTGTTGTCCCTAAAAACTGCTCACTCTTTAAAATAATCTTTCTTTAGTACCTTACTCGAAATTTCTTCTCTTTTTGTTTTTATTTTTGGTTCGGATATGAGAGGGTTCATTATTCCTCTTTGACTCTCACAAATGATTCACACGGCCTGAAATCATATTTCAAACTTTCAGGCTAAAGCTGATGGATTCCTCCCAGGTGGTGCTAGCCTTCACAGCTGTATGACTCCCCATGGTCCTGATACAAAAACATTTGAGGTATCCCTTTGTTCCAGAACGTTGTATTGTATGCTAATCAACTGACAAAAGTATTTAAGGTTGCTATATTTGGTGTTAACCTCACCGTTTAGTTTTGATAAAACATCTACGCTGTCAAATATTCGCACAGGCTACAGTTGCACTTGGAAATGAAGTTGGGCCTCGGAAAATAACGAATACCATGGCCTTCATGTTTGAATCTAGTTTGATTCCCCGAGTCTGCCAATGGGCTTTGGAGTCTCGTTACCTGGATGATGATTACTACCAATGCTGGATTGGCTTAAGGTCCCATTTTACACATGAACCTGCTGGTGATGAAATGAATTTACAGAATGAGCAAAATGCGAATGGAACTTGACAGTTGACAATCGTACTTCAAAAATTAGACAAACCGAAGCTATAGTGATACTGAGCTGCATACATAGTCAATAAGAAATCTAAATATATAAATTGAAAACTGTTATTGCTTCAAGTAATGTGTGTATGATTAATAGTAAAAGCGCCCACGTTCCATAGTTCATTGTAGTGGAACAGTGTTACCTGTATGTTTTTTTTTTTTGACGAGTAAAAGGGTTGGGAGAACCAACCCAGAAACACTAATATTATAACAAATCACACCTCATTAAAGAGGAAAGATCACAAGGAGGGCAGCAAATCCAATCTAATGGAAGAGCTGAATGCAAAGCTTTCTTAGCAATCCAATGTGCTGGAGCATTACAAAATTTAGGAATAAAATAGAACTTAAAATTTAACCTGGAAGCAATAATTCTTATATCTTCAACTACTGTAGCAACATGCCAAGGAGTCGTCGTACCTGAAGATGCAAGAGAAATGACCACAAGTGAGTCTGATTCGATGTAAGCCGAGTGAAAGTTTCTTTGATAAGCAAGGCTACAACCTTCACGAATAGCCAATACCTCAGCATGTAGAGGAGGAGAAGAAGCTTTAACCGAGCAACCATGACCATCAATAATAGTTCCAATATTATTCCTACCTAGAACGCCAATTGAAGCTTTGCCATCCTTGAAACTCCCGTCACAATTATACTTCACAAGATGTGCAGGTGGGTAAGACCACTACTGTGAGTGAATAGTGGGATTGGGAGGATCAATAGATGAAGGACAGAAGAGAGATGCATACTCACACGAAAAAGCTTGATTTAAGTTGTGAGTGAGAGATGGATTTATGGGAATATCCTCAAAGATATGTGCATTTCTAGCTTTCCAGATAGCCCAACCAGTGAAAGCAAGAGTTGCAAGAAAACCAGCGCAATTTTCTTTGAAGAAGCCTACATAATAATGGAAATAAGAGCTGATTTAACTGAAGCATAGTTGTCCAGTGACGAACGCAGAGAAAGGGGACAAGCAAACCAAACAGGAACTGTCCAAGGGTAGCGAAAAAGCATATGTTCCGTAGATTCCATCTCTTGAAAACAAATCTGACAAACTGGAGATTGAGCACACTTTCGATTAAAAAGATTTAAAGAAGTAGCAATAGCGTTATTTGAAAGGCACCATAAAACATCTTTATTTTCGGAGGGACTGAAATATGCCAAATGAGCTTCCATAAGTTATGATGACTATTGTAAGCGGACGTGGAAGTGCACGGAACCATTGGATGCTTGAAGAATTCACAAGCAACATAGTAACCAGATTTGACAGTGTATAATCCATTAGATGTGTGGTGCCAAATCAACTTATCGTAAACTCCAATTCTACTAAGAGGAATGAGAGAAATATCATGAACTGTATGGTCTGCTACAACTGAACCAAGCTTATTCAAATCCCAACTACCATTTGAAATAAAGTCAGAGACATACGAATTATTTCGGAATGGGCCTTTGGCATTAGGAATGAAAAAATCTGGAGAGCCAGAAAACCATTTGTTACACCAAAAATTAATTGATGCACCATCTCCAGCCTGCCATCTCATGCCAGCCAAAAGCACTTCCCTCCCTCGAAGAATAGAGTGCCAAAACCATGAAGCCTTACGATCTTTTCGGGCTGTCATAAATGAACAATTGGGAAAATAGATTCCACGAATAATACGAGCCCAAAAGGAGTTCGGATTCATCAATAGGCGCCACCCCTGCTTAGTAAGAAAAGCCAAGTTTGTAGCATGCAAATTCTTAAAATCCAGACCACCTTCCTCCTTAGATTTTATAATCACATCCCATGCTTTCCAATGAATATGTCTTGCTTCAACGTCTCCACCCCAGAAAAATTTTCTTATATAAGACATAATGGAGTTTATTGAAGTGGAGGGAAGCAAAAAACATTGCATAGCAAAAGAGGGAATAGCTTGAATGATTGATTTTATTAGAACTTCTCAACCTGACTGAGACAGATTTTTTGACTTCCATCCTTGCAATTTATTTAAAGCTCATTCTCTAATAAAATCAAACATGATCTTCTTATTACGTCCAAGAGCAGCAGGAAGATGGCTGCATATTCTCGAAACCAAACAGGTGGGAATACTTTCTTTTACAACAAAAGGGGTGTTTGGTGAGAATTTGATAGAAGACTTGACGAATACCTTTTTTGGGGTTAATGGAGCATACAAAATCATCATTCATCATGATATCAAGGGATGAAGTTGAAATACATTGTTTAATCAAGTGCATAAAAGTATAATTAAAGCCCATTTTTCAAGAATAGCAATGAGGAAATCCCATTCTACACGGTCGAAAGCCTTGTAAAGATCAAGTTTGAAAACCATGAAACATTTGGAACTTTTTTTCTTGTTGTCCAGATAGTGAAAACACTCATGCCCAACTGCTATAGCGTCTTGAATGCTGATCAAAATGCAATGCTTGTTAGTTTAATCTTGAGTTGTGTTTTATTTATGTTTGAATAAAGTTGTAGTTTTCATTTTTGTAGTTATCTTATCTCTGTTTCAGTTGGATCGTAGCTAAGTCAACATGCTTATAGGAGATAGACTTGGTTTGTTTATGTTGAGTAGTTCAGGGTTGTGTGGATATGCACACACCCGTGTTTCTTGCTTTCAGTTGTAATGTTCTCTTTATATTGTTAGTTCATCAAATAAACAAGGAAATGCTTTCAAAGCCTAGTTACATGTCTCTGCATTACTCGATATAGTTAAGGTGTTAAAACAATATTTTGGTATCAGAGCTTGGAGACTATCGGTGAACGGTGAGAAGCATTGAGATGGACATCAACAAGGTCAAGGGAAGCGGATCGATAGGCTTGAGCTATCCCATGTTAAACAAGAATAACTACATTACGTGGGCTCTAAAGATAAAGGTATACTTGCAGGCACAAGGGATGTGGACAGCGATAAAGCAGGTGGATCCGAAAGTGGCCGTTGAAGAAAAGGCAGATAAGGTGGCTTTGGCTATGTTGTACCAAGGTCTACTTGAGGATATGATCCTTTTGATTGTAGAGAAAGGAACAGCCAAGGAGGCGTGGACAGCTTTGAAGACGATGTGCCAAGGGGCAGATCGTGCAAAGAGAGCCAAGGTTTAAACATTGAGGACTGAGTTTGAATCTCTAGTAATGAAGGAGAATGTACAGCTAGATGATTTCTATCTGAAATTGAATGGGCTTGTGACAAATATACGAGCCTTAGGTGAACCTATAACGGAATCTTATGTGGTTAAGAAATTGCTTCGTGCAGTACCAACTAAATTTCTGCAAATTGTGTCAACATTGGAACAATTTGGTGATTTGGAAAAAATAACGGTAGAAGAGGTGGTTGGATCTTTGAAAGTCCATGAAGAGAGATTGCATGGAAGCAAGAAGAGTGAAAACAATGAGGGACAATTGATGTTGACTGAAGAGGAATGGCAGAAGCGTGAAGCCAGTGAAAGCAAATTACTGCTTACACGTGAAGAATGGCAAAAACGAGCAAACAAACGAACCTCAGATGGATCGTTCTCAGGTTCAAAACCACGAGGAGGGCGAGATAAGAGTACTTTACGATGCTACAACTGCTCAGGGTATGGTCATTTCGCTGCAGACTTTAGAAAACCAAGACGCAATAGAGATTCAAAGGAGGAAGTGCATATGGCTAAATTCGATGATGATGAGCCTGCCTTATTACTTGCAAAGTGTGATGATGAGGATTCAGGAGGTACATATTTGAGTGAAAAACAAATCAGTCCATCTAGCTTGTCGAAAGTGCAAAATGAGTCCAATGTATGGTATTTGGACAATGGTGCCAGTAGTCATATGACTGGCTTCAAATCGAAATTTATGGAGTTGGATGAAAAGGTACGTGGCACGGTGAGCTTTAGAGATGGGTCTAATTTTCGCATTGAAGGAAGGGGAACTGTGGTTTTTGAGTGAAAAAATGGAGAAACGCGTGCCCTGGAGGACGTATACTATATCCCAACACTTAGGAATAACATCATTAGTTTGGCGCAAATGACGGAACAAGGCAACAGAATTACAATAAGGGGAGAAGCTGTGAGACATTCCGTCTATTTACTCAACCGTTTGCCAACACGAGCGCTAACGGGAGTGACACCCTATGTAGCCTGGAGCGGGAAGAAACCACACATAGGACACATAAATTTTTTTGATTGTGTCGGACACATGAAGATACCTAGCCAACACACACAAAAGTTGGACGATCGTAGCAAACAAGTGGTCAATTTGGGCAAAGAGCCTGGCACTAAAGCTTATAGATTGTATGATCCCCTTAATAAAAGGGTGTATGTAAGCAGGGATGTTATTTTCGAAGAGAATGAGGTTTGGCCTTGGGATCACGGAGAAAATGAAGAACAGAACGGCATGTTTACAGTGGCTGGATTGAATGTGGGGGTTGAAACAGAGTATCAAAGTCAAGCAAGTGGTGATGAAGATGTGTCAACAGATATGAGTAGTATGAGTAGCATGACCCCTCGAAGCATTGGCACCAGGTCTGTTCTAAGTGAAAGCGACTCAGAAAGAAGTGGCTACTCCTCGACTACTGGTTACTCTTCGACTACTCGAACTGGAACTGGTGGACACTCAGCATTACAGACACCAACTCGAAGCTCGCAGTCTGAGAATCGTAGTCTGAACTCAGATGATTATGATGACAGTACAGAACCAAGGAGAACGAGATGGCTGGATGAAATATACAATGAGACTGAGGAAGTGTACTTAGATGAGGAGTTATACCTCATGGGCATCGAAGAACCAATGAACTACTCACAGGCTGTGAAGGATCGAAACTGGAAAAATGCTATGGAAAAGGAAATGCAGTCAATTGAAAAGAACAACACTTGGAAACTTACTGAATTACCTGCCGGGAAAAAGACGATAGGTTTGAAGTGGATCTTTAAGTTGAAGAAGGATGCTGAAGGTAACATAGTTTAGTATAAGGCGAGGTTGGTTGCCAAAGGGTACGTGCAAGAACAAGGAGTTGATTTCGATGAGATTTTTACGCCAGTTACGAGGTTAGAAACTGTACGCTTACTGTTAGCATTGGCAGCAAAATGTGAGTGGGAAGTTCATCATCTTGATGTGAAGACTGCGTTTTTAAATGGTGAAATAAGTGAGGATGTTTATGTGGTACAACCTGAAGGATTCGTGAAAGAGGGCAAAGAGAAACTGGTGTACAAGCTAATAAAGGCATTGTATGGCCTTCGACAAGCTCCACGAGCTTGGTATTCGAAGTTAAACTCTTATCTTGAGAGCCTGGGCTTCAAGAAATGTCCATCAGAACACGCAGTCTACACTAGGAAGGAGGGAGAAGAGAGATTGGTTGTTGCTGTCTATGTAGATGATCTACTAGTGACTGGAAGCAACCTACAGTTGATCGAGAAATTCAAAAGGGAGATGAGCCTGAGCTTTGACATGACAGACACGGGAAAGCTGAACTATTATCTGGGAATAGAGGTTCGACAGCAGAAAGGGTGCATACAGTTGAAGCAAACGGGGTATGCTAAGAAAATCATTGAGAAGGCTGGAATGAAGGGCTGTAATCCGTGCAAGTATCCCATGGATCCGAAGGAACAACTTGTCAAGGACGAAGGTGGCAAAGCAGTAAATGATACAGAGTATAAGAGTGTTATTGGTGGACTGAGATACCTAGTTCACACTAGGCCAGACATCGCTTACTCAGTTGGCATAACAAGCAGGTTTGTGGAGCGTCCAACTATCATGCATCACAATGTTGTTAAGAGAATCATTCGATACGTCCAAGGCACATTGCAATTTGGTTTGGTTTACACTAAGGATATTGGAAACAATGTGTTGACAGGCTTTGCAGATAGTGATTTGGCTGGTAGCTTAGATGACAGAAGGAGCACTGGTGGTATGTGTTTTTACTTGAATGACATCCTCATTACATGGGTATCGCAGAAACAATGCTTCGTTGCTCTTTCTTCCTGCGAGGTAGAGTTTATGGCTACAACTGCAGTAGCATGCCAAGCTATATGGATTCGGAATGTGCTGAATCAGATAACCGAGGAAAAGGTTGGTCCAGTAGTTTTGTTCATTGATAACAGGTCTGCAATTGACTTAGCAAAAAACCCAGTTTTCCATGGAAGGAGTAAACACATTCACGTCCGTTATCACTTCATTAGGGAATGTGTGGAACGAAGGGAAATCGCTCTGAAGCATGTCGCTAGTGAGTGCCAGAAGGCAGATATTCTAACTAAGGCAATGACTACACTCAAGTTCGAGAAGATGAGAAGGTTACTTGGAATTGAGAACTTGTCCGGGCAACTCTAAGATTAAGGGGGGATAATGTTGGTTTAATCTTGAGTTGTGTTTTATTTATGTTTGAATAAAGTAGTCGTTAGTAGTAGTTTTCATTTTAGTAGTTATCTTATCTCTGTTTCAGTTGGATCGTAGCTAAGTCAGCATGCTTATAGGATATAGACTTGGTTTGTTTATGTTGAGTAGTTCAGGGTTGTGTGGATATGCACACACCCGTGTTTCTTGCTTTCAGTTGTAATGATCTCTTTATATTGTTAGTCGATCAAATAAACAAGGCAATGCTTTCAAAGCCTAGTTACATGTCTCTGCATTACTCGATATAGTTAAGGTGTTAAAACAATAATGCTTCCTCCAGAAGGAGTAAATGCTACAACAAATCTTTTTGATTTTATTGTGGAGTCTGAACTGAACTGATGATCACTTCAGATATGCAGTCATACTAAAATTTAAATCTATCTTCATTTTTATTAACTTGACCTGCTCCTCTTTTACATTTTAATAACTTATTGTAATGATACAGCTGCTTCTGCATCGGTATCCAGAGACTGAAGACTCCTATTCGGTGCGTAGTTCGGCAGGGGGTGCCGCACCCCTGCTTCCCAATTTATTACAGACCCCGTAGTTCATGATTTTGGGTGTTGATTTAGGAAACAACTTCTTGCAGCGGGTATAAATGAATGTGCATAACTGCATGTACATGATCGACAGTTGCCATTCATTAACCACATATATGTGTTGTTATCTCTAGTCCACTTACCCTGTATATTGTAATGATATCAGTATGTTATTTCTTTTTGAACATTATTCAATTTTTTATGCTCTTGGTAGTATCCTTGTTATCAGCAAATGTACGCAAAACTACTTGTGATGATTTAAACATGTTATTTACAGGTACCAAAAGCTATACAAACCCAGTTTGTGGGCGTGATAGAGGCGGAAAAGCATCTCTATTCACTTAAAGTTAATTTTTCACTCTTAGTTGCAATAATGAAATGTTGTAAAGGAACCTATTCTGGAATAAGCCTTTTTATTTTAAATCTTAGTTTACTATGTAATGATTCTGACCATGATTTTTTTGTCTTAAAAGTACTGTATAAATATAAAGGTGAAAGTAAAATATTCGAACTATATTTTAAAAGTCTTTCTTGACAAAGTGTCTTAATAGTAAATCGTGTACTTTTCTCACCTGGTAGGAAGCTGAAAAGTGACAGACCAGGATTTAAAAATCCAAGCACTCGTCTTTGTGTGATGTGTAATGTCTAGTAGTTGCGCCATCAGGGTGTTTTTAATTGATTTTTAAGAATCTGTTTTTGTCCCCCGAGTCAGAGGAACTCTTTTTTTATTTTTGTAGCCGGTATTAGGAAGAAAAATGGCACATGTGGTTTTTTTTGGTTGTCTTGGGAGGTTATGTCTGTTCACATGTTTAGTGGTAGTTCTCTGTTTTTTTAATCTTCTTTGTGACAATCAATATCCTGGCAGTATTCGGCTTTCTACCGCAGTCCTTTTTTTATCGTAGTGTTGAAAGATTGTGTAGAACTTCCTGAAAATTCTAGAATAATTAAGGAGTTAATTATGTATTCATGGTTAATGTATTAGAAAGTTCCAATGCTTTTCTGATTTTAATATCTATATACAGAATCGGAGTAGGATCATGCATCTAATTATCATCTAGAATATTCTACTGCTACTATAAAATGTACTATGCAGATTTGTATCAAATCAGTGTTCAAATTTTAGAATATAATTATAAGCATTTCTCTCAAATAACCAGCAGTGTTGTGTGTGTCTGTTCTGTGTTAATTCTACCTAGTTCCTTAAGTTGATCTTGGGCATGTAGTTAGTGGTTCTAGCTACAGATAAGAGAGTGTTATGTAATTCTCTCGACTTCGTATCAGAGGTGTGTTTCAGCTGTTGTGTTCAGTGGAGGCTGTTCGCGAAAAAGGAAGGCAAAAAATTGGTTTAAGGCAGAAAATCTGCTATTGTTGTTGGTGTTTGTATTCCAGGAGATAGATATCAACGGTGGAGCATTGAATCAGTTTGGAATGGAGAAACTAACAAACAACTATCAATATTGGAGGATGTGCATGAAAGCGTATCTCCAAGGATAATATCTTTGGGATATTGTTGATGGAGGTGATACGGATTTGCCTCAGAATACACCAGAAAATTCTGAAGTAAGAAGAAATTGGAAGATTAAGTGTGGGAAGGCCTTGTTTGCATTGCGAGGCTCTATTCACAAAGATTTGATCGATCACATTCGACATAAAGAGTCTCCAAAAGATGTGTGGGATACATTGGAGAAGCTTTTTACAAAGAACACGGCCAGACTTCAATTTTTGGAGAACGAATTGGCAAATACAAATCAGGGGAACATAAAAATAGCTCAATACTTTCAAAAAAGTAAAGAGCTTGTGTGCTGAAATTTCAGAACTAGATCCTGATGAGCCTATTAAGGAGGCACGAATGCGCAGATATCTTATTTGTGGCATAAAGAAGGAGTACAACCCATTCTTGACATCCATTCAAGCTTGGGCAAATCAGCCTAGCATCGTGGAGTTGGAGAATCTACTTACTAATCAAGAAGCTTTAGCTATGCAGATGGCAAAAGCTTCAATTTCTGAAAAAGATGAAGCGTTGTTTGCTGGAAAGCGAAGGCATAACAATTACCAAAGCTGGAACAGAAATAATACAAAAGGAGCTGATTGGAAGGGCAAGAACTTTAGGAGTGGAAAGCAATGGAGGCTGAAAAGTTCAATCGAACGCGGAAACTTGCTAGGGAAGAACTTCAATCACTTCAATCAGAAAGAGACGAATTTTGAGAATTCTCAATACGAGGCCAGGAAGAAGATTATATGTACAGGTGTGGCAAACCCTGGACATATAAAGAAGTTTTGCAGATCAAGATTACTAGAAGGAAATGCAAGCATTTCTCAAAATAAGAAGGAAAATTTTACTAAATGAGAAACCTGTCTTTCAACGGAGATAATAGATGTGCAATGTTCTATACAGGAATCTGCACTAACATCTATTGAAGGAGGTGCTTTTGAAGATGGATTTGCGACTATTGCTTATTCAAAAGACTGGATCATTGATTCTGGATGTTCTCATCATTTAACTGGCGATAGTTCCCTACTTTCATCACAGAAGGAATACACGAGATATAAAGCAATCGTGACAGCGGACAACTCCATTCATCCTGTCAAGACCGAAGGAAATGTCATGGTGAAGGTAGCAAAAGGACCTGTAAATCTGACCAATGTATACCATGTTCCTGGTATGACTAAAAATCTGATTTCTATTTCTCAACTTACAAATTCTGGTCGATATGTTTTATTTGGTCCAAATGAATTCAAAATTTTGGAAAATATCAAAAGTATTGATGCTGATATGTATGGTGCTGAAAGGGAATAGAGTTAAATCTCTTTATGTTTTATCGGCAAATGAAGCTTTTGTGGAGAAAACAAGTAAACAAGATAAAGTATCTTTATGGCATGCTCATTTGGCTCATGTGAGCTATGAAAACTCCTTATGAACTTCTCTACAAGGAGAAACCCTCAGTTTCATATTTTAGAATTTTTGGCTCTACATGCTATGTCCATGTTTCAGATCAGCTGCGTTCTAAAATGGATGCAAAGGTAAAGAAATGCGTGTTTGTTGGCTATGATCCTAAAGGATTGCGATGTATGGATCCCGACACACTCAAAGTTGTGACATCAAGAGATGTTGTCTTTGATGAAACATCATCCTATTATGTGCAGCCTATATTAACACATATTCCAGATCTTTCAAACAATGAAAATGAAGATGTCATTGATAAATCAAATCCTTCAAGTCCAACTATAGCGCATGATGATTTTGCTAGTGAAAGTGAGCTAATTCATGAAGAAAATGATGGAAGCCAAAAAAATGAGCAGCTGCCTCGAAGATCACAAAGAGCACGCAAGAGGAATGAAAGATAAAAGGACTACACAATAGGAGCAGATTATGATAAAATAACCGAATGTTTCTTTGTTGGCCCATTTGATGAATCTGAACCATCGGCATATGAAGAGGCTAAAGGCAATCAAAATTGGGAAGCTACTATGGAGGAAGAAATATCAGCACTTCATAAAAATGAGACATGGGATCTAGTTCCTAAACCTAAAAGAGTTAAGCCGATTTCTTGCAAATGGGTTTACAAAGTCAAGCGTAAATCTGATGGAAGCATTGATCGATATAAAGCGAGGATTGTGGCTCGTGGTTTCTCTCAAAAATATGGGTTGGATTATGAAGAAACTTTCAGTCCAGTTTCAAAGATGACGTCCGTTCGAGCTATTTTATCCATGGCTGCCTCACTGAGATGGAAACTTTGGCAACTAGATGTGAAGAACACATTTTTTTATGGAGATATTGATAGGGAAATTTATATGAAACAACCTTTGGGGTTCAAATCAAAAAATTTTCCAGGTGCATGTTCAAACTTAAGCTTTTGTGGTTATCCTTCCTCAAGTGCTGATTCAAGTTTATTTATAAAGAAAGATTCAAAGGTGCATGTTCTTGTGTTATTATATGTCGACATGATAATAACCGGTAATGATGAGAAAGAAATAAACAGGTTAAAAGATGAACTGGCCATCTGGTTTGAGATGAAAAATCTAAGAGAGCTAAAGCACTTTCTTGGTTTGGAGTTATCAAAGTGCAAGGAAGGTATTTTTGTTTCTCAAGGTCAGTATGCTAAAAAGATCCTCGAGAAATTCAAGATGATCAATTGCAGATCAACAACCACTCCAATGGAGCAGAAAATTTGAAATTAAGAGCTAATGTTGGGAAAGTGCTCAAGAATGGAAAAACAGATCGCACTTTGGTGGGAAGCTTAATATATTTGACTATTACTAGACCGGATATTTCATTTCCGATTGGAGTTGTTAGTCAATTTATGCCAAAGCCAAGGAAGCCGCATTTGGATGCATCAAATAGGATACTTCGCTATATTAAGCACACAATGAATTACGGGATACTGTACAAAGAAGGTGCAGATATTTTTCTTAGTGGATTCACTGACGCAGATTGGGCAGGTGATCCCTCCTCAAGACGTTCTACATCAGGCTATACTTTCGACCTTGGTTCACCTGTTGTCTCGTGGTGTAGCATAAAGCAAGCTACTGTAGCGTTATCAAGTACAGAGGCAGAGTATAATGTAGCTACAGTTGCTGCACAGGAGTGCGTATGGTTAACAAGATAAATTAAGGACATCAGTCTGAAAGGCAGAGTGTGTAAACTTGTAACACTATAACTAATGTAACTCAAACTAAAGGAAAAGATACTTAACCAGAAAACAATCAAGAACAAGAAGTCACAAGAAATCAACACTAAATGAAGACAAGGTAATTGATACAATTCAACATGTTAACTATGATCAATCGAAGAAGAAATCATTGAAAGAAGTTCAAGTCAAAGTTGTTCATGCCTCAGTGATTTGAAAAGCCAAAGATCAAGATCATAACCATCAGTATCAATAAGACCAATTGATTTCAAGTGAACAAGAAGGAAAGCAAATATTGGAAAGCCACATTTCTAATTGGATATGGTAATTTATTCAAGAAGCAAAACCCCTATCAAGACTAGTCACTTATGAACCAGACCGTTGCATCAAGTGTCAGGACATTGATAGCAAGTTTATGTCAGTAATAAAGATCCATATTCAAGAACTTAGTGAAGAACAAAGAAGACATGAAGATATCACAAGTTCAAGATGTGCATTGAAGTTTCAAGTTGAAGACCAGAATATTTTCTAAGTACTAAATATTCTAGATGGCCAAGTAGAAGTTTCTAAGTAGAAGTTCTACTTAGAACTTCGAGATGGCTAAGTAGAAATTCTCAAGTAGAAGTTCTACTTAGAGTGCAGCTTCAACATGACACATGGCATCTTCTGATTGGCAGATTTCCAAGCTTTCAAGATAAGGCAAGATTTATGTGGACATCATTGGGCCACGTACATCTTAGTCTTTGAAGACTACAGGACATAGATTACATGTAGTATAAATAGAAGTACTTGTGTAATGTTTTAGTTAGTGAGCAATTCTTAAGAAAAACACAAGAGAAAAAGAGAGAGTGCATTCACAAAGCTTAGTATCATTCACTTCTCTCTCTGAACTTCTGTTATACTTTGTAATGAATGTTGTAGCAACCCTTTCAAGTTATATATAAGACATATATTCCTTGAATCTGTGTGTTCATTTATTGCATCGTATTTATTGCTTCTCATATTCGAAAAGTTGTATTCACCCCCCCTCTACAACACATTTGGACCTAACAATTGGTATCAGAGCTATATGTTTAACATACAAAACATAGATCCTTGTGTTGAGTAGAAGAATCGTGAGTTTTTCATTTTCTAGATCTACTTTTCATTTTCTCGAAAAGTGTGTTTTAATTCGTTGGTAGTGAAAACTAATCTGAAAAATTATTTAAATACTCTAGGTGTGATTATTTAGCTTGGGTGTATTTTAACTAATTTTTGTGAATTTATCTGGGTTCGTTCATATTTGGTGTTCTTGAGTGTTCATCATCTGTTCTTATCAAAGAATACAACCCAACAACTTTTTGATCTCCTTTTCAAAAGTAAAAGAATAAAAAAGGTGGTTTTGGACTTTTTGATTTGCTTTATTCGGCCGAAAGTATACAGACATACTCAGTACCTAGCATGTGGGTTAGGTGGGTTAGGTGAGTAAAGCATTCAAAGTCAAAAGGTGTTAAAGAGATAATATTGTTTATTCAATATTAAAGTGATCTGCAGCAAAATTATTCTAAGGCAAAAGTTCTACATAGAATTTCTACTTGAGATTTTCTACATAGAATTTCGACTTGGATAACTTCTACTTGGTGAAGTTCGACTTGAGCAAAAATTTCTACTTAGAGAAATTTCGACTTAGGCAAAAGTTCTACATAGAATTTCTACTTGAGAATTTCTACATAGAATTTCGACTCGGACAATTTCTACTTGGTGATTTCGACTTGAGCAAAATTTCTACTTAGAGAAATTTCGACTTAGGCAAAAGTTCTACATAAATATTCTACATAGCCTAGTCTTGGGTACTTAGAAACTTTTAGTGACCAGAATTGAGATGGCTCCTAAAAATGCATTCAAGATCCCAATGTTCAACAAAGATCACTATGAAGAATGGGTTTTCAGAATGAGACTATATCTAGAGACTGTTAACCCTGAATATCTGGAAGTCCTTGACAAGGGTAAATTTGTCCCAATGGTAGTTATTCCTTCACATACGGAAGGAGGAGTGGTTATACCACCTCGGTCTGAGCCTAAAAAGGTCTCGGAGTTTTCAGATGCTGATAAGGAACAAATAGCTTGTGATACTGCCGTTCGACAAACCTTGATGGAATCTCTTGATCATGAAATGTTCAACATAGTCAAAGGTCTGACTACAGCGAAGAAGATTTGGGACAAGATAGAAGTTGTCATGGAAGGATCTGCAGAGGTCAGAAGCAACAAAACACTCATACTCAAGATGGAGTATGACACCTTTAGAATAAGGAAAGGAGAAGGCATAACAGATGTCTACCTACGATTCAGTCAGTTGGTATTGGATTTGAATCTGAGAGGTGTAACTCTCCCCATGGTTGAGACTAATACGAGATATCTGAGGAACCAGCCAAAAAGCATTGAACATAGGGTCTACGCAATAAGAGAAACCAGAGATTTGCATACAACTTCTCTGGAAGAATATTATGGAATATTAAAGACCTATGAGCTGGAAACTCTTCAAGATCAAGCATGGGACAATGATTCAAAGGGAAAAGAAAGTGCATCAGGATTAGTTGCTGATGAGGAAGAGTCTAAGAAGGCAATGGTTGCAGCAAAGCCTAAATCATCACTTGCACCACATCAAGTTTATAATGATGACGAGTGCGCATCTGACAGTGATGATGACTACTACACCCAAGAAGAGCTGGACAACATGGACGATAGTGTCGTGGCATACATGGCAAGGAAGTTCAGCAACATGAGATTTAGAAAGAGCAACCGACCACAGAGAAAATCTTCATCTTATTATCGGGCTGCTAAGGGTGGTGGTAGTTCGTCAGGCTACAAAGGAAAAGGCAAGAATACCAGCTACAAATCTCCTTTGGATTTCAAAATGAAGTTCAAATGCTATAATTGTGGTGAAGCTGGACACTTTGCCTCGGACTGCAAAAAGCCTAAATAGACTTATCCAAAAGAAACATTTGAAGCTCTCAAAAGCAACTATGAAGCACTGTTGAAGGAAAGACATGGAAAACGAGCTTTATTGGTTACAGAAGGAAGAGCTTGGGATGATTCAGATGAGGAAGATGTTACTCATGTAGCAAACTTTGCCCTCATGGCTGAGACATCAGAGGAACCAGAGGTACCAGTTCTGACTCTTAAAGTAGAAATGTCTATTGATGATTATAAAGAACAGAACGGGGCTCTTAGTGAAGAGATCTATATGTTGTGCAAAAGCCTAGACTCTTCTCAAAAGGAACAGAAAACACTTGTTGCCAAATGCAGAATGCTTGAGGCAAAAGTGGAAGAGCTAGAGGCTGCTTGCACTGTAGATACTTCTCTAAGAGACTTTCTTAAATCTCTGGAACACAAGATCGTCCTTAAGGAAGAAGTAGAAGCATGTCTTAGGAACAATCTAGCTGAGTTAGAAACTAAATGCGAAGCATACAAATTAGCTGCTAGTAAAGTGTATGTAGATAATGACACATTTAAGAAAATAACTGGAGTAGGTATAGGACTTGATTATTCTGACCTTCCTAAGAAAGAAGGAAAGAGACCTATTGACCCTAGTTCCAGTGACCTTAAAAAGGAAACACCTAGAATTCTTAAATCGGCTGTCAAACCTATCTACAAACATCTTGTTCCTATAATAGAAGATGAAGAGACTGAATTGATAGCTAGATATGAGATTGAGATGGAAGATCGCCAGAAAGAACAACCTATAACTCCTATCAAACAAGTGAAAATAAATTTCCCTAGAGATGAATCTAGACTAGGATTAGGAGCTAAGGCTGTTAAGCAACAAGGAAAGAGAGAGAAAGGCATAAAAGAGGTTAAGGCTGAACGAATAAAGAAAGCATGTTATCATTGTAAATCTACTGAACATCTTTCTTATGCATGCAAAGCTAACATGAATGTTCCTGCTGCACATGCCATGCCTATCACACATACAATGAATAATCTGCGTCAGAATCATGCACAGTGTGGTCAACCTAATTGTATGCCATGCACTTTTAACATCATGCAAACTTTTGTGCATTTAATGAATGCATCTAGCCAGTTATGCTCAAATACTGTTGCTAGTTCAAATATCAAGAAAAAGTATGGTAGAGCCAAGACTGTCAGTCCTCCTAAAGTTAGGAGTGACAAACCTTCTCCTAAGACTGACAAATCTGTCAAGTCTGAGAAAGGAAAGGAGATAGTCGAAAGCTCTAGTAATGTGAAGAAAAGTGCATCTCCTGTTGTTAAATCTGTTGATTCTCGATCTTATCGAAAAGCCGGGCCCAATCAAAGTTGGGTTCCGAAGAATGTCTAACCAATCTGTCATTGCAGGGCATTAAGCAGAATAGAAATAAAGTTATATGGGTGCTAGACAGTGGAGCATCGAGGCATATGACTGGAAACAAGTCCCTGCTTACAGAGTTGGTTATGAAGGCTGGCCCTTATGTTACCTTTGGAGATGACAGCATAGGTGTGACTAAGGGATATGGCAAACTGAAGACTGGCAATGTCATCATTGAAGATATTTCCTATGTTGAGGGACTAAAGCACAATCTGTTGAGTATAAGTCAATTCTGTGACAAAGGTTACGAAATTGTCTTCAACAAGAAAGGTGTATCAATCACTCACATCAAGGAAGGCTCACTAGCTTTGAGAGGAGTTCGAAAGGCAGATCTTTTTGTTGCAGATATGGATTCAGCAAATCAGGATGAGGTCACCTGTTTCTACAGCAAAGCCTCGGATGATGAAAGCTGGTTATGGCACAAAAAGCTATCTCACTTAAACTTCAAAACGATGAATGCTCTCGCGAGGCGAGAATTGGTGAGAGATCTACCTCAAATGGAGTTCGCTCCGAAAGGACTCTGTGAAGCTTGTGAAATGGGAAAGTCGAAGCGAGCATCACATAAAAGCAAAGAAATTTCTAGTATTACTGAGCCTCTGCAACTTCTTCATATGGATTTGTTTGGCCCAGTGAATGTCCTATCTTTGTCTAGGAAAAGATATGCTTTAGTAATCGTGGATGACTTCTCCAAGTATACATGGGTATTGTTCGCAATGACGAAAGACGAAGTACCTTTCTTAATCATTGATCACATCACTCAAATTGAGAATGTTTCAACACTTACTGTGAAGACGATTAGATCAGACAATGGCACTGAATTCAAAAACGCAGTGCTAAATGACTTCTGTGTATCTAAAGGAATACGTCGTCAGTATTCAGCCCCGAGAACTCCACAGCAAAATGGAGTAGTTGAAAGGAAGAATAGAACTCTGGTTGAAGCAGCAAGAACTTTGTTGTATGATTTAAAACTTCCTTTGTATTTCTGGGCCAAAGCAGTGAGTACCGCTTGTTACACTCAAAATAGAACCTTGATCATAAAAGATAAAGAAAAGACACCATGTGAGCTAATGAACAACAGAAGACTAACAATCAAATACTTTCATGTCTTCGGAGCAAAATGCTATGTGCTTATAGATGATGAAAATCTAGGCAAGTTTGCAGCAAAAGCTCGTGAAGGAATCTTTGTTGGTTACTCTACAGACGTGGTGGCAGCTTATAGAGTGTTCTTGGTGAATGATCGAAAAGTGACTGAAAGTTACAACGTCAGATTCGACGATACCAAACTCTCATCAATTTCAAGAGATTCTAGTGAACCTGAGTCCCTAAAATTTCAGAATCTGGACTTAGAAGATCTTGAAGATGAACCTGAGTTGGTTGTTCCATTAAATGTTCCAAGTGTACGTGAAGAACCTGAGTCTAGTGAACAAGCTAATTCTACAAGATCAGGAGAGATTTCTTCAGCACCAACCGGCAACAACTCAGGGGGAGTAAATAGCAGCTCAAGGACTACTGTTCAAGGCTCGAGTCGAGTTGACTCTAGTTCTGTAGGAGCTGGCACTAACTCAGGGGGAGTTAGTGAAAATAATCAAAGTAGTCAGCACTCCATCTCAGAAAGTCAAGCTGAATCATCAAGACAATTTCCAGGTGAACGGGTATGGAATAGAGACCATCCGTTTGAGTTAATTATTGGTGATCCAGATGCTGGTGTGACTACTAGAAGAACTGCAAGAGCTGACATGGCTAATATCTCCTTATATTCTGGGTTCTTATCCAAGCTTGAACCTAAAGAAATAGAAGAAGCTCTTGGCGATGCTGATTGGGTGATTGCAATGCAAGAGGAACTCAATCAGTTTGAAAGGCAGAAAGTTTGGAAACTGGTACCCCGACCAAAGAACAAATCCGTAATTGGAGCTAGATGGGTATTCAGAAATAAACTGGATGAAAACGGACTTGTAACACGAAACAAGGCTCGTTTGGTTGCAAAAGGTTATTCTCAGCGAGAAGGAATTGATTATGATGAAACCTATGCACCAGTTGCAAGACTTGAGGCAGTCAGGATGTTCTTGGCATTTGCAGCACATAAGAACTTCAAAGTTTTCCAGATGGATGTGAAAAGTGCCTTCCTGAACGGAGAGTTAGAAGAAGAAGTGTATCTGGAACAGCCGCCTGGCTTCGTTGATCCAGAACATGCAGATTTTGTGTATCTACTCTTCAAATCTGTCTATGGGCTCAGGCAATCCCCAAGGCGATGGTATGAAACCCTATCCTTATTCTTAATTGAAAATGGTTTTGTTAGGGGAGTAATTGATAAAACATTGTTCTATAAAGTTGTGAGAAATGATTTAATACTTGTTCAAGTATATGTGGACGATATTATTTTTGGGTCATCAAATGAGCGCTTGTGCGAGAAATTTGCCAAGCTAATGCAGGAAAAATATGAGATGAGCATGATGGGAGAGCTGTCCTTCTTCCTTGGATTACAGATCAGTCAGTGAAAAGATGGTATCTTTATCTGTCAATCTAAGTACGTCAGAGATTTACTCAAGAAGTATAATCTAGAAGATGCATCAGCAGCTAAGACTCCCATGGCAACAGCCACGAAGCTTGATGAAGACAAATCAGGTAAATCAGTTGACATCACAAGCTATCGAGGTATGATTGGCTCACTCCTCTATTTAACTACAAGTAGACCAGATATAATGTTCGCAACTTGTTTATGTTCAAGGTTCCAAGCGGATCCTAGAGAATCACATCTCGTAGCCGTCAAAAGAATTTTTAGGTATCTCAAGGGCACACCAAATCTAGGGATTTGGTACCCAAGAGATACAGGTTTTAATCTTATTGGCTATTCGGATTCAGACTATGCAGGTTGCAGGATTGATAGGAAAGGCACATCTGGTGCTTGCCAATTTCTTGGCAGAAGATTGGTGTCCTGGCAAAGTAAAAAGCAACATACAGTATCTACTTCTACTGCTGAAGCTGAGTACATTGCTGCTGGAAGCTGTGTAGCTCAAATACTGTGGATGAGGAACCAATTGAAGGATTATGGCATGGAGCACAAGAAAATTCCAATCATGTGTGACAACACAAGTGCCATTGCCATAACCAACAATCCTGTAGATCACTCAAGAACCAAGCATATTGACATCAGGTATCATTTCATAAGAGAACATGTCGAGGAGGGAACTGTGGAGCTACATTTTGTGCCCACAATGCAACAAATTGCAGATATATTCACCAAACCTCTTGATGAAGTAACATTCAATAGGTTGGTTGGTGAATTGGGAATGCTTAACACAAGTTAGTAAAGCCTTCTATCTGTAAAATCCATGTTTATGTTTGTATGTGCAAGCTACTCAATCATTATGTGCTTAGACTTTAATATGCCTAATCAATGATTGTTATAGGTTGCATATAGTGTGTTTTTGCATGAATTCATTGTGTTTTAAGTGTCTTTTATAGCACAAATCTGTGAATTTATGCTTGTTAGATTGCATGATCATAGGGGGAGTTAAATTCATAATATTCTAAATATTGCATGATTTTTAGATGAATTTACCTATGAGTTTCATGTAATTAGAGGCCTTAGAATTAAAAAACTTCATAATTTCGAGTTAGGTTCTATCTCGAAACTCATCTAGAAATTCGACTTGAATTTCGACTTAATCTGTTAGAGTGAAGTTTTTTTGAAAAATTCTAAGTCTGGGAAGAATTTCGAGTTGGCTATCTCGAAATTCATCTCGAAATTCGACTTAGAGTTCGAGTTCGAGTTACCAGTGTGCCTAGTTCTATCTTCAAAATATTCGAGATAAAGTCTATCTCGAATTTTATCTCAAAGGTTGAGATGATGTTTCCATTAAGGGAATATTTTGAAAAGAACTGAGAATTAACTTCGAGTTAGTCTATCTCGAAACTTAACTTGAATTTCGACTTGATGTTCGAGATAGAGTTCTTAGTCTATCTCGAAACTCAACTCGAATTTCGACTTGGTGTTCGAGATAGAGTTCTCAGTTAAGCTAAAGGGAATCTTTCGAGTTACACTCCTAACTCGAAACATATCTTGAATTACCCTGTACTTTTTGGTTCAAGGAGGTATTTTGGAAAGAATTTGAGATTAACTTCGAGTTAGTCTATCTCGAAACTCAACTCGAATTTCGACTTGATGTTCGAGATAGAGTTCTTAGTCTATCTCGAAACTCAACTCGAATTTCGACTTGATGTTCGAGATAGACTCTAACTCGAAAAGTATCTTGAATTTCCTTGTCTTTCTTAGAAGGGAATTTTTCCAAGTTTACTACAATTCATTAATCTTCAAGATAGGATTTCCCTATAGTTTCTGCTGAAATATTGGTTAAAGTGCTTATTTGTGCATAATTGTTCGAGTTAACCTCTATCTCGAACTTTATCTCGAAGTTCGACTTGATGTTCTAGATAGAGATGTTCGAGATAGAAATGTTCGAGATAGAGTTCGACTTAGATGTCCCCTGTATGGACTTAGTACTTTTCACATTTTTTTTAACAGGGACATTTTTGTCATTTTACATTCATCTATATATACATCTCTAACTCGATGCCTAATTCACTTTACCTAATTCTAATTTTCACAGCAGCCTCTTCACAAAACAAGGCGATTTCATAACTTCATACCGTTAACCCGTGTTTTTGTGATTAAACTCGTACTGATCACGAATTACTGCCAATTTTTGGACTAATCTTGAATGTGTTATCCTTAATCTTTGTGTGGGTGTGTTTTGTGTTCATCAATATACACGCGCATATACATACACACGAACATATAGTGTTTGTGTACTGTTCATAAAACGCAATTCCATATTCACCATTCATAAACACACACGATTTCACTGGTACACACGAATATTCATCTTCTTTGAATATTCAGATTTGGTCATTGGTTTTTTTTTTTTTTTGATTGTTCATCCCGTAGTTTAATTTTCTCTAAGGGACTTTTGTTCTTTTTGATAAATTAAAAGGGATACATCATTTAATTCGTAAATTATTTGTTTTTCAAAATTAAAAAAAAAATCACATCTTTTTAAAGAAAAACATTTAATCAAAATGGCTCACCAATTTTCTCTTGCTAAAAACAATTTTTATAATATTTCTACGGAAATTGGTGATCAACTCCCGCGGTTTAAGTTTTGGATACGATTTCTCAATTTGTATTCCAAAGCTAGCCATGCTTTTACTGCTAAACCTACACTAGTACATGATGCTTTACAACAATTATGGACTAGTGCGGTTACTTTTGGGAGTAAATCAACCCCCTACGGTTTCAGGTTTACCTTAGCGGGTCAGGAATATGGGGTGACCGAAGAAATTGTCAACAGGGTTCTGGGATTTCCAATTAAAGATGTCTATGATCCAGAACCTACTGCTGCAGAACGCCTCAGATTCTTTGAAGAAATTGGATGTTATCCTCCAAAAGGCCCAATCACGGGAAATATCCAAAAGCAATTCTTCCATGCGGAATGGAATTACTTTTTCGAGGCCATCACAAGATGTTTTCGGGCACGCGAAAAAGACTTTCATCAAATTCCAATTCCAATGCAAACCTTTGCAGTTGCCCTAGCAAGAGAACTGGATATAAACTATGGACGCATAGTTCTCTCTGAGATAGTGGCCTCAATGGGATCCCTTGCAAGAAGAGACCTCACTACAAATGATGTTGTCTGCTGGTTTCCTCGGTTTCTTCAAATGCTGATCAATGACTTAATACCGAAGGATGCTCTTGCTATTAGACAGGGATTTGCCAGAAGCCCCACATCTGAATCGCTAGGGATGGGCACTAAGTCACTTTCAACCATTGCTAATCAGGATAAACATCAAGGTAAACCAATGTCTACTCCTGAAAATATTCAAATGTGGCTTAGATATGATGCAGGAGTTACCAATTTGGAGGCATCATCACAAGTTTCATCACATGCTCAAAATCCATCTGTTCATGCTGAGGCATTTGATGAGATCCCTGATGAGGAAAGCGATGATGCACAAGGTAATCAATCAGGTAATCTCTCCCTGCATACTATTCATTCCTCCTCCTATGTTTCTGATTCCGCGACCCAAGAGACTGCTAACCCGCAGGATCTATCCCAGGGTAAGAGCCATATTTCTGACTCTGAGTCTGATACACATTCCTATTCTCTATCACCCCTGTTAACGGAAGTCAGAAAACCAGTACGTATATATATACAAGATGATGAGGAGAGTGAACCCGAAGAGCAGCAACTTATTCGCAAGAAAGCCAAACTTTTCCACGCTGCTACTTCACAACCACAGTCAAACCCTAGAGTGTCACACGCAACCACTCCACCTCACGCGAGTGGTTCACCCCTTGAACAATCTGCACATAGGGATTTTGATTTTGGTGAGGATGATGTACCTCTTGAAGATACTGTTGCTTCAAGAGGACATGAAGTCTTAAGAACTTCAACCGTACCTTCACCGGTACGTACTGATGCTGCAAAGAGGATCGGTTCTGATGTCGTACAAGGACACTTTGCAGCCTCTCAGCCTGAGATTCCAACTCAGGAACAAACAGAATTTGATCCCATAACTGTCAATAACATTTCTTATCAATTTTCTGCAGGTACTGCTTCACTATTTGGATCAATCATTGAAGACATACACGAGCGTGAGACAGGGAGTGTGTGTGAGAGGTTAGGGAGAGAGGGACCTTCATTTTCAAGGCCCGAAACCGAGCGTCAAATACCAACAGAACGAGTATTAGAGCGAGGTCACCTAAACCAAACACCGTCCCTTAACACTGAAAATCTTGATACGCGTATGACTTCAATGGAAAATCAGATGAGGCAGTTCGGGCAGACGATGGGGCAGTTCGGGATTAACATTGGAAACAACCAAAGGGCTCTAGACGACTACGCAGCAAGAATGGCAAGTCAAGCTACAGCTTTTGATGATTTGACAAATAAGGTCAATGACTTGGGCCATGCTGCTGGTGTCTTGGGAAGCACTCTCAATGAGAGGATGGGGGCATTGGAGTCTACAATGCATACAATGGCTGTGGAAATCAGTAGAATGATGTTCGCAGTCAGGAGTTTTGTGCCCCCGGAGTGCTTCGAGTCGCAACAACCTCCCCCCGATGCTGGTGAAGGTGGTGCAGGTGGTGCTAGTGGAGCGGGAGCCTCTGGTTCTGGTTTTGGAGGTTCCTATGCAGCTGGTGGATCTGAAGACCAAGGTGGAGCTCAGGATAACTCACCTAAGGGGGAGAGTGGAAAGGAGACGAGACAGCAGGCAGTTCACATCGAAGAAATTGAAGAACCCGCTGATCTTGTCAAGGAACTAGAAGTTGAGCCGTCTGTTGATGAAGAGGCTCTGAGGATGAGAAAGGGTAAGGCAGTAATGGTTGATGAACCATTTGTTGATCTGAGTCATCAGGAAACAGTACAGGAGGTACTTGACTCAGATTCTGACATGGAAGATGTACCGTTGGCACACGCTATAAAAAGATCTTTGAAGGAACAAGGTGGAGGTGCTGGAATGTCTTCCGGAATGCCTGAAGAATTTCCTGTTGATGAGGAAACTCTTAAAGCTCAACAGTTAGCCTTGGAACAAGCTCAGTTCCATAAAATGAAAATGATGCAAGAACATGCTGTGTTCCTAGAACAGAAGGTGGAGCTACAAGGGAAGCAGTATGAGTATGAGCTTGCAAGGCTATCTAATCCTCAAGTTGATCTGGACAAACGAAGGATAGGGCTGAAATGGGATGAAGCAAGGAAGATAATGATGGGACCCTGTGCAAAAGGAGTTCATAACAAGGATGCAGATGATCTGTTCTACAACTTGAATTTGCAGAATCCAATGACTGGGGACTATATAAATGCTTTGAAGAGATTAATTTCTAAAGTCAGGGTTGGATACAATGCAAATCTTAAGGAGTGGCAGGTTATCTTGTCTTTGGTAGAAGGAGTCCCAACATCTTCCCTATATGTGGATGACCAATTCATAATGAGAAGATCTGCGTCAGAGTTGTTCTTGCTAGCGACTAAAATTCAGTACTCTCAATCTGAGGAGCTAAGCATTCTGTACAGGGATCAGTTAATGCAGCTAGCAGAGGACAAGGGTCCAGAATTCTCAGCATATCCAAATTTTATCCGGATGGTAGTTGACGGAAAGATGAAGAGGGTTAGCATGGAGGAAAATGATCTAATGGAGCTTTCAGTAGAATCTCTCAAAGCTGTCTGTAGACAAATGATGAGTAAGGGATTCGCTTCTGAGCTTAAAGATAAATCCGTGAAGATCATTGAAAGAGTTATATTCAAGAAGAGCAATGAGGTGTGGAAGTGTGATGTCATTGCTCCAAACCCTCTTGATGACGTGAAGATTGAGCCGGAGCTGATAGAGAAGAAATGGAATATTCTTCAAGCCATGAAGAATGTAGATGAAGCTCTGACTCTTCCTTCTGGAGCACTTGAACAAGGAGAAATAAGGGAGGCTATTGGTGTTCCAGGAAGTGAAAGTGTATACTGGATACATGTTTATGTTGAAGATACAGCTGATGCCTTAGTATTCATAGATGCAGACCAGAATCAAACAATCTTGCATATGAGTAGACAATGGCTGCTACGGACTCAAGATGCTGCATTTCTGGAGAGAGTATTATATGTATTCAAATGGGGCGAAGTGGAAGATAAGTTTGTTGAAGAAAAGCAGAGACTCATGAGTTACCTGTCTGAAGTAGTGGTGGAAATGAAGCGAATGGAGCGAGATGCGGCCAGTGTTCACAATACTGACCGTGTCAAGGGCTACCCCAAGATGATTTATTGTCAGTTTAAATCTGATAAATCTCACTGGAAACCTCAGCTCATCATGAAGAACTTTGAGGATATTCCAAAGATCAGGACTACTCAGGAGGTGGACAAACTCAGAAGGCTTTTCAAACATCCTTATCCAGAGCCCAAGAACCCTCTAGAAATGGAAGCTGTGAGTCTGTTGAATGCTAGGTGGAAGCAGCTTAAAGATCCAGTATACAAGAAAGAAAAGCAGCAGAAGGAGAAGCGCAAAAGGTAGAAAGAAGAGAGAGACCAAGCTGCTGAAGCTAGAAAGAGGAAACGGAATTAGGGTTAAAGGTCAGAGTGGTGTGAACTTGAAGTTGGAAAAACTTCATGTCTTTTGGTTGCTTTAACTCACTTGAGGAAAATTCACCTTAGAGTGAATCCAATAAGGTGATACAAGTTTGACTAAAAGGTATGAAATAATCCAGGTGATAGGAATCACTCAAATGATCTTTAATTCGAAGTTCGAATTTTGTTTCTAGTTTAAGTTCTTTGTATTGTTTTCATGTAAATTTCAATTGTAAATTATTCAAGACTGTAATGTTAATTAACTTTTCTCGTCTCATTGTTTAGTTGAGTTATCCTTCATTAATTTGAATGTCATTGTTAGACAATCAAATTGGGGGAGATTGAAAGGAAGAGTGTGTAAACTTGTAACACTATAACTAATGTAACTCAAACTAAAGGAAAAGATACTTAACCAGAAGACAATCAAGAACAAGAAGTCACTAGAAATCAACACTAAATGAAGACAAGGTAATTGATACAATTCAACATGTTAACTATGATCAATCGAAGAAGAAATCATTGAAAGAAGTTCAAGTCAAAGTTGTTCATGCCTCAGTGATTTGAAAAGCCAAAGATCAAGATCATAACCATCAGTATCAATAAGACCAATTGATTTCAAGTGAACAAGAAGGAAAGCAAATATTGGAAAGCCACATTTCTAATTGGATATGGTAATTTATTCAAGAAGCAAAAACCCTATCAAGACTAGTCACTTATGAACCAGACCGTTGCATCAAGTGTCAGGACATTGATAGCAAGTTTATGTCAGTAATAAAGATCCATATTCAAGAACTTAGTGAAGAACAAAGAAGACATGAAAATATCACAAGTTCAAGATGTGCATTGAAGTTTCAAGTTGAAGACCAGAATATTTTCTAAGTACTAAATATTCTAGATGGCCAAGTAGAAGTTTCTAATTAGAAGTTCTACTTAGAACTTCGAGATGGCTAAGTAGAAATTCTCAAGTAGAAGTTCTACTTAGAGTGCAGCTTCAACATGACACATGGCATCTTCTGATTGGCAGATTTCCAAGCTTTCAAGATAAGGCAAGATTTATGTGGACATCATTGGGCCACGTACATCTTAGTCTTTGAAGACTACAGGACATAGATTACATGTAGTATAAATAGAAGTACTTGTGTAATGTTTTAGTTAGTGAGCAATTCTTAAGAAAAACACAAGAGAAAAAGAGAGAGTGCATTCACAGAGCTTAGTATCATTCACTTCTCTCTCTGAACTTCTGTTATACTTTGTAATGAATGTTGTAGCAACCCTTTCAAGTTATATATAAGACATATATTCCTTGAATCTGTGTGTTCATTTATTGCATCGTATTTATTGCTTCTCATATTCGAAAAGTTGTATTCACCCCCCCTCTACAACACATTTGGACCTAACACAGTCATTCTTCTATGGAACCAGTTGAGCTATATTGTGATAATATGAACACAATTTGTCTAGCCTCAAATCCTATTTTCCACACAAGGACTAAACACATTGAAGTGCACTATCATTTCATATGGGAGAAAGTGTTGCAAGAAGATATTGATCTCATCAAAGTTGATACAGGTGAACAAATAGCTGATATATTTACGAAGGCCTTACCTAAGGCAAAATTTGAGTTTCTTATAGCACAACTTGGCTTGGTTTCCGAAGTTCGCACAAAGTGTTGGGCTTGCTTAGCAGGCCTCAACTCCACATTAGTATGATATTGTCCGCTTTGGCCCGAGCCCGCACGGATTTGTTTTTGGGTACTCCCAAAAGGCCTCATACTAATGGAGTTAACTCGCTGCTTATTAACTAGAAATCTGCCCCTCCCACAACCGATGTGGGACAACCCCTAACAATCCCCCCTTCACACATCGGGCTCAACACCAGCCGAATCTGTCATCATTCTGTGTGATCTGCTCCCCTTGACCCATACTGGAAGTCCACCTAGCTATCTGACTCCCATTAGGCCCATACTGGAAGGCCCGCCTACCTCCCCCTTAAGCCTATCGTGGGTAGCCCACCTGCCTCTTCCTAGATCCATTTTGGAGCCCATTGAGATTTTTATGGACCGTTATAACCGTAGCTCTGATACCACTTGTTGGGCTTGCTCAGTAGGCCTTAACTCCACATTAGTATGATATTGTCCGCTTTGGGCCGAGCCCGCACAGATTTGTTTTTGGGTACTCTCAAAAGGCCTCATACTAATGGAGTTAATTGGTTGCTTATTAACTAACAATCTACCCCTCCCACAACCGATGTGGGATAACTCCTAACACAAAGGGGAGTGTTGAAAGATTGTGCAGAACTTCCTGAAGGTTCTAGAATAATTAAGGAGTTAATTATGCATTCATGGTTCATGTATTAGAATGTTCCAGTACTTTTATTGTGACACCCTTGTACCATATGATGATCATAAGACCACTGAATTAATATCTTAATAAGTGCAACATTTTCAAATTCATAAATACCAAAACAACTCATATAATACACATAGTCACAACCATATTCATTATCTGGATATTACATTTTCGGTGACATATCCATAATATCTGATACAATACTCAAAACATTACACACAACATCATATATATATATATATATAGGTGCAAAATATGAAAAGCAGGGAGTCTCGAGCATCAGCTGGCCAACCTGTGACTCGAACTTGATCTACAACTTCGCACTTCTATTAGTGAAAGCCCATCTCCTAGAAATTTCCTGAAAAATAATTACGCTTTATATGAGACGCCACTCAGTGAGCAATAATCTCTTTCACAATTTATACTCCAGATATAATTAATTAAAAAGAAATCAAGTCAAAATAATCATACATTACATATTTGAAAAGTATAATCATGTGAACAGATCAGTCAAAAAACGATGGAAATACATGTAACCTAAGTATGTACTTTTGTTTATTCTATTCACGTTATTTGTTGTGACCTGTCAATTTACTATAGCATCCCCCGGGGATTCACGTTATTCACGTTGATGGCCTCAAGGGCTCATAATTCACGTTATTAGCCGGCATATAATTCACGTTAGTAGCCACAAAGGCTAAAAATTCACGTTGATAGCCACAAAGGCTGATAATTCACGTTGATAGCCACAAAGGCTAATAATTCACGTTAAAGGCTAGCTAGGCCCATATTTGATGCTACAGCATTGATGCTCACAACGCCTTTAATTAATCCCATGCCACTAAAATGCATGCACGTGTATTCATGTTTCCAAATTTTGTCATGTAGTAACTATATTCATCCAAAGATCGAATCAACACATAATCACATCGTTCATGTAACATGTAAAATCATGTAATCAAATAAGTCATCCAAATCACACATTAAACACACAATTAACAGATAGGGAGAATATTCGATTATTACCCACCCTGACTCGTTCGATAACTTAAGCTGATGGATTGTTTGTCACGAACTCGACACCCTTCTGAAAGCCTAAACAAATATAAACTATAATTAATTATTAAGAAATAAATAAGTCTTACTACTCGTGTGTATATATGAATATATTTACTAATGCATGTAAGTAGGAACAATGTACCCTTAATACTCTCTCCCTTATATGCCTATTTCTAACGAAGTTTCGGCATCATCTATTCGTAAATTGGACTATGCCCGGTGTAAAAACACCTCAAATACAATCTCAAACCAATTTAAGACATCCATAAGCAATCCACAACACCAACAATACCCAATTGCATCTCCAATCCTCATTCGTATATCATTTTCAACTATAACTCCATTGAAATTCAAAGTCAAAATATTAACTATTAATACAGTGCATACCATACCATACTTGGCAGCAAATTAAATAAGACCCAAAACAACCAGCTTTCATATTTTGACCAACATCAAATAAAGTCTTTAACCCCTGCCAAAAGATTCTCCAAAGCATGGCATCAAACACTACCGCGTACCCTTCACTCATTTATTTTTCGTAAATCCAAAAATAATCTTTTGAATACAAAACTCTCCAAATCGATACTTCCATCTTAAAACAATCTACCATAAGAATTTCAAAGCAAAAATCCTCTTTTAACCCCCAAAACCGAATACTCACTTATGCGACGGAACACAGAAATTTCTGCGCCGCACAACCTTTACTCAAACATTTTTAATAAATTGAAAAATAAACATTTTACTATGAAATTTGGCACACACATTTCTGGATATCAAATTAATATCTCATAAAAAATTTAATCTTAAAATAACTTAATTTGATTCAAAAACGAAGTGTTTGAAATGGGTCCAGAGCACATAAAATTTCCTCTGCACTACCTTTACTAAAACTTCGATATCTCCTAAATCATTAACTTAAACGACACACCGTTTTCTCGTACACAAAATAGACTCCAAATAGAAAAATTTTCATTTATGGATCACTGCCCAAAACGGAACACAATAGGTTCGAAAATCTCTTGCAAAACAGGGTAGTAGCTGTATAAAAATTGTTTTCATGCCTAAAACACATAAAACATCTAGTAATTCAAAAACCCTAAATCAACTAATCAAACCCTAAGTTAGAATAATTATCATACACCATAATTAAGCTTAAGAATTCAAGAATCATACCTTCCACAAGCTTAAAGATAAGTATCAAGCTTCAATTACACCAAGCTTTCACTCTTCCACCCAAGCACTATTTACCTTCTTCTTCCTTTCTTCCTTCTTTCCAACTCACCACAAACACAAACCAACCTTCAATACAAGCTTCACCCACTATGTATATATACTTAAGTTTTGATTTCAAGCATTCATTAAACAATTTTCAAGATTTCTCCTCCCTTTTCTCTCTTTTCTTTCTCTCTTTTTTGTTCTATCTTTCTCTCCCTTTTTCTCTCTTTTTCACATTATCTCTAGATTTTTCTACTACTTAACCAACTAATTGACCAATCTTTGACTTCTTTTTATATGTATATATATATACATATATATATATATATAAAATAATTATGCAATTATACTTATAAGCTGGTGTAGTCTTGTGTTGACATGTGGTAAAGCCATGTTTGGTTTTGAAATTTAACACACTAACTTTTCCTTATTTTTCCCATTTCATTTCTTCCTCGTATTCAATCTTTCGTAAAACTTTTATTCCTTAAATATAAATCCTTTGAAAAAAAATCATGAATAAAATTCAAAAAATGCAATTCATATATCAATTGTGAATTATATCTATTTATTGGAGAAGAGATGTTACATTTATAACGACCTAGAATTTTTCGCAATTATTTAAGTGTTTAAATTAGTTTTTAAATGCAAATTATGTGATCTATATGATGGGTATATTTTTGTGAAGTTAAGTTAAGTGTGAAATCATGATTATGTGATTATATGATGATTGGTATGTGTCGTATGTGTCCGTGGGATTTTATTTGTATTTTTAGAGCATTAAAACTATTTTTAAAGTGCATTTTTGATCTTTCAAAGATCATATAAAATCATTGGAGTGGTTTTAAATCACGAAATCTTTTACATTATCATCTTGGTGATATTAATTAGTTTTTAAAATTTGTGGGAATATTTAATTATGTGTTTTAGTATTTTAAAATTATTTAAAAAGTTTTATTTCATTTAAAGGTTCTTTATTTCAAAAATTCATAAAATTCATTTTTGAACCAAATATTATTTTAAAAATATGGGGAGGTCTGTAATTTCATAAATTTGATTTTAGAATTTTAGAATTTATTTTTATCTTAATTTACCATTTTATTCCGATTTTTAAATGATTAAAAAGCGAATTTTAAAAGAATAATAGATTTCCAGTTTTGTTAAATTACGAAACTGCCCCTGGCAGTATATATATCATCCCACCGCCACTCTCTTCTCCCTCCTGCTCATTTTCTCCGTTCTCTTTCCTAGTATCTTTCTTCTTCTCCGTTTTCTTCATTTTTCTTTCAATTTTAACATCTAAAATCTTGCAAAATCTTTGTTTATGCTAGTATGTAATTGTAGAGTTTATTTGGTGTGTGTTTTTGAGATATATACAAGGTTGTATGTATATATATTTTGTGGGTGTGTTCGTTCTTGACATGCAATGGTCCAGGGGCTGGGTTTAGTTGATTTGAAGCTTGTAAATGAATCATATGTGATTAAAATGAAGTTTTAAGGAAGATTTAGAGTTGGGTTCGAGTTTTTATCAAACCCCACCGGCGGTCATGGGGTTTTCCGGTGACTGGCCGACCGATGGTGGTGGTCTGCTAGTTTAACAGCTTGTACAAGTGATTTAGAGTATGTATATATGAGTAAAACTGATTGCATGTAAGGGTTTTCATTTTCTTTAATTTTTCGAATTTGATAAAGGATAATCTATGTAATTAAACGATGTTCTTGATGTTTAATGATAATTACAGATCTTAAATACATGTAATATGGATTTATGTAGATGCATGTATGATTTTGTGAATTATTTGTATTTAAATTGAAATATTCGAATTAATTGTTAAAGAATGTGATTTAAATAAATTAATATATATATATATATATATATATATATATAATCCATGTAATTAGAGGTGTGATGATAATTATGATGTTAATTAAGTATTAATCAGCATGTATATGTGATTCTTGGATTTTTACAGATTAATTCGAATTTTGTTAAATTATTATAAATAATTCGAATTTTATAAATTAGTAATAGTAATTTAGAAATTTATTTTATGATTATATGTTATATGGTATCGATTATATGTAAAGTGAGATTTTCGGAAATTCTATAAGTTAAAATATATGAATTTTTAGATTAAAAGTTGGTTATGTAATCTTTGTGACATAGTGTTTGTAATTTAGTAATTTTATTCAATGATAGATTAAATTATTAGTGATGCTAGTGGAGTAGATGATTTTGAATGTAAGATAAGTGGTATACTTATAGTTTGTATATAAACATGGAATCCATTGGGAAGTGTAGGTGGATCTTAAATCCATTGGATTATTTGGTTGTGATTTGAGTCGGATATTTTCCGACGGGATAGTCTTATAAACAGAGGAAACTCTGCCCGATTTTCGTTAGAATTATACATAAAATCTATGATATAAAAGTATAAGTTGATTACAAGTCAAGTTGACAATATGTGTTAAGTGTTTAAGTGACTTATGTGATTACATGTTACAGATGCTATGTGGCTATGTGCTTATCTGATCTTATTGAATTACGTAATAGGGATGTGATATATATGTTAAGTGGTGATGCGATATAAGAATCGTTTGGGTAGAATAGGATTAGACGATTAAGAAGTATAGTATTCTAAAGTAGTGACTATGGTTTATGTAGATAAGAAGGACGTTGGACCTAGCGATAAAGGAAAGGCTAAGGTCGAGTACCAGTGACTGAGCTGTTAGCTGTTGCATTCTACCGGAGGCAAGTAATTCTGTCTTTCCTTGAAGTTTACATTCCTGAACTGATATATCCTGTTGATTCAAGCATGCCTATCTTACAATTCATGCAACCAGAATTTTGTCCACGACTGTTTCTCAAACTGTAAACCCTAAAACAACATAATTCTTTTTAATTGCTTCTTGACCATATATGTTAAACAACTTGCTATACTTAAACCATATTGACTGATAGATAAACCAGTGTTCTACTTGACCTATGTCCGTGACCAGTTCAACCTTTGTTGACCCTGAAAACTTATAAACTTCTTTATGACCTAACCACTGATTCAAAAAAACTTAATTTCCCTTAATATTATACTTTAAACTTGAAATCTGATCAACTGCTTTGATGCCTTTGAGTCTATATCTTCTTGATTCAGACTTGTATCCCTATTTCATTGATATCAGAGAACTTAGTCAAACCCCTTGACTTTTATCATTGCAAATCAAAATGAGTTATTTTCTTAAAATACTTTGAAGATACTTATCAGAGAGTCGAAAAAACTTCAAAGTAAGGGTTTTTGAAAAGATTTAGTATTAAAATGTTTTACGAAGTTAAAGAGGAGTTTTGCAAATCTTAATGTTTAAAAATAGTTTTTAATAAAATGTTAGGAACTCCGTCTAAATGGTTTCCACGGATTCCTGACGATTGGAGAGACGAGACAAACGGGTAATGCTGGTTTCGTCATTTTGTGTATGTATTAGTGTAGTTTTGGTCTGTTCAGTTCGACACCTTATAGGCCAATGTGTTGCCTCTTGGGAACCCAAGCTATCCTAATGAGAGGATTAATGTCCAGAGGGACTCTGTGTTCGGTATGGGGACTTTATGGGCTGATCACCCGTATTGTCTATTATGAAGTAAAAACCTCCAATCAGTTTTCTTAAAGTGATGATTACTTTTAATTTACTGTGAAATGAAATTGGTTTATCGATTGAACTGTCAATTACTTTACACAGTTTTGAAATATCTATTGCTATCCCGTTATCAGTTAGTCTCCTGCCAAATTCTTGTATTAAGATCATTGTTACTGTTTTTCAATTAATCATACCATATCTTGAATTACTGTCGTCAGTTGAAGTACCCTGTTATACTGCTTTCAGTTGAGATCTTTAGTTACTTGCTGAGCGTTTGCTCATTATTATTTTGTCTAACCCTTTTGACAGCATTCTGAGTATCATGGCTCGTACTAGACTGACCGCGAGGAAGCGCATTACATTGAACCCTGTCATGGTTTCCTTCGAGATAGCTTCCGAGGTAGATGCAATAACAGCTCAGTGAGGGGATTGTCATAGTTTGGTTTATAAGATAGTTGTGAGAACTAGTTGGTGTAAGAATTGAATTGAAGGTTTGTAATAATAATTTGATTATGATTTGTAATAATAAGTAGTTTTGAATAGTAGAATTGGGGCCAGTCAGCATGTTATATTTATATTTCCTTTTATGGTGTTTGCATCTAGAGTGTGTCAGTGACCCTCCGATCTAGGCCCCGGGTCGGGAGGGCGTTACAGGTTGGTATCAAAGCTACGGGTTTTGGTCACTGAAACAAGCCAGGAGTTTAGGATCATTAATAAAAGAAGTAGATACAATTAGGATTCAAGAGTGATAGATGTAAGGAGTGATTATAGGTTTAGGTTTTCTTTTCGCGATAGATTACTAGGACTAACATAACTTAATTCGTTTAAATTCTGCGTGTATATATATATATATATATATGATTATCACAGGACATGGATTTTGACAACGACGCACCACACCTACCTTCCGATTCTAGTAGTTCATCCGAGAAGTCTGATCCTTCTGAGGCGATGTCTGATGCTGATGCAGAGCTTGAGTCTGATGTACTGATGTCCGAGGTTAAGAGTCCCCCGGCCCGTGCCGACATTCCTGTTCCTACCACTGAGCCTGTGCCTGAGTCTACACCTGTGTCTGAGCCTATTACCGATACCGTGCCTGTTCCTGTCCCAGTACCAATCGTGACCCCTTCTGTCACCGAGCACGGTTAGTCATCCATTGAATCTTACTCGCTTCCCGAGGTCGCACTCTTGCACACATATGCCGAGATAGTCCGCACTTGCGAGAACTTGACGAGTAGGAATGATGAGCTTTTAGCACTGATCGAGTAGATGAAGGGCGACGCACAGCGTCGAGTTGATTTATCCACGATTGATTGGGATAGTCGTATTGAGTTGGCAAAGAGGATCACCCAGCAACGTTTTCTTGAGGGCCCCCTGACTAGGCCTGCTTTTGATGAGCTCTGTCGACTTTCTGGTTTAATTGGTTGGATGATGTGTGAGCGTTGCAAGACGCGAGGTTCCCGTGATTAGACTGCTGCTGTGGAGATAGTTGTGAGTGGGACATTTGGTAGAGCCCACTAGTTTCAGTTATGCTTACTATTAGTCTATGATGTTTTCCTATTTTCCTAGTACTGGTAGACGGATAGTAGTTGTTGTTTTCATCTTTGTTCGTAGAAGGGTTAGTATACCCTTAACTTTGATGTTGTTAGATCGTTTTCGTCATTGGCGACGTATGCATATTTCGTATATCCCTGTGTTCACTGCTTTATAACTTATTGACCTGTTTATATAAACCTTGTTGCATAACTTACAACTGTACCCATATCATATTGTCTTAACGGAACCGATCGTCTATTGGTACCAGACGGAGGAACCCTATTTCTTTTGAATGTATACCTACTTGTTGTTTACCAACTGTTTACCTTCTTATCAGAAAGATGCCTCCTAGAAGAAACCGTCAAGCTACCAACAATGATAACCAAGATCAACAAAACCAAGATAACCCTACCATGGTTCAGATGTTCCAATTACTTCAACAACAAACAGCTGCTTTTGTTCAACACCAACAGCACCAAGTTGCCCAACCTGCTACAACTTTTAAATCTTTTCAAGCTGTTCACCCACCTGAGTTTAAAGGTACCTTGATCCCTGTTGAAGCTAAGTCTTGGTTGATGGATATCGAGAAGTCTTTCACGTTAGTTAGGGTTAATGAGGTTCAGAAGGTAGAGTTTGCCAGTTTTTATTTGAGAGCGAAAGTGAATTTTTGGTGGGAGTCTGTTAAGGCCGCATAAGGAAATGCGATTACATGGCCAAGATTTGTAGAATTGTTTAATGAGAAATATCTGCCAGGTTATTTACAAGACCAGTTGGAGATTCAATTTATGGAGTTGAAATAAGAAGGAATGACTATTGCGGAGTATGAAGCTAAGTTTACAGAGCTATCTAGATTTGCACCCCAGTATGTAGGAAACGAAGCTAGCAAGGCCAAGAAATTTCAGCATGGATTAAAACCCTGGTTAAGGAGTAGAGTTGATGTGTTTGTGTTAAGAACCTATTCTGCTGTCGTTCAGAAGGTGATGATTATAGAAGGGGAGAGTGATTTGAACCAAAAGTAAAAAGCTGGTAAAAAAAGGAAGTCTGAGAAAGTGGAGAAGAGCCTAGAGACAGAAGGTCAGAGGAGTTTTCCGAACAGATGAAGGTTTGGAAATCGACAAGGAGGACAGAGAAATTTTCAGAAGTTTGGAGGTGGTAACGGAGGACAAGACCGTAGACCCCAAGGAGTGAACCCTCAGGCTATAACAAGACCCGTACTACAAGACTGCAAGATATGTGGGAGAAAGAACCCGGGTATCTGTAATAAGCCTAACATAGTTTGCTACAAATGTGGAAAGAAAGGATACTATGCGCAAGAATATTCGGAAGCGAAGCCAGTAGGATTAACTTATTACAAGTGTGGTAAAGTCGGTCATATTGCTAAGAACTGCAAGGAGCCTGTCCAGACTGCTAATGTTTTAAGGATCACCGCACCTCCAACACCGCGACAAGTGCCGTATCAAGCACCTCAGCCCAGAGCTCGTACTTTCAACATGTCTGTCAAAGAAGCTGTTAATGATGCCGATGTGGTTACAGGTACGCTTCCTATCAACTCTTTTGAAGCTAAAGTATTGATTAATTCTGGAGCTACTAGGTCATTTATATCTGAAAGATTTCTTAATAAGTTACATTGTGAGATTCGTCCATTAGAAAAGACGTTAGTAGTAGAAGTTGCTAATCAGGATAAGATTTTCGTAGACCGGGAGTGTCCTAACTGTAATATTGAGATCGGAGGATTTCTTTTCTACGTGGATTTATTACCATTTAAGCTGGGAGAGTTTGATGTTATTTTATGAATGGATTAGTTGATTAAGTGCGATGCCCAAATCGAGTGTAGAAAGAAGCAAGTTAAGTTGCATGCTAAAAATGGTAGTGATGTAGTATTTCAAGGACAGAAGCAAGATAAGAAATTTCTAACATTCATGCAAGTGAAGCGGTTGTTAAAGCAAGGATGTGAAGCTTATTTGGCACATGTGGTTGATGTGGAGAAACAAGTTCTAAGGATAAAAGATATTCTGAAGACTGCTTTTCGCACGTGATATGGACATTATGAGTTTTTTTGTGATGGCTTTCGGATTGACGAATGCGCCAGCTGTGTTTATGGATTTAATGAATAGAGTGTTCAAGAGATATTTGGATATATTTGTAATTGTATTTATTGATGACATCCTTATATACTCGAGAAACCCTGAAGAGCATGTCGAGCATTTGAGAATCGCATTAGAGACCTTAAGGAAGGAAAGATTATATGCCAAGTTTTCTAAGTTTGAGTTTTGGTTGCAAGAAGGGCAATTTTTAGGTCACGTAATTAGTAAAGAAGGAATTAGAGTGGATTCTGCCAAGATTGAAGCTGTGGTAAGTTGGAATAGACCGAGAACTCCTACTTAGGTGAGAAGTTTCTTAGGATTGGCTAGTTATTACCGGAGATTTGTTCAAGATTTTTCAAAGATAGCTACGCCGTTGACTAAGTTGACCCGGAAGAACGAGAAGTTTATTTGGAATGATAAGTGTGAGGAGAGCTTCCAAGAGTTAAAGCAAAGATTGGTTTCCGCACCAGTGTTAGTATTGCCAGATGATAAATGAAATTTTGTTATCTATAGTAATGCTTCGCATAAAGGATTAGGATGTGTTTTGATGCAACACGAGAATATTATTGCGTACGCTTCGAGACAGCTTAAGCTGCATGAGCAGAAGTACCCGACACATGATTTAGAGTTAGCTGCGATTGTATTTACGTTGAAAATATGGAGACATTACTTGTATGGAGAGAAGTATGAAATTTTCACCGATCATAACAGTTTGAAGTATATCTTTACCCAGAAAGAGTTGAATATGAGACAAAGAAGATGGTTGGAGTTGATTAAGGATTATGATTACACAATAAGTTACCATCCCGGAAAGGTGAATATTGTAGCTGATGCGCTAAGTAGAAAGGAAAGGTTGAATACATTGGCTATGCCAAAGGAGTTATTTCGAGAATTTGAAAAGTTAAGTTTAGAAGTTTATGATTCAACAGATGCAGATGAGTTCCTTAGTACGATGACTTTTCAACCCGAGTTGCTAGAAAAGATTCGAAGAAGTCAGGAAGAAGTAATGAATTGTGAGATGAATACGTTGACTGGAGAAGAAATTGGCACCCAGAAAGATGATCAAGGTATTTTAAGATTTGGAAAGAGAATATGGATTCCTAATGTTTTGGAATTGAAGAATGAGATTTTTAACTGAAGCCCATAGTTCAAGATATTCTATTCATCCCGGAAGTACGAAAATGTATCGAGATTTGAAGGAGAATTTTGGTGGCCAGATATGAAGCGAGAGATTGCCGAATGGATAAGTAAATGTTATACCTGCCAGAAGATCAAAGCGGAACATCAAAAGCCAAGCGGATTGTTACAACCGTTAGATATTCCCGAATGAAAGCGGGAACACCTTTCCATGGATTTCGTAGTAGGATTGCCAAGAACTAAAGCGAATCATGATGCGATTGGGTTATTATTGACCGATTGACGAAATCTGCACATTTTCTACCAAATAACGGAAGATTCTCATTGGACAAGTTAGTGCATTTATATGTGAAGGAGATTGTGTCACGTCATGGAGTTCCTGTTTCGATAGTATCTGATCGAGACCCACGATTTAACTCAAGATTTTTGCGACAATTTCAAGAATGCCTAGGAACCCAACTTAAGATGAGTACAGCTTCCCAACCACAAAACGGACGGCCAGAGTGAAAGGACTATTCAGACTATAGAAGATATGTTAAGAGCTTATGCATTGGATTTCAAAGGAAGTTGGGATGAACATCTGCCACTGGTTGAATTTTCATACAACAGCAGTTACCACGCGAGTATCGGAATGCCCCCGTATGAAGCCTTGTATGGGATAAAGTGTAGATCGCCAGTGTATTGGGAAGAAGTTGGTGAAAGGAAAATTTTAGGACCAGAACTGCTCCAGCAAACGAAGGAGAAAGTTGAGATTATTTAGAAGAGGTTGATTACTACCCAGGATCGTCAGAGGAAATATGCTGATTTAAAAAGGAAAGACATGAGTTTTGAGATAGGAGATCAAGTATTACTTAAAGTATCACCGTGGAAAGGAGTTACGAGATTTGCTAAGAAAGGGAAGTTGAGTCCGAGGCATGTAGGACCATTTGAGATTTTGAAGCGAGTCGGAAAAGTTGCTTATGAATTGGCGCTACCACCGCACATGCACCATATTCACAATGTGTTTCACGTATCTATGCTTAGGAAGTACAATCCAGATGCAAGTCATGTGATCGAGTATGAACCTATCGAGATACAACCAGATTTATCGTACATAGAGCAACTGGTAGAGATTCAAGATAGGACAGAGAAGAAGCTTAGAAATAAGACTGTAATTTTGGTTAAAGTATTGTGGAGGAATCCTAAAGTTGAAAAGTCAACTTGGGAGCTTGAAAGCGAAATGCTTGTCAAGTATCCTCATTTGTTTACTTAGGTGAGATTCTGGGGACAAAATTCTTTTAAGGGGGGAAGGCTATAACGACCTAGAATTTTTCGAAAGAATGACCAAAATACTTAAAATTTCACTACCCACTAACCAAAATACCCAATTATGAAAACACCGACTTCTGCAAATTAACCCCATCCAATTCATATTCGATCCAAAATTCGATTTTTCAAACTCAAATTTTTGATTTATATTTGAACATTGATTTAAATTTTAAACCTGAAATATTTTGGATTTGGATTGTATGTTTATCGATTCGATCCGAAATCTGAAACTCGATCCAAAATCCGTCTAAACTCGAAACCCGGAAAATACTCGAATGTATATAGATACATATTACTTTTCATATAATATATTGTATATATTATAATATACATTTTTAATAAAACATTATACGTGTTATTCAAATTCAATTTTAATAATAAAACATTTTGATTATTAAAACAAACCATTTACCAGCAATGTTCCAGAAATCGCTAGGCGGGTTTAGGCGGCGAACCTACCTTCTAGCAAATAGCGATTAATTGATCAGGTGGTGATTAATCGGAACGATTAATTGGAACATTAATCGCATTTATTTTACTATTATTTTTATATTAAAAAATAATAATTTTTCATGTCAACAAATAATTTTTATACAAGTAAAATGTAGAAGGCCATATCTTAACACCCTTGTTTTGTCCACCTAATTTTCATACAAGTAAAGTATATTTTTTTCTTAGTAAACAATGTAAATTTACCTTAACATTCTTATTTTGATTGATTAATCGTCGCGATTAATCGTCGCCCAGTCGATTACTTCCACATTACTCATTAAATCGCCTAATTCTTTCTAGACGCCACCTAATTCAAAAAATGTTAAATGACCGATTTTTATAAATTTTAGACATTTAGTTGCCGTTTACCATCTAGATGCCGATTAATCGATCGCCTAAATCGATTCTTAGAACACTGCTTACATGTTACCCTTAACCTACTGATTTGAACAAAAAAATAATAAATAATGTGATAGATTAGAGCATCTATTCGATTTCTTGCTTACACAGAGATGAAGCACCGGTAATTTGCAGCCTTCCACGACCATAACCATAAAGCATTTCACGATTCAATTAATTTATAAACAGGTTAATTTTTCATAATTAATTTAGAAATTGAATTATTATTTTCAGGTAATCGGGTTTCGAATATTATCCAAATCTTAAAAAATTTCGAGTTTCCGATAAATCCAAACCCGATTCGAAATTCATTGGATTGGATTTGAATTTTAAATTTCAAATATTTATTGGATTCGGAACGGTTCGGGTGCAATTAAAATTTTGGGCTTTGAATTTAGATTCAACAAATTCTAACCCGATTCACCCACCACGGGTATTCCAGTTGGTTGGACCGTGATTTTAGGGACTTACCATTCCAAGGTCATAGGTTCGATTCATGGGATGTCATGCTCGGTGGATACAAGTGTGCTAGCAATCCTCCGGATTAGTCAAGGTGTGCGATGACATTGGATTATCAAAAAAAAATTCTGACCCGATTCGATCCAATTGAATTGTCGTAACTAAATGGGCCGGCCTCGAAAGTCGAAAGTCCAGTCCAAATCATTTCTTTTTTTCTTTTTTTTTGATAGTTCAGTCCAAATCATTTCAACAGGTCGGTTTTTACATAAAGAGGTTGGGGAACCTGAGATATATCTCAGGTAATTTCCCTAAGATATCCATCTTTTATATGTAAAAATAAGGCGGGCGTTTTAGTAAATTCACAATTTTTTTAATTAGCCCTGCAGGCCCAGAAAAATTTAGAGTTAGTTTGTATGTATCTTAGGAAAAGTTCCCTGAGATATATCTCAGGGTCCTTTTTCTCTTACATAAATATGTATGTAGTACATCAAATATGAAAGGTCACAAATTGCTGGGTTGCATTTTTTTGGTCCTTTATTATCTAATTGATTGATAGACAAAATGCTACGCTCTCGAACCCACCGATAAAGCGACGACTGTCCATTCAAATATTGGTGAAGACTCCAGTTATATACTCAGCAACTAGGATCTCACAGAATGACAATTGACAAATGATGTGTATGGTACAGCATTTTAACTTTTTATGGTTGGTGAACAACAGAAAGCATATAGAAAGAATCATTCGATTTGTTTATCTGGTTAAAGATTTTCTTCTTTAACTTATCTAGCTATGTATGACCTGAAAGGCATGCCCTTTTCACGTCCATATTCCATCATCTAAAACACACGATCTCCTAAAATAAGCATATATTTAATTTACTTAATCTGTTTTCGAATTCGATAAGGCTTCATTTTCCCCACTTGAGCATAATTAATTATTTTTCGCATACATTTTGGGAGCTACCAAATACGAGCATGGTCATGCATGCTCCTGCATAATCTGTTATCTTTCAGAAAGTTGATTCATGCCAACGTATTTTAGCACGTACCACAGCGTCGGTACAGTAAATAACGAAGAGACATGCATGCATGCATGTCTTTCGGGCCAAAAGATTTCAAAACTTTCGTTGGTACTTGAAACAGAATTAGTAATACAATAGCGACCAAGGAAGAAAAAATAGTACAAGTTGTAAGCCATAAGTTCAAAAAAGTCCGGCTAGCTCTATGATATTGCCAGAAGTCCCATCTGAGAATACAAACAAGCTGCAGGTTTGTGGTTTCCGCAGAATAATTCGAGCAACAATCACGAATTTAACCATGCTTTGCGATTTCCTACAACTTCGTAATAACCGGTGGCCCAGAGCTATTTCTGTAACCAACATTCACATGCAATGCCATGCATGCGTGCATATAGCAAGTACAAGTTGGTATTTATACGTGATGCTGAGGATCAGGCCCCTCGGGTGCTTCTCTGTGAGTGCTCGCCATTTCCCTCCTGTTGTCATAGTTGATCCTTTTGAAATCATCTCTCATTTCACGTAAAATTTGTCTACTGTCGATATTTTTCTGCATACTCTCAGTCCCCCGATAGCTGGTCCCTGCGGAGGTGCTTATTTGTGCAAAGACAAGTAACAAGATCAATGTTAATGAAACTTGAATACAACTTGACCTCCCCATTATGCAAAGTTTCTGTAGGGTTAGAGAATTATATATAAGACTAACTATATAGAGAGCGTGCAAAATAGTCTTTCCTGTTTGTGGGAAGATGAATAGAAGTGACACATTGAGTAACATTCCCCACACACCTATATATACACTCAGGGGCGGAACTAGGGGGGTTAGCCCAGGTGCTAGCCCGGGTCAAACCGAAAAAATTAAGTAATTTATATTATCCAAATTTATAGAATAAGAGATTCACCACTTTATAAAGGTAGTTCTTTAATTATTTTTTCTTATTCTTTTTGATATAAGTCAAGATGAAGCAATGATTTCGAACTATAAAAAAAAAAATTACGCTTCGCGCGGGATCCGAAGTACAAATTTTATTTTTCGCGCTTTGCGCGAAAGCCAACACATTTTTCAGCCCTCTGCAAATCGATCCTGGTTCCGCCACTGTATACACTTAAGATGCGTAACAATAGGTACGTTCTAGCAGGGCCGGTCCTAGAAATTTAGGTGGCCTAGGCGAACATATGAAATGGTGTCCTTTTTTCAAATAATCGTAAATTACATTGCATTACTTATAAGTATTGTTTTTTAAATTTTTTTTTTAAAAAAAATCTTAGTAGAGATACTTTTTTATACGGATGTTTTAAGAGAAATTTGTCCACTTTTAGAATTAGCTACTTGTAAAAATTTGTGAGGGTGTCTTTGGTATCAAGTATGATAGCAAAACAGATCGAAATTATTAGCATGGAAAGTCTTGGAAATCCAAGTGCATCACCGGATAGAAAGAAGAAGAATAACTCAAACAAAAGCAAAGGAAGATATCAACAAGAGATCAAATAATGAAGCTACGAATGATTAGAATTTAGAACCATTTTAATAACAAATAGAAGATTAAGAGCTTTAAAATTTTGTTTTAACTGGTATATATGTACTTATATAAAATTTTGGTGCCCCTTAATCGAATGGTGTCCTAGGCGTTCACCTTACCTCAAGAACTGGGCCTTGCGTTCTAGTATATATGTATGAGGTTCAACGCATACCAGTATATACAGGTAAACAGGTATTGCGATTTTTTTTTTTCGCGATATGTCGTCTAAATTAGAATTTTTGGTGAGAATTGTAGAGATCCGTTAACATACCGCGATCTTTTATAGCAATACAGTTTCGAGAGTTTTTAAAACGGTATAGTATGTGTAAGTTATATCATACATTTGCCCTGAACTATCTGCCTACAAGTATATAACAAATATAATAGTTTTTGGTATACCATACTTTCTGTAAATAATAAGTACGATAAAATATGTTAAGTAATTTATGTTATATTCTAACAAAATATACACATTAAATTTCATCTTCTAAAATGTGAAGACGATGAAACTGAATATATAGACACTTATTCATATAAAATAAATTAAAAAATTTATTTTCATTACGGATATTATAAATATAATAAAGTATGTTGTAACAATTTTATGTTATAAATCTGGATCGAACAATGTTCACGGAGACATATCATGGTATGTGCAATTACAAGCTTGATATATATAGAATGGGATCCAAGAGGGATCATCATTGTTTTCCTCAAAATTGGACTTGCTTTTGAGCATAAACATTAAGTTAATTATAATATTTGTACTAATCAGCATTCAGCATTGGTCCGCACTTGATCCACTTCTCTCTGTCGCTCCTAATATCTCATGCTCTTTATCGATCTCCATCAATATCTAATAAATTAAGAAACGAAGTTGTATATCTAGTCATATTCTGCACGTATTTTACTCTTCTGAAACATAAATAGAACAAGGACTACGTTAAAAGACAGTAGAGGACAAGGTTAGCTTTAAAGTGTAAAACAAAAGTTTGTATATGCCAAATTTAATTATGTCATTTCTTGCACAAAAATCTCTACCAATCAAAATTTTTCAATTCTAAGGACACACACTAGACAAACCCTACATAATAATATAATCCTTGCAATCGAATCGCCACACAGCAGTGTGTCAATTCCCACTTTGACTCTTCAAAGCTCAAACGACTTTTCACCGTCATCTGATATTATTCTTTTACAAAGTATTAATATTTTTCTTTTCACAAAAAATAGTAATGAACTCTTTTGTATACCTGCTGAAATGGGAGTCTTATTCTTTGCTTTTGTTGTCAATTTGGTTATCCAACTAGCGTCTTCTTGTTTTCTAGCATGCGAGGAATCTTAATGGATCTGATACACGTTTAAAAAAGTTGCTGGTCGGTCTTTATAAATGGAATGACATGATAATCGCCAATATGAACTAAGGTCATGTTTGTTTCAAGGGATTATAATCCCCAAATTATTACCTTATAAATCCCAAACGTAAGGGATTATAATCCCATGAATTCACATTTTGATCATTGTTTTAGTTCACTCCCATGGGATTATAATACCTTGTGAAAGAAGGTATTATAATCCCATAGAAATGAATCAAAAAGATGATAGCAATATACTTCCATGGGATTATAATCCTTTAAATTTAAGAAAGATAGTGTAATTTTCCAAGGATTATAATCCCCTAAAACAAACATGGCCTAAAGGTTTTGTATTTACATAGGAATAATTTGCGGTTTGCATCCCGGGCTTTTGACCAAATGTAATTGTATTTATTTAATTTCATGAATTACATTTTGCATCCCTTTATTTTTTTTTTTTTTTTGCAAAATGAAAAAAAATTTCATTTAAAAGAAAGATACACAATCCGGAAGGTACATACAAAAAGAGACATTCTTTCATCTATACAAGCTAATCATCTAACCGAAAGGTATGTTTAACCAATTCATGGGTCGTAACCTAAATTACGACTACCATGAGAAAGAGATTCCTCCGGAAGTTTAGACAATATCACCCATATATCCGAAAAGAAGACTCCATACATAAGTAGGCCTCGTTAAAAACCCCACAAGAGCAAAACCCAATGGGAAAAAACTCGAGTGGGAAAAAAAGAGTGCCCCACCCTCCAACAATACATCGATAATCACACAACTGAAAAAATTGTTAAATTCTCCATGCTCCTCCCATAACCATATCTCATCATTCTGCCTCCATCCATCATCTTTTTTACTTTCCATTCCATGAACCAACTAACACGAAAGCCACCAACTGGGACACCAATATCATCTAAGGCTTTTTTTGAGGTATCTGCAAATGAAAGATATACGCCCTTTTGAGTTCTGGCTGATCATTGAGGTGAAAGATGGCACAAGTCCTAAAGGAGAAATCTACTAAGATATAACATCTGAAATCACACAACAAAACATACCAAAATCTAATTAGAAAATGAAATAACAAAAGAAAGATAAATATTGAAACATTTTATAACTCGAATAAAAATAAACTAAAATAAAATTGATAAACCTTCTAACCAAAGGGGATCCCTTTGGTTAGATATAAAAAATACTAAAGTAACATTAAAATATATAAAAATTATATAAAACTCATATATTAATAAAATATTGTATCTAAATATATATAACTATAATTATTGAATACGAAACTATAAAAATATAAGGCAGTGCAATGTTGTTTTTCTGTTAGTAACTAAAATAGAATTTACAAATAGTCTCTATTACAAAAAGACTGAACAATAAACATCAAAAATGATCTGACTCGTCAAATAGATGACAACAAAAACCCAAAATGGGTCCAAAAAGCCATCCTATAAGGCACACCTATAGAGGTACAACAACCATATAAAATGGTACACTGATACAAGCTATGACTTTACAATAAAACCAAATCACAAATAAATATTCCACAGATTACTCCAAATCTGAATCAAATATCCCACTGATTACTCCAATTCTCAATCAATAAAACAAGATTCAATTAACATTAAATAAAAAAACTGATTTCAATTACTCCAAATCTCAATCAAATAACATTAAATAAAAATAACTAATTCCAATTTCCTCATTAATGCTATTAACACTAATTAACCAAGATTTTAGCTAAACATCCCAAACAAAGATTAAGCTAACAATTAAAATAAAACGCCTAATTAAAATTAACATAATAAATCACATTAATTTTACAATTAATATCAAATTATCCATCCCAAATCATGGAGCAAAATCAACGTTACAGACTAATCACCTAAATGCTCCTTTATTTTTGAAAACAAATCAAAACACAATCTCTTACATGTTTATTGTTAAAATATAAGATTAAATTAACTAGATTGAAGGATGAAAATGCTATAAATTATTTCATAGATTATATACTTATCTTGTATTACATCCCTCACTAAATCTACAAAATCAAACTTCACTTTTTAATTTTGTAAAAATATACTTTTATTAGTTAATGACCAATAAATAATATTAAATTACAATATTTAAATTTTATGATACTAAATTAGTAATGTGTGTAAATAAAGATTTATGTATTATATCCTATTATATAATAAGAGAAAAAGGGATAATAAGTAAGTACTACCATAGGTCAAGGGTTCGACTCTCACTAACAACATACTAATTAAATTTAATATTTATAACTTTAAATATACTAATAAAACATATGATAAAATTCACTTTTCAAAACTCATTGATCATCTATTAAATTTAATATTAGAAACTTATTAATCATGTATTAAATTTGATATTAGTACACGCCAAAAATTTAGTTTACAAGATAGCATTGAAAAATTGCTAAGTATGACGCAGCCCTCATATCTTCTACAGAAAACTACCATGCCCTGGCTTTCGTGAAACTATCTAAATCAAACCTACCTTTGACTACTAAATAGTTCCGGTTCAAAAATAAAAAATCATGTTTGTCTTCTGTACTTCATATGTGCATATAATTTACGTTAATTTTGGAAAACAAAATCAGGTAATAATAAAATTTAACACAAAAGTAAAAAAAACTTATTATTAGTTACATATATAAATTTTTTACAAAATAATTTATAATATAAAAATACATGTTAACCAATAATTATATCCTCTATATCCTTAAACATAATAAGCGTAAGAGAGATCTTATCCATAATTTTGTGCACTGTACCGCCAAAATAATCTCAACCCTCGAATCTAATATTTTTAAAAATAGGACGATCAAGATTATATTATATTAAAAAGTAAATTATAATCTAAAAAGAATATAATTAGAAAAGGTTGCATTAAAAGTATATTTTAAAAAGAAAATTATAATCTAAAAAAGGATATAATTAAAAAAAAAGTTGTATTAGAACTGAATTTAAAAAGAAAATTATAATCTGAAAGTATATATAATTGAAAAAGGTTGTATTAGAATTTAATTTTATTTATTTTTTTATTAGTATTAAAAAAATTCATATTTACTGTTTGGTTCTATCTTGAGATCTAGAAATCAGATTTAGATGATTTTACAATCCAAAGCAAACTCATAAAATTATCCTTAATTTAGTAATGAGTTAATAATTATTATTCAAATGGAAGCACTCGGAATCTCTAAGAGCAAATATAATTACATTAATCATATTCAATGTAGAAGTCCTACATTGATAATGCTATTAAATGTTGAAAAACTAATTATATATGATTTAAATAATTGAGATAAACCTCTTTGCATTTCAATATACATACATTTTTTAGTTTATAATTAAAATTTTAATTTTTTTATGCTTGATCCAACGATTTTCATCTACTAATTTTAAGTTCTAACAGGTTTTTTTTATTTTGTCGTATGGAGGACCACACTACGGATTATCAAAGTTTTGGAAATAATCACTCTTACACTTATTATTAAAATTGTATTTAGTTGTTATTGGAACTATCTTCAAATAATAACAAGGGTATTTTGATAATTAAAATGAATTATAAGTAAAATTTATAAATCGAATATAATTTTCAATGTAAAAAATATTTGCTCCGTCCCAATTTAATTACTCACTTTACTTTTTGCACGCATTTTAAGGTGTAAATAAAATATAGTTCCACAAATCATTTTCCAATTTTCTTTTTCTGTATAAAAGCTTAGTATCTAAATTTTTATTTAGAAAAAAGAAAATTTAAACAAAATTATGGAACTATATTTCATTTGCACCTTTAAATATGTGCAAAAAATAAAGTGTACAATTAAATTGGGACGGAGGGAGTAGTCAACTTCTTCTCTCTTTTGTTTCTACATAAATTTAATTGAAAAATAATTGTTAAGTCATCACTAAATTAATGATTATTTTGTTAATTTCACCTAAGTTGTAAAATCGTCCAAATCAAATTTTAAGAAATCGAGATAGAATATAAATATAAAATCTTACATATATATCAAATTTTTAACAACAATTTGATATGTCAATTAATAACATATAAAATTTGAAAGGATATCTTCGATATATTATTTATTTTGGTATTTGTACAATTTAACATAAAATTTAATTACACTTAGTTATCCTCTCCACTAGGTCATTAATTTAATTGATTTCGTCAAAAGTCACAAGTCGATTCTAGCAAAATCTATTTTTAATTATAAGAGATATTCCATTATTGCGAAAAATCAAATTATATTTTTATGGAATATATCTCTACACCAAGGCAATAAGATTCGAACAAGAAATATCGAGGTGTGATATTTTTTAGATCTCCGTTGCAAAAGTAATAAGGCGACAGGCTCGAACAAAGAATATTCGATGATTAATATTCTTTAGAAAACACGTGCTATATTTAAAAACGATCAGTTTTTATTCAAAAATATTCCGCCTTCGCACTCAAAATACTTTTATTCTCAATAATATTAATATTCAGTGGTATAATATTAATACTCATAAATTTAAAGTAATTTTTCTCCCACTTCATAAATTTATTCCATTTTTCGGAGAAAATTATTTTAAATACTCAAAAATATTTCCTACACTCTCAATATATTTTATATATTAGAAAATATATTATAAGTATTTATTCAAGTCAAAACATTGGTCAAAAGATGTATCTAATTCAAGGAAAGACCAATCGTATTTTATTCGGAACTGAAACCTGATTTAATCGAATTAAATCCAAATAAAATACTTCCACTTGCTAGAATGACTTGAAACTTGATATGGGTCACTTAAATGCTATTTTCTATGCATGGTAAAAGTTTCGTAATGTTCTGAGAATTTTGGTACGGGCACGAAAATCGAGACAGTGGGTCCATGTTTGACCAAGTCAACGTTGACCATTTTTGACCAAACTTTCCAGAATTCCATTTTATAATATTCCTAAATGCTCCATAATTTTAGAATTATTTATTGGGTATTTTAATATTTTTTGGGTATTTAATTAACGATATATGTTACGTATTTATTCGTTAATTGATACGAGAACGATACAATTAATTAGAGCCCAAACACAGCTGATTTCCTTTTACCAAACCCACTCCAAAGAAACACAAAACCACCCCCAATAAACACAATACCACTTTCCACCTCATCAATCCACGCATTTTCAATCTCAACCACTCCTTTTACTTTAAATCTCAACCACTCCTTCCACCCAATTCCTCCTATAAATAAACCCCTTCCCCCAACCATTTCTAACAAGCTAAAGAGCCAAATAATTGCTGGGATTTTTGAAATGTGTTGACGGAGGAATTTGGGAACAACAAAATTCGAGGTACTCCGCCGGAAACAAGATCTGATGTGGTGGTTCTTTGTCGAAGAAAACGGTGGTGTGTGGTTGTTGAGCGTGATTGGTGGCTGAGATTGATAGGGTTAGTGGCGGCTATTCAGAGCTCTCGACTTCCAACCCCCCAATCGGCCTACGTACCCCGGTATTTATAGGGGATCAAGCCATACGTAGTTCTTGGAGAACAAGAAACCCAAATGGGCTTGGATAACGGACCAGCTTCCGGAATGTTCTACTATGAGGCCTAACCACAAAGGCCCAAGGCTCATCCAAGATCTCAAGACTTCACGGATAAGGAAACTTCCCCCGTCGAGGACTAGTCCCATCCGTTACCAGCTATTTCTTGATTTCAAGGATGTAGGTATAGCCATGGTTTACCCCAAGTGCAGAACGCATCCCTGTCCCCCGAATGAGAAGCACCCACCAGATAGCAGGACAGGTGATCCAGAGCTTTTGGGTGCAAAGTGCAGGATTACTCCAAAGTTCCCCAATGAGAGCGCGCCCATTGGCTACAGGAACAGAGCTCCCAAAGCACACACCAAAAAGTCCCCATCTTTCCACCTTAGGGCGCGCCCTTAGTGTTTAAGAAGGGTCCTTATATCCAGGAAAACCCCTGGAGGCCTTCTGCGACGGACATCCCCCTCCTGAGATACGACAGGAGGGAATTCTTCAACTTCTGGAATCCCAACTGGAGTGGAATCCACTCTTGAGTGAAATTTATACTTGAGTGGAATCCTAGGAGAGATTTCTTCTTACAAAACCAACCTGAATAGATTTGTCACCATGTTTCTATACTTAGGGCGCGCCCTCTTTGTAGAGAAAGAGAGGGCGCGGCCTGATTTCTCCATTTTCTATAAAATCCTTAATTAAACCTAGAATCCCCCAAATTGAACCCGTAATTTAACCCGAATCCATCTTGAAAAACCCGAACCGAATTTTGGCTATAACAACTACCCCCCAATTCCGTATGAAATCAAAGATGATGTACGGAATTTCTTCTATAAAACCCAAAATTCTCACAATCTTCTGAACAAGGCGCGCCCTAATAGAGGGCGCGTCCTTGGAATTTCAACCGACTCTACAGCTATCAACCACTATCTCTTCAAAACCACTATAAATACCTCCCTTATATTCCACTTTACTTTTTTTACTTTCTTTCTCAAACAAAACCGACACCGGCGACTTTGAGTTTTCCGAGCACCAATCCGGCCAATTTCGTCACTTTTCCGATCATTTCTTCACTAAATCGAATTCTAGAACTTACAAGGTACGTTCTCATGTCTTTATTTCAAGTTTTCACCGTGTTTTTTGCCTGATTTAGCACCTTGACTGTCGGTTATCTTCGTGTTCTATAATATTGCTTGTATGTATATTTGTATGTATACGCGTTTGATCTTATATTGCTGCTATAACTTCTACAAAACATGTTTCTGTATATTGAATTAATCCGTTGGGCGCGCCTTACACATAGGGCGCGTCCTTAGCTTTACTTTTGCTAATACACAAGGCTGTCCTTAGTTGCGTATCAGTACTCTCTCTATTGACCAACCTATTAGTTGACTTGTAGAAAAAATTCTCGTTATATTCCTATCATGGGCGCGCCCTCAGTTTCTTTATTATTTTCTTTTAATTGTGCAGCTGGAGGGCGCGCCGTCTCCATTTCACCCTTTTAAGGAACTTAACAAACGCATTGGGGCTTACTCTCCTTTGCCAGCACCTCTTCCTCCTAATCCGCCTAGACCTCTCTTCTCCTTTGTATCCTCAGAAGACAGGGCGCGCCTCATCCAGGATTTTAACGAAGACAGGATGAGTTTTTCCAGTGAAGATTCCTTGGATAATGTTCCCCTTAGCACCCGTATGAAGAACAACATAGAAATTTCAAAACCAATACCCGAAAAAATTCCAGACCCTTTGCATACAGATCCCTCAGATAGTGACTATACTCCAAATTTCAATTCCTCCAACGACACACATTCTTCTGATACTTACTCCTCTGAGGGCGCGCCCTCAGCTTCTTCTATTTCACCCACAGCCGACTCTGAACCTACATCTCCATTACCTTCTCCAATCCCATTTAGACATTGGGAAGTCCTTGATGCAGAAACCGATATTGACTTTGGTAGATATGATACCATGTCTGAAAAGGACAAAAATATTCTTAGAAAGAAACGAGGCAAATTGGCTTGCGTGAATATGTCTTCGACAGCTACAAGCGACGAAGTAGGATGGGCTATGCAATATTATGGCCAAGAAGGAATCTGGGCCATTCCATATGCTCATCATCGCCCACACATCTTCAATTATGGTAAAAATTTCAAAATTCCGAGGATGGTCTTAACTCCAAAACTGGTTGCCCTTGGTGTGGGCGCGCCCTTACACCCATATCTAAGGGAAGTACTCGAATGGTACAATCTTGCACCCATTCAACTTAGTCCCAATAGCTACAAACTTTTACTTGGTTTATTCATTCTCTATCACGATCTTGAATTTGGAGCTCCTTCCATGCACGAAGTCAGTTTCTTCTACAGCATTCGTCAATCCAGCATAGGCTATTACTATTTAGTAATAAATAAGCCTCACAACAATAAAGGATTTTCTGAGGGTAGGATCAGCCACACCAAACACTGGAAGGAACCATTCTTCTTCGTTTGGGATGTCCCTCGAGTTCGTGTACAGTTCAACACCGATCCCTGTAAGTTAGGGCGCGCCTTAAATCCTTTTCCCCTTAATAACTTTTCACTTGAACTTTCATTAACTTTGAATTAACACAGATAGAAGAGTTCAGAAAACTCTCCAAGGCGCGGCTTCTCTCAGGGCTCAGGCTGTCCTTAAGATTGCCGAAGAAAAATTCAATCTTCAAACCCTTATCACAGAAGAAAACCTAAAAAGAGTTGGGATTCTCTCTGAGAGGGTTGGTTCCTTCTGTAAATTTAAGAAATTTAGAAATGGCATTGCCGTTCCCTCACCCTCTAGTGATAGCGATGAAAATTACGACTCCGATGAAGGTATAAAAATTATAGCATAGGGCGCGTCCTTATCTTTCTTGCTAAAAGTTTCTTCTTATTTATTATTTTTATAGCTTGTCTAATACCCTTATCCAGGGCGCGGCCTAATTCTTCCTTTTTTTTCTCGTACAGGTATGGCTCCTAAGATTCCTCGGGGTTTCGGAGGCACAAAGAAAAATGACAAGGAAAAAAGCGATAACAAGGCTGGTACCTCTAGGGCGCACCCAGCAAAAGATTCTAGCAAAAGCATTCCTTCAAGCGACTCCTTGAAGAGGGATGTTGAGGTTCTTCATGAACCTGTTGAAAAAAGTAAAAGACAAAGGATCGAGGCCGCGCCCTCCTATGTTGAAACTCTCATTGGGCCTTCTGCGTCCTCGTTTGTCAAGGAATCCGAAGTGGATAAATGGCAAAACATGGATGCCGAAGAGGAAATCCATTCCATGATCCATGCCTCCTCCCAACTCCTCATTCAATCTCTAGGGCGCGCCCAGAGAGTCCACAAGGAAAAACTTCATCTTAACAAACTCGAAACTGAAAATAGGAAGTATTCGAAGATGATCATCGAGAATGACAATAAGTGGAAAAAAGATCTAGACGCCAAGGATGCTACAATTGCTGATCTGAAACACGACCTTGATGAATCTTGTGAACACCGTGATCTTTTGAATTCCAAGAATGTCAGGTTGGAGAAGGAGATAGAGGAATTGAAGATACAGCGTGACAGTCTTGAGATCGAGAAGACTGACTGTTGGAAAGATGAGAAACAACGCGTTGAAGATGAAAACTTCCAAAGGGGCTTTGACTTCTATCTCCTTGGTTTTCTGGCTAATGATCCTAACTACAACTGGGAGGAAAAGTTTGGTCGTGAAAGTGCCGAAGATATCGAGGACTTCAAAAGGGTGCACGCAAATGCAATTAAAGCAAAGAGGATCGAGCTAGGTTTGGACGAGGATCCTCAGGACGCGCCCTCTCCCACAGATATTCCTGAAGCTCAAAATCAAGATGCTCAAACACTCCCTCCTGTAACAAATCAAGCCTCCCTTCCTGAAGATACAACTCCTCTCTCCGTCATCAAGTCTACAAACAACCAGGACGCGTCCCCTGCTAAGGACGCGCCCTAAAAACTTTTATCATATTTGAACTTTTGCTAAGTTTTAACATTTAAGGTGCGGGCCCTTTGTAAAACCCTGCAAATTGTATTTTGAATGTCGTGAATATTGTCCGTGTTTTTATGACTAAATATTGTGTTTCTGCAAAATTCTGTTCAACTGCCAAATTACTTTTACCACAAAACAGCTATAGGGCGTGCCCTAACATATAGGGGGCGACCTTTGTAAAATTTTCTTTATCACTGTTAAAATCACATCTTCGTATTTTCAGATAATTCTTCTATTTTTCACATCATATAATGTGTAAATACAGGGTGCGCCCTAGTTTGAGCGCGGCCTCTTGTGTTTTATCAGCCAATATTCTTCCAACTCCTGAAAACATTGAAACACTTAGAATAAAAAATCTTCATTCATATTGAGGGCGCGCTCTAAGGCATTACCCTTTTCAATATTCCTTTTACTTGTCAATTATTGCTTGTATTTAAACAGAATTTCACAGGGCGCGCCCTAAGGCATAGAACACGACCTCTTGTAATAAAAAGAATCTTCAAAAACTTGAAAAAATGTCTTGATAAACTATATTAATCTTCAAATAAACTCAAATCTCAACAGAACAGGGGAAGGTATACTTGAACTACCCCCCGAGCTAAGGAGAATAAACTTCGAAAAAGCGTAGAATAAAAACAGCAAGTCTCGACCAGAACTAAGGAAGGCGTACATGTACTACCCCCCTAGACTAGGAGAAGATTTATTTATGCTAGTCTATAACTTAAATATAAGCCTTCATACAATAGGGGATCAAAGCCACACCCTACTGATAGTATTTCCTCAGATGCTCTGCATTCCATGCCCTTGGGATTGTGTTGCCATCCAAGTCTTCTAGATGATAAGTCCCTTCCCAGATGATAGACTTGATCTTGTAAGGTCCTTCCCAGTTGGGACCAAAGACTCCATGTGCTGCTACCCTCGTATTTGGCATAACTTTCCGCAGAACTAGATCACCCACCTTAAAAGGTTGAGCCTTCACCTTCTTGTTATAATATCGTGCAGCCCTCTGCTGATAAGTTGCCAATCTCAACTGCGAATTTGCCCTCATTTCTTCTAGGAGATCAAGATTTAGCCTTTGATTTATCATATTTGATTCTTCGTCATAAAAATCCCTTCGGAATGATCCTGCTCCAATTTCCACCGGCACCATTGCCTCACATCCATAAGACAATATGAAAGGGGATTCTCCAGTTGTGGTTCTTGGAGTTGTGTTATACGACCATAAGACCATGGGAAGTTCTTCAGGCCAATTTCCCTTGCTTTCTTCCAACTTCGTCTTCAAGGTATGCTTGATTATTTTGTTGATAGCCTCTGTCTGCCCATTACTTTGAGGATGATACACAGCTGCAAATTCCTTCTTTATCCCCAAGTCATCACACAACTTTCTCAGTTCTTTGCTATCAAACTGTTTTCCATTATCCGACACAAGCTTATATGGAATTCCAAACCTGCAAACAATAGAGTTGAAAACAAAATCTCGAATCTTCCTTGCAGTAATTGCGGCCAAGGGCATTGCTTCCGCCCACTTGGTAAAGTAATCCACAGCGACAACAGCATACTTTACTCCTCCTTTAGCTTTAGGGAGTTCCCCAATGAGATCTATTCCCCACATAGCAAATGGCCATGGGCTCATTAAAGAAGTCAAAGTAGTAGCAGGGCTGGTAGAATAATTGGCAAACCTCTGACACTTGTCACATGCCCTAACAAATTCGTAAGCATCCTTCTTCAAGGTAGGCCAATAATATCCTTGCCTTAACACCTTCATTGCCAACGAACCACCCCCCGAGTGATTGCCGCATATACCTTCACGAATCTCCCTAAGAATGTAATTGCATTCATCTCCATCTATGCACTTGAGAAGTGGTTGATTGAAACCCCTCTTATATAATATCCCATCATACTCCATGAATCTAGCTGCTTGATACTGAAGCCGCCTGGCCTCCAACTTCTCACCTGGAAGTATCCCTTCTCGAATATATTTTTGAATGGGAGTCATCCAAGTAACACTAGGAATAGATTCCACTTCCATGACTTCAACCTCTGGAATGCTAGGTACTTCCTGTACTTGCAAAGGTACTGTCCCCAATAGCATAGCGTCTTTCTGTGACCCCAACTTGGCTAACACATCTGCACTACAGTTCTCATCTCGTGGAATACACTCTACCCGTACTTCTCGGAAGTTTTTGATCAATCGTTGAGCGCACCTCATGTAAAGCTCTGTCCTTGGACCTCTACACTGAAATCCACCTTTCACTTGTCCGACCACTAGTTCTGAATCACTTAACACAATGAGATTCACTACCTTCATCTCCAAAGCCATCTTCAGCCCATTAATCAAGGCTTCATACTCTGCATCATTATTGGTCGCCTGAAATTTGAAGTGAATAGCACTCATGAGTTGATTCCCTTCGGGGGTAAGCAAGATTACTCCTGCTCCAGCCCCTCCATTGTTGACAGCTCCATCTACTTGTAACTTCCACCAAGGTTGAGGAACTTCTTCAAATGGGGTTGCCCTCTTAAGCAGAACTTCAGGCTCAATTAATACAATTGATTTTTCTTCATTTTCCGACTCGAATTCAAGAATGAAATCAGCTAAAGCTTGACCCTTTATAGCTGTCCTTGGAGTATATTCCAAATCAAATTGTCCCAGCTCAACTGCCCATTTTAACATTCGACCAGAGGTTTCCGGCTTGTGGAGAATTCCTCTCAATGGATATGCTGTACGAACGTCAATCTTGTGAGCCTGAAAATAAGGACGAAGCTTCCTTGACGCCAAAACTAAGGCATAAACCAACTTTTCCATACTAGTATATCTGGTTTCCGCATCGAGCAAACGCTTACTCACATAGTAAACCGGAGACTGATGATCAACTTCTTCTCTTACTAATACCGCACTGATAGAATGTTCTGAAACTGCCAAGTATAAAATTAACGTCTCTCCTTCCACGGGCTTAGCTAAGAGAGGGGGATTTCCCAAATGCTCCTTTATTCTCTGAAAAGCTTCCTCACACTCAGATGTCCATGCAAAATCTTTGGCTGCCCCCTTTATCGCCTTGAAGAATTCTCTGCATTTATCCGATGATTTTGAAACAAAACGATTAAGGGCTGCTATCCTTCCCGTGAGACTCTGAACTTGCTTTACACTAGTCGGAGATTTCATGTCAAGAAGAGCTTTTATTTTTGCTGGATTTGCCTCGATTCCACGATGATTAACAATAAATCCTAGAAACTTCCCGGATTCTACCCCAAAGACGCATTTTTGAGGATTCAACTTCATCCTAAACTTCCTCAAAATCTCGAACATCTGTTCCAAATGCTTTACATGGTCCTCTGCTTTCAAGGATTTAACAAGCATATCATCCACGTATACCTCCATGGTTTTCCCTATCAAGTCCTTAAACATCATGTTCACCAATCTTTGATAGGTTGCGCCAGCATTGATTAACCCGAAAGGCATTCCAATGTAACAATACAATCCTCGATCTGTAATAAAGGAAGTGTGCTCCTGATCCGGCTCATACATAGGAATCTGGTTGTAACCAGAGTAAGCATCCATGAAACTTAAAAGAGCATGTCCTGCCGTAGCATCCACCAACTGATCAATCCTCGGGAGTGGAAAGCTATCCTTCGGGCATGCCTTGTTCAGATCAGTGAAATCCACACAAGTTCGCCATTTTCCATTTGGTTTTTTCACAAGAACCGGATTATCCAACCAATCTGGGTAATATGACTCCTTGATCAGCCCAACATCTAGAAGTCTATCCACCTCTTCTTTCAAGGCTACGGCTCTCTCTCCACTTACTGGCCGGCGTTTCTGGCGAATTCCCTTCTTGGTAGGATCTATATTCAGACGGTGACACATAACCTTCGGATCAATCCCAACCATATCAGCATGACTCCAAGCAAAAACATCCAGATTGTTTAAAAGGAAATTGGTGAGCATGCCTCTTAACTTGGAGTTCAACTGCGACCCAATCTTCAGAACCTTAGTTGGATCCCTCTCATCCACCAAAATAGAAATTGTATCCTCTGCAGGACCAGTCTTTTCCACTGGTTGCGGTGTCCTTGGGTCAAGGTCGAAATCAAAACTTCGAGGATCTTCAACCGGTGCTACGCCCTTGGAGGGCACGTCCTCTTTAAGAGGGAAGTCTTCCTCGACAAGGGTATGCACCAAACCTTCAAGCAACATTCGTCTCCCTTCAACCTGCTCACCCTTGAGATCAAACGAGATTACTTCCTCTGCATCTTCCTCTATTTCCTCCAAAATTCCTTCTTGAAGCTCATCAAGAACCGAGGTATCATCCTCAGGGCGCGCCCTGTATAGCAGTTCTTCCTCTTTAGGTTCCTGGACAAGATAATGGGCTTTCACCTCTTCTGGGACAACACTCATGACTCCGGAGCCACTCTCACGAAGGGCGCGCCCTCCATCCTGCTGTCTTCTAAACCCTTTAATCGCCTTATGGTAGCAATCTCTAGAGTCATGCTGGGAGCCCCGTACGGTTCCCACACCATTTGGCGTAGGAAATTTCATCGCGAGATGATAGATGGAGGTCACAACTTTCATTTCCTTCAACAGGGGTCGTCCTACTAGAGCATTATGTGAGGAATCCACATTCAAAATCATGAAATCCATCATTTGCGTCACAGAAAGGTTTCCTTCCCCAAGAGTTACCGGTAATTTGATAGCTCCCATAACTTTTACCGATTCTCCTGAAAAACCATAGATCCATCCGTTGTCTTGAATCATGTCTTTGTCTAAGAGTCCCAACTTCTTATAAGTACTGTAGTAGAGTATGTTCACGGAGCTTCCATTGTCCACGAAAACTCGATGGACATTCTTCGAACCAATCTGAATTGCTACTACCAGAGCGTCATTATGAGGATGATGTACCCATCTAGCTTCTTCTTCAGTGAAAGTAATGTCAGCACATTCTCCCTTGAACAACTTAGGTGGCCTCAATTCCAAACTATTCACATTTGTGAGAGGTCGATACCTCGCTTCCCTGGAATATCTCTCCATAGCGTGATTGCTATCTCCCCCTAAATGGTGTCCTCCAAAGATGGTGTGAATACTCCCTTCTTTGACGAATTTCTTCTCTTCCGGCTTACCATCTCCGTGGAGGGCGCGCCCTCCATCTCTCCTGTCGGGATTCTCCCTATGCTTCTTCACCTCCCTAACAATCCATTCCGTCAGGTACCCTTCCTTAATCAAATCCTCAATCTCTTCCCTGAGTTGACGACATTCATGAGTGTTATGCCCTGAGGATTCATGGAATTCACAATACTTTTTCTTATCCTTACTCTGCCAGGAGGTCAATGGTTCCGGCTTTCTGAAGAACCCTTTGTTCTTATTCACCTCAAAGATATGTTCAATAGAAGCTGCTAAAGGAGTATAGTTACCCGGCCTTTGATCGTAAGTGTATGTATCAGGTGGACCCCAACTCCTTCCAGTTTCAGTTAGATTTATCCGGTTCGCACCAGTTGCTATACGACGGGTAGGACTGGGAGACCTATCCTTCCTTTTACCGATCTTTCCCTTAGAACCGTTCTGACTGTCAGTTTTTCGGTTGTCTGCCAAGGATTGTTCCACAATTTTGAAAGACTCAGCTTGTGCAAACACATCAGCCAACGTAGGTGGATCACGTCCTTGAAGATGTTTCCAGAAATCAGTTCCCACCGACAATCCAGCAATTAAGAAACTCTTGAGTGTTTCATCTGTTGCTCCTCTCACCATAGTGGATTCCGAGTTGAATCTCTTGAAATAGGATTGCAAACTCTCTCCTTCCCTTTGTTTGATGTTGGCCAAGGTCGTGACCGGAGGAGCAAATTTTACCGCTGCCTGGAACTTAGTCAAGAACAAGTTCCTCATCACCTGCCATGACGTAATTACCCCCGGACCAAGCTTCTGAAACCATTGCTGGGCACTCTCCCTGAAAGTTGCTGCCAACAATCGACACCTAGCCAGTTCCGTAACTTGATAGACATCCATCTCAATATCGAAACGTCCAAGGAATTCCACAGGGTCTGCATTTCCATGAAATCGCAAATCATTAGTCATTGATCTATACCCAGCGGGGAGCTGCGCCTCTCTAACCTCAGTTGAGAAGGGAGAAGATGTTGGCGCAGTTGCAGATATTCTTCCTCCATCTAGGTGAGCAAGGAGTTTCTTTAAGTCATCCACATTAAATGTTCCCACTCCAGGAATATTCTGGATATTTGGTTGTTCCACAGTCTGAGTACCCCCCGGGGGTGGAGGTAGCGGTGGAGCCGCCGTCTGAATACCTCCTTGAACTTCAACTTGTGGTTGAGTCACAACCTCTTGAGTTTGAATTTGATGACCCTCGGGATTTCCATGAGGTTGTGGATTCCCTTGAGAACCTCTCTGATACTGTTCTCCCGAGCGAGAGTGCGTCCTCGACCTGGACTCACTGGAAGTGCTTGAGGGGATTTGATGGATGTGAGGGGATCTCCCACCTGAGGGCGCGCCCTGATTACGGGGGCGCCTTTTCCCTGGTGCCAATCCATTCTTCTGTCACCGTTATCACGGTTTCTTCTTTCGGTATTATCACGATGAGGAGTTTGGTGGAATCCAAGGGGCCACGACCTGTTTTGAACAGGGGGCACGCGCTGTGGATTATGATTCTGAGGAAGGGCTCGCTCATGTCCAAGGGGCCGCGACCTGTTATCAGGGGGCACGCGCTGTGAATCATGGGGCCTCGATTCCATATATTTGTCTTTCTTCTGAAGCTCGAGGAGCACCATCCTCAAATCATCGTCATTAAGCCTTATTCCAAGGCGTTCTTTCAAGCTGGCAAAATCTCTCCTTTCTTTAGCGATTTGCTCTTCATCCCTTTGAATCTCATGAGGAGTGCGCCCTGAACGGTGAGGATGAGGGCGCGCCCTCTCTTGAGGATTCACCAACCTACGCTCAGGATTATTTTCACTAGGATATTCAATAATAGGATCAGAATAATCTAACCTTCGAGGAGTGACTAGCTGAAATCTCTTTTCATGACTTTCCTCCCTGTAAGAACCCCAAATTTTGGATATAATTTGTAAGAACCCAGATTTTTGGTACTAATTAAAAGTTTTTATTATGTATTGGAGTATGAATGTATCAATGGGTTAATAGATGGATATTGAATGGATTCGGATTCAATTATGATATGCCATGAAGAATGGTATTGGTTGACAACTTATATAAGAATTATCTATCTCCTAGGAAATTAAGAGGTGGCAATTCCAATGAAGAAGATTATTCTTATGTCATCCAAATCGATATCTGTTATTAGTCCGGTGGTTCCGTAAAAGGGTTAAGGAATGTTCGAAAGAGAATCGGGACATTTGTATAAACCGAGAGAGTAAGTAAAGAAAAATGGATGAATAGTGTTTTTGGTGGGAATGAGAATATTATGAGACGACACTATATAGAAGTACCCGGAATGGATTTTTGAATTCGTATTAGTGATTCAAGGGGAAAATAAGTGTATGTAAAAGCTGTCGGATTCTGAAAAACAACATTTTTATTTTCTCCGAGAATTCCCTGGACACTGATAGACTTAAGGATTTAATGAGAGGATTTAAGGAATTTAAATTCGAGAGTTACCAAGAAAGATGGAGAATGATATTATAAATGTTAAGAAGGTTGTCAGTAAAACCCTAACTAGAAACGAATGAGTTATTCCTCCGAACGATCAATGAATTGAGTAATAAACGGACAAGGAAACAAGCAAGGAATCAAGATACATGCATTTGCTAGTGGATAACATCAAGTAACCAAGCTAGTTACAAGTTAACTAGCATCATTAGAAAACCAACCAAGCACTTAGCTTACAACACACACCTTGCCACAAGAATGCAACACTTGTCCACTTGATTAGCTCATCCATGACCAAAGCACTTTATTAAAGTGGCTTTATGCAAGATATTATCAACAATAATTCATTTAGACTAGATGAGATCAAAGACAAGCCAAGCAAACTCCATTCTCTCCATTTCTTCAAAACTGCCCAGCAAGAATAGCCATGAAAGAAAAATTCATATCTCAAAATCTAGAGCTTCTAAAATCACCAAATTTTGACCATAGCCTCTCCACACCATGTGTAAGGTTCGTTCAAAATTTTATGGCCAACAAAGTAGTATAGCCTAGTCAAATCCATGCTCAAAGTTGGGGCAACAAATCTGACCAGTTTCTGTCCAGTGGGAAAAACGGGTTCAAAACCATAGCTACGAAGCTTCAAATTAGATGATATAGGACTCAAAACAAAGCTTATGAAGAGGCCAAGATGTGGTAAAAATTTGAGAGCCAAACTCTTATTTTTCGATTTTCTATGATTTTTACAAAAGTGATGATGAATAGTAACCCTTAGAAACTAACTTTGATTTCTTGTTTTGTTTGGATGATCTAAGCTTTGTTGAGGCTATACAAGGACTATAACAAGCTTAGTAAGGCTAGGACACTCTCCAAGGAAGGTATAATCCTTAAGAACCCTAGATCTTATTTTAAGATTATGTATGTTTTTGGTGGATTTTAGCATAGTTATGACATTAGTGTTATCATGAGCATGATCTTGTAGTTGGTTTGACCATATGATGATTATGATGGTGAAGAGTAATATTCCTGGACTTGTTGAGATGTATAACATGTGTATAAGATGTATGGATGCCCGGTGTGGCTTGGTTGTGTTGAAAACAATTTTGAAACGTTCGATTTATAGCCGTCGTAATGCCCGATTTTCATTAGACCTTAGTAATTCGTGCATAACAGTTAGGTTAAATTTCTGACCTTAATGGATACATGACCTAACCTTGTAGATCTCGAGTCATAGATCGCTTTGGCGAAAGAATCGAAGCATTCCGACTTACGGTTTAGGAGTTATGGCCGACTTAGTAAAAGTTGTTCGAAACCGTAACTACAAGTTCGTTATTAAAATTGAACCTCGGTAAAATATGAAAGTTTGTGACAAATCATGGTAATTAAATATTAGAGGTCATGAGGAAGATTTGAAAGAAAACCACATGTCATTTGGATCGTTTTTCGATTTTATAAAAATGTTCAAGTCGAGGTTAAATATAAACGAACCCCTAAAATGGATACTTGGTTATAACTTTGGTAAAACACTTAGAAAATGGGCGATAAAACTCGAGGTATAATCTTGGTTCGTAAACGACCGACCTTAGGACTTACCCGGCTTAAGTATATGTCAAGTGTAAGTACAATGACATGTCTTAATAACGAACAAAAGTCGGATCGTATCGGTAATAAAAAGAGTTATACAAAAGGGTGCATAACGAGATAACTTGAAAGCGTGTTTCGACTTAAGTAAAGTTATACGTAACCTTCTAAAGAAGTGTTAGGTGATTAATCTCGAATATTCTGATTGTTTATAGATCACCGAGCTGAACCGGGACACGCTACCTCTACCCACACCTAACTACCAGGCAAGTGTTCAAACCTTTGAACCTGTTGTTGTGATAATATATGTATATGATTTCTATTTTACATATGTCATCGCATGCATGCCTGTTTCCAATTATATTGTGACTCTGGTTTTTTTGTGATACTTGTTCCCTGAATTGATATTGGCTTATAGACTAGATACGATTTATCAGTAATAAGCCGGATTATTTGGGTAAGACCCTTAGCGAAGGGCATATGATATTCATTCTAAATATAGACCGGGAGTCGGTATTTTGAGTTATAGATAGTCGTGGAAACCCGGAGGGATTCCAACGACAGATTATTATTTATCTGAGGAAGGTTATTGTTAAACGTTATTATATTCCATAAAGTATCAATTACTTGGAAATATTTCGAGGAATGTTATTCGAGTATTATCTTAGTCGAGAGATAATAAATGAATGTTAATTTTGAATATTCATTTAGAGTTGATATTTAATGAATATTATTTTGATATTCTTTAGAATGTTATTTATTAAATGAATATTACTTTCGAATATTCATTTAAGGTTTTATGTACTTAATGAATATTATTTTAAAATATTCATTGGAAGTTCTATTTACTTAAGGAATATTATTTCGATTATTCCTTTAAAGTTTTGATTACTAAATGAATATTATTTGGATATTCATTTAGAAGATTATTTATTAAATGAATGCTATTTGGATTTTCATTTAAAAGAGTAAATATTAAATGAACATTATTTTCGAATATTCATTTAAGGTTCGACTTATTTATTGAATACTATTTTAAATATTTATTGGAGTTTAATTATTTAATGAATATTATTTCGAATATTCATTTAAGGAGGGATTTATTTATTAAATAATTCCATATATTCATTCGAGGATTACTTACGAGCAATATTATGAGTTAATAATATTCCATAATTATTATTGAGTAAATAAATATTCTTGGAATATTTATTTAATCCTTTTAAAATTCTTTTTAAAATAATTTATATTATTCGGAGATTACCTTCCACCTCCAGATATTATGTAAAATATTTCGGAGTCTTTTTACGACTATTTTATCAAGGAAAGGTTCCCAACTCTTTCTTTTTCATTTAAATCTATCTTAAAAGGATTTAAATGTTCGCTCAAACTTCCATATTATAGGGGAACCTACTTGAGCAATGTTATTTATCTTGTTGACTTCCCGGTCATAATTTATCCTCTTCACTCGCAACTTGGTTGCTATGGACTCATTAAGTCTGTGTTTACCTTCTCATCTTTCGAGGGGTAAGATTGTTGGAACAAGTTGATGTTCGTTACCAAGCAATAGCTTGGAAGTTATTGGTGAATTTTCCTTTCCAACTAGATACGACTACTTTGTAGAGTCTTATCAACAAGTATTATACTTGGGGAAAGGGGGACGAACGTTACATTCAGAATCATGAATTCTATTGGAACTAGGAGTCGTGTAAGAGGCCGAGTAGCGCCGGTCCATCCCCTTTGGCCCAACCGTTGGCCTGGGAGAGCTAGTAAGGCGGTAGACAAGTAAAGCCGTCAGTTCTTCCTTCTACCGGTAGTAAATCTAATTTGAGCTGTACGATCTTGACTGATCATCAAGATTGGAACAGCGGGCGCGGTGAATACTCCATCATTGGTTCATCATCCAAAATTATTTATTTCCTGCAACATGATTACTGTTGGCAGAGCTGGAAAAGTGTTCGTAACTGGAATTGCAATATTTTCCTTGCAAGTTCCTCTTTATAATATCTTGCTTATTTTCGACATAGCAGATATTCCCTCATATATTTACATTTTGAGTTACCTTGTAACTTCATCGTTCATATTATACTGGCATCATTTCCGTAAATGCATGGCATATGGTTTGAAAGATACTTTTGAACTGTTATATATTATCGTTCAGTTAAATATTATTGTTGGTGGGCTATTGCTCACCCTTGCTTTATTATTATATCACAACAACAGCTAGACTAGATGACTCGCACAAGGCGCACTCGATGCTGGCGAGGACGATGAGACTACCAGAGCCGAAGAGAAAGCTATTGGTAGGATAGATTTATTCTTTCAGTACCAAGTATATGGTCTAGTATGACTCATGTAAATGGATGGCAAAGAGTATGTATTTATATTAAAATTCTTTTGGGTTGTAAGAACTCATAATGTGTTTAATAAAATTTGGTTGTTACTCTGATTTCATCTCTGGGACTATAACGGGTGTGTTTTATGTTATTGTTTTGGGTCACAAGGTTGTAATTTAATATTTATGTTGAACTGTGGATGGGAATTGAGACGGTAACGACCAGATCCCTGACCCCGGATCTAGGGGTGTTACAGAAGTGGTATCAGAGCGTACGTTATAAACCCCAGAGATGAGGCGACGTTAAAACAATAAATTCACTAAGATAACAAGAACTCTTGCCAAGTTCATAGTCGGACTACTTAATGTAGTGATGACCTATAAAACTCTTATGGGAACTATTAAGTATCATGATAGTAACTTAGCTCGATATCCCATCGACAAGTAAGGCAACAGACCTTGAGGCATACGAGCAGCAGCGCGATGATGCTTTATTATATGTTGAAGATCAGCGGGTAAATTCAATAGAGTACCCTACTGGAGACCCGGAAGAGGTTCCAACAGATAAGGAAAATCTTGTTAGGATAAGGAGCTTACCCTCGAAGAATGAGGGCTGTAGCCAGAAAGACTGAGATGATTAAGGTATAGAGCTCAGAAAAGTGGGCATAAAAAACTAAGTTTTTAGCAAGAGAACTGAAGATTCATGTTGGATTCGTGGCTGGACTACTGGAGGTAGTACCAGCAAGTAAGACGGATTGGAAGAATTACTTGAGATCTTATACGGGAATAGATGAGAATCATTAGAGACTTTCATATTGACGAAAAGAGTGCTAGAAGGATGTATGATTATCAAAGGCATCGATATAAGGCGAGGAGCAGAGTCCCTAGGAATAGTTGAGAACAGGCAGTAAGTGCCATATCATTTGATAAATGAATAAGTATGAATATTGTCAGTAATAATTCGCCATGAGAAGGCAGATGTCATAGGTTGTAATTTATGGAACCAAATTGAGGTTGATGAAGTTGTTTTATTCAAGAAAATGTCCATTTTATGAATGAATCAGTTAGAAAGTGAAAACATTGGGAAGTGACAGCATGATTGGATAAAGTTATATAAGGAAGTAGTAAGCAAGACAATGATCTCAGAACCTACCGGAAGATAAGACCAGTGAGTCAAGACGAACTCGTAATGAGACTATTGTCAGAGACTAAGTATAGGGTTAATTTAACTCAGTGAAATGATGAACCAGAAACGTTAGATGCATGTGACTCAGAGGAATATTAAATTCTTTCTTTTCTTTGAATGGATTATAGTAGTTACCTTAAGTTTACTCCGACGCGGAATTATAACGGATCAAGTAATACGATCAGCAGTTAAAGAGATAAATGTGAGAAAATCTTCCTGGAGCTAAAAGATGAAATTGGTAATGATCAAGAGTTGGCATTGTTTAATGGAAAAAGGGAGACTTTGTTCTTCCAACGACGCTTCGCATAAAAGATTAGGATGTGTGCTTGTGCAGCACGACAAAGTACTTACGGATGCATTCGGACAGCATGGTTCACCAGGTTCGGATGGCCTTAGTAGTGCCAATTTTTGTGGAACAACCAACTCCGACGGTAATGTTCCTTCTGAGACTGGTAGTCAGGTAGACTGACATTTGGTAATATTGAATATCAGGACGTATAGGTATCAGGACGTTGTGACAAGTTTCAGTTTAAAACTGTTAATTCCCTTCTAAGGGATGTATATAATTGGTTCCTCTCCAAGGGTTAAATTTCCAACCCAATGACGATTATTTCGTTAATTATGACTGCTTACGGTTCTACCTACTAGGAGGTTCATAGAACTATTCTTCAGGTTTCGAAACTGGTCTCCTTAGTGTTACCAGTCGATGGATAGATTGACCAAAATTTCCCTAATTCTGGGAAGAACTTCAGCGAATTTTGGCAAACCTTGTCTTTCTGATTATCAGAGAACATCATGGAAGAGAGTAGAAATTGGGGAAAACCCCGTGAATTGGGTAAGGTAGCCGCTACATGGGTTGGTGGACAGACCCCGGTTATCGCGATTGATTGTAGAAATACAATGATGAAGTGAGATTGGACGAAAACAGGAAATGTAAGTAAGAAACCAGTCGGACTGAGAAACTCCGAGATTGACTTAAGTGAAAAGGCTGTTATGCCAGGAATGGTAAGCTTGCGTGGCACGTGGTAGTGATAAGAATAGTTGAAAAGATAAAAATAGAGGAAAGGTGACCAGAGACGGTGCCGAGAAGTTGATTAAGACTTATATGGAGTAAAGTTTTGGAAAGGTAGAAAGGTATCAAAGTAGAAGGCACTATGCCAGCAATTGCTAGAAAAGTAATGCTAAATTAGCCAACCCCTAAAATCATATATAATTTTAGTGTGGCCAGTTGAGGGCAAGTCACAAAGGATTATCAAGTGACTAGACCAGCAATGAAAGAACAAAGCAGGGTTGCTTCTAAGAAAGCACCGACTGCAAGGCCTTCTGATATAAAGGAAACATTAATGAGATCGTAGGAATCTTCTGCTGAACAGCCCATGTTTTGATTGGGAATTCACTAGACCTTTTTGGGATGGGGTCACCCGTACTAAAGTGACTCATGTGTATATGGTTGTCCAAGATTACGAGTAAAATGGAAGTATAGTGACTTGAGATGTATGATGTTAGGGTATCGTGAATACCATGAATATATTATGACGGAGGAAAGTAAATAATGAAGGTATATGAAGAGAGTATAGAAATGGTCAGAAATTGAACAGTATGCTGTAGGAACTTTCTCTGAGGCAAGTACCTTTGCGAAGAACGATAAGCACTAGGAAATTCACGTTGAACTCGACCAATATCTTTCAGAACATCCTTGCTACCATTAACAAGTTCTGTAAAAGAGCAGATAGACCTACGTTGTCTTTTGGAAGGTCAAATAGGTTGACCACTATCTGAAAGAAGAAATTAGCAGTAAGCTACCGATCGATTATCAAATAAGAATGATTGAAAAGAGACCCTTATTAAGGATACATGATTTGATTGCCAATTATAGGATGCAGGAATTCCTTGGCAGTTGAATTAAGGATAAGATATCCATAAAGTAAGGCAAACCCTGGGGAATGTACAAGGGATGGCACTAACCCTAATAAAGACATTGTGAATTCAGATGATATGAGTTGGATTTGCTAAGGCAACAATGACCTGTACAGATTATTAAAAAGAGTTCTGGAAAGAACAGAGATAGAATTATTAGGGTATTGATCAAAGACGTTTTGATGTACCCTGTACCTAGAAAATACAGGAGGAATGATGAGGACGACCTAAGAAACTTTACAAGGAAAAGCTAATATTCTGAGTTTCCAACTAGAAGTTTGGAAGAGAATGTAAGACACAATAACAATATACCAGATGATGCATGTATGAAACCCTGAGGGAGTATGGATTGAACCTATAAAGGTTGAGATTATCCTAAGATAAGGAAAGAACTAAGAAAAGAAGTATCCTAAGTAGGATTGGGAATAAACGTGATAAAGTTCCCACGGGTAGTTGGAAGGAATGACTTATGGAAAAAGACTGATAGATATATTTTTCTCCTTTAGCAGAGCTTAAGGGAGAATGCTTTCACCCAACAGTGATGAGAATGAGGTAAAAAAAAATTGAATTGAAATGTATCCGGAGAACAAGGATTACCAGAAATTACTATTATTAGGAAAGGCCAATGAGGTGGCCGACAGTCTAAGTATAAAGGAATAATTACAAATGTTCATACCGAAGAAACAGAATAATATTTGGAAGGACCTTGAAGGTCATATCGGAATGGAGGAATTTACATTCCTTCTGATGATTGTGCAAGAATCGACGGTAATAGTAGTTTAAGTAAAGATTCGATTCCTGATGGGTCTTAAGCATATTACATACCTTAGAAGGTCCCGTTTTGAGGCAAACCAGGACCATGATACAAAAAAGAAATTGACGAAGTAAACCATTAAGTTTCAAGTCTTTTATGGAAGATGCATGAGTGATAGTTTCATCAACCTGACTTAGCTGCGATGCTTGAAACTCTTCTGCAATTTTATCTACTTCATGTAATATCTACATCAAGTTCAGGAAGTGTTCCTTATGGATAAGGAATAGTGATTACTTTGTCTCCCTAAAGGATTGAAACCCGTACGGTTAGCTATTAAGGTACTACGTAAGCAACAAGCGATGGTGATTCTTCTAAGAAAGTAGATGACAACGTAAAGATAAAGAAAGTGCTGCTATTGATAAGCTAAATGGCATGTTGATGAATGACAAGCAAGTTTGTGTTAGTGTACTTCTGCGCAAACAAGATAGAGAATATGAGGTTGATGATTCATGATGCTAAATGTATTCCCGTGGAAAAAATTAATGAGACTTAGAGAGAAGGGCAGTTGAGCCCGAGACTTATTAGGCCACCTGATGGTTTAAAGTGTTCGGAAGGTGGCATTCGAGCCAGTTTTACCCCCAAAGCTTATAGCATGGTAGTAACGTGTTTCTTGTGGCAAAGCTACACCAGTAAAATGCAGATGCTCAACAGATGATAAGAGTGCGAGCAGGTAGGTGTACGACCTGGTCTGACTTACGAAAGACAACCTGTGAAAAAACGCGAGTAGAAAAGAATAAGTGATGAGAAACAAGTTGACAGAAGTAGATTATATTGGATCTAGCTAAAGAAGTCGGCCAGATTCATTTCGGAGGTTTTAAATTTGAAATAATGTGATGATTATAGAGTAAATGTGACGGGATACCAATAAGGAGGTGCCAAGTGCAAAAGATGCCTCAATAAAGAGATGAAGGTGGAAGTAAATAACAGAGGTAAATAAATATCAGATAATAAGAAGGATGTGATTGATAAAGAAAAGACTGGGAAAGCATCTATGGAATGTGAAGTAAGGAATGTTATGAATGGATTAATAAATGGGTTTCTGATGAATTATCGGGATGACAACCTGATAGTGTTAATATAATAGATATGAAAAGCTAGTAGCGTGACATGGAATGTCAGTAACAATGATGTCCAGCGAGAAACCTAAGATTTAACCTGAGAGGTTGAAAGATTTTTCCAAAAGTGTTGCTAAGATTGAACCAGAGTATAGGTCCATAGAATAATGGACAAAACAGCAAGATATGTTGACACGTGAAATTGCGATCAAATGGTATTGGATATAATCATGATTATTTTCTTCTTTAATGAACCTCTATAGTTCAGAGGTAAATTCTGAGTATGATATTTTACAAAAAAAAAAAAAATTCTATAATCCTTTAGAATTCTTTTCTTTTCTTCTCTCTTATTCATCTTCTTTATGAATTGAGAAGAACAACCCTTTAAGGAGGGGAGGTACTGCTACGTGACTATCTGTCTATGTGATAGAAGTCTAAGTGGAATACCATAACTTGTTTAATTGCTTGTCAAGTACTAAAGGCTGGCCCCCTTCTGTACTAACTATGCAATATAACAAATGTTCAATTGATCATAGTGATCTCTCAATAAATCTTTCCACTTCTCTATATTGATCGAGATTACGAAGATTAAGGCGATCAGGAAATGCATAGTGCGAGTGAGGTTATCTCCGAATTCGCAATGCGATAGTGATACCGATGTCACTGTAGATACCAATAAGGGTGATATTATATGAATGAGTAAGAGCAGATGCAGGATAGTGTGATGTGCAAAAGTAGAAAAGTTGATAAAAATGAAAAAGAGAGTACTGTAGCACTACGGAGATGTGCTGTAAACGGGTTGAAATGATTAAGGATCAACCGAGGACTGGAAAGCTAGATGACAAACAAGAACCCGATTGTTTCCTACCTGATTCCGGGACGGAATCCTTTTAAGGAGGGGAGACTGTAAGAACCCCAAATTTTGGATATAATTTGTAAGAACCCAGATTTTTGGTACTAATTAAAAGTTTTTATTATGTATTGGAGTATGAATGTATCAATGGGTTAATAGATGGATATTGAATGGATTCGGATTCAATTATGATATGCCATGAAGAATGGTATTGGTTGACAACTTATATAAGAATTATCTATCTCCTAGGAAATTAAGAGGTGGCAATTCCAATGAAGAAGATTATTCTTATGTCATCCAAATCGATATCTGTTATTAGTCCGGTGGTTCCGTAAAAGGGTTAAGGAATGTTCGAAAGAGAATCGGGACATTTGTATAAACCGAGAGAGTAAGTAAAGAAAAATGGATGAATAGTGTTTTTGGTGGGAATGAGAATATTATGAGACGACACTATATAGAAGTACCCGGAATGGATTTTTGAATTCGTATTAGTGATTCAAGGGGAAAATAAGTGTATGTAAAAGCTGTCGGATTCTGAAAAACAACATTTTTATTTTCTCCGAGAATTCCCTGGACACTGATAGACTTAAGGATTTAATGAGAGGATTTAAGGAATTTAAATTCGAGAGTTACCAAGAAAGATGGAGAATGATATTATAAATGTTAAGAAGGTTGTCAGTAAAACCCTAACTAGAAACGAATGAGTTATTCCTCCGAACGATCAATGAATTGAGTAATAAACGGACAAGGAAACAAGCAAGGAATCAAGATACATGCATTTGCTAGTGGATAACATCAAGTAACCAAGCTAGTTACAAGTTAACTAGCATCATTAGAAAACCAACCAAGCACTTAGCTTACAACACACACCTTGCCACAAGAATGCAACACTTGTCCACTTGATTAGCTCATCCATGACCAAAGCACTTTATTAAAGTGGCTTTATGCAAGATATTATCAACAATAATTCATTTAGACTAGATGAGATCAAAGACAAGCCAAGCAAACTCCATTCTCTCCATTTCTTCAAAACTGCCCAGCAAGAATAGCCATGAAAGAAAAATTCATATCTCAAAATCTAGAGCTTCTAAAATCACCAAATTTTGACCATAGCCTCTCCACACCATGTGTAAGGTTCGTTCAAAATTTTATGGCCAACAAAGTAGTATAGCCTAGTCAAATCCATGCTCAAAGTTGGGGCAACAAATCTGACCAGTTTCTGTCCAGTGGGAAAAACGGGTTCAAAACCATAGCTACGAAGCTTCAAATTAGATGATATAGGACTCAAAACAAAGCTTATGAAGAGGCCAAGATGTGGTAAAAATTTGAGAGCCAAACTCTTATTTTTCGATTTTCTATGATTTTTACAAAAGTGATGATGAATAGTAACCCTTAGAAACTAACTTTGATTTCTTGTTTTGTTTGGATGATCTAAGCTTTGTTGAGGCTATACAAGGACTATAACAAGCTTAGTAAGGCTAGGACACTCTCCAAGGAAGGTATAATCCTTAAGAACCCTAGATCTTATTTTAAGATTATGTATGTTTTTGGTGGATTTTAGCATAGTTATGACATTAGTGTTATCATGAGCATGATCTTGTAGTTGGTTTGACCATATGATGATTATGATGGTGAAGAGTAATATTCCTGGACTTGTTGAGATGTATAACATGTGTATAAGATGTATGGATGCCCGGTGTGGCTTGGTTGTGTTGAAAACAATTTTGAAACGTTCGATTTATAGCCGTCGTAATGCCCGATTTTCATTAGACCTTAGTAATTCGTGCATAACAGTTAGGTTAAATTTCTGACCTTAATGGATACATGACCTAACCTTGTAGATCTCGAGTCATAGATCGCTTTGGCGAAAGAATCGAAGCATTCCGACTTACGGTTTAGGAGTTATGGCCGACTTAGTAAAAGTTGTTCGAAACCGTAACTACAAGTTCGTTATTAAAATTGAACCTCGGTAAAATATGAAAGTTTGTGACAAATCATGGTAATTAAATATTAGAGGTCATGAGGAAGATTTGAAAGAAAACCACATGTCATTTGGATCGTTTTTCGATTTTATAAAAATGTTCAAGTCGAGGTTAAATATAAACGAACCCCTAAAATGGATACTTGGTTATAACTTTGGTAAAACACTTAGAAAATGGGCGATAAAACTCGAGGTATAATCTTGGTTCGTAAACGACCGACCTTAGGACTTACCCGGCTTAAGTATATGTCAAGTGTAAGTACAATGACATGTCTTAATAACGAACAAAAGTCGGATCGTATCGGTAATAAAAAGAGTTATACAAAAGGGTGCATAACGAGATAACTTGAAAGCGTGTTTCGACTTAAGTAAAGTTATACGTAACCTTCTAAAGAAGTGTTAGGTGATTAATCTCGAATATTCTGATTGTTTATAGATCACCGAGCTGAACCGGGACACGCTACCTCTACCCACACCTAACTACCAGGCAAGTGTTCAAACCTTTGAACCTGTTGTTGTGATAATATATGTATATGATTTCTATTTTACATATGTCATCGCATGCATGCCTGTTTCCAATTATATTGTGACTCTGGTTTTTTTGTGATACTTGTTCCCTGAATTGATATTGGCTTATAGACTAGATACGATTTATCAGTAATAAGCCGGATTATTTGGGTAAGACCCTTAGCGAAGGGCATATGATATTCATTCTAAATATAGACCGGGAGTCGGTATTTTGAGTTATAGATAGTCGTGGAAACCCGGAGGGATTCCAACGACAGATTATTATTTATCTGAGGAAGGTTATTGTTAAATGTTATTATATTCCATAAAGTATCAATTACTTGGAAATATTTCGAGGAATGTTATTCGAGTATTATCTTAGTCGAGAGATAATAAATGAATGTTAATTTTGAATATTCATTTAGAGTTGATATTTAATGAATATTATTTTGATATTCTTTAGAATGTTATTTATTAAATGAATATTACTTTCGAATATTCATTTAAGGTTTTATGTACTTAATGAATATTATTTTAAAATATTCATTGGAAGTTCTATTTACTTAAGGAATATTATTTCGATTATTCCTTTAAAGTTTTGATTACTAAATGAATATTATTTGGATATTCATTTAGAAGATTATTTATTAAATGAATGCTATTTGGATTTTCATTTAAAAGAGTAAATATTAAATGAACATTATTTTCGAATATTCATTTAAGGTTCGACTTATTTATTGAATACTATTTTAAATATTTATTGGAGTTTAATTATTTAATGAATATTATTTCGAATATTCATTTAAGGAGGGATTTATTTATTAAATAATTCCATATATTCATTCGAGGATTACTTACGAGCAATATTATGAGTTAATAATATTCCATAATTATTATTGAGTAAATAAATATTCTTGGAATATTTATTTAATCCTTTTAAAATTCTTTTTAAAATAATTTATATTATTCGGAGATTACCTTCCACCTCCAGATATTATGTAAAATATTTCGGAGTCTTTTTACGACTATTTTATCAAGGAAAGGTTCCCAACTCTTTCTTTTTCATTTAAATCTATCTTAAAAGGATTTAAATGTTCGCTCAAACTTCCATATTATAGGGGAACCTACTTGAGCAATGTTATTTATCTTGTTGACTTCCCGGTCATAATTTATCCTCTTCACTCGCAACTTGGTTGCTATGGACTCATTAAGTCTGTGTTTACCTTCTCATCTTTCGAGGGGTAAGATTGTTGGAACAAGTTGATGTTCGTTACCAAGCAATAGCTTGGAAGTTATTGGTGAATTTTCCTTTCCAACTAGATACGACTACTTTGTAGAGTCTTATCAACAAGTATTATACTTGGGGAAAGGGGGACGAACGTTACATTCAGAATCATGAATTCTATTGGAACTAGGAGTCGTGTAAGAGGCCGAGTAGCGCCGGTCCATCCCCTTTGGCCCAACCGTTGGCCTGGGAGAGCTAGTAAGGCGGTAGACAAGTAAAGCCGTCAGTTCTTCCTTCTACCGGTAGTAAATCTAATTTGAGCTGTACGATCTTGACTGATCATCAAGATTGGAACAGCGGGCGCGGTGAATACTCCATCATTGGTTCATCATCCAAAATTATTTATTTCCTGCAACATGATTACTGTTGGCAGAGCTGGAAAAGTGTTCGTAACTGGAATTGCAATATTTTCCTTGCAAGTTCCTCTTTATAATATCTTGCTTATTTTCGACATAGCAGATATTCCCTCATATATTTACATTTTGAGTTACCTTGTAACTTCATCGTTCATATTATACTGGCATCATTTCCGTAAATGCATGGCATATGGTTTGAAAGATACTTTTGAACTGTTATATATTATCGTTCAGTTAAATATTATTGTTGGTGGGCTATTGCTCACCCTTGCTTTATTATTATATCACAACAACAGCTAGACTAGATGACTCGCACAAGGCGCACTCGATGCTGGCGAGGACGATGAGACTACCAGAGCCGAAGAGAAAGCTATTGGTAGGATAGATTTATTCTTTCAGTACCAAGTATATGGTCTAGTATGACTCATGTAAATGGATGGCAAAGAGTATGTATTTATATTAAAATTCTTTTGGGTTGTAAGAACTCATAATGTGTTTAATAAAATTTGGTTGTTACTCTGATTTCATCTCTGGGACTATAACGGGTGTGTTTTATGTTATTGTTTTGGGTCACAAGGTTGTAATTTAATATTTATGTTGAACTGTGGATGGGAATTGAGACGGTAACGACCAGATCCCTGACCCCGGATCTAGGGGTGTTACAGAAGTGGTATCAGAGCGTACGTTATAAACCCCAGAGATGAGGCGACGTTAAAACAATAAATTCACTAAGATAACAAGAACTCTTGCCAAGTTCATAGTCGGACTACTTAATGTAGTGATGACCTATAAAACTCTTATGGGAACTATTAAGTATCATGATAGTAACTTAGCTCGATATCCCATCGACAAGTAAGGCAACAGACCTTGAGGCATACGAGCAGCAGCGCGATGATGCTTTATTATATGTTGAAGATCAGCGGGTAAATTCAATAGAGTACCCTACTGGAGACCCGGAAGAGGTTCCAACAGATAAGGAAAATCTTGTTAGGATAAGGAGCTTACCCTCGAAGAATGAGGGCTGTAGCCAGAAAGACTGAGATGATTAAGGTATAGAGCTCAGAAAAGTGGGCATAAAAAACTAAGTTTTTAGCAAGAGAACTGAAGATTCATGTTGGATTCGTGGCTGGACTACTGGAGGTAGTACCAGCAAGTAAGACGGATTGGAAGAATTACTTGAGATCTTATACGGGAATAGATGAGAATCATTAGAGACTTTCATATTGACGAAAAGAGTGCTAGAAGGATGTATGATTATCAAAGGCATCGATATAAGGCGAGGAGCAGAGTCCCTAGGAATAGTTGAGAACAGGCAGTAAGTGCCATATCATTTGATAAATGAATAAGTATGAATATTGTCAGTAATAATTCGCCATGAGAAGGCAGATGTCATAGGTTGTAATTTATGGAACCAAATTGAGGTTGATGAAGTTGTTTTATTCAAGAAAATGTCCATTTTATGAATGAATCAGTTAGAAAGTGAAAACATTGGGAAGTGACAGCATGATTGGATAAAGTTATATAAGGAAGTAGTAAGCAAGACAATGATCTCAGAACCTACCGGAAGATAAGACCAGTGAGTCAAGACGAACTCGTAATGAGACTATTGTCAGAGACTAAGTATAGGGTTAATTTAACTCAGTGAAATGATGAACCAGAAACGTTAGATGCATGTGACTCAGAGGAATATTAAATTCTTTCTTTTCTTTGAATGGATTATAGTAGTTACCTTAAGTTTACTCCGACGCGGAATTATAACGGATCAAGTAATACGATCAGCAGTTAAAGAGATAAATGTGAGAAAATCTTCCTGGAGCTAAAAGATGAAATTGGTAATGATCAAGAGTTGGCATTGTTTAATGGAAAAAGGGAGACTTTGTTCTTCCAACGACGCTTCGCATAAAAGATTAGGATGTGTGCTTGTGCAGCACGACAAAGTACTTACGGATGCATTCGGACAGCATGGTTCACCAGGTTCGGATGGCCTTAGTAGTGCCAATTTTTGTGGAACAACCAACTCCGACGGTAATGTTCCTTCTGAGACTGGTAGTCAGGTAGACTGACATTTGGTAATATTGAATATCAGGACGTATAGGTATCAGGACGTTGTGACAAGTTTCAGTTTAAAACTGTTAATTCCCTTCTAAGGGATGTATATAATTGGTTCCTCTCCAAGGGTTAAATTTCCAACCCAATGACGATTATTTCGTTAATTATGACTGCTTACGGTTCTACCTACTAGGAGGTTCATAGAACTATTCTTCAGGTTTCGAAACTGGTCTCCTTAGTGTTACCAGTCGATGGATAGATTGACCAAAATTTCCCTAATTCTGGGAAGAACTTCAGCGAATTTTGGCAAACCTTGTCTTTCTGATTATCAGAGAACATCATGGAAGAGAGTAGAAATTGGGGAAAACCCCGTGAATTGGGTAAGGTAGCCGCTACATGGGTTGGTGGACAGACCCCGGTTATCGCGATTGATTGTAGAAATACAATGATGAAGTGAGATTGGACGAAAACAGGAAATGTAAGTAAGAAACCAGTCGGACTGAGAAACTCCGAGATTGACTTAAGTGAAAAGGCTGTTATGCCAGGAATGGTAAGCTTGCGTGGCACGTGGTAGTGATAAGAATAGTTGAAAAGATAAAAATAGAGGAAAGGTGACCAGAGACGGTGCCGAGAAGTTGATTAAGACTTATATGGAGTAAAGTTTTGGAAAGGTAGAAAGGTATCAAAGTAGAAGGCACTATGCCAGCAATTGCTAGAAAAGTAATGCTAAATTAGCCAACCCCTAAAATCATATATAATTTTAGTGTGGCCAGTTGAGGGCAAGTCACAAAGGATTATCAAGTGACTAGACCAGCAATGAAAGAACAAAGCAGGGTTGCTTCTAAGAAAGCACCGACTGCAAGGCCTTCTGATATAAAGGAAACATTAATGAGATCGTAGGAATCTTCTGCTGAACAGCCCATGTTTTGATTGGGAATTCACTAGACCTTTTTGGGATGGGGTCACCCGTACTAAAGTGACTCATGTGTATATGGTTGTCCAAGATTACGAGTAAAATGGAAGTATAGTGACTTGAGATGTATGATGTTAGGGTATCGTGAATACCATGAATATATTATGACGGAGGAAAGTAAATAATGAAGGTATATGAAGAGAGTATAGAAATGGTCAGAAATTGAACAGTATGCTGTAGGAACTTTCTCTGAGGCAAGTACCTTTGCGAAGAACGATAAGCACTAGGAAATTCACGTTGAACTCGACCAATATCTTTCAGAACATCCTTGCTACCATTAACAAGTTCTGTAAAAGAGCAGATAGACCTACGTTGTCTTTTGGAAGGTCAAATAGGTTGACCACTATCTGAAAGAAGAAATTAGCAGTAAGCTACCGATCGATTATCAAATAAGAATGATTGAAAAGAGACCCTTATTAAGGATACATGATTTGATTGCCAATTATAGGATGCAGGAATTCCTTGGCAGTTGAATTAAGGATAAGATATCCATAAAGTAAGGCAAACCCTGGGGAATGTACAAGGGATGGCACTAACCCTAATAAAGACATTGTGAATTCAGATGATATGAGTTGGATTTGCTAAGGCAACAATGACCTGTACAGATTATTAAAAAGAGTTCTGGAAAGAACAGAGATAGAATTATTAGGGTATTGATCAAAGACGTTTTGATGTACCCTGTACCTAGAAAATACAGGAGGAATGATGAGGACGACCTAAGAAACTTTACAAGGAAAAGCTAATATTCTGAGTTTCCAACTAGAAGTTTGGAAGAGAATGTAAGACACAATAACAATATACCAGATGATGCATGTATGAAACCCTGAGGGAGTATGGATTGAACCTATAAAGGTTGAGATTATCCTAAGATAAGGAAAGAACTAAGAAAAGAAGTATCCTAAGTAGGATTGGGAATAAACGTGATAAAGTTCCCACGGGTAGTTGGAAGGAATGACTTATGGAAAAAGACTGATAGATATATTTTTCTCCTTTAGCAGAGCTTAAGGGAGAATGCTTTCACCCAACAGTGATGAGAATGAGGTAAAAAAAAAATTGAATTGAAATGTATCCGGAGAACAAGGATTACCAGAAATTACTATTATTAGGAAAGGCCAATGAGGTGGCCGACAGTCTAAGTATAAAGGAATAATTACAAATGTTCATACCGAAGAAACAGAATAATATTTGGAAGGACCTTGAAGGTCATATCGGAATGGAGGAATTTACATTCCTTCTGATGATTGTGCAAGAATCGACGGTAATAGTAGTTTAAGTAAAGATTCGATTCCTGATGGGTCTTAAGCATATTACATACCTTAGAAGGTCCCGTTTTGAGGCAAACCAGGACCATGATACAAAAAAGAAATTGACGAAGTAAACCATTAAGTTTCAAGTCTTTTATGGAAGATGCATGAGTGATAGTTTCATCAACCTGACTTAGCTGCGATGCTTGAAACTCTTCTGCAATTTTATCTACTTCATGTAATATCTACATCAAGTTCAGGAAGTGTTCCTTATGGATAAGGAATAGTGATTACTTTGTCTCCCTAAAGGATTGAAACCCGTACGGTTAGCTATTAAGGTACTACGTAAGCAACAAGCGATGGTGATTCTTCTAAGAAAGTAGATGACAACGTAAAGATAAAGAAAGTGCTGCTATTGATAAGCTAAATGGCATGTTGATGAATGACAAGCAAGTTTGTGTTAGTGTACTTCTGCGCAAACAAGATAGAGAATATGAGGTTGATGATTCATGATGCTAAATGTATTCCCGTGGAAAAAATTAATGAGACTTAGAGAGAAGGGCAGTTGAGCCCGAGACTTATTAGGCCACCTGATGGTTTAAAGTGTTCGGAAGGTGGCATTCGAGCCAGTTTTACCCCCAAAGCTTATAGCATGGTAGTAACGTGTTTCTTGTGGCAAAGCTACACCAGTAAAATGCAGATGCTCAACAGATGATAAGAGTGCGAGCAGGTAGGTGTACGACCTGGTCTGACTTACGAAAGACAACCTGTGAAAAAACGCGAGTAGAAAAGAATAAGTGATGAGAAACAAGTTGACAGAAGTAGATTATATTGGATCTAGCTAAAGAAGTCGGCCAGATTCATTTCGGAGGTTTTAAATTTGAAATAATGTGATGATTATAGAGTAAATGTGACGGGATACCAATAAGGAGGTGCCAAGTGCAAAAGATGCCTCAATAAAGAGATGAAGGTGGAAGTAAATAACAGAGGTAAATAAATATCAGATAATAAGAAGGATGTGATTGATAAAGAAAAGACTGGGAAAGCATCTATGGAATGTGAAGTAAGGAATGTTATGAATGGATTAATAAATGGGTTTCTGATGAATTATCGGGATGACAACCTGATAGTGTTAATATAATAGATATGAAAAGCTAGTAGCGTGACATGGAATGTCAGTAACAATGATGTCCAGCGAGAAACCTAAGATTTAACCTGAGAGGTTGAAAGATTTTTCCAAAAGTGTTGCTAAGATTGAACCAGAGTATAGGTCCATAGAATAATGGACAAAACAGCAAGATATGTTGACACGTGAAATTGCGATCAAATGGTATTGGATATAATCATGATTATTTTCTTCTTTAATGAACCTCTATAGTTCAGAGGTAAATTCTGAGTATGATATTTTACAAAAAAAAAAAAAATTCTATAATCCTTTAGAATTCTTTTCTTTTCTTCTCTCTTATTCATCTTCTTTATGAATTGAGAAGAACAACCCTTTAAGGAGGGGAGGTACTGCTACGTGACTATCTGTCTATGTGATAGAAGTCTAAGTGGAATACCATAACTTGTTTAATTGCTTGTCAAGTACTAAAGGCTGGCCCCCTTCTGTACTAACTATGCAATATAACAAATGTTCAATTGATCATAGTGATCTCTCAATAAATCTTTCCACTTCTCTATATTGATCGAGATTACGAAGATTAAGGCGATCAGGAAATGCATAGTGCGAGTGAGGTTATCTCCGAATTCGCAATGCGATAGTGATACCGATGTCACTGTAGATACCAATAAGGGTGATATTATATGAATGAGTAAGAGCAGATGCAGGATAGTGTGATGTGCAAAAGTAGAAAAGTTGATAAAAATGAAAAAGAGAGTACTGTAGCACTACGGAGATGTGCTGTAAACGGGTTGAAATGATTAAGGATCAACCGAGGACTGGAAAGCTAGATGACAAACAAGAACCCGATTGTTTCCTACCTGATTCCGGGACGGAATCCTTTTAAGGAGGGGAGACTGTAAGAACCCCAAATTTTGGATATAATTTGTAAGAACCCAGATTTTTGGTACTAATTAAAAGTTTTTATTATGTATTGGAGTATGAATGTATCAATGGGTTAATAGATGGATATTGAATGGATTCGGATTCAATTATGATATGCCATGAAGAATGGTATTGGTTGACAACTTATATAAGAATTATCTATCTCCTAGGAAATTAAGAGGTGGCAATTCCAATGAAGAAGATTATTCTTATGTCATCCAAATCGATATCTGTTATTAGTCCGGTGGTTCCGTAAAAGGGTTAAGGAATGTTCGAAAGAGAATCGGGACATTTGTATAAACCGAGAGAGTAAGTAAAGAAAAATGGATGAATAGTGTTTTTGGTGGGAATGAGAATATTATGAGACGACACTATATAGAAGTACCCGGAATGGATTTTTGAATTCGTATTAGTGATTCAAGGGGAAAATAAGTGTATGTAAAAGCTGTCGGATTCTGAAAAACAACATTTTTATTTTCTCCGAGAATTCCCTGGACACTGATAGACTTAAGGATTTAATGAGAGGATTTAAGGAATTTAAATTCGAGAGTTACCAAGAAAGATGGAGAATGATATTATAAATGTTAAGAAGGTTGTCAGTAAAACCCTAACTAGAAACGAATGAGTTATTCCTCCGAACGATCAATGAATTGAGTAATAAACGGACAAGGAAACAAGCAAGGAATCAAGATACATGCATTTGCTAGTGGATAACATCAAGTAACCAAGCTAGTTACAAGTTAACTAGCATCATTAGAAAACCAACCAAGCACTTAGCTTACAACACACACCTTGCCACAAGAATGCAACACTTGTCCACTTGATTAGCTCATCCATGACCAAAGCACTTTATTAAAGTGGCTTTATGCAAGATATTATCAACAATAATTCATTTAGACTAGATGAGATCAAAGACAAGCCAAGCAAACTCCATTCTCTCCATTTCTTCAAAACTGCCCAGCAAGAATAGCCATGAAAGAAAAATTCATATCTCAAAATCTAGAGCTTCTAAAATCACCAAATTTTGACCATAGCCTCTCCACACCATGTGTAAGGTTCGTTCAAAATTTTATGGCCAACAAAGTAGTATAGCCTAGTCAAATCCATGCTCAAAGTTGGGGCAACAAATCTGACCAGTTTCTGTCCAGTGGGAAAAACGGGTTCAAAACCATAGCTACGAAGCTTCAAATTAGATGATATAGGACTCAAAACAAAGCTTATGAAGAGGCCAAGATGTGGTAAAAATTTGAGAGCCAAACTCTTATTTTTCGATTTTCTATGATTTTTACAAAAGTGATGATGAATAGTAACCCTTAGAAACTAACTTTGATTTCTTGTTTTGTTTGGATGATCTAAGCTTTGTTGAGGCTATACAAGGACTATAACAAGCTTAGTAAGGCTAGGACACTCTCCAAGGAAGGTATAATCCTTAAGAACCCTAGATCTTATTTTAAGATTATGTATGTTTTTGGTGGATTTTAGCATAGTTATGACATTAGTGTTATCATGAGCATGATCTTGTAGTTGGTTTGACCATATGATGATTATGATGGTGAAGAGTAATATTCCTGGACTTGTTGAGATGTATAACATGTGTATAAGATGTATGGATGCCCGGTGTGGCTTGGTTGTGTTGAAAACAATTTTGAAACGTTCGATTTATAGCCGTCGTAATGCCCGATTTTCATTAGACCTTAGTAATTCGTGCATAACAGTTAGGTTAAATTTCTGACCTTAATGGATACATGACCTAACCTTGTAGATCTCGAGTCATAGATCGCTTTGGCGAAAGAATCGAAGCATTCCGACTTACGGTTTAGGAGTTATGGCCGACTTAGTAAAAGTTGTTCGAAACCGTAACTACAAGTTCGTTATTAAAATTGAACCTCGGTAAAATATGAAAGTTTGTGACAAATCATGGTAATTAAATATTAGAGGTCATGAGGAAGATTTGAAAGAAAACCACATGTCATTTGGATCGTTTTTCGATTTTATAAAAATGTTCAAGTCGAGGTTAAATATAAACGAACCCCTAAAATGGATACTTGGTTATAACTTTGGTAAAACACTTAGAAAATGGGCGATAAAACTCGAGGTATAATCTTGGTTCGTAAACGACCGACCTTAGGACTTACCCGGCTTAAGTATATGTCAAGTGTAAGTACAATGACATGTCTTAATAACGAACAAAAGTCGGATCGTATCGGTAATAAAAAGAGTTATACAAAAGGGTGCATAACGAGATAACTTGAAAGCGTGTTTCGACTTAAGTAAAGTTATACGTAACCTTCTAAAGAAGTGTTAGGTGATTAATCTCGAATATTCTGATTGTTTATAGATCACCGAGCTGAACCGGGACACGCTACCTCTACCCACACCTAACTACCAGGCAAGTGTTCAAACCTTTGAACCTGTTGTTGTGATAATATATGTATATGATTTCTATTTTACATATGTCATCGCATGCATGCCTGTTTCCAATTATATTGTGACTCTGGTTTTTTTGTGATACTTGTTCCCTGAATTGATATTGGCTTATAGACTAGATACGATTTATCAGTAATAAGCCGGATTATTTGGGTAAGACCCTTAGCGAAGGGCATATGATATTCATTCTAAATATAGACCGGGAGTCGGTATTTTGAGTTATAGATAGTCGTGGAAACCCGGAGGGATTCCAACGACAGATTATTATTTATCTGAGGAAGGTTATTGTTAAACGTTATTATATTCCATAAAGTATCAATTACTTGGAAATATTTCGAGGAATGTTATTCGAGTATTATCTTAGTCGAGAGATAATAAATGAATGTTAATTTTGAATATTCATTTAGAGTTGATATTTAATGAATATTATTTTGATATTCTTTAGAATGTTATTTATTAAATGAATATTACTTTCGAATATTCATTTAAGGTTTTATGTACTTAATGAATATTATTTTAAAATATTCATTGGAAGTTCTATTTACTTAAGGAATATTATTTCGATTATTCCTTTAAAGTTTTGATTACTAAATGAATATTATTTGGATATTCATTTAGAAGATTATTTATTAAATGAATGCTATTTGGATTTTCATTTAAAAGAGTAAATATTAAATGAACATTATTTTCGAATATTCATTTAAGGTTCGACTTATTTATTGAATACTATTTTAAATATTTATTGGAGTTTAATTATTTAATGAATATTATTTCGAATATTCATTTAAGGAGGGATTTATTTATTAAATAATTCCATATATTCATTCGAGGATTACTTACGAGCAATATTATGAGTTAATAATATTCCATAATTATTATTGAGTAAATAAATATTCTTGGAATATTTATTTAATCCTTTTAAAATTCTTTTTAAAATAATTTATATTATTCGGAGATTACCTTCCACCTCCAGATATTATGTAAAATATTTCGGAGTCTTTTTACGACTATTTTATCAAGGAAAGGTTCCCAACTCTTTCTTTTTCATTTAAATCTATCTTAAAAGGATTTAAATGTTCGCTCAAACTTCCATATTATAGGGGAACCTACTTGAGCAATGTTATTTATCTTGTTGACTTCCCGGTCATAATTTATCCTCTTCACTCGCAACTTGGTTGCTATGGACTCATTAAGTCTGTGTTTACCTTCTCATCTTTCGAGGGGTAAGATTGTTGGAACAAGTTGATGTTCGTTACCAAGCAATAGCTTGGAAGTTATTGGTGAATTTTCCTTTCCAACTAGATACGACTACTTTGTAGAGTCTTATCAACAAGTATTATACTTGGGGAAAGGGGGACGAACGTTACATTCAGAATCATGAATTCTATTGGAACTAGGAGTCGTGTAAGAGGCCGAGTAGCGCCGGTCCATCCCCTTTGGCCCAACCGTTGGCCTGGGAGAGCTAGTAAGGCGGTAGACAAGTAAAGCCGTCAGTTCTTCCTTCTACCGGTAGTAAATCTAATTTGAGCTGTACGATCTTAACTGATCATCAAGATTGGAACAGCGGGCGCGGTGAATACTCCATCATTGGTTCATCATCCAAAATTATTTATTTCCTGCAACATGATTACTGTTGGCAGAGCTGGAAAAGTGTTCGTAACTGGAATTGCAATATTTTCCTTGCAAGTTCCTCTTTATAATATCTTGCTTATTTTCGACATAGCAGATATTCCCTCATATATTTACATTTTGAGTTACCTTGTAACTTCATCGTTCATATTATACTGGCATCATTTCCGTAAATGCATGGCATATGGTTTGAAAGATACTTTTGAACTGTTATATATTATCGTTCAGTTAAATATTATTGTTGGTGGGCTATTGCTCACCCTTGCTTTATTATTATATCACAACAACAGCTAGACTAGATGACTCGCACAAGGCGCACTCGATGCTGGCGAGGACGATGAGACTACCAGAGCCGAAGAGAAAGCTATTGGTAGGATAGATTTATTCTTTCAGTACCAAGTATATGGTCTAGTATGACTCATGTAAATGGATGGCAAAGAGTATGTATTTATATTAAAATTCTTTTGGGTTGTAAGAACTCATAATGTGTTTAATAAAATTTGGTTGTTACTCTGATTTCATCTCTGGGACTATAACGGGTGTGTTTTATGTTATTGTTTTGGGTCACAAGGTTGTAATTTAATATTTATGTTGAACTGTGGATGGGAATTGAGACGGTAACGACCAGATCCCTGACCCCGGATCTAGGGGTGTTACACTCCCCCCTTCGAGAATCTTCCACGATCTGAGGGGATTTACCTGATCGGCGATGATTTCGTGGGATACTCCGAGATTTTCTCCTCGATTCTTGCTCTTCCTCCACCGAACCCAATCTCGCCCCGAAACTATTTATGGCATCTTGCATAATATACAGCTGTTCCATTAATGCCGAATTACTGATGAGGACGGGCGGCTGTCCGCCGATGGCTGCCGGAGTTCCTTGATGTCGCGGAGGAGCAGCTATATTTTCCGGGACGTAAGCTTCATGACGCGCTCGGTTATCTCCCAAGCTATCTTCAGAATCGTAACCATCTTTTTCTTGAGAACCTCTGCCATGATTGTGAGACATCTTTTCCTCCTAAGATGTAGATCTTGATTGGCTCCCCTCCTTCTAGCGCCAATTTGTTGACGGAGGAATTTGGGAACAACAAAATTCGAGGTACTCCGCCGGAAACAAGATCTGATGTGGTGGTTCTTTGTCGGAGAAAACGGTGGTGTGTGGTTGTTGAGCGTGATTGGTGGCTGAGATTGATAGGGTTAGTGGCGGCTATTCAGAGCTCTCGACTTCCAACCCCCCAATCGGCCTACGTACCCCGGTATTTATAGGGGATCAAGCCATACGTAGTTCTTGGAGAACAAGAAACCCAAATGGGCTTGGATAACGGACCAGCTTCCGGAATGTTCTACTATGAGGCCTAACCACAAAGGCCCAAGGCTCATCCAAGATCTCAAGACTTCACGGATAAGGAAACTTCCCCCGTCGAGGACTAGTCCCATCCGTTACCAGCTATTTCTTGATTTCAAGGATGTAGGTATAGCCATGATTTACCCCAAGTGCAGAACGCATCCCTGTCCCCCGAATGAGAAGCACCCACCAGATAGCAGGACAGGTGATCCAGAGCTTTTGGGTGCAAAGTGCAGGATTACTCCAAAGTTCCCCAATGAGAGCGCGCCCATTGGCTACAGGAACAGAGCTCCCAAAGCACACACCAAAAAGTCCCCATCTTTCCACCTTAGGGCGCGCCCTTAGTGTTTAAGAAGGGTCCTTATATCCAGGCAAACCCCTGGAGGCCTTCTGCGACGGACATCCCCCTCCTGAGATACGATTCTGGAATCCCAACTGGAGTGGAATCCACTCTTGAGTGAAATTTATACTTGAGTGGAATCCTAGGAGAGATTTCTTCGATGTCTTCTTACAAAACCAACCTGAATAGATTTGTCACCATGTTTCTATACTTAGGGCGCGCCCTCTTTGTAGAGAAAGAGAGGGCGCGGCCTGATTTCTCCATTTTCTATAAAATCCTTAATTAAACCTAGAATCCCCCAAATTGAACCCGTAATTTAACCCGAATCCATCTTGAAAAACCCGAACCGAATTTTGGCTATAACAAAATGTGAGCTCTCTCAATATATCAAAATACTCTCTACACCCACTTCATCTCAAAAACCTTCTCTTTCTTATATACACTCAAATATATACAAGGTTTTTGTTCCATAAAGCTTAGTTCATCCAACCAAGCTCTCTCCCACCTAGCAAGCTCCTCTACCACTACTTTCCGGCCTCCCGAAGGGCTGCCCAAGTTCGGCTATAAGCCAAAATCCGGCCGAACCTCCGACGAATTTTTCGGGCAAACTTTTCCGGCGATATCCAAAAGTGGTAATAATTTAGCTTCACATCCGAGTCTTAACCGACCATATTGTTATACATATAAGAGCTCTCTATCTTCATCTTCTCTTCATCTTTAAGCTCTTATATCGAATTTCTAAACGAGACCATAAAAATCCGTTCAAGGATTAAATTTCGAACAACGATTCGAAATATTACAAAACCTCAAAAAGAGGTTATATTTGACGACGGTCAAATAATACATCGAGCTTGATTTGATTCCCTTCTATCACCTTAGTGTTTCGGGGGGGAAAGAATCTAAAAGTCATTAATTAAAACTTTAACGCACTTACTTTGGCCATTAATATTTATTATTATGATATATATAACTGTGCTAAAGCGTGATTTGTTTCCCTTCTATCACCTCTAGTGTTCCGGGGGAAATAAGTTGTTAAGCTTCTATTTATATATTTTTCGCACTTTTTCTTCTCGTCCTCACACTTGTGAGTGATACTACTTTAAACGCATAATAGCGTGGCGAAAGCCTTTTATATATTTTCCGCACTTTTTCTTCTCGTCCTCACACTTGTGAGTGATTTTACTTTCCGCACTTTTTATTCTCGTCCTCACACTTGTGAGTGATTTTACTTTTTCGCACTAATTTAACGCATAATAGCGGCCCTCGTTTTATCCTATAGATAAGGCGAATTACTTTTACGTACGTGTGCGTTTATTTGTGTGTTGTGTTTAATTGGCCAAATTATTAGTGAAGTGCAAATTGTTAAAGTAATAGTGTAACACTCTCGCTTAAATATATACGAATAGTCTAAAGTTGACTATATCGAACGAGAAGTTATTTATCAAAGATCCTTAAACTATAAAGCTTTTACAAGGACTTGATTTATACATTACTTCGAAAATAGACGTATTTTCAATAAAGAAGTAATTGTAAGTATACTTCGATCTTTACGAAAGACGAACCAAGTATACGATTATAAACCTTATAAGCCTACGAGCTTGAAGGACATAATCAATATTTACAAACTCCAAGATATATTTAAATCTCATTTAAACGGAGTATTGTATTAAAAGTATTCTTCGATCTACAAGTCATATCGAATAAAGAATACACATAAAGTCATAAGCAAATAAAGCTTATTGAACTTATCTTAATTAATATTCGTGTAAGAATATTATAGTTAACCTAGGACATATTAGTCCAAAACCTCTTTATATTACGATTTGTTTCGTAAATATTGTTTTCTAAGTTTTGCAGTGAGGTAAAGTTGAAGTGAGGTGATTCTCGTTCTAAGACCCAAGTCCTAGGCACTAGCGGGGAGTTAGTGGCCTTTGCACCGTGAAGAAGAGGAAAGACCCAAGACCTTTCATCTAAGATCCAAGACAGGAAAAAGCGAGGAATTCAAAGACTACACCAAGGGTTCTACATCAACTTTGAAGAAGTAGCGGGGAGTTGCTGTCTAATATAAGTTGTGTAGGTTTTTCACAACGACTTTGAGGGTGTAACGGGGAGTTACAACCCAAGACGAGTCTTGTGGGTTTTTATATTTATTGTTAGGTAGTATCTTGGAGATACGTACCAAGACCAATATTTATATGGTTGTAAAGGTTTCTCCACCTACTAAAGGAGCGAGATATTTTTAAGGGAAAATCTCGAGTCCGGAGAGGAGCTCGGGGACTGGAGTAGGGATGAGCGAATCCATTAGGGGTTGCGCCATCGCGAACCAGGATAAAATCTCATGTGTGGTATTTTCTTCCCTTGTCTTTTATTTCTGCACTTATAAACTGTATAACGACTCGGTAAAAGTTTTAAAAAGGGAAAATTATTTTAAAACGCCATAATAATTTTTTAAATTGGATATTAAGCTATTCAACCCTCCTTCTAGCTTAAAATAGCCCTCTTACGGGACCTTACAAAATTAAAAAAATTAATATAATTATAAATATTAAAAAAGGAGCCGTGCGTTGCAGGGGTTATAAGCTAGTATTAACATAAAATACCACATTATAACTTTTTATAATACGTAACACTCGATTTTCAATTTATCACATCGATTGCCAAATAATTAATTTTAATTTATAACGTTATCAAATAAGCTATTTTGAAAAATATTTTCGAGCCGCACACATAGCGTGGCTTCGTTACCTAGTGTATTTTAATGTTTTTTCAGTTTGGTAGTGTTAAAAAATTTGTATATTTAAAAATCATTCCGTAAATAATTCATGATGAAGCACAACCACAAAAAAAAAAACAACTGGTCCAAATTTATACAAGCTGTAATCTCCTCCATTTTCACCATGAATTCCCAGTTTTTCTCCTTCAGGAATGAGATCCGTAATGTTGTTTGATCCATGACCAAATTTGGAGATTTAAAAGAAATAAGTAGAAATATATATTTATTTAAATCCATGTTCTTCATTTTAAGTTGTTATCAATGTCGAACACGAAAATTGTTAAATATCTTAGCTTCACAGCCTCAAGAGACAGATTTTACCACTATTATTTCATATACTCAGGCCTCCGGTCTGTCACCACTGGTTTCACTGACGGTACCACCCTGCATTGTTGGATCCCAAAAACCTACGACCAAAACAAACCTAATCTTCTCCTCTTGCATGGGTTTGGTGCGAATGCCATGTGGCAATATGGCGAGCTCCTTCGCCATTTTATCCCCCGATTCAATGTTTACGTACCGGATCTTGTTTTCTTTGGGGGCTCCTTCACGACATTGAAGGAGAGAACAGAAACATTTCAAGCAAAATGCATCAAAAGATTGATGGACATGCATGGAGTAGAGAAAATGAGTTTGGTGGGAACAAGTTATGGAGGGTTTGTAGGGTATCGAATGGCAGCACAATTTCCGGACAAGGTGGAGAAAGTGGTGTTGTGTTGTGCAGGTGTTTGTTTAGAGGAGAAAGATCTGAAAGATGGTTTGTTTAAAGTTTCCAACTTGGAGGAGGCAGCTAGCATTTTGGTGCCACAAACGCCTGATAAGTTAAGGGAGTTGACAAAATTTTCTTTTGTTAAGCCTCCTGTTAAAGGGGTTCCTTCTTACTTTCTCTACGATTTTATTAATGCAAGTCCATCTCCTACCTAATTCTTTTGTTTATATGTCTTTTGCCTTTACATTTTACATATGTATTAATTTGTTTAAACTGGGAATGTGTGAAGGTGATGTGCACAACATATGTGGAAGAGAAAAAGGAACTCATTTATGCCATTCTTAACGACCGGCATCTTACCATACTTCCGCACATCACGCAGGTTCATAATATACCTATACTATTTCTATATGTAATTTCGATTTTGTGTAGTGGCTGTTCTCTGTTTTCTTGAAAATCAGTTCATGAAATTTCTATATATGTTTTGACAGAGAACGCTAGTAATATGGGGAGAACAGGATCAGATATTTCCAGTAGAATTAGGACATAGATTACAAAGGTAAGATGGTACTATTTAGTATTTCATTGTCTCCAGAGGGCCTGCTAGTGGGTACTTGTAATGCCTAAATTTAATGATTTGGTTGGTATGTTGACAGACACATTGGAGACAGTGCTCGGCTAGTGGTTATAGGAAATGCAGGACACGCTGTGAACCTGGAGAAATCCAAAGAGTTCATCAAACACTTGAAAGAATTCTTAGATGTCGATGCTACAGCAGCAACAAAATCGGATGAGCAAAAATGAAGCAAGATAGCATTGATAGCTTGCGATTACTTGATCACATTAGAGAGGATTGGTCTATATCATATCGTGTAGTTTATCATTGAAACCAAGAAAGAATGAATGTAAGAAATGTCGAATTACAATAATAAGTTCCTAAAAGATTATCTGCTCATCATAAAAAGTATGCAAGTAAACACGTGAATGTGAAACAGGGAGATGTATAAATGAAGTTTGTCTACGGCTTCTGGAAACAATAGAATGAAGTACGAACTACATAATTATAAACAACCAAAAAACAAGGTTTGGTGTCAAAATCAATAATAAATATTAAGAATAAGTGGTTGGAAACAGTTCAGTAAGTTTGTTAGTTTTATCAGACCTTCCACATATAATTCAAAACTGCTTCCCTCTTCTGGAATTATAACTGAGATTTCCAAATTGGTCTCTTCCTCCGTAAAAACATCCTTCTGTAAACAGCCAAGACCTAATATGTGTGCAGTGATTCAGCTTTTGTTAATTGCCTGGTGGCACCCAAACGTCATTGATCCGTCATTCCCTGACCACAACACTTAATAAAATGCAATGCAATGCAACAAAATTATATGTAATATCCAACCCCCCAGATTATTTTTGTAGATGAGCAAGCAAGAATTAAGAAAGAGACAATAAAGCTCGGTAGTAAGGATCTTGACAGTCATTTGGGATAAAGAAAAAAAAATACAAAACATCGAGCATATAGAAAAATGTTGCCAGTATTTTCTGGACGTAATCTCAGCTAAACATAAAATTTTATTCTGCAACTCATCACACAGTAACACTTTAAACCTGTCCAAATCCTTTCAATTAGTTCACAACTACAAAATGATGAATAAATCACAATAAGCGTGCAGAAAAGACAATAGCAAAGCATTCTCTTACACCTAAATAATTTTATCAGTACAGCTCTCAGATGTTAACTATACATTAGAGCAAACCACAAAACTAAGGGGCAAAATAAGGATGAAGCGTAACCCCGTATCATTTATCCCCACCTTCACTCTCTTGATCTTTGTGACCATAGACCGTCTCCAAACATTCTTTAGCCCTGTGAACTTTAGATTGAAGATAAAAGCTCCCAACCTTGGCATTTCTTTCAAATAAAGTGTCGTATCTCTGTTCATAATGAAGAAAATAGTCTTGTTCAAAGGATGAATTTATTGGAGAACTTTAAGAGAAAACATCAGAACTTTACATATATAGTAGTATGGAAATGAGATGGTCATCAGAAGGACAAAAGGAACAGCAAGGGAAAAAGATACAACATTCCTTTCGTAGCATCCTGATCATCTTTTGTTAAAGTTAGTTTTTTCCCCCTAAGGAACCAGAAACTACAGTGAGCTAAATTTTTTTCTTTGCTCGTTAAAGCTAGCTAACTTCCTCTATATTTCCTTGAATGTCAGATAAATGAGTACAAATCCCAGAAAATCTAACCTTCAAAACCTCCTCCCAAGAGGTGTCCATAGATGCACCAAGAATTTGCCTCGCCTCCTGCTCTGTCATGGTTTTGCTTCCTTTACGGACATTCTGCAGTGTCTCCTGAGCAACACCAGATTGTTTGGCATCTGCCCATACAAACTTTCAATTTACTATTCTATTAATTTACAGGCCAATAATCAAAAATGCACTTGGAAAGATGCCATGAATTCGTATAGGCACATATATTTCAAGTATTACGTTATTGCATTTGACTTGGTATAAGCTGCGCATCAATCATCGCCTTTGATTAAGTGATAATATAATGACCTCCAGTATAAAATATATCTACAACGTTTAACTCTCTTCAAAAGCATTTAGAAGTCTTAGCAACACAGAATGCAAACAATATATTTAAATATGATACAGGAGTCATTTGACATGAGGTTTGTAGCATATGGTCATTTGGTTCGTCTTGTTGGTGGTTTGCTTAATAATGGGATCTGAGTTTGTGCGGTAGTGCTGGAGTTAAATCTATTACTTGTTTTTCTTTTAAAGCCAGTGCAGGACGTTGCACCCTCTAATATGAAAAATTATATGATCAAATGTGTATTGGCCTAGTTAGCCGTTGATCATCTCTCAGGACACCTGGGTGGCTTTGTTTTCTCATGACATATTAGGGTATTAGGCTTGGTCCAGTCCAATTGTACCTTCAAAGGAAACACCTTCCATCTCACGCTGAATTATTGGCATTGCTGACAATTTTGTCTATAATCTTAGTCTTATAATGTTGCTGGCTAAGAACCGTCATTACCGGACTCCGTAAGATAAAGAGCAACGGAAATAAGTTTCCTTGTTTGGTTTCTTTTGACTCGGCTCTTGAACGATGGAACTGCTCCGGACATAACTTAAGAAGTATGGGGTAACTGGGCAGGAGGAAATTTACCAAGCAAGTGGGACCCCTTCTTTTTCTTTCATAGCTTGAGACAGGAGTTTGTTTCCAAGGGGCTGATCTCCCCTTCCTAAAAAAGTAATGGAGAGGTTACGCGCTAACTCACTTGGCTTCATAAGCCGATCGATCAAGAACAAGCATTTCCGGACTAGATAAATAATTTTGCACTAAAGCCCAAATAAGACGCCTTTATTGCCACAGTACGCCTTAATAGTTATCCTGGACTTAAAATAAGCTTATTAAACTAAACAGCTCTTTTGCGCAAATCGTTCCGGAACTCTGTCTTAATATCTGAGCTCTTGCGAGTTGCGAGCTTCACGATAATAACTGTTCCCAGAAATAACACGTTGATCTAGCCGCCACGCCACACGTCTGGTGTCTTTGATAAATATATAAAATTTATAGTGGTGTTACCGTCCATAAATCACAATACTTCCCTCTGATCCCAGTATTAAGAATTAAACATGTAAATGGTATACATCTACTCGTCAAGTTGTCGGGAACTGCATACTATTAGTATTATATATTATTAATAAGGGTGGTAGTGTCATTTCACTATTTCAGGAGTTAAATACAGAAACATAGCTCTATAATAGTTGTTGAGCCTTGTAATTTCAGGATTATGCTTAATGATGTGAAAATCAGAAAATGGGACTTTTGTTCCACCAATCTCTTTCTCTCTCTAATTTCTAACTGATTTCTCTCTCTGAAACCTATCTTTCTCTACACGATATCTCTGGACTCTCTCTATATCTCTGTTTCTCTCTAAATCTATGCTACAACTACTCCATTTCTATCAAATCTATCCTTGTATCACTGTTAATCTACTAATCAGGGTTGTCACGGCGTCCATGTGGCGTCGTGGCGTGTAAAAGGCAAAAAACGTCCACCTCGACTAACGTACATGCAATAAGGCGGTCGCCTCGGACGCCACAAGACGCCACGGGACGCCACAAAAAATTTATAAAAAATTAAAAATAAAGACTAACCCGTTGGGCTTTACCTGATCCAGTGATCGAACCCACCAAGGTAGATACATAATGGTAAGAAAACCGTGATAACATATAATAATAATCGAAAGACGCATCCTTTTGTTTATGAGTCAGACGACGTGTATGTATAATAGAGGAATAAAGTATTCTTATTGTTGATGAAGAAGTTGATGATTGTGGTGATCATTTGTTGCACATGAAAGCGGTAGCCTTAAGGGGTGCAAGTGTTGTTAGAGATGATTTGGTCCTTGATAAATACATCTGACTTCCCACTGCCTAGTTGAATTTGCTAGTTTTTGGTTTTACTTTATCGTGCTACTACCCCCACCTAGTTAAAATTGTTATGCTTCAACGTTTAAGACCTGACTTGTGATTTGTTGTTATTCTAAGTATTTACGTTTACATTTTATAGTGGATGTGTTATTATTAGTTAGTAATTAGAGTGATGTACTAATTTATATTACGAATTTATGATATATATATTTAGAACTCTATCTTATATATATAAACGTTTGGGTGCCATACGGACGCCACAACGGACGCCACGACGCCATATTGTTGTGAAGGTCCTCGGGCGCCGCAACTCGCCGCGGCGCCGTAACAACCTTGCTACTAATAATCTCAGAAAATACCAAGAAATGCCAAAAATAGCAACTCAGAACCCTAGTTTTGACACAAGTCTGTTGAAATATTAGTAAATTAAAATATTAGTGTATAACTGGATTAACATTAAATTCTAATATTATCATTAGTATACATATTAAACATGATGTTAATCAATTACAGACGACCGGCAAGTCGACAACTAAAGTTCTCTTGTTCGGCTTTATTAATATATTAAAGATTTGTCCAAGCCTATATCTGTTTTTTAGTATAATAAATCCTACAAGATACATATTTCCACAAGTAAATTCTGTCCACTGTAATAAATTACACATAATATAATAACAAATAATACATGACTACCAAGTAGAAAAAGAAATTACATTGAAAACAGAGCATACATGGCGATGAAGAAAATACGAGAAGCCAATAGACATAACAGGTGCACGGTTTGGTTAAGTCGCTCATGGAATTATGGTAAGTTACGAACTACTGGGGAACAAGGCAACATGATGCCTTTCCATATTTATTTTTTGCACCAAGACATGTCATTTCCTTAGTGATGCCACGAAAACAATGCATAGACATGTATCCATATTTCGTGAAACTATGGCAAATATGCTTAATTATGTAACCATGTTGAACGCTTTCACTCAAATCCTAGTACCATCGGCCAACATTGCATTTTTAATTCGTTTGGGGTCAGTTCATGGTTGCTCCTAATATTAGTCACAAGGATTCAAGGAAGCTTCAATTTGGTACTCGGATACTTAAAGATCTCATGAGGTAAGACTACCAAACACAGATATGGTTACACAAAAATTGAAAGTTATCGATTTATTGTTTGTGCATCGAAGATCGACTACTAGGTATTTGTATATTGAGGAAAATCTTAAGCAAACACAAAGCGACATATGTAGCAAGTCCGGAACACAAAATAACACAAGGAGTTCGCAAGGTAAAATTAGCAGTTCAGCTTGAGGGTGAGATTGTTAATACGCATTATCTTCTTTTGGAAGTGTTAAAATATGTATTTACCTTGTTTTTGTATATGTCTTAGTGTCGTAATGTATTATCTTATTATATAAAGGCCTGTATCAACTTATTCTGTAGCGATGCTGAACCATGTCCTGCATTAAGTAGCTTACTTTGTAAAATCTTCTACTACTCTTTCAATTTATCATGTATATCTTGTGACCTTTCAAATAGTATAAAATTACTCTTAACAATTACAATACCTATTAATATATATATATATATATATATAGGGGGCTACTCCAATACAAACCTCCTTAAAATACAGACCTACAAACCAAGCATAATCTAATATTTCAAGCTAATCTAATGACCAAACTAGGGGTACCCCAATACAAAAAATGTTTAAAATACTTGGCTCTATCCAACAACAAAAAATCACTGTTCACGTGATGACGTGGCAGTGGATTTCACTGGTTAACGGTGCTTCGCACCTTCTTGTACGGCGCTTCGCGCCTTTATCATTCTAAAGTTGTAAGGAATGGCAATCAATGGTAAAGGCAATAGACGACTGACGGGTGTGTCGAGAGCCTTCGGCCCTCATGACTACCTAACTCATCCGTTTACTGTCTTAAATGCTTCGCATTTCCACGGCAAGATTTTTTTTTTTTGTTGTTGGATAGAGCCAATTATTTTAAGCATTTTTTGTGAAGGTACCCTTGGCGGGAACCTTAGAATAGATGAAATATAATTAATTTAGTGTTGGTTTGTAGGTTTGTATTTTAAAAGTGGTTTGTATTTGAGCACTTGCCTATATATATATATATATATATATAGGGAGATGCTCAAATGAAAACCCAACTTACGATGAGAACTGAGATTCGATCTTATCCCTTACTTTCTTTTAATCTCCACCGTTCAATAAAAACATATACATATACCAATGTATATGTCACCTCTACACTTTTCTCTATTTTTCACTTCTGCCTTTCTCTTCCCTGTCTCTACTTTTCCTCGATCAACACCAAACTCCGCTGTCCACAAATTTTTTTTTATCTAAACATCTCGCATCTCTCTCCTATTTCTTTTCAATCACTTATCTTCTCTTCTCCCCGATCAGAATTGTTGAACAACACCGTCAGCAACGATAATTACGATGACGTGGTTTCAAAGTTAACAAGTCTCTCGGCCAAGTTAATTCATATCATTGAAAATATTGACGATGTTGCTAATTTCTGATCAGCAATATGATGTCACTGTCAACAATGGTGTCAAACAAAGACATAATTTGATAAGATTTATTAAAGTATTCTGGTGATTTTTCGTTAACTTTTTGGTAATTTGTTCAAACTTTTTTGTAATTTGTTGAAAATAAAATTGGTAATTTGAGTTGAAATATGATGAACTTGTACAGGGATGGCGGTGATCATGTTGATGTCTAGTCTTCTAGTGATTTCAATTTAATTATGGTGATTTGGTGGTGGTAATAATTTGTTGGTTTAAATTTAGTTATTTTGGTTTGATTTACGGTGATTTGGAAGTGGTTATGGTCAGCGGTACGGTGGTGTTCAGCAACATCGTAGAGGGGTTGATTATAATATGGACGATAATGGTGAATGCTATATACAAATTGTAAATATACGTGTATGTAAATTTACAATAATTTGGTGATTTATTGATATGATTTTAGTGATTTAGGAATTGGTGATTTGTGGGCCCCTCTACCACATTAGCATGCTGACACCAGCAGTGACGTGTCAGTGGAAATAATAAATTTTTGTGATTTGGTGATTCTGCTGGATTTTGGTGATTTGTTTTGGGGACTAAGTTCTCATTTTAAGAGGTTCTCACTAGAGTAACTCCCTATATATATATATATATATATATATATATATATATATATATATACAAACAAAAATCAAAGCTTTATGTACAAGTAGACAATAAGAAACTAGAAAAAAAGAGACTCCACTTAAAATAATATAACTAAGGTGAATAAAAACACTTTTGAATGCGAAAAAAATGGAAGGTGACTAATTAGAGAGGAGAATATATAAAAGAGTAAAGTTTACGCATATCATAAGCGATGACAAACTAAGCCTACAAATTAAAAAGTACAAAAGAGAACATGAATTGATGTCAACTTAGTGATGATGAGTACACATGATACATGAAGCAAATTAGCAACTACTGCAGAAGATTTATCTAGTATAGCGATTCATATTTAACAGAACTAACAAGTGTTCATGAGAAACTCTTTACAATTTCTGCCCCTTTTCCCATAAACAGATAGTACAGCACAAAAAATAAGTAACAGAATGAGAAACTCTAGTCATCAACAGTAACGAAACAAAAACTGATGATGAGTTGTGCACCCCAATCAGAAGACAACCAAGTATGCCATTCTAACGATATAGTTAGAAACTTACTTGCAAGTGCCTTACGATACCCTTCAATTAGTCCCCTAGCTAAATACGTAGAGCCAATGACAATAAGATTGGCAATAAGCTTCCCAGCCTGCAATGGCAAGATATTGACTATCTACATTAACAAAAAATAAAATGAAAAAACAGTTGGCTAAAAAGAAATTCAATTCAGAATCATGAGGAAGGTAACCAGAAATGCTTGTAGTTTAAGAACAAAAAAAGAGAGCCATTGGCCAACTCAAAGTAGGCGTGTAGGCCTTCACCTTAGTTAAATGTATGATGTACATATAGTAGTTGCAGGTTGATACACATCAGTATCATGCATGGACAGTCCGCAACAATTTTTACTAATATATCAAATATATAAACTCATAGTTTGGCTTTCTTGTTTACTAATATTGATTCACATATATGGATACACTAAGAAAGACCCTGTTAAAAGGAGGCTTGCATAATCTGTTACTGATACAGATCAAGATTGATCACAAATTCACAATGAAGATTTCACAAAAAAAAAAAAATAGAAGAAGATTGATCATAATGAAGAAGATATTAATTACTATCACATCTACTGACAGTGATCTAGACATGAAAGGTATTCAGCTACCTCTTCTTAAGTAGATCTGCCGCTTTGAACCCGAACCCGACACAGTGCAAAAGGAACCAAACATGAGACGATGGGGAGATTTCATGTTTTCCTTTTTTGTTACCCAACATGAAAATATGTACAAGGGCCGATGGCATTGTAAAGTTTTAAGATGTTAATGAGAAAATCCCAAAAAACTTGACCCAGAAGTTTATAGAAGACGGGAAATTTTATTAAAGAAATGTGGCAAACAGAGAGAAAATAAATAAGTCCAACCTACATATATTGATTGTTTGGAGAAAAATGAGACTGCATCGAGCAAAGCAATGGATGTTGGACGATTTCACATGGGGATAATCCTAAAACTTTCAAATAAGTTTCGCAGATTGAATGATACAACCACAATTGACTGTCTTTGTGTTGTGAAAATTATTTAACCCCAGTTGAAGAAAGTGCACACAAACCTAATCTATTTTAATAAAAATGTAAAATGTAAAGAATTTATTTGAATCAGACTTATTGAGGCAAAGAATTTATATGGTGATAAGCAGCAGCTTATCCCAGCTCCCAAAGATGATGAGATGAAAACCATTAATTTGAACACAAAAGATAATATTCGTTTTGCACAAACAAATTCCCAGTTAGTTAAATACATGACATGATGAATATAATCAAAATCTATCCTAAAATCAATCAATCAATCAATATAGGAGGAATATATACATTCAACAAACACAAATCAATTTATGGGGTTCACAAATGAATGAATGAAATACATACTACTTGAATATATAAAAATCAAGACTGAAGAAATAATTACCATGGATTGTGTTGAGTTTTAGGGTTTTGAAATTGGTGATGATGAAGATTAAGAATCCCGGTCCCAAAAAGCCCCAAGCTTTTAATTTCTATTTTACCGCACCAAGTCAAATTGTAAAACGTACATTTGTTTCTGTCCCGCAGCTTCTCAAATATTCGTGTTTTCTAATTTCTTTCTTCTTTTTCAAATTTCAGTTTCAACTGTTAAATAAAAATGAATTACATATTTCATTCTATGCTTTAAGAATTTTATTTTAAATTTGGTTAACCACCTTTTTCATACAATTATATCCCATTATATAATTACTATCTTATAACTCGTGCAACACACGGATCCTTTTCTCATACTTATTATTTTCCAATTAAAACTATGGAGAAATAAAATAGAGAGAAAATTGACGATTTTTTACTTTAAAATTCTATTTGATTTATGAAATCTAGATATATTTCATTTTGATTGTCAAAATACCCTTCTTATAATTTGAAAATAGTTCTACTAACAACCAAATATAGTTTTAATAATAAGTGTAAGAGTGATTTTGTGCAAAATTTTGGTAGTCGGTAGTCTGATATTCAGTACGAAAAATAAATAAGAACCGTTAGATCATAAAATAAATAGATGAAAACGATGGATCTAACATAAAAAAAAAAAATTATTTTTAACATGTAAACTAAAAATTGTATTTATATTTAAATACGAAAAAGTTTATGTCAATGATTTAAATCATATAATTTGATTTTCTACATTGAATATGATTATCAAAGCCGCTTTGCACCACTGATAGACTACTTAAGATTCAATTCAAAAGGCCCTACTTAGTTTCGCAAGCCTTTGTCGTTGTCGGTAGGTCTTCTAAACTGAATAGGATTAATGCAAAAATTCGTAATTATATTTTTTCTTGATATTTTGAGTGTTTCCATTTCGATTATTATTGTTGAATCATCACTAAATTATAGATAATTTTGTGAGTTTCACGTGGATCGTAAAATCATCCAAAACTGATTTCTATATCTCAAGATATAACCTAAATAGCAAATATGAATTTTTTTTAATATTAATAGAAAAATAAATAAAATTCGATTGTATTCTTTTTTAATTATATCGTTTTCATATTATATTTTTTTTTTATAATTCAATTCTAATACAAATTTTTTTAATTATATCCTTTTAAGATTGTAATTTTTTTTTAATATGATACTCCCTCTGTCCCATTAGATTCTTTACATTGTTTTAAGACTGTCTGGCACGCATTTTAAGGTGCATATAAAGTATAGTTCCATAATTTATTTTTACAATTTTCTTTTTTTGTATAAAAATAGAACAATTCTATTTTTATACAAAAAAATAAAATTTTAAAAATAAGTTATGGAACTATTCTTAAAATGCACCTTAAAATGCGTGCCAGACACTCTCCAAACAACGTAAACAAATGACCGGGACAGAGGGAGTATAATCTTAGATCGTCTATTTTTAAAAATATTTGAGTCGACGGTTGAGATTATTTTTGTAGTACAGTGACCAAAGACCAAACCAAAATTATGGATAAGATCTCTCTTACGCTTATTATATATAAGGATATAATAAGGATACGGATGGCTTTTAACCCAACTTTATAATTCAACGGATCATATGCTTTTGGTAGTACAGCGACCAGACCAAAATTTTGGATAAAATCCCACTTATACTTACTAGCCTAAAACACGTGCGATGCACGGATTTTTTTTATATTATATAAAAAATTCATTAATTTAAATTAATTTTTTTAAAACATGAATTTTGGAGACTTACATTTTTATATGAAGTGATTTGATAATAATTATATAAATGTTATCCGTGATATTTCTAGAAAATGAGGGATTTTAGTTAGAAAATATAGCAAAGATGATAGGTTTTAGTTAAAAAGAATAATCGATTAATTATTAGTAATTACAAAATTATTACTTCATTTTATTAAATAGAATTCCCGTGATATGATTAGAAAAATAGAGAATTTAGTTTGATAAAATTAAAAAGGTAATATTTTCTAGGTGAAAAAAGGAATTGATTAGTTTATAGTAATTATAGTTTAACTACGTTATTTTACTAAATACAATTGCTCGTAATGTTTTTAGAAAAGGAGAAATGAATATTGTCCGTGAAATTTATATTAAAAGAGGGATTTTAGTTAGAAAATATAGAAAAGATGATACGTTTTAGCTGGAAAAGGTAATCGGTTAATTAATAATATTATAATATTATTATTTTATTTTATTAAATAGAACCGCCCGTGATATAATTGAAAAAAAAAAAATTTAGTTAGAGAAAATAGAAAGGTAAAGTGAAGATGACATGATTTATGAGAAAAATGTAATTGATTAGTTTATATTAATTATAATTTAATTATGTTATTTTACTAAATAAAATTGTTAATAGTTTTTAGAAAATGAGAAATTAATGTTGCCCGTTATATTTCTAGAAAAAAGAGAATTTAATTAGAAAGAATTAGAAAAGATGTTATATTTTAGCTGAAGGTAATCGGTTAATTATTAGTATTATAATATTATTATTTTATTTTTATTAAATAGAAACGTCCGTGATATAATTGGAAAAAATGAGGTTTTAGTAGGAGAAAAGAAAAAAGGTAACGTGTTTTGACTGAAAAAGGTAACTGTCCATGATATAACTGGAAAAAAAAGATATTTTAGTTAGAGAAAGGAGAAAAGGTAACGTGTTTTGACTGAAAAGGATAATTGATTAGTTAATAATAATTGCAATATAATTATGTTATTTTATTAAACAAAATTGCTCGTAGTGTTTTTAAAAAGGAGAAATTTTAGTTAGATAAAATCATAAAATGTAAAAGATATTCCATTTTATCTGAAAAAGGAAGTTATTTAGTTATTGAAAAATAGAAAAGGTAATATGTTTAACCTGAAAAAGGAAATTGATTAATAAAGGAGAAATTTTAGTTAGATAAAATATAAAATATATTTTATTTTACCTAAAAAAGGAAATTATTTAGTTCTTGAAAAATAGAAAAGATAACATGTGTAACCTGAAAAAGGACATGTGTAACCTGAAAAAAAATTTGATTAGTTAGTAGATTTGTAATTGAGTAAGGGTAAATAAGTAAAATCAGCAGGTACCGTACCGACCGACCGACCGACCAACCAACCGACCAACCAAACTTTTAATGTTTCGGCTTTTATATAATAGTATAGATTATATATACGGATATAATTTAATTTGGATCTAATCTACGTACTACTATAATTTTTTGTGTTCTATTTTGTTGTCTGAATTTGTATGTATAATGATACAACCTTTTCAGATTATTATTTCCTTTTTAATGATATCATTTTTAGATTATAATTTCCTTTTCAATATTATATAATCTTCATCGTCTATTTTTAAAATATTAGATTTGACGGTTGAGATTATTTTGAAAGTACAATGACCAAATGTCTGAATTTGTATCTGTATAATGATACAACCTTTTCAGATTATTATTTCCTTTTCAATATAACATTTTTAATGATATCCTTTTTAGATTATAATTTCCTTTTTAATATTATATAATCTTGATCGTCTATTTTTAAAAATATTAGATTTGATTGTTTAGATTATTTTGGAAGTACAGTGATCAAATTAAAATTATGGACAAGATCCATCTTACGCTTATTATATATAAAGATATAATATCCTTATCTATACTATCTATTTGTCTATACTATACTATTATAAGTGAAATAGGGTATATTTGGTACACTTTTTTTGATATACTCAATGGCAATCGTTGTATTTTGATATAAATTAATGAGAACCGTTGGATGTAATGCTAAAAGAATAGACAAAATGACAGTTTGTAACCCCTGTGTATATGGGTTTTGTCAAATTGGTCCAGGTTTACGTTTTTTAGCACTTTGCAACCCCTATCTTTTAATCTCGCTTCATATTACAACCCCTATCTTCAAAAATGACAGTTTGTACCCCTTATGTGTAGAGGTTTTTGACTCATTTTTGCTTGTAAAATAGGTCAATTAGACGGGAGGGATTGTAATATGAAACGAGATTTGAAGATAGGGGTTGCAAAGTGCTAAAAAACGTAAATCTGGACCAATTTGACAAAACCCATATACATAGGGGTTACAAACTGTCATTTTGTCAAAAGAATATTATTTTTATAATAAATAAAATACTCTTATAGGTTCAAGGTTCGAATCCCGTCAACAACATATTATTATTAAACATTTATATCATGTTATAAACTTCTCCTAGAAGTTCAAATTTCGATTACCCTCAACAACATATTTTAGTTAAAAATTAATATTATCTATTTTCACCATATTATTATTAAATAATTATGTTATATTATAAACTACTCCAAGAATTTAAAGATTCAAATCCCGTCAACAACATATTAAATTCAAAAAATTATTTATCTATTATCAATATACAAGCAAAAAAACTCATTTAGAATACTATCAAATACGTATTATTATATTTTATTATCTTTTATAATTTATTTTCTTACTAATTAAAAAGCAAATATTAAAATTATGAATAATAGGATAAAAATATTTAAAATCTTCAGTGCATCGCACGAGTTAGAAGTTGGTATATAATAAGCATAAGAGAATCTTATCCATAATTTTGGTCATTGTATCGCCAAAATAATTTTAACCGTCGAATCTAATAATTTTAAAAATCAAGATTATATCATATTAAAACAAATTATAATCTAAAAAAGATATAATTAAAAAAGGTTGTTTAGATTGAATTTTTGTAAAAAAAATAGAATCTGAAATGGAAATAATTAAAAAAGATTGTATTAGAATTGAATTTTATTTATTTATTTTATTTTTTATTTTTTTTTGACAAAGAAATATTGCATTACTCCATTAAATCAGCCAACAAAAGAGAACGAAGTTTGACAGGGACAGATCCCCCATCAAAAACTCGACCTGGAAAAGAACACGACTCCCTAGCTAAGCAATGGGCAGTCATGTTAGCAGATCGTCTAACAAAAAACAAACCAATGTTTGAATTACTGAGCAAATTCCGACACTCCATAATAATCTTACCAAATGGGGATAGCATTGGAACCCTACTTCGAATTGCTTGAACTACTGTTAAGCAATCCGATTCCACAATCACCTTCTCCCATCTGTTTGCATTGGACCAACTTAGAGCTTCCTTAACCGCCATAGCTTCTGCGAGTTCAGGATTTGCATCTCCCTGGTAGCATTCAGAACGACCTAGGATCACTTTACCCTCCCAATCTCGAGCTAACATTCCAATACCAAAAGATGAAAACTCAGTAAAGGTTGCTGCATCGACAGATATCTTGACTACTTCTTTCTGTGGTTTCACCCAGTTACAAGCTCCATCTCCTTCCTCAACAAACTGAAATAGAGCCCTTATAGAAATTTTCTGAGCTTTTGTCCATTCTGCAAGATATTGCTTCGCCGAATTCACCACCCCAACTACTGACGTCTTGATCTTATTCCACACTGCATTGTTTCTGGCCTTCCAAATATTCCAGCATAACGTAACAATTTCTGCATACTCGTCTTTCTTAGAAACTCCCGGAATCATCTGTAACCAATCTGCAAAATTATCCACTCTCGAACCTGCCCATAGGAGACAATTAGCACCCCAGCACTGTGATGCAAATGGGCACTTAACCAGAGCATGCAAAATAGTCTCCTCTTCACCACTGCAAACTGGGCACATTCTATTAACTGGGACATGCTTTTCATGTAGAGCAGTGAGCGTAGGTAAACAATGAGTCAGTGCACGCCAAATCAAGTTTAAAACCTTGGGGGGGCTTTAATTTGCCACATTACGCGCCATAAACTATCATTATCTGAACTGTGCCAACGACCTTTTTGGGACTGCAACATTCTATACGCACTCTTTACTGAGTAAAACCAAAACCAAACCAAACATACCCAGTATATCCCGCTCAGAGCAGGGTCTGGGGAGGGTAGGATGTACGCAGACCATACCCCCACTTTTAGAGCGGGGAGGCTGTTTCCGTGTAGACCCTCGGCTAAGTGCACGACATACAAAGAGTGTGGTAAATACACAGGAAACCAGCTGATACGGAAATGATCAATGCCATACCTGAGCCCATGGCGTTCTCCACATGGGGCCTACCTATCTGCGAGGCTATAAGATACTCATAACTTGAAGCGCTCCAGTCACACGAAAATCCTGCAGTGAGACAGCACCTAGCCACGATCCCTGTAACTGCAAAACCAGCAAACAGAAGACACTAGAAACGCAAAGTGAGAACGCTCAAGTCGAACTACTACAAAATCGCTAACCGAGACAACCTAATTCTGAGGCTCTCGACAACCGATCCGCATCCTAAAACCAGAAAACAGAAGGCACTAAAAACTAAATAAGAGAACGCTAAAGGCGCACTTCTAAAAAATCGCTAACCGAGACAAGGCACCTCTGAGGCTCTCGACAACAGAGCCACAACCTAAAAGGGAATCCACCACTTTGATACGCCGCCTCCAAGCACACCTATCCGCGAGCATGGTCTCATTTAAGTCCAGGGCCTTCAAATCTAACCTGAGCTGCTCTTCCCACGACCTCCTCGGCCTGCCTCTCCTCCTCGCCCCAACAACCGCTAGGCTCTCGACCCTCCTAACTGGGGCTTCAACCCGCTTCCTACGAACGTGGCCGAACCATCTCAACCTTCCTTCCCTAACTTTCGCAGAAAAAGGCGCCACTTCAAGCTCGCTCCTAAACACCGAGTTCGGGATTCTGTCCAACATCGTGCGCCCACAAGACCACCGCAACATCCTCATTTCAGCCCCTTCCAACTTGCTTACGAGAGCCTTCTTCTCCGCCCAACACTCAGAACCATATAACATCGCCGGACGGATAGCCGCTCTATAGAATTTCCCTTTCAACTTTAACGGGACTTTCTTATCGCACATTACCCCTGACGCTGCCCTCCACCTTAGCCACCCAGCCTTGATACGATGCGTGACATCGGCTTCAATCTCACCTTCCTTCTGGATGATCGATCCCAAATACTTGAATTTATCCGTCTGCGGGACGATCTGATCTTCAATCCTAACCTCCATCCCTTCTTCGTTGGCTTCACCACTGAAGTTACACCAGAGATACTCGGTTTTAGAACGGCTCAAACGAAACCCTTGGGACTCCAAAGTAGATCTCCAAAGCTCCAATTTCTCATTCACCTCCCTCCTCGATTCCGCCACTAGCACGATATCATCTGCGAAGAGCATGCACCAAGGGACAGCATCTAGAATCCCCCGTGACATGACATCGAGGATAAGGGCGAATAGAAAAGGACTAAGGGCCGACCCCTGATGAAGCCCCATCTCAACAGGGAAGAAACGGGAGTCCCCCACTGGGGTCCGAACGCAAGAACTAGCTTGGGAGTACATGTCTTGAATCACCCTGACGAACGTCGACGACACTCCCCTCTCCTCAAGGCTCTTCCAAATAGCTTCACGGGGGATGCTATCATACGCCTTCTCAAGATCAATGAACACCATATGAAGGTCTTTGCGACGTTCCCTAAACTTCTCCATAAGGCGTCTAACGAGATGAATGGCCTCGATCGTTGATCTCCCAGGCATAAATCCAAATTGATTCTCTGAGATTTCAACTACTCTCCTAATCCGACTATCTACCACTCTCTCCCAAAGTTTCATAGTATGACTGAGTAATTTAATACCCCGGTAGTTACTACAACTTTGCGCATCGCCTTTATTCTTGAAAAAAGGGACCACAACACTACGCCTCCATTCATCTGGCATCTTAGCACCCAAGAGAAGAGCATTGAACAGATCTGTTAGCCATTGGACGCCAACCTCACCAAGACAAAGCCAAACCTCGATTGGGATAAGATCCGGCCCAGCCGCCTTCCCTCTAGCCATCTTTTGCAAGGCACCCTTGACTTCATCCTTGCTGATGCGCTCACAGGGATCGACGGAAGTCACAGGCGAAAGCGGTACCTCTTGTTCCACACCGGCAGCACTCCTCCTGGTCTCGATGAAAAGATTATGGAAATACGAACTCCACCTCTCCTTAATAGCACCTTCATTCAATAACACTTGGCCTGCATCATCTTTAACAAACTTAACAGAACCCAGGTCGCGCCTCCCTCTCTCCCTAGCTTTAGCTAGCTTAAAGATGGCATTCGCTCCTTCCTTGGTATCTAGGCGCTTGTACAGCCCTTCATATGCCTCCTCTTTAGCTTTCGCCACTGCCTTTTTTGCCTCTCGTCTCGCCACCTTGTAAGCTTCCATCTTCCGAATCCTCTCCGGCCCTGTGCAGATCGAAAAAAGCTCTTTAAAGAGTGCAAGTTTAGCCTTAACCTTCTTTTGAACCTCCTCGTTCCACCACCACGACTCCTTATGACCACTGAACCTACCTGAGGACACCCCCACCACCTTCTCGCCCACACTCCGAATGGCCTTTGCCATGAAGGACCACCTGACGTTAGCATCTCCCCCACTCGAAAAACCACCTTCGTTGAGCAAAGCCTCCCTGAATTCCGCCGCCTTCTCGCCCTTCAAGTCTTTCCAAAGGATTCTAGGTCTAAACTCTCTCTTCCTGCGAACAACTCGACCCCCCAAGGAAAGATCCATGGCCAACAGCCGGTGCTGGGATGCGCACGCCTCACTCCTGAACACCTTGCAGTCCACGCAAGCTCTAGTGTCCCGGCTGCGCACAAGAAAGTAATCGATTTGGGTGCTGCGTCCCCCACTACTAAAGGTGATGAGGTGCTCAGCTCTCTTCTGAAAAACAGAATTCACAATAACCAACTCCTGGGCCGTAGCAAACTCCAACAGAGCGGACCCACCAACATTCCTAGACCCGAAGCCAAAACCCCCATGCGCAATGGGAAAACCATCTGACCTCTCGCCAATGTGACCGTTGAAATCGCCACCCAACACTAAAAATTGGTCTGCAGGAAAACTTCCTACCAGCCCGTCTAAACAGACCCAAAAAGCCTCCTTCTCAGAGTCACCTAAACCGCCTTGCGGGGCGTACGCACACACCACATTCACCACAAACTCCCCCACCACCACCTTAACGGCCATGATCCTGTCATTGCATCTATTCACTTCCACGACGTTGTCTTTAAGGTCTTCCGCCAAAAGAATACCAACTCCGTTCCTCGCGCTGGCAAGGCCCGAATACCACAATTTATACCCGTTCGCTTCTCTTGACCGTGCCCCCTTCCACCTCGTCTCTTGGATACACGCCACATCCACTCTACGCTTCTTCAACACGTCCACTAGCTCCAGAAATTTGCCCGTCAAAGTACCTAAATTTAAACTCCCAACACGCAAATTACGCAACGACATACCAAAATAATCAGTGCTAACAATTAATTTTTGTTTTTAAAACAAATAAACACAAATAGAAAGAATACAGTTTTTTTTTTTTTAAAAACAAATACAAACGAATTAATAACAAAGAACTAATAACAATGCAGTACAGTTTATACAAAGAGCAAACCAAAAATAAAGGGGGGACAGGGAGGGGACAAAACAAACAAAAAAATAAAAAGAAAAACGGATTACAGGGGAAAGGAGAAGAAAGGGTGGAGAGAGACGCCGGGGGAAAAACAATTTGGACAGGTAATACAAGTTGGGGAAGGGGGGTACGGCGGGGGGTAGGGGTGGAAGGGATAATGGCCAGATAAACACAGAAAACGAGCCAGAGACACAACGAAAAGAATAGAAAAACAGGGAGATAAAGGGGAAACAAATTGTTAGAAGAACCGAAACCAAAACAAAAAAAATAAAAACAAAACGAGGGGGCAGGGAGACGAGCAACACAAAAGGAGGAAAACAAAAAGAGCAAACTTGCGACGCCGGCGATGGGGGAAAGGAGGGAACGACGAAGAGGGGCGGATAGACGGCGGGGAGAGGTTGATGATTAAAAGATAGTTGGCTTGGTGAAAGAAAAGGGTTGAGGGGGTGGAAGTGTTTACGGGCCGGGTGGAACGGAGTAAGGAGAGAAAGGGAGGCCACGAGGTACAGGCGGTGTCGAAAAGAAGAGCAGGGTGAAGGGGAAAAAGAAAGGAAGCAAAGGACGATAATGGAGGTAACAGGGGAGGCGAGGTACGGATTCTGCTGGCGAAGAGGGGGGGGATGAGAAAGGGGCGGCGTGAGAGAATTGGAGGAGATTGAAAACGAGGGAGAGGAGGAAAGAGAGCTGCGAAGACGCGATGTAAACGCGAGAGAGAGGGACGAAGAATGACTGGTGTTGAAATGCAGAACGACCGGAAAACGGAATACAGAGAAGAGGAAAACCAACAAAGAAAAAAAACGGCAAAAACAGAAACAAAACGCTACGTAAACAGGAAGAGAAAGAGGGAAGTCCAGAAAGAAAGAGAGAATAGAATATGCTTTGATGATATAATAAACTCCGGCGATACGCCGGTCAGTAAGAGCCAAATCTGAGAAAAATGAGCCGGTAACGGCTAGTTAATAGTTAATAGTAGAGAGCGTTTATTCTGAGAAAAATTCGACTAAGGAAAGAAAAAGATGTTGAGGTACTTGGTTGACGAAAATGCACTCTTTACTGAGTATTCCCCTGAATTCTCTTTGCACCAGTATAAGCTATCTGCACCTCCACCGTTGAGTGAGATTTTCCCGATACATTGTTGATCCCGACTGTTAAATAGATCAGACACCACATCTTCATCCCATTGTCTCCCATCTAACTCCATCAGGCCTGAGACTTTAGCTTGATCCAACCCCTGCAACTCAGTGGATATAAACGGGTCGTCTTCTTGTAACCATGGTTGCCCCAGAATATTGACAGAACTACCTGAACCAATGTTCCATCTTGCCCCAGATATCACAACAGATTTTGCTTCCCATATACTTCTCCAGATAAAACTGGGATTACTACCCAGTTTTGCAGCAAAAAATTTCTCCGTTGGGTAGTATCTTGCTTTATATAATCTGCTAACTAAACCCTCAGTCTTAGTTGCCAGCCTCCACCCTTGTTTACCTAGAAGAGCCAAATTGAAATCCCTAAAATCTCTGAACCCCAAACCCCCTGTAGATTTATGTTTACTCAACCTCTCCCAACTCATCCAGTGAATACCTGCTTTATTGTTTGACTTCAATCCCCACCAAAACTTAGCAAAACATCTCTCAATATCCTTAGAAAAGTTCATATTTACTATTTGGGTTTTATCTCAAGATCTAAAAATCATATTTTGATGATTTTACAGCCCAAGCGAAACTCATAAAATCATCTTTGATTTAGTGATGGTTTAACAATTGTTATCCAAATGGAAACATCTAGAATCTCAAGATAAAAATATAATTATGAATTTTACATTAATCTTATTCATGGTAAAAGATCTACATTGATAATTCTATTCAATGAAGAAAACCTAATTTTGTATGATTTAAATCATTTATATTCAGTTTTTCATATTTCAATATAAATACACTTTTTAGTTTACATGTTAAAATATAAAATATTTATTATGCTAGAACGTTTTTCATCTATTTATTTTAACATTTAACGATTTTTATTTACTTTGTCGTATTAAGAACAAGACTACCATTACCAAAATTTTGGACAAAATCCCTCTTACACTTATTATTAAAATTGTATTTGGTTGGTAGTCCAACTATCTTCTAATAATAAGATGGTTATTTTGATAATCGAAACGAAATATAAGTAGATTTCCTAAATCAAATAGAATTTTTAACGTAAACAGTCATCAATTTCTTATTTCTTTTGTTTCTTGGTAGTTTTAATTGGAAAATAATTATTAAACCATCACTAAATTAAAAATTATTTTGTTAATTTCATGTGGGCTGTAAAATTGTCTAAATCAAGTTTTAAGAATTCAAGATAAAACAAATAGTAAATTGAACGTGTAATCTTATGTATATCAATTTTTTAATAATGATTTGATATGTAAACTAATAATAAATAAATATTAAAAAAAATGATATAATCAATATATATATATATTGATTATATCATTTTTTTAATATTTATTTATTATATAAATATATATATATAAAGGAGGATACGCGGGAGTTTAGGTGGCGCTCTAAGATCGTCTCAATCTATTTTTCTAATTTTCTAGAATTTTAGAATTTTAAACACTTATAAATATAAAAATACCATTTAACATATTAGAAGTAGAATAGGTGTTCAAATTTATAGAGGAGAAAAGTTTGAATTTATAGGAAGACGTACATATGATTAGAAGTTCTATTGGAAGTAGAATAAGTATTTATAAAGCATATGATTAAATGTTCTATTGAAAGTAGAATAGTGATAATTTATATATATCTATTATCTATTATATATATGAAAAGGAGGATACGCGGGAGCTTAGGTGGCGTTCTAAGATCGTATCAATCTATTTTTCTAATTTTCTAGAATTTTAGAATTTTAAACACTTATAAATATAAAAATATCATTTAAAATATTAGAAGTTGAATAGGTGTTCGATTTATAGAGGAGAAGAGTTCGAATTTATAGGAAGAAATATGATTAGAAGTTCTATTGGAAGTAGAATAAGTATTTATAAAGCATATGATTAAAAGTTCTATTGAAAGTAGATTATAGGAGTTCGAATTTATAGAGATAAGAGTTCAAATTTATAGAAAAAACATATAAATAAAAATTTCTATTGGAAGTAGAATAAGTATTTATAAAGCATACGATTAAAAGTTCTATTGGAAGTAGAATAAGAGTTCGAATTTATAGAGAATGAGAGTTCGAATTTATAGAAAAACATATAAATAAAAGTTCTATTACAAGTAGAATAGGTGTTTGAATATATAGAGCATCCATATAACTAAATATATTATAGAAAGTACGATCTTCTTAAATTATATATTTTTTTATACAAGTTAATTATACTTCTATTAGGGAAATTTATTCATAAATCCAATACTATTATCATAAAAAAGTCGTCGTATTTAAAAGAAAATAATTGATGTGTTAACATTATAAAAGAACATTTTCATGCACGAATCCTAAATAAAAATAGGAGTATCTATAATATAAAGAGAAAATAAGATGTGCTTTCATTTTCTAAAACTTCATAAATTTTAAAAAGTCTAGATAAAGTATAAATTGGAATTCACTCTATTTTTTAGGTTTTAATTTTAAGGAAAAAAGTTGTTGTGTAAGATAAGTATCATTAATAATATGTAACGAATTTGGAATTTCGACCAAAACGAGAGCGGCTTGAAACATGTTTAACGGGAAGACGGCTCACTATAAAAGATTGTATTAGCTATTAAAATATCATTTTGATGTTATAAATTTTATTTTATTTTTAGGATTTGATTTTTATGGATAAACATTATCATACAAGTGATACATGTAAAAGTTAGGTTTTTGGTCTTAACGAGGGAGCGGATAAATCGTAATAACCGTGTTTAACGAGAAAGCGATTCATTAGAGAAGACCGTATAAAGATGTTTGAATATATAAGGAATACATAAAATAAAATGTTTTATTAGAAGTAGAATACGATGACGGTGGAGACGTCTTACACGATTTTTAAAATTATATATCTTTTTTCCTAGAAATCCTTTATTTTATCTTTTTTATACAAGTTAATTATACTTGCATTAGAAAAATATATCCATAAATTTAATATTATTCCCGTAATGAAAAGTCTTCGAATTTAATTTTTTTTATATGCCAACATAACAGAAAGACATTCCCATGTGGAAGTTGTAAATAAGTACATGAATATCTATAATATACAGAAAATATAAGATGTATTTTCATTTTTAAAACTCTATAAATATTAGAAAGTTTAAAGAATATAAAAATTGGAATTTACTTTCTTTATATAATTAGTTAGAATTTCGGTTCCAAATAAGAGCGACTCGAAACGTATTTAACGAGAAGACGACTCACTAGAAAAGATTGTATTAGCTATTAGAATTTGATATTGATGTCATAATTTTTTTTATTGTTCGATTTTATGGATAAAAAATAATATATAAGTCTTTATAATATATGTTAAAGTTGAGATTTCGATTTTAATGAGAGAGCGACTCAATCAAAAGAATCGTGTTTAACAAGAAATCGATTCATTAGAAAAGGATATTTAATTATTAAAATTTAATATTAATATTATAATATAACGTAAATGTATTAATTTTTTTAAAAAATATTATAACGCCGCCGCGAAGCGCGGCTTTATCGACTAGTATATATATATATATAAAGGAGGATACGCGGGTGCTTAGGTGGCGCCTCTAAGATCATTTCAATCTATTTTTTTGATTTTCTAGAATTTTTACACTAATAAATAAGAAAATATCTTTTATAATATTAGAAGTAGAATAAGTGATATTGGAGTTTAAGTTATAATAAAGTATCTTTTATCGTATTAGAAGTAGAATAGGTAATATATATATAGGAGTTTAAGTTAATGGAGAAGAAGAGTTCAAGTTTATAAAGAAGATATATTAATTAACATATTCAAGGTAGAAATGGACTGCAAATTTATAAATAAACTCGAACTCTAATTTATAGGGAACATATATAATTAAAAAAGAAATCCAAATTTATCTCTCTATATATATAGTAAATTCACACTTCTTATTTGCAATTTTGCACGGTTGAGTAAGTTTTTTTTTATTTTTGGATTTAGTTGTGTTTATACTATTTTGTATGTATAATTGAAATTTATTTTTCTTGAATTTTTTTTGCACAGGAATCCATCGAATTTATGTCTTGGTAATGTATATCCTCTTCGGTATTTTTTTTTGTAAGATGCTTGTTGTGGAATAAAAACTAGGCTACTAGTATTGCGGCTAGGATTTATGTATTTAATGTAAGGGTGTGTGAGCTTCGTGCTTTAATGGCTGCTCTTGTGCTCGTGGCTGATTCTGCCTTCACAAGATGCCTACGTACTTTGATGAATATCAAAGATCAAGCCAAAAAACGTAGTTCTGAGGTGAGGGGTCTGACCCTTTATATAGGCTGAGAAGCCTTAGAATTAAGGTAGGAGTTGGAGACTTAATAGATAAGTCACCTCCTTGAGGAAAGTTCTAGATCTATTCCTTATAGGAATCAGTTTCCATATAGAATTGGATGCCTTATAGGATAAGTCTGAAGGAGATATTATCCTTATCCAACTCTTATTTGCTGAGCTGTTTATTACCCTTAATATTAATTACGAAATTAATATTATAAATAGGGTTTGGGCCCAACTGGTGGGCCCCACGTTTGGACTATTCCGGGTATAATTAATACCACATTAAAGGTGTCTTTAAGGTTTACTTTTAGCCCATATCATTTGCCCCCCAACTTCTAGGAAAACTGATAAGGTTTTCCTTGAAGTTTTATCTGCCTTTCGTGAGACTTGGGTCAGGGCTTTGTACACTAGTGTTTCACGAATGTCGTCTTGATGCAAAGTGTGGAGCGACCGACACGTTTACGACGATATGCCTTATTCGAGGCTAAGCAATTTCCATAACTTTAGTTACAGAGTCTTTTTCTTCAAGGAATTATCTATGAAATTCCTCGTATTTCCATTTTTATCCTATTATGGTACCCACATGTATCAAAATTCCATGTCTGTGAAGATTTGCTGTCAAAAAATCAATTTTTATAGCAAATTTCGACCAGGACTGAGTTTTTTTGATCAGAAATTCGACCAGGAATTCGACCAGGATTCTGGTCGAAACAAGGCCTTCTTTTTATTCCTGATCGAAGAGATTTTCGACCAGGATTCCTGGTCGTTTCGACCAGGATTCTGGTCGAAATAAGGGTCCAATTTTGCTCTGGTCGAAGGGTTTTTCGACCAGGATTCCTGGTCGTTTCGACCAGGATTCTGGTCGAAATATGGGCGTTTCCAACGCTTTGGTCGAAGAGTTTTTCGACCAGGATTCTTGGTCGTTTCGACCAGGATTCTGGTCGAAATAAGGGCGTTTCCAACGCTTTGGTCGAAGAGTTTTTCGACCAGGATTCTTGGTCGTTTCGACCAGGATTCTGGTCGAAATAAGGGCGTTTCCAACGCTTTGGTCGAAGAGTTTTTCGACCAGGATTCTTGGTCGTTTCGACCAGGATTCTGGTCGAAATAAGGGCGTTTCCAACGCTTTGGTCGAAGAGTTTTTCGACCAGGATTCTGGTCGAAATAAGGGCGTTTCCAACGCTTTGGTCGAAGAGTTTTTCGACCAGGATTCTTGGTCGTTTCGACCAGGATTCTGGTCGAAATAAGGGCCACTTTGGCTTTGGGCCTATTCTTATGGGGCCTGATACCTTTCTTTTCAAAATGGGCTTAACCTTATAGTCATTATTGGGCCCGTCCGGGCTATTTGAAACCAAATCCAGGTTTTGTTGTCTATGATATTTTTCCAAAATATCTATAATTTTCTTTAAAATATCTAAGATATTTTTCAAAGGTATTTTCCTAATAATGTCCTAGAATTGGGCCTTAATTTGGGCCGGTTTCATGGGCTTTTCTGACCTGTTACTGTAGGTTTTTTGACCGTTTGGAGGAATTTTAACCGGCTAAAAGGTTGTATATAAGAGTGAGAGTGGAGAGTTCACTTTCTCATTCTCACTTCTACTCAAACACTTCACTAGAAATTCTCTCTGTAGTTATCTCTATTTCAAGGCGATTTCCGGCGAAAGTTTTCTTCGAGCTCCTCCCCTTCACGGTGGTTTCTGGGTTTCTTTCTTGAAGATACCTTCACTCCTTCATAGTTTCTGGGTTTTCTTTGAAGATTTTCTTCAAATCTTCAAACTTTCTGGGTTTTTCAAGAGCTTCGAATCTTTTTTCAAGAGCACCAATGGAAGACAAAGCTAAGTCTCGCCTTGCAAAGATGAATTCTGCCTCCTCCAAAGGTACAATCACCATTCGCTCTTCTTACACATCTCTAGTAGATATGTTAAATCAACGTGGAGATGATTACCCCTCTTTGTCAGAATTAGATGCATATGACTGCTGTAGCTCTTATCATGATGTTGATGAAATCACTAGATATAACAAGCTTTTCAAAATTAAATCACCTTATAAACTTGTCCCAGCCGAGCCAGGTGACAGACCTTGTCACTGGAAACCCAATTCTTTGTGTGTTTATAGGGAGAGTCTAGTGGCTGGCCTTCGTTTTCCATTTCATGAATTCATTCCTAGACTCTTAGCTGATGTTCAAATTAGTCCATGTCAACTCCCGCCAAACGCGTGGAGAATTATATTATGTTGTATGGTTTTGTGTCTTCGACAACAACTCCCTTTATCAGTTGCGCTTTTTCGCAAACTTTTTCAATTTTACAATAGTCCTGCCACGAACCCTGGCTGGGTATATGTTAAGCTCCGTCCTAGAGTTCCCCCAATTTTTAATGGCAAGTCAATTCCTGATAATAATGCGGGCTGGAAAAATGAGTTCGCATACTTAGAATGGGATGGAGGTGATTGGGGCACTCTCTTTAGGCAGACATTCTCGAGAGTCTCAGATGGAAGTGCTAAGGGAATCGTCCTTAGTACTGAGGAACAGGCCGCTTATAATACTTTGACCGAGGCAGACGGTAGTTCTATTACCTGCCTAAGTCTTTTAAATGAGGAATCTCTAAGGGGAGTAGGCCTTTCCAGAGTTTCTGAGCGGGGTAATTTTCTTACTGGTCTTTGCCATTTACTTTTTATTACTGAATTTATTCCAACTCTCTTTTTGGTCGTTCTTGCAGTTGCGAAATTGATTGTGGAGGCTGCACCCTCTCTTGATGAAGAGACAGCCAGGATGGTTCGGGCTAAGAGGGTTGCTGACCCTCGAGGGAAAAACACGGAGCCTCCTTTTCTGCGCCCCCACAAGGTCCATAAAGGAGAGTTGAGATATGGTGACATAGCTGGACTGGAGGGGAGCTCCCAGGTTAACGTCCAGTCAACGGTTTTCAGGCCTCCCTGGGGCTTCAGGAAGCAGGATTCTATGGTGGGCTCTACGAAGCACTCCATGGATTGGTCTTTAAACTCAATTACCACCCCTGATTATAAGGACATGGTCCTTGGTGGAGGTATTGGGGAGTCAAAGGCACTCGGTGCTCAGGCTCTCGCTGTGGTAAGTCTCAAACTTTTATCTTTCAATACCTTAACGGCTTTTAAGTTCACTACTTGATTTCAATGCTAACCTTTCATGCAGGCTAACGTCCATTTCCAAAGCTTGGTTCATAAAGCCAAAGCTTGGAAAGAGAAGTCTAAAGCTTTTGAGTCTGAGTCTCAGAAGAAGACTCTCCATATTAACCGTCTGGAAGAGCAAATAAAGAAGAAAGATGAAGAGATGGTAGGGATGCATGCGGAGCTGGTTGCCCTGAGAGATGACAAGGAGAAGCATATTGATGAATATCTGGATTCAGATGAGTACAAGACTCTCATGGATCAGCATGATGAGATGCTCTTTCCTAGTCAGTTTTCTGATGGGTGGACCAAAGCCCTTGAAGCAGTTCTGAGGCAGCATCCAGGGTTATTCTTGCCTTCTGCTTTTCCTAGCCCTCACCTTCCCAATGCCTTGACACAGGGGCCTGGTTCCAGTGAAGAGCTGTTTGGGGAGGATGACACTTTGGTTAAGGAGCATGCTACTGCCACTACTTCAGCTTTGGATCCCGAGCCTACTCTAGCTCAGCCTGGTGCTGCTATCTCTGCCGACGAGGGGTCTACTACTGAGACTAGCTCTGAGGATGCTTCTCCTGCTAAGGAGGCCCCTAAGGCCCCTTAGGCTTTATTTATTTATCTTTTGCCTTTCTGAACTCTGGGTTTCAACCATTTGACTTAATAGCCTTCGGGCCTTTGTAATTTTTAACTTAACTATTTATGCAGTTTATTTCCGTCCATTTTTCTTGCTTTTGCTTTTGCTTTTGAGTACTTGGCCTCCTGGCTGGTACTAAACTTATAAGTCGGTCCAACATTCGTCTTTCGTTTGTTTTAGCAAGGAAGGATAACCAATAGAGAAAACAGAATAAATTCCATTATGCTGTCAAAGGACATTAATAAAATGGGTTCAACCCTTACATAGATACTCTATCAACTACTGGGAGCAACATGCTCTATAATGGTTTCATTCGAACCTTATTACTAATAAATAGATAAAAGTTCAAGCCTTTATCAAAAGACCTCAAACATAATAAACTTTGAGGTTCACAGCATGCCAAGTCCGGGGCACCTCAACCCCATCCAAGGTTTCTAACTTGTAAGATCCTCGTCCTAACACCTTCCTGACCAGATACGGTCCTTCCCAGTTTGGTGCTAACTTTCCTTTTTGGCCAACTCCTGAGGCTTCAATATTCCTTAGGACCATGTCGCCTTGTCGAAAAAATCTTTCTTTAACTCTCTGGTTGTAATGAAAAGAGGCTCTCTTCTGATACTCAGCATTCCTAGCATTAGCTTCATCTCTAACCTCGTCAATTAAATCCAGGGCCAGTCTCATCCCTTCTTCATTAGTTTCTGGCTCATATGCCTCGATTCGAGGTGATGCCTGCATGATCTCCAAGGGCACAACAGCCTCGGCTCCATAAGCCAGCAAAAATGGGGTTGCTCCAGTTGTTACCTTACAAGTGGTACGATACGCCCAAAGTATGGGCAGCAGTTCATCTACCCAAGTGTTCCTAGAGCGCTCGACCCTCTTCTTCAGTCCATCAAGGATAATTCGATTAGCTACCTCAGCTTGCCCATTGGCTTGTGGATGTGCCACTGAGGTAAAGCGGAGCTCAATCGCATTCTCTTCACAATACTTCTTAAACTCCTCATTATTGAACTGTGTCCCATTGTCTGTCACAAGGATTCGTGGGATTCCGTATCTGCAAATGATGTTCTCCCAGAAGAACTGGGAAACTTGCTTGGTGGTTATCTTGGCCAGGGGTTTAGCCTCAATCCACTTAGTGAAGTAATCAATGGCCACTATCAGGAATTTCCTCTGTGCTGAAGCCATGGGAAAGGGTCCAAGTATGTCCATCCCCCACATTGCAAATGGAATGGGAGAGTTGATAGAGGTCAACATCTCAGGCGGTTGCCTCACAATTGGGGCATGCTTCTGGCATCTCTCACATCTCTTGACATAGTTTTGTGCATCAGCCAACATCTCCGGCCAATAAAACCCTAAACGAATTATCTTGTGAGCTAGGGCTCTGCCCCCCAAATGTTGCCCACAGATCCCTTCATGAACTTCCTCTAATGCTTCCCTTGCCTCTAAAGGCCTTAGACACTTCAAGTACGGGATGACAAACGACCTTTTGTACAGAATACCCTCAATCAAAGTATATCTCAACGCTCTTACTGAGAGTTTTCGTGCCTCCATGGCATTGTCTGGGAGCCAACCGGTCTCCAGGTGTGCCTTGATAGGATCTATCCAAGAGCATCCTATATCAATCGGTGCCACTAACTTTGCATTAATGGTTGGGGCCTTCAGGACCTGAAAGTAGACACTCCCAGCATAATTTTCTATTTCAGAAGAAGCAAACTTAGACAGGGCATCGGCCTTAACGTTTTCTTCTCTCGGGATGTGCTCAACATGACACTCCTCAAACTGAGACATAACAGCCTTCACCACTCTCAGGTATTTCGCCATAGTCTCATCCTTAGCTTCGAATTCACCGTTTACTTGGGATATCACAAGTCGTGAATCTCCACAAACTTTAAGGTTTTTGACCCTCATGATTCTAGCTAAACCCAAACTAGCTATTAATGCCTCATACTCTGCCTCATTGTTAGTAGTAGGAAAATCTAGCTTTAAAGCATACTCAACCGTGAACCCGTCAGGGCTTTGCAAAACCAAACCTGCACCACTAGAATTTGTTTTTGATGCTCCATCAAAATAGAGCACCCAATATTCCCTTAGATCAGGTGTAAGTTCCTCTTCTTTTTTCTCTTGCCCAGGGGTAGTCATTATCTCTTGCCCCCCGACTTCTTGGTTGTTAATAGTACATTCAACCACGAAGTCAGCCAATGCCTGAGCCTTGATGGCTGTCCGAGGCTTGTATGTGATATCGAATTCTCCTAACTCAATCGCCCATTTAATTAGCCTTCCACTGGCCTTAGGGCTATGCAATATGTTCCTCAACTGTTGGTTCGTCAGAACTTGAATCTTGTGTGCCTGAAAGTAAGGTCGCAATTTCCTTGAGGCAGTTACTAAAGCCAAAGCAAACTTTTCTATGGGTGAGTAATTCAACTCAGCCCCATGCAACACTTTGCTTACATAGTAGATAGGTTTCTGGACTTTCTCCTCTTCCCGAATAAGGACAGCACTCAGGGCTTGCTCAGATACCGCCAGGTATAGATAAAGAGTCTCTCCAGGACTTGGTTTGGTCAATAACGGGGCTTCAACCATGTATTTCTTCAATTGCTCGAAGGCCTCTTGGCTCTCAGGAGTCCACTCAAAATTTTTCACTTTCTTCAATGCTTGAAAGAAAGGCAAGCACTTGTCACCAGACTTGGAGATGAATCTTCCTAAAGCCGCTACCCGGCCTGTCAACTTCTGCACGTCTCTTATAGAGCGTGGGGGTTCCATGTCTAAGATCGCCTTGATCTTGTCGGGGTTGGCCTCTATGCCTCTTTTAGAAACCATTAGACCCAAAAATTTGCCTGATCCAACACCAAAGGCACATTTGGCTGGATTCAACATCATCTTGTGGTGCCTCAGCACTTCAAATGCTTCTCTGAGGTGCTTGATATGGTCTGCTTTGACCAAGCTTTTAACCAGCATATCATCGACATAAACCTCCATGGTTTTTCCAATCAGATGGGCAAATATCTTATTCACCAATCGTTGGTAAGTAGCTCCCGCATTCTTTAAGCCAAACGCCATAACAAGATAGCAGAAAACACCAAAGTCGGTTATGAAAGATACCTTAGGGATGTCATCCTTGTGCATCTTAATCTGATTATAGCCGCTGAATCCATCCATGAAGCTCAGCATCTCATGTCCAGCTGTGGCATCTATCAACATATCTATCCTTGGCAGAGGGAAACAATCCTTTGGGCATGCATCATTCAGGTCAGTGAAGTCTATACACATCCTCCACTTCCCATTCGCTTTCTTGACCATCACTGGGTTTGCTAACCATTCGGGAAACTGAATTTCCTCAATAAAACCAGCCTCCAAGAGCTTATCCACTTCTTGCTTAATGGCCTCTTGCCTTTCCGGAGCAAAATTTCTCTTCTTCTGCTGTACTATCTTCCGATTAGGGTCAACATTCAATCTATGAGTTATAAGTTGAGGATCAATCCCTGGCATGTCAGCTGCTGTCCAAGCAAAAACGTCACTATTCCTTTGTAAGAACTCTATTAATTTGCCCTTCAGGGGTTCTTTCAAAGAGGCTCCAATATAAGTCACCTTCTCAGGGTCGCCTAGCTCCAGAGGGATAGGTATTAAGTCCTCCGCTGGCTTTCCCCGGTGTTCATCATCATCACGGACATCCATGTCTTCAATCGGGAGTACCTGCCCCCCGGTTCCGTCAGCTCTCAAAGCAGCCACATAGCAACTCCTGGCCATTTTCTGATCTCCTTTTTGTTCCCCAACACCATTCCTGGTTGGAAATTTGACCTTCATGTGATAAGTAGAGGCAACAGCCTTGAATGCATGAAGTCCGGTCCTCCCTAAGATTGCATTGTACGTTGAGGCAGCCTTAATTACTAGAAAGTTTAGCATCTGGGTGGCCTCCTTAGGTTCTTGCCCTATTGTCATAGGCAGATGAATGGTCCCTTCAACCTTGGACTCAACTCCATTAAATCCGTAGATTGGCATGTTAGTCGGGGTTAGTTGAGAGTCAGTATACCCCATCCTCATAAAAGCATCATGAAACAAGATATCGACGGAAGCTCCATTGTCTATCAGGACTCGCTTCACTTCCGAGTTTCCAATTACTGGAGTTATGACCAACGGGTCGTCATGGGGGAATTTCACCCCTTCAAGATCTGAATCATCAAAACCAATCACTGCCTCAGTCTTAGCACGCTTCGGGGCTTCTCCTGTGATGTGCATCACTTCCCTGGCATAAGCCTTTCGAGAGTTTCGGGTAGTGCCGGCCGCTGTTGGTCCTCCCCAAATCATATTGATTACTGGCCCTCGAGGCTGCGGGTTATGATTGCGATCGTTATCCCTCCTATCATTGTCTCTTCTATCATAATCCCTTTTCTGGGTTCCACGGTCTTCACCCTTAGTGAACTTGTTTAACTTTCCCTTCCGGATTAAAAACTCAATTTCATCCTTCAACTGTCTGTAGTCATCTGTGTCATGCCCCACATCCTTATGGAATCTACAATACAGATCTTTGTTTCTCTTTTCAGGATCACCCCTGAGCGGTTTAGGCCAGCGAAAGTCCTTATCCTTCTCAATGTCCAACAAAATTTGGCTCCTAGGAGCGTTCAACCTTGTGTAATCAGAAAACCTTGACCCAAAACCCTTCTTAGGTGATGAATCAGAGTCCTTGCCAGTCCGGGGATACTTGTCCCTAGCGTCGTACTCTTGTTCTGACTTTCTTTTCTTTGAATCATTAGAGCCCTTGCCATTACCTACTGTGGTTTCCTTCTTAATGTTGTCCTCAGCCTTGATATATTTATCGGCTCTTCTTTGGAGTTCGGCCATGTTCTCAGGAGGATGTTTTGCCAAAGACCTTTTGAAGAAGAGGTCAGTGGTTCCGTGTTCCAGGGCTACCATGGCCACCTTATTTTCCAGATCGGTGATATTCAGCGTCTCCTTGGTGAATCGCTTGAGATAATCCCTTAAGTTCTCATTCTTCCCCTGCACCACATACATAAGGGATGCAGAACTTTTCTCATGAATTCTCCCACTGATGAATTGGCTGATGAAAGCAGCGCTTAGCTCCTTAAAAGAGCCAATCGAGTTTGCAGGTAGACGGCTATACCATCTTTGAGCCATGCCTGACAGAGTTTGAGGGAACGCCCTACACTTTAAGGCATCACTAGCAGGCTGCAGCAGCAGTGCGTTCGAGAAAGTTCTGACATGATTTGCGGGATCGCCCGTTCCATCATAGGCTTTAATAGTTGGCATCTTAAACTTCCTTGAGATGTGGGCATTCATCACCTCCTCAGTAAACGGAGGTGTGGGATCGTCAGGGTCCCCAAGTGGCACCAGATCTTTGGGGTTACTCCTGGGGGTTTCCACCCTCATAGCTTCTCTTGTTGGGACATCAGCCCTCTTCTGTCTTCTTGAAGACCTCTCCAAATCTATAACGGGAATCCTTCCTGAGATTGGAGGGGGTCGAATCAGACTCTGTCTTGCCTGTTCCCTTGCTATATCATCCTTCAACCTTTGGATCTCAGCCTCATGAGCCTTAATCCTCTCCTCAATCGTTTGTGGAGGCCCATCATGGATTCTCCGTGTTCTTCTTAGGGGTTCCTTGCTAGCACGTCGCCTCCTCGGGGCTTCATCTCGATCATCATCCTCAGATGATGATGAATCATCTGTATAGGGACCCGAGTAGTCATCATATTCTCGATCCCGGATCTGTAAGGCGTGTCCGCTCGGTCCAGGTTCCCTTCGTCGAGGGGGATAGTTAGGCAGTCCATACATAGGGTTGGTGTTCAAAGGGAGATCCGTAGTGTGGATCTGTACCCCCGTGCGATCAACGTTACCAAGAGGAGAAACCACCATCTGGAGAGGGTTGGTTTCTTGGCCTTGATGGACGATCACTGAGTGAGTCCCCTCTACATGGGGAGTCGTCCCTGGGGGTTGAGTGGGCAGAGGTTGAACGACCGTCCTTGTTGATGGGAGTATTTGTCCTTCCTCAGTGACGATGAGCGAATCTGAAGTGGCTGGTTGAGCAGAGTTAAGGGGCACGGCCTCGGTTGACGTTGTCCTTCGTGTTTGAACCATGGTTGATGTTGTCTTCCCACAGACGGCGCCAAATGTTGTGGAATAAAAACTAGGCTACTAGTATTGCGGCTAGGGTTTATGTATTTAATGTAAGGGTGTGTGAGCTTCGTGCTTTAATGGCTGCTCTTGTGCTCGTGGCTGATTCTGCCTTCACAAGATGCCTACGTACTTTGATGAATATCAAAGATCAAGCCAAAAAACGTAGTTCTGAGGTGAGGGGTCTGACCCTTTATATAGGCTGAGAAGCCTTAGAATTAAGGTAGGAGTTGGAGACTTAATAGATAAGTCACCTCCTTGAGGAAAGTTCTAGATCTATTCCTTATAGGAATCAGTTTCCATATAGAATTGGATGCCTTATAGGATAAGTCTGAAGGAGATATTATCCTTATCCAACTCTTATTTGCTGAGCTGTTTATTACCCTTAATATTAATTACGAAATTAATATTATAAATAGGGTTTGGGCCCAACTGGTTGGCCCCACGTTTGGACTATTCCGGGTATAATTAATACCACATTAAAGGTGTCTTTAAGGCTTACTTTTAGCCCATATCAATGCTTTTCGGTGATAAGATTAACAGAGCTTAGTATACAAATAATGATTTAATATATGATTTATTCATCTGTCATTATATGCATATTATGATTATATTAATAATTGTTATACATGGTTTATATATCATGATCATTACTAATATTAATTTATTATATTATTAAATTTAATTATTTTTTTATAAATTTATACGAATTATATGGTTGATTATTAAGAAAATATTAATGTAGAAATTACAAAGATATATACCAGTAGCCTCCGCTGAAGTATTCGCAGGAGCAAAAGGTAGAATGACCGGATGCCTTGAATTTCCACTGATAGTCTCTTTGGTCTGGGTTCATGTGATAGTCATCCTATTGTATAACTGGCATTGTGGAAGTTTCCAACAAGGCAACAACTTTAGCTCAAATGGAGCAAACTGATATGAGTAAAAATGTGATGAAACCGTGTAGCATTAAAAAATAAGGAAGATCTGTGCTACTTATAATTGTTTAATGTATCACTCTTCTTTAGTGCAATATTAGTAAGCTGATTGCATAAGTTGGACATGATTGCAATATCCAGCAACTATGTCTATGAGTCGATATTTTTAAATATTTTAACCGTGTTTGTCTAAGAAGTCAGATGGTGCCTCTTAGATTTTTCAATCTATTTTTCTAATTTTTTAGAATTTTATGATTTTAAACATTAATAATATAAAAATATCCTTTTTTAGAATTTTAGGATTTTAAATACTAATAAATATAAAAATAATTTTTAACATATTAGAGGTAGAATAGGTGTTTGAATTTATAGAGGAGAAAAGTTCGAATTTATAGAGAAAAGTTTTATTGAAAGTAGACTAGGTATTTATATAAGTCAAATTATTAAAAATTCCATCGGAAGTAGAATAGGACTTCGAATTTTTAGAGAATAAGAGTTCGAATTTATAGAAAAAACATCTAATTAATAGTTCTATTGGAAGTAGAATAGATGTTTGAATATATAGAAGAAACATAATTAAATATTTTATTAGAATTAGAATACAAGGACGGGGTGACATCTTTTACAATCTTCTAAAATTATATATTTTTTATATAAGTTAATTATATTTCTATTAGGAAAATTTATTCATAAATTCAATATTATTCTCATAAAAAAAAGTCTTTGTATTTGAAAATAAAATAAATGATGTGATAACATAATAAAAAAGCATTCTCATGCGGGGAACCTAAATAAATACAGGAATATCCATAATATAACGAGAAAATAAGATGTATTTTCATTTTTTAAAACTCCATAAATTTTAGAAAGTTTAGAGAAAGTAAAAATTGAAATTCACTCTATTTTTAGCTTTTGATTTTAAGGAAAAAAGTTGTTGTGTAATATAATTATCATCAATAATATGTAATGAAGTTGGAATTTCTATCCCAAATGAGAGCCGCTTGAAACATGTTTAACGGGAAGACGACTCACAATAAAAGATTATATTGATGTTAAAAATTGTATTTCTATTTTTAGGATTTCGTTTTTATAGATAAACATTGTTATACAAATAATAAATGTAAAAATTAGGGTTTTGGTCTTAACGAGAGAGCGACTCAAAATAACCGTGTTTAACGCGAAAGCGATTCATTAGATTTTTTCAATCTATTTTTCTAATTTTTTTGGATTTTAGGATTTTAAACAATAATAAATATAAAAATATATTTTAACATATTAGAAGTATAATAGGTGTTCGGATTTATAGAAGAAAAGAGTTCAAATTTAAAGGAAGACATATAATTAGAAGTTCTATTGGAAGTAGAATATGTATTTATAAGGCATATGATTAAAAGTCCTATTGAAAGTAGAATAGGAGTTCGAATTTTAAAGAAAATAAGAGTTTGAATTTATAGAAAAACATATAATTAATAGTTTTATTGGAAGTAGAATATGTATTTGAATTTATAGAGGAGACATATAATAAAATATTTTATTGGAAGTAGAATATAAGGACGGTGGTGATATCTTTTATGATCTTCTAAAATTATTTTATATAAGTTAATTATATTTCTATTAGGAAAATTTATTCATAAATCCAATACTATTCTCATAAAAAAACGTTTCTGTATTTAAAAAGAAAAGAATTGATGTGTTATATTAAAAAAACATTCTCATGCGGGAACCTATATAAATAAATACATGAGTATCTATAATGTAACGAGAAAATAAGATGTATTATCACTTTTTAGGTTTTGATTTTTATGGATAAAAAATATTATATGTCTTTATGATATATGTTACAGTTGGGATTTCGGTTTTAACAAGAAAGCGGCTTCGAAAGTATGTACTGGATTTTTTTAAAAAAAATTGTAACGCCGGCGCGAAACGCGGCTTTATCAACTAGTTATATATATTAGAAAAGCAACCGTGCGTTGTACGAGTTATAAGCTAGTTATAATAAAACTAAAATTCCCATTTTCATGTCGGTGTGACTGCTCAGTAGATTAACAGTCAAATGTTATCACGCAAAACAAAGTTGTGAGAAATACATGTTAAAATGCGCTTGTCCTGATTCTGAAATTGGGAGGTAATAATAAGAACATGATAAACTATGCAGAGGAGAGAGAAAAGGAGAATTTTATTATGATGAAATTTGTTATCGATTATAATAGATGGAAGATTTATATAATCAACAACTAAACAATATTTTATCAAATGAAACTATTATAATAATGAAATTATCTAATCTATACTATATTATAATTAGCAAAGGGGTATTTTATAGTTTGGTTAAACCCCAATTTTGATTATCCCTTCCATTTACAATCATTAGATTTGCAACTCAAATAAATAATAATCGTTGGATACAATACTAAAAGTTGTTATATATATAGAGGTCTAAGATTCGAATTCCGCCAACAACATTTGGATTTAAAATTAATACTAAAAGATGTTATATAGAAAGGTTGGAGGTTCGATTTCCGCCAACGACATATTAGTTAGATTTAACACTATAATTTGTTATATACAAAAACCTAAGTTTTGAATCCATCTAACTACATATTAAAAATAATATTTATAATATTACATAATATTATAGTATAGTATAGATACTACAGTAAATAAATTAAAAGAAAAAAAAAGTAACTCGTGCTTTGCACGAACTATAAGCCAGTAGAACTAAATTCAACTAATTATAGTTCGTTTTTCTCTTTTGTGCCCCTAATCTACTTCTTTGTACAAAAACTTGTCCAGTTGGCATGATTTTAAAGTATATACAAGTCGAGATGTACAAAAGGTTAAACATGTACAAAAAGTTCATCGGTGTGGGACTTAATCGGAGTTGAAAAAATTAATTGGAGTACTAAACGACGCTTAACGGTGTTAAGCTACACTAAGTGATGTTAACGGCACTAAACAACATTTAAACGGCGCTCGGTTTAGGCTACCGTTTTTCTAAAATGGCAACGTTTTCCTGTGGAGGCTCTTGGCTGAGTTCAATATTTAAATGTCGAACGTCGTCTTTTGGACGTCGAATGTCAACATTTGAACGTCGACAACCAGAGATTCTTAACTTTAACTTATGGTATAACTAATCTTTTTTTTATTAGAATCCCTCATTCGATTTTAGGGTGTATTTGCCATGCCTTGAATGATTTCGTGAACCTTGAATTTTAAATGACTTGTTTCTTAGTCCTCGTGATCTTCTGAGCCTTAATTTGTTTGCTGAATCCTTGGTTTTAAGGTTATCATTAACCCTTGATTCTCATTCTAAGATGTAGAACTTGTGGTGAAGTTCTTTAGTTCTTGCCCCCTTATTTCATATGGAGGAGGTCTTGCCTCTCGGTTGATCGTTCAAGAAGTTCACTTGCTACTCAGCACTCGACTTCAAGTCTAGTGTGCCTTGGTTGGTTTTCAACCCTCTATCTTGATTCTAGGATTCCAACCTTCTTCTTATGCTCATAGAACCTTGCTTAGGTTTCTATTTGACTGACGGCTCTTAATTCAAGGCCTTGAATTCAAATGACAAGCTCGATCGGAGGCATACAACCTTGTTGGCCATCAAGGCTTAAATTTTGTGTTGAGATTTAAAGTTCAAGGCTTCAATCCTTAGTCTTGGAATATATTCTCCAGACTTTTCTTTGTTTCTAAAGTATTAGCCTTTTAGCAAATCTTCTTAATTTTGATTTTGACGTTCCGTCAAAATAGAGCACCCAATATTCCTTCTGATCGGACATAGTTTTATCACTTCCTTCCTAGGGTACTATCTCTTGCCCCCCGACTTCTTGGTTGCCTATGGTACATTCAACCATGAAGTCAGCAACCTTATCGGGGCCTCCTAGTTCTAGAGGAATAGGAACCAGATCCTCTGCTGGCTTTCCTAGGTCCTCCTCATTATGGGCATCCATGTCTTCAATCAGAAGGACCTGTCCCCCGACTCCATCAGGTCTTAAAGCGGCTATATAACTGTTTGTAGCCATTTTCTGGTCACTTTTTTGTTCTCCGTGTGTTAACCATGGTTGATTTTGTCTTCCCACAGACGGCGCCAAATGTTGTGGAATAAAAATGAGAGTTTGTAAATTGCGGTTAGGGTTTGTATGTATTTTTATTTTTTTTAACATGGGAACCCGCAGCCGTGCTCTTCCCAGGATGGCATAATCACAAATCCGCCTCCCATGGGAGTCGAACATGTGACCAAGAGGTGAGATGGCCTCTCTTTAACCAAACTGAGACAACCCTTGCGGACATGGTTTGTATGTATTAAATACAAGGGTTGGTGAGTTTCGAGTTTTAATGGTTGTTCTTGTGTTCGAGACTGAACGGTCCTTGCAAGATGCCTATGTATTTCCGTATTGCTAGAGAATCAAACCAAGACGTAGTTTTTGGTGATTCTAGATCCTATCTTGTAAGAGTCTTTTTCCTTGTACGATTAGGTGCCTTTGGAGGCTACTTCTTGTAGAAATTATATACTTATTTGACTCTTATTTCCAAGCTGTTAATTACCCTTAAATATTAATTACGGAATTAATATTTAATAAGGGTTTTAGGCCTCATTTATAGGCCTTGTGTTTGGACCAGGCTAGATCTTGAAAGCTTATTTTTAACTTCTAAAAATAAGATATTAAAAAATAACCGGGTTATAAGTTACTACCTCTGTCCCATAAATCCTCTGACTTTTTCACGTATTTCAATGTGCTCACACCGAGAATTATATTTTTTTTTATTTTTTTCGATTTGTATAAAAATATAGAATCTATAATTTTGTACAAAACAAAAAATTTTAAAAAATATTATTTTCAAATACCCCGTCCAATCATATTGAAATGCGTGCAAAAAGAAAAGTGTAGGACGGAGTGAACAAATTTTTTTTTGAAAGTACATTTTTGAGGAATACCGAATACTAGCATTTTGTATTAAAAAAAAAAAGAAAGAAACTTGATAAATTCTTATATGAAAAAAAAATAGTCCTACTTAATTTATGGAGGCCAGTAGGCGATGAATGTTTGTTTGTGGGCGTTGTGATTGAATTTATATGCATACACAATCAAATCAAAAGAATGTATTGAAGAAATAGAATTCCAATTGGAAGCAAAATGGGTATGATGAAGCTACGATGGTCAGCAGTGATATTAGGGATGTTAAATATGTTGGTATTAGTAGTGGGAATCATACTAATAGAAAAGATGCATGATAAACAATGTAGTAAAAGAGATATTATACCAATGATTGCGATATGGGTAGTTTGCTTTGTGAGAATTATAGCCATGGTTCGTACTGCTCTCGCCCAGCGTGCTACTGCTTTGCTTGTTTCCCAAACCCCCATTTCTGATGCCCTCATTCGCCACCAAAAACGGGTGGGTATAATAATCATTTCTATGCGCCTTTTCTCTCTTTAATTCTTAATTTATGCTTGTCCCTTGCCTTTGATGTGATTTCTGATTTGATTTATTTGTTTACATGTATTTGTATGTCGAAATTAATCTCAGGATCCTTATTCTCTTTATTAGTTAATTATATGTACATTACATTCCACAGATGAGATACAAGAGATGGCTTTGGTGGACTCGTGCCGCTATGTTTATTACTGTCTTGCAATTAATCGGTGCTATTTACCTCGTCTTTCGGGTTTTGCAACATGTTCATCAATCCCCAACCACTAACACCTGTTTATTTGGTAATAATAATAATGATAATCTTGTACTAGCTTCTAGTTTGATTTTAAGGATAAGTCAAATAATACCAAAGTTGCAAGCTCTTTTCGACTACTAACTGGTGGTGTGTTTTTGCAGGGCTGGTTTCAAATGATACCAAGTGGCAAAAAGATTTGCTCGTCCTCTTTATGATTGTCGTGTGTTTAATTGTAGTGGTGCAGTGTCTTGCAGGATCTGATGTTTTAAGATGGAGATCTTTCTACACCACTGAAGATCATGCATGGAAAACTCATTACCAGGAGGTCTTTGATTATGGCCTTCGTGAGGCTTTGTGCTGTATGGGACGTGCCAAATACTTGTATACTTTCTTAGCTCTATTCATAAGTTTTACTAGGCTTTCTTTTTCCCTATTCCTACTTAAACTCTTGATTCACACCTTTCTATATTTTTATCATTTAGAACTGTGTTGGAGGAGGATGAAGTCTATTCAGTGGCACAGTTATTGGGTGATCTCGTAGCTTATCGTGCCTCTGGCACTGGCCATTTAGAACTTTTGGCAGGTTTTTCTCAACTTTCTGTTTAACTAGATTCATAAACACAAGAAAGGATGATACTTAACTCACTATATGTGATTACACAAAAAGTAGAAAAAATACAAAATTTTAAAGCATACAGGATTTGTTGGGCGTTTTGATGCAAACTTAGTGAGAAATTAAAGGTCGATATCAAGTCTTGCAAATTCTGTCCAAATTAAAAATTAAGTTGAAAATTTGAAGTTAATGTAGTCGGCCCACTTCGTTAATTTGTGAAAGTAAGAAAATTGAAGTTTTCGTTTATAACTGGGTGCCACCAAAGCTAAAAAATGTATAGTATCTTAAATGTGAAGTATCTTATTCTTATTAGGTTTGTTACTTGAGCTTGTTTGTCCATACAAATTACAATTCCATGTAGTGCATTTTCGATGCTCAATCTTAAATATCAATTCTATTCATGAAATTCGCCTGCTGAATTATTATACTTTCCGATGAAATTATTGACTTCCGATACTACTTCTCAATGAATATGGACAGTAATTGAATATAAAATTCTCTATTTAGAGCGATAAAATTGTTCTTGTTTGGATATTGATCACCAATATGAGATACTTTCTCCATGATTAGTAAATTGTTGAATATATATTTAAATACTTATTCCTTATCTTAGTTGTTCCTGTCCAGTTTCCAGATTGCATCACAGGTTAGACCTTCTCTGTGGAAGACTAGAATGATAATATAATGCTATGTATCTAATTAAACTTGCACATGAATATACTTATGAACTAGATCTCACATGCTATATAATTCTGTATTGAATAAACACGCGGCATGGAACCAAATGAACATCATCTAATGATTGTCCTGTGATTAAAGGTAAAGGGATTTTGTGTTTGTATTTCAACATGGTTCGTACAGGATTATGTCTGTGTACATACTATTTTGGATTTCTAGAGGGCGATCGAATGCCTTCAGGGTGATGTCGAGACATGTATATTACAATATAATACTTTGAGAGAGTTGCAATTACTTTCTAAAGCTTGTCTACATTCAGATACAGTGCAGGAGATTATTCCTACATAATTTTAAATGTATCTATAATATTGTTTAGCTGTCCTTAATAGTTTTGTTAGTATTCCAATTTTCACAATATGTATTATCATAGATATTTGATATGAATCACATTATTGTGTAATCTAGGTCTAGCTTTGTTGCAAAGGAATGATCATTTCACTGAAGTGCATCAAGATATGGTTGAGGCACCGGAAGAGCTTATTCACGAGGCTGTTGTGTACCATCCTTTTGCTGAAGCTGCATATACGGTTTTGTGATGTTACATTCCTTATTAGTATTTATGGAAGTTAGTGTAGAAACCTTTCAAGACCAAACTACTACCTGTTGCAGGGTCTGTTACTTGATTTCGGGAGAAACCCTGTATTATTTCCATGTGCATGGCTTTATAGACAAGGGATATTGACTCCATGGACCCGTAACAGGTCAATACTCAATACTTTATGGTCATTGTACATTTATCTAAAGATTGATGATACTTAATTACTGTTTGTATTCGTCATAGAGTCGCCTTTTCAGAATTTATAAAAGAGATTATTATCTATAATTCCAACATCTAGATTTCTTTTGTTGTTTTCCATCGCTGTGGCCTTTACAGTTCTTTTCTCTAGGCGACCAGTACTTGAAGGTGATAATTGGTGGCGAGGTCATGCTGCAGCTTTCTTGAAAGATATCAACTTATCACCTGATGTACTTCGAAAAGGACGTGTCAATCAGGTGAGATTTTGTGTTTTTGTGTTATTTTGTCTAGTATGTCATTATTTTGGATTTGATTTAGAGGCATCCTTAAGCTTCATATTCACGTGGATATATTACTCTAATACTTCCAGTCACTAATTTGTTTTATACGGATGTGATATTGATTAGAGACATGCTCAGTAACCACATGCTCCAGTATCGTACTTTAGTTCTGTACATTCCTGTTGAATTAAAACTACTGATACTAATGTTTGCTGATATGAACATTGTAATTAGTTTTATGCTCTTCTATAGAAGCAATTTAAAGTAGTATTGGTTATGAGTAGAGCCGGCAATTTGGTACACGATACGAATAAACGACACGAAAACGACACGAAAAATATGGATATGGGTTCACCTTTTCGATACACGAACACGAAAGTACACGAACACGAAAGAACACGAGGCCTAAATGGGTATGGATATGGGGTTTACCCTTAGGTACACGACACGACACGAAAGTAGACGAAATAAATAAATAAATATTTTAAAATTATATAAATGTATATTGTAAACTATTGAAGCATGTTACCAATACACTTTGAACACTCATTTTGCCCAAGTTCTGACATGTTCCAAGATGACTATAATATAATATCAATGATCGATATATACAATCAAAGAGATGTAATTAATCAGTCCTAGAAGCCAAAAATGGTGTTATATGCAGCCGGACAGTGAATTTCTAGCAACTTTATGGTCCTAAAATAGTAGGTGGTGAGAAAGTAACTTGAATTCTAGCACTTCTGCAGCAAGAACCGTTAGTTTTTCCTGACACCCCCTATTTTAAAAAGTGTACAAAAGGAAATATATAGAATAAGCCGTGGCAATATAGTATACTTGTTTATGCTTATTAGAGCCGGTAATTTCGTACTCGACACGAATAAAACGACACGAAATTACACGAACACGAAGGTACACGAACACGAAGGTACACGAACCTTAAAGGGATATGGATATGGGTTTACCCTTTCGATACACGAACACGAATGTACACGACACGAAAGTACACGGAACGACCCGAATTGCCAGGTCTAGTTATGAGGTGACACCGTGGAATCGGAAAAATAATACTCAGCACCGGACCAAGTTATATAGAATATTAGTGTTTCTTCGGTAAAGGCAGCTCAGCCTTTGTAGGCATTGATTATTTCAATGTTGCAATTTTTAAGTTCCTCCAGTTAGTGTTGTTCATCTTTTAATATTTACTCTGAAGCAATTCTGAAAATTGTTTCTAAATGTTTTCTTATCGACTAATGCTCTCTGTTTATTCTTTGTTTTATCTACTAGATGGCAAAGTGTAAAGCAGCCTACTTTGTTGTCGTAGTACATCACCTCAAGTCTGTTGTGATTGCTGTTCGTGGGACTGAAAGTCCGGAAGACCTTATAACTGATGCATTATGCAGGGAATGCAATCTTACTGCAGAGGAGTTAGATGGTTTAAGAAGGTAAGTTTCTTCTCTAACTGCCAGTGAGTTATGTCTGTAACTGCAGGTTTTACTTTATTTGTGTATGCTCCCCCCCCCCCCCCCCCCCCCGGGATGAAGTGTTATTTTTTGTAATTTTTGATGTATATGTTTCTAACTTTCTATACATGATTTTACATCTTAAAAAGTAAGACCGGATTCTCCAGCATGGTTAGATATTTTATCTTACCTACAAATGAACTACAATTGTTGAATTATTTTTTATGTTAAAGTATGAAAAGGGAAAAGTCATAATATACATGCTTGTTCCATTGGCTATTGCCTTGTTAAAGATATGTGAAACATCATGCAAGAGTTCTTTATAGGCTTCTCTAAGTGTTGATTCTCAAGATTCTCGAGCAAATCTCAGTTGGTTGTAGGATGGACATCTTGCTGAAATTTACATGCAGTGATGCGCCTAACCTCTCAATCATAAGCACAAACAAAAGTTTGTCAAAAACTAGAAAGAACATTAAAAGTGAATAACTCAGGTGGCACCATGTAATATATAGGGAGAATGTACAAAGGCAGGGACATATAAGAGCACACACTAGTCCATACAACTCAAGATTTAGTACGTCAGATACTCTAATAATACCTCGAATTCAGCAAATATTCAGTTAATTCTTTCCATTCTGATGGCTTTAGCTGTCCCATTTATAGTTCTAGGCACTTCTAGCTGGATTGATAAGAGTTTCTTTTTTACCTACTTCAGCATAAAATGAATTAGCTATCCAGGTGCTCTTTTATTTTAGATTTCTTTTTTATTTTTAATTATTATTAATCGGTTTTAGCTGTAAGTATGGTAATGAGGCAATGACTTCAACTTTAATACCCAACCCGTATAGCTCTTCTTGCTCCTCCTGACCCAATACCTGCAGATGCTGGTAATACACCCCTTTTTCCCTTTCGTGCCTCATTTCTCATGATTTTATATTGAGTTTCATTATATAACAGTAATGAGTAAACTTTAAATTACACATTGCAGAACCAAAATTATTGAACAGTATAGATGTTACACTCAGTCTGGTTGCTAAAATTATCAGCATTTACTTAGGTGTGACACAAATCTCTATTGGTATATATTACAAATTTTTTCATTTTATGCTCTCTTCCATGTTCTATTTTGTGTTTCTGCTGACTTGTTTTCAGCATTGAGTCAGGCATCACCAAGACTTAGGTCCATCTTTGTCACACTATGGACACTCTGGGGTAGTTGAAGCAGCACGAGATCTCTTTATGCAAATTGAAGGTAAATTTTTAGAACTGCGAAGTAGACAGCATATTGTGCTTTTCACACTTAGACCCTTTTAGCATACCTTTTCACACTTAGACCCTTTTAGCATACAACCTTACTCTTAATTGCTAAACATATACAGAGTGGTCTCTCTCTCTCTCTCTCTCTCTCTCTCTCTCTCTCTCTCTCTCTCTCTCTCTCTCTCTCTCTCTCTCTCTCTCTCTCTCTCTCTCTCTCTCCCTCTCCCTCTCCCTCTCCCTCTCCCTCTCCCTCTCCCTCTCCCTCTCCCTCTCCCTCCCCCTCCCCCTCCCCCTCCCCCTCCCCCTCCCCCTCCCCCTCCCCCTCCCCCTCCCCCTCCCCCTCCCCCTCCCCCTCCCTCTCCCTCTCCCTCTCCCTCTCCCTCTCTCTCTCTCTCTCTCTCTCTCTCTCTCTCTCTGGTAGTCTTAAGATATTTGCACCGCATGATGGCAATTCTTTCTCCCTTTGTCTGCTAGAAATTCTTATACTTCTTAAAGTTTAAACATCACTAACATTGATAAATCTTAGGTGGTCAAACAGGGGCTTACTTTATATCCTTAAAAGTAAATGTTATGCCAAGAATTACTTCGGCTAAAACAAATAGTATATTGCTGAGAATTGTTTTGGCTAACCTGTTTCTACTGGAAGCCAAAATGAATATGTACAGTGTGCAATTTGTTTTCTTGTTGTCTTGTTGAAATAATAGTGCTCACCTTCAAGAATCTGTGCAAAGTTTGATAGATAATGAATATTAAAAATATAGACCACCCCAATGATTTAACTAAGGACATACTACACTTTGAACAATAGTTGGAATTTTGTTGTTGCACCTTCATACTGTTTAATATATAGAAATTCTCATTTGTTCATGTCAGTTTTGCAGAAGAGCGGACTGTGTAAATATCACGTGTTCGATGATCATAAGATTGAAAATTTCCAATTTGAAGTATGATGCGATATATTCTTGATAAACTTGGCCAAATATTATGGTTCTGATCATTCATATTTGTAGGTAATGCCACAGATTCAGGTGGATTTCTTTCTTCATTGCTAGGAGCTGGTTGTGAGTGTGAAGGATATAAGATTCGTGTTGTAGGACATTCCCTTGGAGGAGCAATAGGTGCATTTCTTGGGTTGAGGGTACGCGCCTATCCTTTCTAGTGATAAGTGATGATACCATACGTACAATGGTTTTTTGTTCATTTTGTCAACATGAGTATATTTAAAAAAAAAAAATTTGTAGCGGCTATCTGTCCAGGAGTAACTTCATGGAGTAAGTAGTCATCAGCTCCAATTCTTAAAGTTTATGATGACAGATATTTGCTCCAACTTGCATTATTTTTTCTCTGTAGCTTTTTTTTAGCAATTGTTTTAGGCAATTCTTAACGGATATGTGTATGTCTTATTTGTTTTCTAAGGGCTCTTCTCTTGTTTATTGTAATTTATATATTTATATAACATATGTTTAGGTGTTGTTCAATTGTTAAAAAGTAAAATTATGATGGTTAATTTTATTAAAGCATCGTTTTTATATTATCACAAAAAGTTACTATATTTGTTCATGTTCATAAATATTTTATATATGTGATTTATCATGCCATGATTTAGAACTAAGGACTGGTGCTTGAAACAACAGTTACCATTTTTTTTAATTAGGAAATGAGACCTCTATTGATTGAAGTTTTCTGTTTATCTTTGAAAACTCGTTATTTGCATCATCGGCAAATGACATGACAGACTTGAAAAAGTTTGTGGGGGTTGTTTACTGTAACAGTCTCTGCCCCCGGAAGTAGGGGTAGTTCCTTTGCTCCTAGGAGGAATAGGGGTAAGTTCAGTGACATTTTATTCTCTTTGATACCTACTTGGCTACTTGCCAGTGGGATAAACCTACCATGTTTGGTTGGTTTGTGTACTTTTGACATGTGTTAAGTATAGAAAATACATGCCTTCTACTTACTACTAGATTTAGCATTTTAAGTTGTGTACCTTTGTTGACAGCTATATGGTCGGTTCCCAAGATTACATGTTTATGCTTATGGCCCTCTTCCTTGCATGGATGCAGTAATAGCTGATGCATGCTCAGAATTTATAACAAGGTGCAAAAGATACTTTTTCTCTCTCTATTTAATGTATTTGTTTATTTGGGTGAGTACTCTATAACCATCTAATGTGCAGTTGTGCACGTATAAGGATGTTTCTTGGCAAACTTTCAGCTAGTAATACAAGTGTGTGTTTATGCAGCATTGTATACCAACATGAATTTTCAGCACGCCTTTCAGTAACATCCATACTTAGGCTTCGGGCATCTGCACTTTTGGCATTATCAAGTGACTCAAGCACTGACTCTACTGCAATTTATAGACTTGCACGCCGATTTCTTGGTGAGAACAATCAACTTCGAGGGGACAATAGATTTTCTGCTTCAGATTTGAGGGCAGTGGTAATGAAAGCTGAAGAGAACAGGGAAATTCATCACTCCAGCGGTAACAATGATGGAATCATATTTGGCATGCTGATTAAAATATTGTAAATTCACCTGCTACCAGCTTGTTGGTGGCAGTTAAAAAGCTATTTCTGTAAATACAAACTTTTGTTTTTCATTGTAGGGAGGAAGGAAAGGGTTAAAGGTATATCTCATGGGGAAAAAATTCAGATGGAAAATAGTCCTCGTGATGAAATTAATTGTAGTGCCTCTGGTAGTTTTATCAAACCATTTTACGAATCCTCTGCTGAAATAATTGAGGACCCAGTCTCTCAGTTTATAGAAGATGTGGCATCAGCTGAGAAGAATCCACCTGAAGATATTCCTGATTTGTTTTTACCAGGCCTACTCATTCATATAGTACCCGAGAGGCACAGTAATGAAACGACCCTTTGGAAGCTTTGGACAGCTCAAGAGAGCGAATGCAGCTATAGAGCTTATATAGCAAATAAAGATTTATTCAAGGATATTATTGTGTCACCAACTATGTTCCTGGATCATTTACCTTGGAGGTACCCGTCACTTGCTGTATTTTATTACTCGGGTCTTCGCAGAATCAATTAATAAATATATAGTCTTAGTCGGTTAAATATTTGCTGATAGTGTCAGTTTTTCTTCTTCCTATCTATTTCAGATGTCACTATGCCTTGAAAAAGGTACATGAAACACGACACTCCCAGCTTATACCAGATGGACCTCATATGGTATAATATTTCCATTCACGTTATTGTGAATGGGTTTCAATGGTTCTTTTTATAATGGAAAGTTTGTTCAAGTCAGTGAAGATGGTATAGATGGTGAATTGGTGATACACATTCTGTTCTCCAAGCACATAATTGTTGATGATGTCCTTACAAGAAGAGATTACAGAGCATGGAAATCTAAATATATATAGACGTAAAGACGTGGACTATCTCCTCGAGCATCTTCCCATAGATCTTTCACGAAGGGCCACAATTTGTGAATCAGAATACTAGGATCAACTTATGCTCCTGATCAGTTATTCAAGACAGTCTTTTCCTAATATTCATTATAAGATTGTTCTCTTCCATTTCTGAATGTGTAATTTAGTCTTGGACAAGTTATTATTTAGTGCTTCTTTAGATTATACTTGGTGGATCTGGATCAAGAGAGAACTGAACATTAAAAGAGAATTGGAGAATCATTGGATTCAAAGTGCAAAACCTATTCTGTTTCGTAGTAAATATATATTGTTTATCAAAGTTATGCATGTGAACTTAAAAGTTTTGCAACTGAATTTACTTTTTTTACAAAGTTCTATAATTGAACTTTTTTTAACAAACATTTTAAATATTATTATCTCATATTATATTTATACCATAAATTAAATATTTTACAGAACTTAAAAGTTATGCACCTAAATTTTGAAGTCAAGTACATGAATTCTAAAGTTATGCAACTGCAACTAAACTTATTTATATTTAAATGTTCTATTGTTGAACATTTAATCTTATATTGTATTTATGCCAACTTGAATATTTTTACAAAAATGATGTATATAATGAAAATTTTGTAATATTAATGAAGGATTTTATGATCAATGTTAGTATATGATAATAATTATCAATCAAATATGAATTATCTTCAAATTGTTTTTAAATTCTTCATTTAATGGTTGTCCAAGAAACATAACCCACTACGGAGTACAAAGCGTGTTTCTTTTATGCGAAGCGTGTTTCTTTTATGCGTATCATATCATATTGCTTCCGCACCTATTATTGTAAAGTGAAAACAGGATTACTAATTGGTGCAATTTTATATGCCATAGTCACGATTTCTTTTTTAATATTTATAATTATATTAATTTTTTTGTTATTATTTTACATGTTAATTTATTATTAAAAATATATATAAAATTTTACATGTTTAATTTATTATCTATTTTATCTGGAATTATTAAAATTTGATTTGGACGATTTTACAGTTCATGTGAAATTAACAATATAATCTTTAATTTATTGATGGTTTATAATTATTTTCCAATTAAAATTATGAAGAAACAAAAGAGATAAGAAATTGACAATTTTCTAGATTAAAAATTCTACTCGATTTAGGAAATTTACTTATGTTTCGTTTTGAAAAAAAAAACCTCCTTATAATTTCAATATAGTTGTACTAAAAACCAAATACAGTTTTAATAAAAAGTGTAAGAGGAATTTTGTCCAAAATTTTGGTAGTTGGTAGTCTGGTACTCAGTACGACAAATAAATAAGAACGGTTAGATTTTCAAATAAATAAATGAAAAGCGTTGGGTCTAGCATAAAAAATATTTTATATTTTAACATGAAAACTAAAAAGTGTATTTATAATGAAATACGAAAATATGAATGTCAATGATTTAAATTATATATACTTAGGTTTTCTACACTAAATAGGATTATCAATGTAGGTCTTCTACACTGAATAGGATTATTGTAAAAATTCGTAATTATATTTTATCTTGAGATTTTGAGTGTTTCTATTTGGATAATAATTGTTAAATCATCATAAAATTAAAGATAATTTTATGAGTTTCGCGTGGACTGTGAAATCAACCAATTCTGATTTGTAGATCTCAAGATGGAACCCAAATAGTAAGAAAAAAGAGTGTGAAACTTTTCTCTCTCAGATCCAATGAGAGTCGGCCGACCTTAGCATCTCCCCCCTCCCTTCTTCACCCCCCTCCCTTCATCATCCCGTCATCTTCTTCATCCACCCCCTCTTCATCCTCTCCCCCTCTTCCAGATCTGCCCAATCATATCTCCCCGGCCCACCCTCTGCCGCCCGCCTTCCGCCGCCCCTCCGCCGCCCCGCCGTCCCTCCGCTTTACTTGCTTTTTAATTCAATAAAATCGAGTGTTGTTTAAACCTCGAGGATTTCGGTTTTTAGTTGATCTATGTTTAATTCGGATCTAAGGTTTCTAAGCCTTTTCCAACTGTAATATCGATTTGTTTTTTTGTTGTCTCACCTTTGTGTGAATTTGTTTTTGTCTCACCACTTGTTTGTGTGAGTTTGCTTTTCTCTCACCGTTTGTGTGAGTTTTGGTGCTGGATTATATTATCTTGGAGGCTTGTATGGATAATATGGATAAACACTTTGATGAAGTGTTAGTGTGTTATACACTTAGGTCTGCGAATATTGTTGCTCATTGCTTAGGGGTCATTTGTTAAATCTGAACAGTTATTTCTGAATGACTAAAATTTCTGGATGATCTGGATCAGAGGTAATCCGAAAATCTGAATGAGTAACGTTGTTTGTTAGTAATTTTTCTAATTTTCTGGATGATGTTAATTTCCAATAATGCCTCGCTATAACATTATTTTTTCTAGATTATCTATTTCTTATAATTTTATATGATAAATTATACTCTTTGAATCACATTTAATAATGAGACGATTAAAAATAAGAATTTCAATGTTACTAATAAGTTTATTGCATTGCACCACAAAAAAAAAGTCTTTTAGTAAAATCACAATCCTAAAAAAACTATGAAATTATTAAAAATTTCTTTATTATTAATTATTATAAATTTAAACTATTACCTCACCATTATAATTATTATAAATTTGAATTTTATGAAAGATATTTTTTACATTATTAAAGTATGGATGACGTTTTTGGGCCAAGATATGCAAGTACTCATCTTGGATTGTTGGGCCATAGCTGGCAACTATTCTTGGCTGTACTAATTTATTGAGGACATACATTCAAGATTCATAAAACGTACTATTATACTACAACCAGTTTTACAGAATGATGTATATGATAATAGGATAGTAGCCTGTTGGAGTCTGAACGACAGAACCAAAAATTTGAGGATCTCTCGTCCAGCCATTTTTTTCTTATCGTCCAGGAGATTTTTTTTCCATCTAGAACAGTTAAAATCTTATCAAACAATCTGGACCAGCCCAAATCTGGATGAGCCCATAAAACTTATCATCCAGCTATTATCAAACGGGCCCTTAGCGAGGGCGATATATTCTATGTCAGGTCTTTCGGAGTGGAATGTTTCCGCTCGAGATTGTATCATCTGTAACCATGAGATATTTTAATGCAAGTACGATTTTATCAAAAAAAAATATGAACTCTTTTATAATATTAATAAAAAAAAATAAAAAATCTCAATTCTAATATAACATTTTTTTAATTATATCATTTTTACATTATAATATTTTTAAAAAATTCAATTATAATACAACCGTATTTAATTGTATTCTTTTTAGATTATATTTTTTGTCAGAGATAATTTTCTTTTTAATATGATATAATCCTGATCGTCTATTTTTATAATTATTAAATTCAAAGGTTGAGATTATTTTGGTGGTACAGTGACTAAAATTAAGGGACCACAATTATGGATAAAATTTATTTTGAGCTTATTATATATAAGGATATAATTTCAATCACAAAATATTTATAAATAAACTTATATAAATGTAGGGAAATTTCAAATGGTACCATTGTACAATTGATTTTTCCATGGAATACCATTCACTATTTTTGACTTCCAAATGGTACAATTGTACAATTGGTTTTTCCATGGAATACCACTCCGTCAATCAAAATGTTAGTATCTGTTTTTTCAAATGGTATCATCATAAATTAACTAGTGAATGGTACCACATGGAAAATGCTACTAAATGGAAAAATCATTTTTACAAGGGTAACAAATGGAATATCCCATAGATATATGATAATTATGGAGTTAGAACTAAATTAATAAAGCAAATTACATCCTTATCTATCTATACTATACTATTATAAGCAAAACAAGATATATTTGGTTAGTTGGTTGGTTGGTTAATACTCTTCAAAAAAATTGTTAACACCATCCTAAAAATAACAAGTTAAAAACTTTATTTAAAAAAATTAATTTATTTATTATAAATAACAAAATTTACCAATAAGGTACAAAGGTACGTTTTTAAAAATTAAAAAATTGTATTAAAAATTCCAAATTCAGTTAAATTATACTCTCTCCGTCCCGTTATAATTGTCATCAATCCAAAAATAAGTATTGAGCCATCAAGTGAAAACTGCCAAATTTACTCACAATTGTTTGCATATTTAGAAAAACTTAACATATTTAACCCTTAATTTGTTTCATTAAGGAAACATGACCAATACTTTTGGGAGAAGCAAAAAGGAATTGTGGCCAATATAAACGGGATAGATGGAGTATATAATTTATTAAAAATAAAAATCACATATTTTATAGAATTATAAACGTTTTCAATTATATCCTGATTAGAAGCATCGCCCACATACACTTCTTTCTACGATTCTTACTTCTACGATTTTAGGTTACACTAAATAATTTTTAAAAAAATATCTACTGAATTCTTAAGATATTTAACATAGATTTAAAAATAACGTAAATTATTGATATTTATTTATGTCATAAATTAAGTATGAAACATATATAAATTTCAAATTAATAATGAAAGTTATTAAAATAAATTAAAATTTTATATTAAATCAAATAATTAAAATATTAATTAACAATAATAATATATGATAGCTTGTGCTTTGCACGGGTTATACGCTAGTATATAATAAGCGTAAAAGGGATCTTATCCATAATTTTGGCCATTATACTACCAAAATAATCTTAACCGTCGAATCTAATTTTTAAAAATAAAAGATCAAGATTATATTATATTAAAAGAGAAAACTATAATCTAGAAAAGATATAATTAGAAAAGGGAAAAATATCAAAGTCCTCATTTTCTACTTAACAATGTATCAATGTCATCATCAAAGAAATTCTTGACTCACTTTAGTCACTAACTACTTAAAAAAGTACACTCCGTCAGAGTCAATAATCCATTTAACAGTCAACAGCTAGCTGGACTGTGACCTGGACACCTGGACTGTGACCTGGACAACATCATTTAAAAGGCTATCTCCTTTACTATCTATCTGAATCTCCTTATTATGCGTAAATGTAGATGGAATAAGAAAATAGCTTAGCAAAAGATCATTGTCATTTTCTTGAATTACCAAGTTTCCAACAAAATAAGTTTAGGTGGCATATGTCTACAAAATGTTGCCACAAATTACATAAGTTAAACCTGCACCTTCATGACCGACAAGTTCATGCTAAGTGCTACATAAGCATATTAGTAAAACAAGTTGACACTGAAAATTAGATAAGCAGATCAGACTTCATCATCATCCAAAGAAATGGCAGTGTCTTGAGTGTTTTTGAACTTGAACTTAGTCTTCCTCCAAAGCCTTTCACTCCTCCTTGGTTGTACCTCCTCATCACTTTGACTTTCTTCAGTTTCCAAACTCTCATCTGATTCATCTTCATGTTCTTTACTAAGAGGTGCTGCAGCTGCTGGAGGTCGTGGTGGTGTATCTGCACTAGGAGTAAAACCTGGAATGGCATTATCAGGATGGAGTGCAAAGCCAGGTGTTGGCATGAACAACATTATTTCTCTGCAATTCTCATTTACTTGAGGTGATTTGCCCTTGCTTCCCCTTGGAGTTGCTATAGCTTTTCCTTTCATCTTAGATAGAGGCTCACTTCCAGGCTGTGCCCTTCTAATTGGTAGCTTGGCTTTGTTAGCCATAGTTGCAGGCCTCCTAGGTTGTTGTGCACCCTCACCAGTTCCCTCATTGCCAACATCATTAGTACCCTCATTGCCACCTTCATGTCCCCCCTCGTTAGCACCATTTTTAGCAGCTGTTTCCTCTGCAACTCTCTTGGAACATGTAGGCCTCTTATGTCCAGCAACCCCACAGTAACTACAATGTATGATCCTTCCACCATTATACCTCTGTATTCCAGGCACCTCAGGTTCTTTATGCACTTTTGTCTTGTTTTGATTACCTCCTTCCCATGCTTCTCTCCTCCTAAGTCTTTTGGGCCTCCCTCTCACGGTCTTTGGCATATCTGGAGGCAACAATGCTGCAGTTTCATGCATTTCCCAAAAATCCATGCCCCTCAAAGCTGGAATTGATGTGCTGTAAGCTTTCAAATATGTCTCCTTGGAATAAAAGTGACTGACATAGTCCATTGGTTGATCTCTCCTATCATGTATTGCAGCCACTGCATGTGAACAAGGTATTCCTACTAGATCCCACACCCTACAATCACATGTTCTTCTTTCAAGGTCAACAGTGACAGATTTCGTGCCATGCCTTACCTACAATTAGTGTGAAAACAATTACATACACAAATACAAGTAACAAATAATTGACATAAACGTAAAGAAGAACAAGTACCATGTAATTTTTGTCACCATCCCAAGTGGCAGTCCAATTTCTGCTCCACTTGACAGAAAAATCCAACAATTCCTTTGCTTTAGGAGTTATCTGACCATGTCTTGCAGCCATTTTTTCTCTTCTCCTTCTTACCATTCTCATAAGCTTAAAGTGAATCTCTTGAAACATTGTCAACACTGGCATGAATCTAGGAAAAAACAAAATGTATTTCAAACAATAAAAGATGTAATGTTATAACAAAATACATAAATTCATATCATGTATTACCTCTCATTTACAATGTATGACCATCAGTTTGATAGTACAAAAAGTCCGTTTTAGCATAATTAAACTCATCAGCATATTCTTCCAATTCAAGGGTAGACAACTTATCAGTATCAATATCTCTAATAATGTCAACCCTACCATGTTTGTACAGAGTTTTACCTCTCTCAACAGCAAAGTCACCATGGTGATGCAATCGAATTGACACAATAGTCGACATTCTGCACATAAATTAGGGTTCCTAATTAGGGTTCCTAATCAAAAAGACATAAAACACATACAAAACTTATACGATTATGCATAAAAAGTAAAGATTTCATACCTTATACGATTAGCAGATGTTAACTTCAAAACAAAACTTCCCTTTCCCCCCTTTCTCAAGCGGCGTTTAGGGTTCGTCGGTCTTTCCCCCCTTTCTCAAGCGGCGATCGATCGTATGTAGTGCGGCGTTTAGGGTTCGTCGGTCTTCCCCCTTTCTCAAGCGGCGCGATTATAATTTGTGTCTAATTATGTTATGTTAGTGTATGTAATATGTTAGGTCATCCTAATTGGCATGCCCTGTCAGCAACCAACGTGGCATCTAGTCAGCAATTAACGGACTTCTTGACAGAAAACGTTTAGTTTGACTACAAATGGCTTTGACTCTGACGGCGTGTACTTTTTTAAGTATTTAGTGACTAAAGTGAGTCAAGAATTTCTTTGATGATGACATTGATACATTGTTAAGTAGAAAATGAGGACTTTGATATTTTTCCCAATTAGAAAAGGTTGCATTAGAGTTAGATTTTAAAAATAAACTTATAATATAAAAAGGATATAATTAAAAAATGTTGTATTATAATTGAATTTTAAAAAGAAAATTTTAATATGAAAAATATATAATTAAAAAAGGGTTGCATTATAATTGAACTTTATTTATTTTTTTCCTTAGTATTAAAAGAAATTCACATTTATTATTTGAGCTCTATCTTGAAATCTAGATTTCAAATTTGGATGATTTTACAATCCACGCGAAATTCATAAAATTATCTTTAATTTAGTAATGATTTAATAATTATTATTCAAATGGGACCACTTAGAATCTCAAAAGAAAATATAATTTCGAATTTTTGCATTAATCATATTCAATGTAGAAGACCTACATTGATAATGTTATTCAATGTAGAGAACCAAATTATATATGATTTAAATCATTGATATACACCTTTTCGTATTTCAGTTTAGATACACTTTTTAGTTTATAACATATTAAAATATAAAATATTTTTTATGCTAGATCCAACGGTTTTCATTTATTTATTTTAAGATTTAACGATTCTTATTTATTTTGTGGTAGGGAGGACCAGACTAACGATTATCAAAGTTTTGGACAAAATCTCTCCTACATTTATTATTAAAATTGTATTTGTTTGTTAGTAGAACTATCTTCAAATAATAACAAGTGTATTTTGATAATCAAGACGAATTATAAGTAGCATTCATAAATCGAATAGAATTTTTAACGTAAAAAATCATCAATTTCTTCTCTTTTTTGTTTATACGTAAGGTTAATTGGAAAATAATTGTTAAACCATCACTAAATTAAAGATTATTTTGTTAATTTTGCGTGGGTTGTGAAATAATCCAAATCAAATTTTAAGAATTAAAGATAGAATATAAATATTAAATCGAATATGTAAAATAATATATATATATATATATATATATATATATCAATTTTTCAACAAAAAATTGATATGTAAATTAGTAACATATAAAATAAAAAAATTGATATAATTGTAGATACTAAAAAGAACCTTACGTTGCACGGGTTATAAGCTAAAATATAAAAATTGTAAACATACGTAAAAGATAATATTAGTTGATCCAAATTAATTATTTTAACTAATCCCCGATTATTTGATTAAACCCTAAACAATGTCTTTATTGATTAATTTCAATTACCATCTTTTACAATAATAATACACATAATCCTAAACATGTTATTTTATAATCAGGTGGCATCTATACTATCAAATCGAAAGATCGATAGTTTGTCGATTTAATTTTAAGTTTGATTATCCTATTTATTAAAATAAATAATAATAATAATAATATCATATTATAAAAACAACAACTTAAAAAGTTAAAAATTAATGTTAACCTAATTATATTCTGATTAAAATTCTTCATTCTTTCATCCGTATTCAGCTTCTTCTTGGACTCTTTCTTCTCCTTTGCTCCAAAAACACAATTACCCATTTTTCCAAAGATTTCATTACCACCCAACTAAGCCAATAATCAGATAATTGAATCAAGTACTATCCTAATTATAAATAAAAAAAACAATATATTATTAGTAAATAGTCGATTGTCTTTTCAAATTAAAATACATTACTTTTTAATTAATAGATATTACCTTTTATAAACACATACAATATCTTTCAATTATAAATATTTTTTTTCTAATTAAAACAAGTTACCTTTTAATTTAAAAAATATAATTTTACAATCATTAACATATATCCAAAAATTTTGAATCATATCTTCCAGTAAGTAATTAAATATATTAAGAACCTATATACATTTATAATTAGAAAACATGATTATAATTGTTTGTATTTTTGTGCAACCAGACAACGAATAATGATCATTAGATTTTTACTAAAATAAATAAGAACCGTTGAATGTTATGATAAGATATATTATATATTTTAATTGCTCTATGAAAGATCAAAGGTTCGAATCCCGTCAATACCATATTTAATTTAAAAATTCCACACACAATTCTTTCTACAACTTTTCTTATAAGATTTTAGGTATACAAAAACTAAATAAGTAGAAAAACTAAATAACTAAGTAGTAATTACACACTTAAAAAATAATTTTATTTAAATATTTATCGAATTCTTAAGATGCTTAATAATAAATTTAATGATAACATTAAATTAAAAGTATTTATTTTTATCATGAAACTAAGTTCGAACATAAGAAATTTAAAATTAATAACAAAAAATAATTAAGATAATTGTTTTATTTCAAATATTTAATGTATATTAATAAATATTTAATATATATTAATAAATAATAATAATATTATAGGCTAGTTACGCTAAAAATTTTAATTTCTAGTACCACAAAAATATTATTATTTGTCACCAATTTTACCCATCTTCTAATACAACAAATTTCGCCGCATTCTACCGGCAAATTTTCGCCAACCCTGTGACAAATTTAAGTCACATCATATTATTTAATATGAATAAAATATTCTTATATTTATTTCTTTGAATAGCTTAACTTCAATTTAAATTATAATTATTTTGGTTTAATATTTTAAGGAACATATCTTCATATTTTATACTAATAAGTTATATATTCACAACTTTTTAATACATTCAAAAATTCCTAAAAAACTGGAAAGAAAATTTATACTCTCAAAACAGAGAAAAGGTTCTCAATATTACAATTCTAGAGTAATTGGTCCAGAATGTCACAATTCAAAACATTTGTTCCAAATATCACTCTAAAACACATCATCGTCTAGCGTTTTGAATTTTTTTTCTTTTTATTTTAACGCTACATCGTGTAGTGTTTCTTTGGAGGAAGAGTGGGAGAATGCAACTTAAAATGGCGTTTTGGGGGAGGGGTGAAGGGATGCCACATGAACTGGCGTTTTGGGGGTGTTCAAATGGTATTTTTTTTACTAAATATATATCAACAAATAATATTAAAAAATTTATAATCAAATGGTCAATTAAAAATATATTTTTTAAATTAAAAAATACAATTTTAATTAACCTCAGGAATTTAATAATTAATTTTAGGGCAGAACTACGAATAAATCGTATGCTAAACAACACTAAACCCTAATTTTTTAAAAATCAGGCCGTCGGATTCAATTTTTTAATTAAATTTTATCTGCTCTCTTGCGGTTTCAATAATTAACCTTTCGGGTTCAATAATTCCATTTTGGGTTTAAAAATATTCAGAACGACGAATAAATGATATACAAACTTAGTAAAAAAATATAATTTGAATTGACCTTTTGATTATAAATTTTTAATATTATTTACGAATACATATTTTAAAAAAAAATAAAGAAAGTAAAAAAGAGGAAAAAAAGCACAAATGCCTGGCGTTAGAACCACTTGAGCCCCAAATGCCACTTAAAGTGGCGTCCCTCCCCCCTCCCAAAACACCCCTTTAAGTGGCTTCCCCTCCCCAGTTTTTCCAACTAGGCCAGGAAACGCTAATCGATAATTTATCTTAAAGTGATATTTAGAGTCGGCCTTCACATTATAATATTTGGGGACATTTACTTTAAAATTGTGATAAATTGGGCAAAACAGCCCTCAAAACATATATGTTATTTTGGATGTTAATATCAAAATATTTAAAAATTTATAAATGATTTGAGAATGTAATCGAATAAAGTTGTTAAAATGTTTAATAATATGTTATTATGCATTGTATGATTTTTTTTTATAACTAATATAGGAATACTTGATCTATTTAGTACGAATCTACTACCTCCATCTCATAAAGTTTGAACTGGTTTGACTTTCACGGAATTTAATAAAGTTACAGTTGACTTATTAAAAAATGAGTAAAGTTAGATGAAAAGTGGGTAAAGTAGTGAGAGCTATCAATATTTAATAATAGATTTGAGATAGTGGAGTAAAGTAGTAGGTGTAATAGTGTTGATAGTAGTTGTTTAATAAAAAGTAATAAAATTAGTGGATGTAATAGTGAAAAGTAGTGTTCAAATAGTAAGTATAGTAGGTTCATTAATTATGATATGTCCCAAAAAGAAAAGTGTGTCAATCTTTTTGAAACGAAAGTAATAACATATACTATATCAGTTCCTTCAAAAAACATATACTATATCTGTAAAATTAAAATCTCACAATAACAGTAATTTTAACATTTATGAATTTAATAATATTTAAAATATCCATTGTAATCATTCAGTCTTGAACAAAACAAACTAGGTATTTAATTTCAAAAAAAAATAAAACAAACTAGGTATTTGATGTCATGTTTTAAAATATTTCAATAAATATGATACAAATTCAGAAGTCCAAATTTGTTACACCTCACCTTCCTTTGTCTGTCTAGGGCTTTTGGACACGTTTTCCGAGATATTCTCAAAACTCGTCATTACAACAACTACAAGCTTCATCGCAAATTCCAGGTCATTTTTTTATTTTTAATTTTTTTTTTAAAATTGCATGTTCATCATAACCCCCTGTTAGATATTTAATCTCCCTCTCTCTATATATATATATGTAAATTATGAATTTTACATGCTTTGCGGCTACTCCAGTCCCGGACTAATCCATCCGTGTTTTCTTTAATAATTTGTGTGTGGTACAAATTTCCAAGAGAGTTTCTGTATGAGCTCTACACATTGTATTTGCTTCTTGATCTTCAGAGATATCTATGCGTTTTGCCTTTCAATTGGGCCTCATTTTTTTTTTTTTTTTGGTATTCACCCTTTAAATAGAATCGTAATAAAATATAAATGAAATTAAGTTGCTCTAATGGTGTTCACTGGTGTCAAATCATGATTTTCTCTAGTAGGTTGCTCTAATGATTTTTTTGGCCCCAACACAATAAATAATGACAGTCTAAATTTAATCTCGATTAATTTATAGTCTCGATAAATTAATAAAATTTGTTCATCGGGACAATATTAATTTATAGAGAGGTTCTACTCTAGTTACTGAAATCCAGATATGAGGTTTTAGTTTCTTGTTTTCCACAATTATTCCTAACAAAACAAAATTGTCTTTCTGTAACAAACTTTCTTCCTGTTGTATATTATTAGAGCCAAACTTGATTGGTTTTTTTAATTAGTTTTAGGTGTTCTGGAATTGTTAAATGTCTAATCGTTAATTACAAAAAAAATTAAATAAAAATGTCTGAGCTGCTAAATGTATAAAAGAGGTCCAAGTAAGCAGCAAGAGTTTTTGGAAGATGATATGAGATATCCTAATTGATGCTGGTTCCCATCTCTGTACCCGGTAATGTTGAAATGTTAATTGTTTTTAAGTAAATAAGTTGATCTGCTTTTACTTCTCCTTGTTCTCTTAGTTATCATAAGCCATGCATATGACAAAAATATTATCATCTAACTAGCCACCCGACTTCAGAGGTCAAATGGAAATGCAGTCAAGCCCAGAATCAAAATCAGAGGTGATTACAACGCAAGGTTCTGTCCAAGCCTTTATGGAGATGATACTTAATACATCGTTGCCTCTGAAGCCTTCTTTAGATCCTCCGATTGACCTTCAGCAGTTAATTGCCAAACAGGTGGTTACTGTTTTCCTTGTTTATTACATACACCTAGTGATGAAGCTTTTTTGTTCAATACATATAGTGTTTGGATGATCATTAAGTATATTGTATCAATGCAAGGTCGTGGCTGCATGCAACATATATGTCTTATTTTGATAAATATAATTATCTCATGTTTTGAAAAAAGGAGTTGAAATTCGGAATTTGAATGTGAATACACCTTATTTGTGATCTAGAATTGTCATATCAGTTCAGTGAAAGAACTTATCATGTTTAATGATTTCAATGTAGCTTATAAAAGCCTTATTTCTTAAATTATATCTTCTCGCTTACTCTTGATGATGTGAAAAAGAAGAGAGTGTAGATAAAGATTTAGTGGGAGAAATCCAGTGAAATTAAATTAAAGTGGAAGCTAGCGAGATAGAGAGTATTGGTAAATAAAAGTGTCCGTTAGCAAATCTATTTCAGTTAAATATCCTACTTTCAACGTAGGGAGAACAAATACAAATTTTTGTATACTAAACAAAGCTAGATGTAGTAAAGGCTACCTAATTGACACTTTAATGGTAAACCTATGGACTTGACCATGATTACCTATTTAGTATTGCCTATTACACACAGATGCACACTGATCCTCTTACTATGAGCTAACATGCTAAATTTGAGAACCTCTGGTCTTTAAATTGCTTCTGTCATGAAAATTTAAATGTAACCTGTATTAATACTTGATTAGTTTGGTATTGTGGTTTTTTTTTACAAAGATGGTGCCAACTGTGATGTATTACTTTGCAGCATTAGACCTATTTACATGCATTATTTTTTATTAATAGCTGAAAAGTATGACCCTAACTATGTCTTAGACAGTCATGGAAATTCTTAAAATGTTAAAACTGTCAATAACTTGTTTACTTGGCGTTTTGCTCCTCCCAACTTATTAAGCAGTTAAAATCATGTTCATGCTCTCTCTATTTTTATATATTTTTTCATTTTTTTTAGAAGCCAAAACAATTGTCTTTGCTTTCTATCATCGCAACTTAGTGACATTGGATCTTGTAATTTTTTTTTTATAATTAAAGAGATCTTTTGGTAGGCATGTAGACCCCTGAAGTTGACTCTTACTTAGTATAGAGATTGATTTTTACTCATTATATTCTTCTTTGCACTTATGGAGGAGGGGTGGTCTAATAGTAAATATTATTGGCACACTTTGACTATTTATCACTTGATGTGCATTATACTGCAATTCTGTGATAGTTAATTGATCATGTTCCTATTGGCTGTAGAGTCACTTTTATATTTTCTCTGATATATTTTGGACTAAATTGGTATAAATAATAATATATTTAGGTTCACGCAGTGGTAGTACTATACAACTATTACCAGAGGAAAAGACATCCAGAACTGGAGTTTCTTGAATTTGAGTCATTTTGCAGACTAGCAGCGAATCTGCAACCTGAATTGGTCCCATATATGAGAGGCATGCATCAATCTGATTACAACTCCTCAGATGTTTCGGAGGATCAACTTTCATTGACCGAGAAGGCCATTATGGATGCATGTAAAGTATGTTTGGCTCTGTATGATGTTCCAGAACATATGCCCATCAAGGAGGAGTGGCCGATTTCCAAAATCGTGGTTATGTTAGTTGATCCCAGTAAAGAAAATTGTCTATATATTTTTGGTTCTGTAACCCGAGGGGTCTGGTCATTTTTGGAGCAAAGTATTGACAGTTGTAAAATCAGTTTAGAAGGTACAGCTGTGAGACAGAAAAGAAGAAGAATCAGTATAAAAGATACGAGGGAGGAGCAAAATACTACTGAGGCAGGATATAAGCAACTTGCTGTTTCCGCTATAAAGAATTTTACAGGTTTTAATGTCTTAAAGCTTCTAAAGCATATATAACAAGTCCAATACTTTTAAGATTATCCAAGGGCATGTTTGTTCTATCTTAAACTATTTTATTATTTGAAATTTAGTAAGTACTTTTTTGGTCCGTTTGTGTATAAGTTAATTTTAAGTTATAATTCTTATTTTATGAGAAGTAGAAAATTAGGTGATGTTGGACCAAAGAAGATGTGGCCCTGCCACAAGCCCATAAGGAAGCAGGCCCAAATACAAAGGGAACAAACCTCCAGGAAAATAGCAACAACCTGACAAGTGGAAGAAATTAGTTAGAATATTCTGATATAAATAGAAAGAAGGTGACACCGTATAGGAAGATGGAAAATGATGTAGTAGAGAGAGTGATAACACCTGAATTATAGAGAGTAAGTAATTTGTATACAAATTGGATATAAAATATTAACTGCACTTGTACTCTCATCATTTGGCGCTAGGAGGGCCTGAACTTCCGACCTTGTGGTTAACATACACTTTTACTCTTAACATTTGGCGCTAAAGAATGTTTCAGTTACTTTTGTTATTTGCACTTTAAGTTGATGACAATTAGTATTACTTCTTCTGCTTATGAGTTAGGAAATTAACATTAAGTACCAAGTAACAACATTTAAGGCAACCCAAATAGACCAAAAGACTGTCTGTACTTTCCTATAGTTCCACTTAATTTTTCTTTATTGAAGTTGTCTTAATATCTGATGCAGCAAATTATCTTCTTCATTCTAAGGTTGCTGATACAGAAGTTGTCTTAATATCTGATGCAGCAAATTATCTTCTTCACTATAGGGTTGGTGATACAGAATATCATACATGTTTTTATAGTCTCATCTTTTGCGTATTAGGTTGCCATAATCTACTGGCATCAAATGTCCTCGAGATTTCGAGTTACACTCACCAATTCAGCATAGGGGTGTTATTTTCCTTTCTTTGTGTCTTTCGAACAACATTCTACCTTCACATTACATTTAAAGGCAGTTGCATTTGCAAATTGTATGTTATATTTATTATTAAATCACATTTGCATTCTCATTTTTATGTTGGCTTCCGCTTATATTTGAATTCTGTGGATTGCATGGTGCTGTAGCACCTATATTAACAGGATTAGCCCATGCAATACAAGAATTACTTTGACAGTCAATTGTGCCTCTTGCACCAACAAAATTTCTTTAACCATAGGCTCAGTAAACTATATCCATAAGAGTTTTATAAAGTTTCACGTCAAATGGAATTTCACTGGACCATCAGATTTGTTCGTCTGATAAATATACATGTATACATGTATATATATATATATATATATATATATATATTTTTTTTTTTTTTTAAATTTTACAGATGTATTATACGTTTTAAGTGTCTCACATCTGGTACAGGCTTGAAGAAGACTGAACTTGTGTTCTTGGAGAGCCATGTTGTTTACTCTGTAAGCAAGGAAAAGACTGCTGCACGCTTCTATATAGTGAAGTGTGCAGTAAAATTCCCAGAGAAACTCAACATAACGTATTGGGTTCCTATGAAAGAAGTCGTTGAAAGGTTTGGTTTAGCACATTTGTCTATGTTTTTGTTGGCAGGCAATTAATAGTTTCGTTTACTAGGTTGACGACTTCTGTTATATAGTAAGACATTGTGTGTTGTGTTATAATTCTGTTAGTATGGGTCTAAAACTTTTATGTGCTATAGTAGTGATTGCCTGATATATTTTATTATGGTAGCTTGCAAGGTCCATTGGCTAATTGGCTTAGGCATATTGGAGAATGGACACCGACTTCAGTGACTCAGAGTTATCATCTGCTTCCTTATGCAGAGATCTTGTCCAACTATTTTTCTAGGTAAAACTTCTTATATTACTCTCCTTTTGCTTTCTAGTATTTGCTGTATGTAATTCTTTGCATGTTGACGTCAACAAGCTTTATCATCTGGCTAATCATATCTCCTCAAATTTGTGTTAAAAGGTTTCCTAGTGTTAAGATTGCATCCAGAAGTCATTGAAATTGATCAAACACAATGAAAAACACGAAAGTTAATAATGCAACTATATAATGCAGAAACCTCCAAAGGAGAGTAAAGCCACCAATCATTGACATATCAAGTGAAATTACAAGGAGAGATCAATCAAGAAAATCTAAGAGTAGCGCGGAGCATACTCTTGACATAGGCGATGTCGATAAATTCGATCCATCATTGACATATTAAATTATATCCTATATTAAGAATAAGAGGGACAATATGCGAGTACTACCAAAGGTCAAGGGTTCAATTCTTACTAAGCGCATAAAAATTATAATAAGAGTAAGAGGTATTATATTCTATTATGATATATAATAAGAGTAAGGGAGATTTTATGTAATTATTACCAGAAGTCAAAGGATCGAATCCCAAATCACGTGTTATGTAGTAAATTTATTTAAACTTTGAGCTTAGTTAGAATTGTTATAAATTTAAGAATTTGATTCAGAAGTAAATATATAATAGAGTTTCACAATCCTCTTCAATTTACAATAGGATATTGGTATGATGTTTATAATCAAAGTCGGAGAGCAATACATCTATACTATCTATACTAAACTATAATAACGAAATGGGGTATAATTTGTAGTTTGGCTCACCCCTTATTTTCGTTATTCCTTTCAACCATGACCGTCAAATCTTTCGAGTCAAATTGATTAGAACTGTTAGATATTGTTACCTTGAGGTTTTAGGAGAATTGGTAACTTTACATGGTATCAGAACTCTGGTTGTGTGAGGTCTCAGGTTCGAGTCCCTCCTACCCCCAATATTCTCATTTATTGAAATATTGAAATTTTGTGCTATGGTGGGCCCAAAAAGGGACGATATCCTCACCTAGTATTGAAAATCGGACCGAGCGGACGCTAGGGCCAAAAAAGCACGAACCTAGTGATCCACTCTTTGACCCAAATTTGAAATTTTGTGCTATGGTGGGCCCAAAAAGGGACGAGATCCTCACCTAGTATTGAAAATCGGACCGAGCGGACGCTAGGGCCAAAAAAGCACGAACAACCTAGTGATCCACTCTTTGACCCAAAGAATGGGCCAATAATGGGCCTTCGAGTGAGGGGGATGTTAAGATAAATATATGATCCTGGTAAGCCCAACTCCTAACACCTTGAGGTTTTAGGAGAACTGGTAACTTAACAAGATATAATACTAAAAATTGTTCTATCCACAAGTCTCAGGTTCGAATCTCGCTAATAACATTAAAATTAACATTTATTATATTAGTTCTAGAAATAATAATAAAATTATTTACATCCACAATAAATTATTATATTCTATTTTCTTCTATCATATAATTTTAAAAATATTTGAAAGTAACCGTGCTTTGCACAGGCTATAAGCTAGTGAAAATAATAGGATGTAGATCAATTGTTGCTATAGTGAATGATCTTTGACATATTTAACAATTTTATTAGAGGTCTAACTTGTTATCATCACATTACCTCATTACAGGCCTATACCGATATGGCGATACACGATGGCACCTCATTTACCTCATTATAGGCCTATATAATGACATAGTCAGCGATACTTGATGGCACTATCCTGTACATTTCTGATTGCTTGTGGCAGTTTGGACCCTACGTTTTTCAGAACTTATCTAGGTACTAAGAATTTAAGCCTAATCAGGATTCTAACATACAAGTAAACGTTGACATAAATACATAAACTTGGTTCTAAAGAATCGACAATGAATCATGAACCTACTAGAACTACGTTGACTTGAGCCTTGTAAATAGGGTAGGTAAACCCATGTAAGGCGAGAATGACAATCAACAAAGACAACAAACAACTCAAACACATGAGCCGAATGTCTAAATTGACACATCATTATGAATTGAAGTAAAAAGAGTATAACTTCTTTTATTACTAGAAGGATAAGATGACGTTTTATCTGATAATGGTAATGGAGTAAGAAAATAAGAAGTCCCCTATCCGTGAAAAGGTATATGAGTTCCATTAGCAAGATGAACATTGCTTGTTCCACCGGTATAGTGATGTGACTGCTATTAACTGAAATTGCCAGTCATGTTTCGAAGCTCTTTGGGTTAATGATCCATGAATTAGGTGATATGTGAGAGACATAATGACAAGTGAAAGTGATAGTTAAATGAAAAGGATTTGCTGGTAAATGAAGCTTTAGTATTCATCTTTATGTCAGAAACCAACTGTTGAAAAAACTTGATTTGGAAGCGGTTAAACCAGAATGAGCAAATCTGAAAAACAAACACTACACTTGACTTCAATGCTATTATACGTAAGGAAATTAATATAGTAATAGTAATTTCCTTATATAAGGGTATTTACTTTGGTAACAAAGTATAACCTTATCCCTTTACCTATCCATTTAGGCATTGCTTGACTGTGAGAAACGACAGGTCCTTTTTTATACAAAACACTTATTTCTCCATCATTGTTTCTGTCATTTGGGCCTACATAGTGTTGAACTGTCGTTTTAGTTATTTTATGTTTATAATTTATAAATCATTACAATCATACATTTTACAGATCTATGTAATAAGTAACCCTAATATTTTTGCTGATAATTCATGTGACAAATATATCATTAATAAGAATTAAAAAATCTTACAATCTATAAGTTGATTTGCTACCAAGAGCACAAGGTCCTTTATATTGTATTGTTTGCGTTCACCTTTTGTATAGTATATTGGTTTAATTTCCTTTTTTTGCTGTACTATTATTGTTATTAGATTTATTAAGGTTATCAATTTCTTAATACTGTTAATATCTTTTTTTATATATATTTATTTATATGATATGCATTTGGTTCATAAATAGCTTAAATATGCTGCATTTAGTACTTGCTTGGTTTAATTTTCTTTTACATGCATATGTTTTAATTTAGTGTATTGGTGAAGTGCGCACTTAGATTCTAGAAGAACCTATGCCCTTCTTGCCTGCCTGAAATAATACTGGGATTGCAAATTCTGGCAATTTATTTTTAAGTGAGTAACTTTATCAAACAATTTTAACTTGAAATGAAAGGTTTTTGAAATACAGAAAAAAGGACAAAGCATGGTAGAGAAATAAGTTTTAGGATATATATGTATATCTACACCAGTTCCAAGTAGAAGTATATACGTTTCAGGCCCAGGAAATAATAGTCCTTGAATAAAATTTGTTACCGCATTCAATCCAAATGTTATAATTTACAAAGATGTGTGTAAATATCTGACATATGGTTCTGTAACTTTACATACTGTTTCTTGAGCAGTTAACTTGTTTATACCTCTCACTAATTGACACATTTTGGTATCTGCATAATGGACTTCTGCAGCAAAGTGTCCTCCGGTTGTTTGAACGACTCTGGGGTGATGGTGAGCACCTCCAATTCCAATACAAATGAATCAAGTGATGCAACTATAATGTCTTCAAATAAGGAAGACATGGCTGGTCCGACTTGTTCTGTAAGTAGACTGCACACTCTGGACAAAGATGAAACTGATGCAGTTTCAACCCCTAAAGAGGACAAAACCAAGAATGATTGCACAGCTAGAAAGGTTTATCAGCACTACAGAAAGAGAACTTCGACAAGGAGAGATGTTACTGTTTCAACCTTGAGTGTCAAGGACAAGGTTAGACGATTTAATGCTATATATATAGTGTTTTTTTGTTTTAATTTTAAATTTTATTGCCATTCTGTGTGTAGGACACTAGATAACCTGAAATTTCTGTGCTAGACATGCTACATGGGTGGTACAATATTAAAAGTCTGTCAAAATCATTTTGAAAGTTCATAATGCTTAAAATGCAACTGCATTAATGTAATTTGAAAGGGGATAATCAAACTAGGGCTAATATTTTGCATATGTTTACCGATGTAAGATTTAAATAATTAAGGGTTTTACTGCATAGTGGGCCTTCAGGTTGATATATTGATTTAAAAATTGAATTAAAATTCTGAAAAAATATTCTATCTTTCATCGGCAGCCAAGAATTGAATCATTTTAACCATCTTTTTGTAAATTCTAATAAATTGCAATGCATTTAAGAATCTGTTTTAGAACCTCGACAAAACTTTTGTTTGAATCTTTTCAGATATTATTGTGAATTTGTAGTTATTCAATAAGTTTAAGCTATTTTTTTGCTTATTATTTTTTTTGAAATCTCGGTTTTCGGTTCTCTTTTTGGGAGAGGACTCTGTCTTTATAAGAACACTCTTATATGATGAGCAAGAAAGAACACTATATAATCTAACCTAAATTGTCATTTCGATTCAAATGTTAACAATAGTTCTGTTATAAATTCTTTCATCCCTGAACTATTCCGATTTTATTGTTTTAGTCCCTGAACTAAAGATTCCCTATTTTACGTAATTTAACTTTGAATTTTTCAAGATTCAGTCTTTCCGTTAAAAAATGACTAACAGACGTTAACTTGACCGGAATATGGAAAATGTCCACAAATCGGCCACCGGAAATCTGGAAAATAGTCTCAAAACTCAAGCAATTGATCATCTTACAATTTATACACCCTTTTAAACAACTACGACCCATAATTACATCAAAATCCATTCACATTAACAACAAATCCGGTGACACATCCATTTTCCGGCGAACCAAAAACAAGCCCAAAAATTTTGAAAAACTATATAACTTCCAACTACATGGATCTATACGTATTATTGCAGAAATTAGAAGACAATATTCTGTTTTTTTCTCTTTTTATCAGAGTTACAAGGTCCCATATATATAGTGGAATATGGGGAAGTGCCTATTCTAGCATATCTAATCAAATCCCATAATTGTAGGATCTCTTTGACTAAATGATATCTACATCTAATATACATTGCACGCCATCAATGACTAATATACAGAATCTAATTTACAATCTTTGACTCCTATCAATCTCTCCAATACTCCCCCTCAAGCTGGAGAACAGATATCTTCCATTCCCAGCTTGGAAACAATGTTGTGAAAACTAGGACTGTTTAGGCCTTTTGTTAAAACATCTGCAAGCTGTCTTCTGGATGGAACATACGACATACACACTAATCCTTCCTCGAGCTTCTCCTTGATGAAATGTCTATCGATCTCAATATGTTTTGTCCTATCATGATGTATAGGATTATGAGCAATGTTGATCGCTGACTTGTTATCACAATAGAGCTTCATAGGTTCTTCCCATTTGATTCTTAAGTCATCCAGTATTATTTTAACCCAAAGTATCTCACACAAACCATGAGCAATTGCTCTGAATTCTGATTCAGCAGAAGATCTAGCTACAACACTTTGTTTTTTACTTCTCCATGTTATCAGATTGCCTCCAAGGAATGTACAATATCCTGTTGTTGATCTTCTATCCACTATAGATCCTCCATAATCAACATCAGTGTAGACTTCAAGTGCAAGATTCTGGTTTCTTTTGAACAAGATTCCCTTTCCTGGATTCCCCTTCAAATAATGCAATACTCTGTAGGCAGCCTGTAGATGTGGTTCTCTTGGATCATGCATGAATTGACTGATTAGACTTACCGAATATGCAATATCTGGTCTGGTGTGTGCAAGATATATGAGTCTTCCGACTAGCCTTTGGTACATTTTCTTGTCCACATGTGGTTCTTCCTTGGCTTCTCCAAGTTTCTGATTAGAATCAATTGGTTTAGATACTGGTTTACATCCAATCTTCCCTGTTTCCTTCAAACAAATCAGTTACATACTTCTGTTGTGATATAAAGATCCCTTTTTTAGAGTGTGCCACTTCAATACCTAAGAAGTATTTCAACCTGCCCAATTCCTTTATCTCAAACTCACTAATAAGCTTTTGTTTAAGCTCTTGACTTTCTTTATCATCATTCCCGGTTACTATGATATCATCTACATATACTAGCACTGCAGTTACTCCCCCTTTATCCGAGTGTTTTATAAAAAGAGTGTGATCTCCTTGACTTTTTCGATATCCATAGGCTTTCATGACTTTACTAAACCTTCCGAACCACGCTCTTGGTGACTGTTTCAGCCCATATAATGCCTTTATCAACCTGCAAACTTTATTTTTTACATCTTTTCCAAATCCTGGAGGGATTTCTATGCATATCTCTTCATTTAAGTCTCCATGTAGGAAAGCATTTTTTACATCATATTGTGAAAGTTGCCAACCATAATGAGCAGCCAACGCCAACAATATTCGAACAGTGTTCATTTTTGCCACAGGAGCAAAAGTCTCAAGATAGTCCACTCCATATGTTTGAGTGTATCCCTTAGCCACCAACCTTGCTTTATACCTTTCGAGGGAACCATCTGCATTATATTTAGGTGTAAAGACCCATTTACAACCTACTACATTCTTTCCTTTTGGTCTCTCCACAACCTCCCATGTTTTGTTTTTTTCCAATGCTGTCATTTCCTCTCTCATAGCATTCCTCCACTCTACTTTTGATAATGCCTCAAACAAAGTTTTAGGAACAGAAATGGTGTTGAGACTGCTAATGAATTGTTTATGGTTTGATGACAACTTTTTCAGTGAGACATAATGAGATAATGGATATAAAGGTCTTTTAGTACATTCCCTTGGTTTTTTCCTAATGGCAATAGGAAGATCAGAATCATCATTACTTACTTTGGTTTGAGTTCTTACCTCACTTTCTTCATCAGGTTTGTCAGGGACCGGGATCGAATTGGATTCATGAACTTGTTGCGGATCTGGAACAGTCCTCCTTGAGTAAACCTGTGAAAATCTAGGATTATTATGAATAGTTGGTGACATTGTGGAAGATATGTTTTCAGCAATGAGTTTAAAATCTTGATTTGGTGTAATTGGAAATGTTTGACTAGGATCTTTTGACGGGGCTGACTTTGAAGCACCTGGACTCGAATTTAGAGATGTGACCAACTCTGGTACTGGATTGGAGATTATAGGCAGATCAGAGGGAAGATCAAGATTAAAAATACTTTCTTCTTGTGAGATCATATTTTTCTCTTCAAGATAAGACTTGGTAAAATATGGCTTGTGTTCAGTGAAAGTGACATCAGCTGAGATGTAAGTTTTTCGTGTAAGAGGATCGTAACACTTGTATCCTTTTTTGGTAGATGAGTAGCCAATAAACACACATTTGTTTGCTCTAGGATCTAACTTCCCTCTTTGATGGGCATGAATACGAACGAAAGCAATGCAACCAAAAACTCTAGGAGTAAGACCATTTGAACTTCGAAAATCTGGGAAAAAACTATTTAGTACATCCATAGGGCTTTTGTTGGCTAAAACTCGGATAGGTAATCTATTAATCATGTGAGTTACTGTTGAAACAGCTTCACCCCAATACGATTTGGGAACATTTCCCTGGAAAAGCAAAGCTCTGGTAACGGTAAGCAGATGACCATTTTTTCGCTCAGCTAGCCCATTCTGTTGGGGTGTGTTAACACACGAGGAATCATGAATAACTCCATGCTTTTGGAAGAAAGGAGTCAGTCTGGTTGAAATAATCTTTTGCATTGTCTGATCTAAACATTTTTATAGTAACCCCAAATTGATTGTGAATCATTGAAAATAAGTTAGGAATGATAGTGCTGATGTCTGATTTATTTTTAAGTAAAGCCATGTAACCCTTGGGCAATCATCAATCAAAGTCACAAACCAACGAGCACCAGAGATATTTGAGGTACGAGATGGTCCTCATATGTCGCTATGTATCAAATGAAATGGTTTCGAGCTTCTTTTATTAATCAAAGGATAGGATACACGTGAGTGTTTTGCTAGTTCACAAACTTCACAAACTTCACAGCTGAAAGATGAAATGTCTAAATCTTTGAATAAATGAGGAAACATGACTTTTAAGATTCTAAAGGGAGGATGACCAAGGCGAAAATGGTAAAGCCAGATGGTCTCTTTATTTGAAGAACACAGAAATGACACAGACAAATTATTCATAATATTCCTAGAATTATCCAAGTAATAGAGGCCATTCCTTTCCTTAGCAAGTCCAATCTTCCTCTTCGAGCCCTGATCCTGAAATACACAACAGGAGGGAGAAAAAGTTGCATAACAATGAAGATCTTGAGTAAGCTTTTTCACCGACAAAAGATTAGTTGAGAGTTTGGGTACATGAAGAACATCTTTTAAAGTCAAAGAGGGTGAAATAATGTCACCTATGCCTGCAATAGTTGCTAGGGAGCCATTTGCCACTAAAATTTTTCTCTTACTAGGACATGGAGAATAAGTGTGGAAAAATTGTGAGTTATTAGTCATATGATCGGTAGCTCCAGAATCGATTATCCAAGAATTAGTATATAACTGGTCTGAGGCATTTAGGTATGCAGAAGGAATAGATATACCTGAGAGAGCAAGTGAACATGTTCCAGAAGTATTTTCGAGAGAGCCCAACAGCTTCCTTAGCTTCTCCATCTCATTACTATTGAATCCACCTTTGTCTGCACTTTCTTCATTTGCTTTTACAGCAACAAAATCTTGTGAAGGGTTTCTTTGTTGAAAACGTTGTTGCCCTTGTTGAGAACGCTGCTGGCCTCGACGGTTTCCCCATTCATTACTTGGAGGTTTCCCACTTAATTTCCAACAATGATCTTTTGTGTGTCTTGGCTTCTTGCAGTAGGTGCACCACAAGTTATCTTTGTTCTCTTTCCACTGATTCTCTCTCCCAGGAATTTTACCGGTTCCTTTCTCTTGATGCTCACCTTTTGTTACTAATGCAGATCCTTCAGTATTAAGAGATTCAAGCATTATTTCTCTCCGACTTTCTTTTGCCCTAATCAAAGAGATTGCCTCTTCCAAGGAAGTTCTTCCTTACCAATAATCTGCACTCGAACCTGATCAAACTCAGAATTTAAACCTGCCAAAAAATCATAAACACGATCCTTCTCAATGAACTTTTTTAAAATCGTAGCATTTTCAGCACACTTCATCTCAAATGTACGATAGTGGTCAAGTTCCTGCCATAGATTTTGTAAAAGATTGGCGTATTCCGTCACTGTTTTGTTTCCCTGCTTAGTAGCTGCTGTCTTTATCTTTATTTCGTAAACACTTGCTGCATCTCGATCCTTTGAATAAGTGCGATGCATATAATCCCATATTTCTTTTGCGGTGGCTAGAAACATACAAGTATCACTGACTGTTGGGTCCATAGAATCCCATAGCCATGACATAATCATGGAATCTTCTTCATCCCAAGACTTGAATGATGGACTACTCTTTTCTGGAGTTGGTCCAGTTAGGTGGCTTAGTCGTCCCTTGCCCTTGAGGTACGTGCGGATAAACTGAGACCACTTCAGATAGTTTTTTCCATTGAACCTGTAAGAGGCTCGAACATTTTGCAATTCTCCAATTTTCTGGACAGAGTTTATCTCTTCAACTGTTTCCTTATTGCTAATTTTAGAAGATTCGGAGTCTGACATGGTGTTGAAAGATTAACAAAAAAAGTTGTTCAAGAAGTAGAAATAGAAGCTAGAAAATAAGGAAAAATGGCTGATTAGCAGAGGAAATACAGCAATGAAGGCTGCAACAATGAATCAGTGAAGTTTATGTAATATACAGCAATGAAGGCTACAAAAAAAAAAGGAGTCCCAAGAAAAAGCCTTAGGGCTCTGATACCATATTGCAGAAATTAGAAGACAATATTCTGTTTTTTTCTCTTTTTATCAGAGTTACAAGGTCCCATATATATAGTGGAATATGGGGAAGTGCCTATTCTAGCATATCTAATCAAATCCCATAATTGTAGGATCTCTTTGACTAAGTGATATCTACAGCTAATATACATTGCACGCCATCAATGACTAATATACAGAATCTAATTTACAATCTTTGACTCCTATCAATCTCTCCAATACGTATATACAAGCAAAACTTTCAAACGATTTCGGTTATGCCGCAAATTAAAGGTTACCAAAACTTGATTATGATGATGGGGGTGGAGAGAGGGTTGTTTTGGATATTTACACGCTCGATTTGGACACCAAAATCACCACGAAAAGTTGGTTCGATTTTGTATTTGGTGAAGAACTAAGAGTCCATTAAGTAAGATTTTAACGTCCGTTAGAATCTTTTTAATGGAAGAACTTAAATCAGAAAAATTGAAAAAATTACGTAAAATTGGGAATCTTTAGTTCAGGGACTAAAACATTAAAACTAGAATAGTTCGGGGATGAAAAAATTTATTTTCCCGGTTTTTTATGGACAAAAGTAGAATTTAAATGAAATTAACATAAATACAGCATGATTACATGTAAATTTCATTGTTGCAAAAATGTATAAAAGATTATATGCTCTGCTAGATTCTGTAATATTTTGAATTTTAAAATTTAGATTCGATTCTACATTAGATTCAAAATGTTAAGCCTAATTGTTAAATTTTGTGACTCCAATCTTAACAATTCAATTTTTTTTAAAATGTGGTGTTTCAATGGGATTCTTCCGTGTTCTTTAAATAAGGATGTTATTTATGGAGTGCAACTTATATATATATTCCTATATATATATATATACTAGCTTATATCCCATGTAATGCACAGTTCTTTTTTATAAATTAATATTTATAATTATATAAGTTATATTATCAAACAAAATTTTCTTAGTTTTTATATTTTAGTAAAATTTACTTTATTTTAAATTTAATTTTTATTACATATAAAGAACCCTTAAATTTAAAAGATTTAGAGACAAAATAATCAAATTTGATTATAAATATATAAAAATTTATTCTTTATTAGACATCATACGATCAATTTATTATTTTTGCTTTATCTTGAGCTCTAAAAATCAGATTTAGACGATTTTACAGGCGATGCATAGCTCAAGAAATTATCTTTAAGTTGGGATGGTTTAACAATTATTATTCAACTAAAACTCCTCGAAAATTGAAGAGAACAGAAAGTTACAAATTTTTACATTGAAAATTCTATTTAATTTATAAAACCTACCTATATTTGGTTTATATTATTAAAATTTACTTTTTGTTATTTGAATATAATCCTATTATCAGTCAAATAAACTTATTTTCCAATATTAGATCTAATTCTATTCAATTTAGAAGACCTACTTATATTTAGTTTTGGTATTTGAATATAATCCAACTGTCAATTAAATTAACTTTTTAATATTTGATCTAACAGATCATATCCATCTATTTTAGGATCCAACGGTTCATACACTTTTGGTCAACGACCATACTACAGAAAAATTGGATAAGATCTCCTTTACGATTATTATATATAAGGATACATTATAAAGATGTTCTTTACGGTGGTGTTTATGAGTATTATTTTTGAAGTTATGGCCTATATATATCAAATATGTAATCAAATTAATTATATATTCATATATGAGTCAAATTTAGTGGAAATCACTTAACATTGAAATTATAAACAATATCAATAACAATTTATAAACATTGAAAGTTTGGTAGTCGGTTGGTACTGGAGTCTGGTACTTAACACTTTATATAAACCTATATTGACGGTTCTAATTAATTTACAAACCTATTCTAATTAAAACATATAAATACTATTTTAATTTAAACACAAATAGAACCTACTTATTCTAAAAATTGTTATAATGTAAACACGGGCAAACTATTTCACAAACCTGTTCGAACTAAACACATTAATATATTGATTTAAACACATCTTTTGACTTACTTATTTTTTAAATCTGTTATAATTAAAATATTTACAAAAAACAAATATAAATAAAATATCTGTACTATATTAAAGCCGAAATATTAGAACTCAGTTTCCAGAAGAAATCATATCTATTAAACTAGATTACCGATTTGACTTTCATCATGATTTTTGCATGTTCATATATACATTCAACTCAATCTACGATCTCAATAGAATAATAAATATCATATAAAAATCATATAAATATTGAAAGATACCCATACGCTGCAGGGTTATAAGCTAGTATAACATTTAAAGTTAATGAATATTGAACCCTCGACTTTTGGTAGTACTTCTATGAACCCTCGACTTTTGGTTGTACTTTTATGTTATCACTCTCAGTCATTGTATAATTCAATATAATTAGTAATGGATTAGGTGTTGTGGTGACTTCAGTTGCAATAACTATATATGTGCTACAAAATAAAGAAGCAAGGACAAAACTATTGAGTTTAAAGTTATCAAAACTCAGTCGTGCAACATTAAATTATGCATGCATCAAAATATCGTTCCTGAAAACCTAGATCATATCATTTGTTATGGTGCACTATGAGTTAGAGCAACTCCAAAGTAAATGTTAAAAACAAAAATTAATGTAAAAGATTGAGTGGGACATCCTAAAATCAAAAATGTTAAAAAATGGGTGGGCAAAGGTGATGCGGAGCGTAAAACAATTAAATTAGTTGTTTTATATTATAATTTAGATATAAATATGTATGTGGTTATAATTATATTATCTAGTTAAGAATATTCTAGATTATAGTAGTAAAGGATTTGTTTCCTTTAATTAATTATGGTAGTATATATAAATAATTATTTAGTTTTCAGGAAATTACTTGGCTTCCAAGTAATAGTTATCGATATGATCTCTTGTTTTTCATTATGAGATAGAGTTGAATTATTATGAATCAAATCTGCGGACTTTGTGTTTTCTAGGTGATTCTCTAGGGAGATAGGCCTTTATCCCCTCTTTTAAGCCTTCCCTTCCCTGTCCTACATCAAGTGGTATCAAGAGCCACTGTTTCTCCACTATCCAAAATAGTGAGGGCTTTTAAAACCCTAAAATTATTCAGAACAGCCCCCTACTACCTAATTTTCTTGCATAAAACAATGTCATCACAAAAACACCCAAAGCAATTGATTTGGAGATATCTTGTGCTAAGATACATCGTCAAGCAATATTGAATATACTTTCACTGCTTCATCCATCTAGCTATGATTATAGGCTATCATACGAGAAAAGGCAACAGTATGATGATTTATTTGCACATTTTAAGTATGAGTGTAAAAGATCTATATTAGAGCAAATATTGAAGTTATCAAAAGACATGAGTGCTAGATTGGAAAAAATGCAGCAACCTTGTGATTATATTTTTCCAAGGCATTAACAAAAAGCACGACTTTGACGTTAAATTCAGAGCCAGTGGAAGTCGTAAAGGATCTCGAACCCGGCCCAGAAATGGAGCATGATGAGTATGCTGAAACTTAGCAACAAATGGAGCATGATGAGTTTGTTTGTGGAAAAGGAATTCAAGCTAAAGTTGATTTGGTTGAGCAAAAAAATGGAGCATGATGAGTTGGTCCTTTTCTTGGTTGATGGATGGGATAAATGCCGACATCGCTTTAGAATGTTATTTTTATATTGGGAGGCCCTTGGGGTGAATCCAACTTCAGATTCAGATAATGGCACTAAAAAACTCGCGCCTTCTTCCAAACTAATTCGTAATAACACTTTCATTTCCTTCACTATTTTAATGCAAGAAATCATTTACACTCCTTCCGAGTCTAAAACTGAAAAAAACAAATGATGAGGGAGTAAAAGTACTTTCATCCCAATTTTGGAGTGAAAATATCTTGAAATTGCATTCATCTTCACTTGCTTTCTTTCCTATCAAAAACTTGGGAGTACAAATATGAGTGAAAGTGAAAGTACTTTACTTACCCTTCACTTGCTTTCCACCATCTTTAAAACTCGGGAGCAAGGTGTTAGTATAGTTAGAGTGGCAGACAATGCGTTGTGATGTCAATTTCGAGTGTAGTAGATATTTTTTAAAAATTCCTGAAGGTATTATTATGAAGCTTTGTTTAGTGGTATAATTATAGTGTACATCATAAAAAAGGAAACGGACACATTTCAAACCGGACTTAGGGAGCAATTGTAACATATTAAAATGTGTGATAACTTCTTAACACTTTGGACCTTGAAGTTTACCTAAATGTACTTAAAGCCTTGATGCTTTTCTATAAAAATTAAATGGTATAATATACACCAAGTATGAATCAAACCTATTGGCTTAAATCGTCTGGAACTGAATGTCAGAAGGATTTTCCATGGGTAACTAGGCTTTCTCTTGCAGTTAGGTGGCTACTTGAGGAAACTAGTCGAGCACCTGGGACCGGGACTGCCAACGTCATACCATAATCAACATAGTTAATATATAAATTAAGAAGACACTGTTTATTCGTATCTGAAAGTAAGGCTGCAAAGGATATAATTTGTTGTAATTACAATGTAATAGTGCACATAAAAGCTGTTTTAGAACTAGTTCTCATGTACCTTTGAGATTACAAGACCAGGGGGCACCAATTGATTCATGGGAGTGTAATAAAGTTAAGCAGACTGAGTTGTTATATGTGTAACATGACATCTTAATTTTCTTTGCTCAAACTACATATTTCAAGCTGCGATCAAGGATTATCGTAAACACTGTTCAAACCCCTTAAGATGTACCTAGTGTAAGTTATTACTTATATACTTTCGTGTGCCTAATTTAGCACCTTACTTGAGATACAGATAGTTGCATCTGACCTTGATGTTAAACGGAAAGTTCCGGATTTCAAAGCTGACAAGCAGGGTACAGTTTCCAAGTTCAAAGTTGACAAGCTGCGTACTGTGAACAAGAGCTGCAACAATATTTCAGGGAAACAAGACAAAATGTCTTTAGCCCCCTTCCAGGAAAATACAAACTCTCCAGAAAAGGTTCAAACTACGTGTTCTGCAAAGGAGGAGTTGTCTGTGGCTGATAGGGAGAATGCGTTGTCCGTGGCTAATGAGGAGTTGTCTGTGGCTGCTTTTAGGGGTCTTCTCAGCAAAAGAGACATATTGGTATCTCTATCTTGGATTTAAGTTTTTAAAACGTGTTTTGTGATCCTACCTTTTCTTTTTCTTTAAATCAATTATTTTTTGATTTAAGTGTCACTGTATCCAATATTTAGATGCTGCTTCCCATATGTTCTGTAATATAATTATTCAATATAAATTGAGAAGACATGCTGTCTAACTAAACTCATAACTTATGTGGAGTATACAGTATCTATAATTTATCAAGGCATCATTTGGAGGTAATGTATTTTCACTACAATAGTTTAAGGATGGTTATATCATAGTCACAGCACCGAAGGGCCATTTAATATACAGACAAGGGAAAGAGGGCTGGAAGTAGGGGAACCAATTGCGTGTGATGGTAGTGCATTTTAAACATATTGGTTCCTTTATGAATTGAAAGCCTGGATATGTTTCTTTTTAAAAAGTTTCTCCAGGTCTTCATGACCCTAGGGTTTATCCCGTTTTAGCTTCTCTCTTTGTCTATTAATTCCCTCCTCTTTCTTCCTCCTTAGTTAATTTGTTTTCATGAATTGTGTTGTATACATAATAAATGTTTATTAAATGAAATTTTCAATGAATTAGATTGCAAGCTGGGGATTTGCATCTCTATGCACCAGCTTAAGGGAGGGCCGGAGGGTGTAGAGTATATGATTTGTGTTTATTGGAAACCAAACTGTATGTTTGATATAGTTACATATTTGGATTAAATATAGGCTGACTTACTTGCATTGAATATTCTGATATTACTTCGATATATCTGGTACTTCTTTAGTTCTTTTCTGTACATTGCCTATTAGAAAGCATTATCTTTTAATAAAAATCTTTCAAGCCTGTTTTCCTACATTTCAAGGGACAAAATAAGGTATCTTAAAAACCTGTAATAATTAGATATTATATTTATATATTAATTTTTTCACGGCTTTGAGTCACGTACAGAGAGAGCGCCTTATGCGCCTCATAGGTATTTTCTTACACTGATCTCTGTGCAAAATTCTAGAGTGATCCGCATTAAAATTTAAAGTTAACTTCCAGAATTTTCTGTGGCATGCATCTGAAATCTTGATCCCATAGATGCCTTTAGGCTTCTTGCTGGCAGCTTGTGTATCTATTAATTATATTTATGTCCATTCATGTACCTGTAATTAACTTATATCTAATCATTGACTTTTAAACATAAATGTTTCGGGGGCAGACTTGTGATACAGTTTTATGAAATACGAAATAGAAGCTTTGCTTATTTTGCCGTCTCCTTTCATTGTTAGTCTAAATTTTTTATTAAGTCATTTTTCTTCTGCCTGCTCCTCATCAGAATTTTCGGGGCACTTATTTTCGACATATACCTTGACAGATTGTGGACTATGATTAGTTTGGTTTAACACTGGTGGTCATCTATATGGAGAAGTAATGAAATTCTGGCTCACTATATTTAGAGTTTATCAATAACACTTTCTGATTTTAGTACAACTTCCAGCTGGTTGCCTGGTCTCATGCAAGTTAACCCAAATTTTCGTCTTAGCCAAACAACTAGTGACAATAATGAATGGGAGGTTGCCTAAATTTTAAGGTTTACTGCTCTGTGATCGAAATAGATATCTTGATGTTGATAGCGTCAAGATATAATGAACTCCAAAAGCCCTGGTGATGCTTGAACCAAATATATTATTTCTCATCTCCTTTTATAAAGCCATAATTCTGATAAGTTTTTTATATTTAATTTTTTCTTTTCTTAATAAAATATCAATCTTTACAACTACAAAATAAATTTCTTCTGTTTTATTTTTGTTTGTATGCTACCAAGAAGTATATAAATGCATATTATTTAATAAGTTTGCATGAAAAATCTGATATTTTATTCTATCCAAAGTTCCGTTCTTTCCTTTTTGTCGAAGTCAGTGCCATTTTCAGTGACGACTGTTGATGTTCTTAACTTGTGTCGGGACATAGTGCTGCTGTTTTTAGCCAGTGATGAGTATATAGTCTATCGAATGGCATGTGTCTCCACAAAGACATGTGGGTTAGATGTATAATAATATATTATTTGTTCTTAACTTGTGTCGGGACATAGTGCCGCTGGTTTTGGCCAGTGATGAGTATATAGTCAATCGAATGGCATGTGTCTCCACAAAGACATGTGGGTTAGATGTATAATAATATATTATTTGTTCCTTTGCAGATATCTTACTCAATAATAACATTTTTTTCCTAGCTGTCTTTAAATGTCAATCGATTTTCATTTTGTGTAATCTTTTTTTTTTTTTTTTTTGCAGACTCATCAACTGCGGAATTTAGGAGATGAGATTGCTATATGTGATAAAAACATCCAGACAATATCAGACAGTGTGATATCTTAACTTTTTCTACATTTTTTATTTTTGCATGCTCTGAACTACATTTTAAAAGGACACTTCCTATATATTAGAAGTGGAGAAGTAGGGTTACATAAAATATTGCTTAAGCTGTCCAGTTACAGATTCATCTGGTATTGGTACTCGGATTTTGGTTCCTTGTTATTTAGACAACTGCATTTACTTGTCCATGTCAAATTTTTGATCAGGGTGCACAACACCTTAACCCAATGATATTCTGGACGTGTCAACTATTTGTTTCTATAGAGTTAGCTATAAGCTGCTGCTTCTTCATATTAGGCTAGTATCTATGTTTTGGAGAAATTTATCACCTAAAAAACTTTCAGAGGAAAGGTGATGACATATTTTTTTTTGTAACGGTATGTTACTGTTGGAGTAAAGAGGGGTTGGCTTATAATTGTAAGATAGTTATGGACGTTTCCATCTCCAAAATGAAAATAAAACTGCCGACACCAGATCTTGATTGTTTTGTTACATGATTCTCCGAGGTAGTAAAGGTGTGCTTAATTGGTGACAAAAGCAACAGTGCTTCCATAGATTGGCAACTGTTATCGCTTCTTAGTAATATATTCTTAACGGCGTGACTGACAGTTGGACAGAAAATCTGTCAAAGTCACAATCTGACCAATTTGAAAATAGACAAAAATAGTCTACCTTGTTGTAAATGGTAATAAGTTACGGGATGCAAAGCCAAATTTACTCCTAAAACAACTACCAGGCATAGACTTGGAATATAGAATAAATAAAAACTAAAAGTTACCGTTAATAAACTTTATAAATGACTATCAGTTTCAGCATATTTGTTCCAATTAACATTCCTAGCACGGTATATTTGCTATTTCCATTGTGTGAATCTGCATAGTAGGACTCCGATAATTGAAATACATCTTATTTTGCTAATGATATCCTTACACTTGTGAATTGTGATAGATGGCAAAGATTCCTTACCCCTGAAGATAGACACTTTTGTAGATCGTTGCAGTGATGTACGTGTAAAACGAAAAGCAGTTCAGGATGGCACTTTTCAGCATGGTAAAGATCAAGTTTTCTCTGAACAAGTGAAAGGGAAGAGCATAATTGAGGCTCTGATTCCTGACCAAATATTCTGTCAGGCAAGTTCTTGCATTTGATATGTTTATGTTTTCCTTAATGTTAATAGGAAGTCCTCTGGAAATTGAGTTTGCGCATGTGATGGTATATATTACCATCTTTTTAGGATAATTATATATTACCATCTTTTACATAAGAGTTTAGTTATGTCTGAACTCTGAAGAACAGTGGCGATATTTGTGGTATTTTTTTTTGTTTTGTCAGTCTCGGAAAGTTGGAATGAATGATGACTAGGTTTATCGTATCAGTTTTCTCTTTCTAGTGTCTTTCTACATCTTTCTTTTATCGGAAATGATTCGAAGCAGTTAACTTTAAATATTATATTTCTCTATAACACCACTATTTTCTACATTCTTTGTTGTGCAAAAGTTTGGCGCTCTTTGACTGGGCTTGGGATGCTTAAAAATGACCGTCACACATTTGGTTGTTCTATACTATCTCTACAGGTCCTGGATCGCATTTGCCATGACAAGAAATGGACTTCACCAACATATTCAATATCTCCTTGTGATGGTGAGATGTCTATACGTATCTAGTACATGTCTACCTAATGCATTTCTCTGAAAATTCTTAGTTCTGGTGGCTATACTTCTACGTGCAATAGCTTAATACTAATTTGTGAACTGATTTAATAAATTTATGCTTCAAATAGGAGAACCTTATCCTAAACATTATTTGTCAGTTTTGCAAATTTTGCTTAGGTGGGGAAATATATGTTTACTAATATCTATAGCCAAGTGTGGACCACATGTATTCAATATATAAACTAGGTAAGGGCATCGCGTAAGGGGATATCCTGATGTTTGGATTCTTAAAATGTATATAAATTATATGGGTTTATGGAAATGGATGAGAATCAAGGGGTGGATGATCTGTCAACAAGATTACAAGGTGTCAAGTTCGTGAGGTTTAGAAGTTGAGTTTTTCCATCATCCATATTCTATACTTTGCTTAAAATATGTAGAATTCGAGTTAACTTTAATTGCACTCGAAATAACTTCAACCTACACATTAATCATCAATCTTTTAGTTACTGCCCTATTAGGCCCTCCATAATTGCCTTAATTCCCTGACTAGTAATTTGGATAGCATACCTTCTGGGTTATAAGCTTTAAGTTCTAAAAGTAGTGATTTGCATTGCCAACAGCCAAGACATGCCTGACACCTGGTACAAAATTATCAATCTATCTTCACCTACTAGCTGCAGCTGGGCAAATGAACTGGAACTGGCCAAGCTACGGCTTATTTAATAAATTCCTGGATAAAATCTAAAGTCTAAACTCTAATGCAGAAACTTGACTTCACTCGCATTTATCAGTAATTATCACGGCCCCATAAGGAGTGATGATAAATTTTGATAGTTTGTCTTCATTGCTTAATAGGCACTTCTCAACCACTCTTTCAACCAAGTTTTTCTGTTGGGGCGTGGTCAATTACAGAAATTCAAAAACTCACACACAAATGCCTCCCCTGAAGCTTGAACACTTGACCTTTATTACTTTGAGTAGGCTGTGAGAATCCTGAAGTAGTTATTTAAAGACTGACAAACGATAATGCCTTGGACTTCTTGGTTTTTTTTTCTTTTTCCTTCTGATGTAGCTACAATCGGCATTTTCTTTCTGATAAACAGCCTCTAGCTGTCTTAAGCCAACAAAATCGTATCGGTCATAACCACACATCATTTGTTGCATTATTCATTGTAGAATGTGGTTAACTTTCCCACTTAATAGATTAAATTTATGCCTTTTACTTTAACTGTATCTGCAGCTTTTCCCCTTTTGTCTGTCTCGCTAAATCCATTCTTGATGCTAAACAGTATTGGCATCCCCCATACTATCCATAGCCTGAATATAATTTGTCCTGCTTCTTAGCAAATCGATTTACTCTTTCATTCCATAGTCCAAAATGTATTTGTGTCTGGACAATGAGGGTTCACTTGAATTTTTTGACTGGTAGCAGTGAGTACTGAGTATTCAGTTTTCCCCAACCAAATGGCTTGGCCATCTCACTCTTATGGTACATTTATACAAACTCAAAATAGTTATCATTGGGTTGACAAACAACTACAACATAACCCCTTTTATGCAATTACAAAGAGGAATAACAGAACAGTGACTGACTCGGCAATTATTTATTCGCTTGCCTACTGTCCCTACATTCCTATTAATCTTGTATAGGGTTCCCTGGACATACATAATGTTGGTGGCTTTTGTCCGTTTGGATAATTACAGTTTTTTCAATTGTTATGTTGACAGCATATAACGTGGGTAAAATGCTAATATGAAGTATCATCACCTAATGTTTTAACTTTTGTTTCAGGTGGCTATATCGCGAATGTAACAGTAAAAGGGGATGACTTTGAGTGGTTAGTGAATGATAGGGTGCATTCATGTCCGAAAGAAGCAAAAGACTCTGCTGCTATGCAAATGATTGAAAAACTAAGGAGCTTTGTAAACAACGATTAGTTTTTAGTTATACAGATTTCTCTGGGGCGAGATATATCTAGCTTCTCTACTAGAACATTCTGTCCCTGTAATATCGACGGGATTAATACGTTAAATCCAAACATGGATTGCGACATCCTTTTCCACTACTTTGTCAGTTGTCAGTATCTAATAACACTGTTAACAAGCTCCTTTTTTTTCCTTCTGCTCAAAGTGGTATTGGGTTTAAGGATTGTTCTATATTCTTTTTTATACCTGGAAGAATTTTAGTGACTGAAGAATAATTGGTAAGACTGCCAGAAATGTGCAACACAGCAGATGGAAATGGCGGATGATATGGCTTATATTACTGGTGCATCGACTAGATGTGCTTCGGGAAAATGATATAGACAAAAGAATAATTTCAGTTGTTTTATTTCTTTGGGAGCACAACAGCTGTGATAGATTTGTTTCACTTAAAATTAATAAATTAATTATGTATATCCTACTCACAGAACCTGTCCCTATATAATGTATGTCATATTTTTATAAAATTTGTTAATTCACGTGTTCTTACATTTTTGTACTCCTCTATCCTAATGAATTTTTAACACTTTTTTTTCCACTTTTTGGCACGCATTTTAAGATGCATTTTAAGAATAGTTTCGTAACTTATTTTTAAAATTTTCTTTTTCTGTATAAAAATTTAAGAGAGAATTACCAAAATGCCTATTTTTCACAAGTTTTTGCCCAAAATACTGATTTTGAAAAAAATGGCCCGAAATACCGAAGGAATACGGAGAATCGTTCTCCGTGTTAGCATAATACGGAACACCGTGTTCCGTATTATGCATGATACGGAACACCGTCTTCCGTGTTAGCATGATACGGAACACGGTGTTCCGTATCCGTGCATGATACGGAACATGGTGTTCCGCAACACCCCATGATACGGAACACGGTGTTCCGCAACACCCCATGATACGGAACACGGTGTTCCGCAACACCCCTCATATCACGGTAGACGGTGTAGCGTTTTCAGTCAGTAAAAAGGGCCAGCATGGCTCCCATATGAATATTTTGGGCCATCACCAAATGCCTATTTTTCACAAGTTTTTGCCCAAAATACTGATTTTGAAAAAAATGGCCCGAAATACCGACGGGATACGGAGAATCGTCCTCCGTGTTAGCATAATACGGAACACCGTGTTCCGTATTATGCATGATATGGAACACCATCTTCCGTGTTAGCATGATACGGAACACGGTGTTCCGTATCCGTGCATGATACGGAACATGGTGTTCCGCAACACCACATGATACGGAACACGATGTTCCGCAACACCCCATGATACGGAACACGGTGTTCCGCAACACCCCTCATATCACGGTAGACGGTGTAGCGTTTTCAATTAGTAAAAAGGGCCAGCATGGCTCCCATATGAATATTTTGGGCCATCACCCAATTAAATTTAAACATTAAATTTTTATACAAAAAAAAGAAAATCTTAAAAATAAGTTATGGAACTATCCTTAAAATATACCTTAAAATGCGTGTCGAACACCTTATTTCAAATGTTAAATGTTAAGAATCATGGGGGACTGAGGGAGTAATAATTAAGTTAATGGGTAATATTTCAAACTTAAGGCTATTTTTACCATTTTTAGAATTCGACTCTTTTGTAAATTAGTTGTAGTTTCATTTTTTCTGTATAATTAACGGGGACCATTGTTGTAGAGAGAATTTTCTTATATAAAATCTCGAAAAGAACTATTGATTTCACCATAGAATTTCATTAATACATGACAAAAATAAATTTTTTAAAAATATAAAATTTGATTCTAATGTAGAATATTAACGACAAATAAACTTTATAAAGGATTTAACACATAAAATTCGAACAAAAAATTTGATTTGAATTGGATTCTACAGTAGAATCATTTTGGATAAATTTGATTCCATGATAGAATTGTTTTGGATTATTTCATTAATTTTTAACGATTTTTCAAAAAGAAAAGTTGCGTAAAAATCGAGAAAAATTCAATGAATTTTTTGACAAATAGCTCTTATTTTATATGTAGAACATATAGGTCAATTAGTACGCCATATAAATGTACTTTCATTGTCCCTATATCACGTAGAGTTTTTAAAACGAATTTTCTAGTGTGTGCCCAAGGGTACACGCTAAGAATCCGTACTAGCTGTTGTCAAATTTTAATTGGTGGAGATTTCATTAATAATGATGGACCCCCCTGCATTCACATAAATATCCACCTATCAAAATTTGACAACTCATCAAGCACGATTCTTAGCATGTGCCCTTGGGCTCACACTAGACAAACCCTTTTTAAAAACCGAGTTATAATAAAATATGACAAAAGGGACTTTCGTGGACCCTGAGAAGTTGGTAGATTAATTTTTTTGTTAGCTGGGATGTGAGCTGGGAACTTGTAGCAGCAAGATTGTGCACCTTAACCGAGACTTGCTTTCATGGCAACCTGGAGATTGTTTGAAGTTTGAACTACATTTCTACACAGGTATACTGAAAATGGTAGATAATAACTCGCACCGGTTATTAAGCTAGTTTATTACTTAAAGAAGGAGCAGAGCCAATGGAAAAACTCCATCCTTATCGCACTTCAAAAGCTGATAGTAATTGTTAATCGTTTGTAGGATTCACATATCAACTACTGTATTAATTTGTCGGAACAAACAGGCTGCAAGAAAGACTATATGTTTGCATAGTGCCATAGTTTGCCTTAACAATATTAAAAACGAAATGGTTATTGGAACAGAGAAACTTTGTGAGTTAACTACACATTGGATGATTAAAGATATACTCAACTGCAAGTCCACAGGAGTGTGTTGTATCAGCTTCCTTGTCTGGAATTTCCCTTGAATTCCTCCTCAGAGCCATGGCAATCTCCAATTCTCCAGTCTCCACAGTGTCTGAGCTATCCAGACCAAGATCCTTCTGGAAATGGACATTAGGAGTCACCAGAAAATGATTGCAAAAGTATTTACGTGATCAGTTTAAAAATATTTATATGACATCTATTTTTAGTTTAGTGACATATGAACCCAACTCCAAAGGTAATTGTATTATGCAAATTTGGCAGCCCTTTTTATTCCAACTACTTGAATGAAAATGACCTATTTCATTACAACACAAACTATGAAGAAGCGTTGAAAGTGACATTCATTATATATAAGGGTACAGGGCTTCTCTGAATTTGAGTGTTTTAACGTACTAGGTTTCATACCGAGGCTCAGTCACCCTTTCTGTTTTGAGACTAGGATCTCATACTTGTATTGTATGAGGGTAACACTTATTGTATTATACAATTACTTTTTCACTCGTCGCTATTGTACAATTTATACCTACATATTAATATAAAACCATTATTCTGGAGTCTCCTGCAACTTTAGTTACTCTCATCAACTATTAAGCTGTTAATAATAATCTTGACATGGTCTGTAGAACTGGCAGTTTCCCCTTCCGGTCCTTCAACAACATATCAACAATATCTTGACATGGTCTGCTAGAACTGGCAGTTTCCCCTTCCGGTCCTTCAACAACATATCAACAATCGAACTTCATGTGGGGATCATTTCTGAAGTGAAGATCCTGCCACTATCAAGGATAAAGTGGGCTAACACGTCCCCAGCATTTTGCATTTGTCACAATCCATGCAACTTATTTAAACAACATACAATAAGGACAAATCACCATACTGGAGAGGGATGAGGAGCGATAAAACCATAAACCAATCTGGGCGGGCTGAGGGTTTGCAGCAAATAGGAAGAACATGGTTAAAAGTTGATTTAAAAGGTCAGCAAGAGGCAAAAAGTAGTCAGGAAGAAGATAAGAGGGCCTTGGCCCTTTGAGACTACAATTCTGTGTTGAGGTGAGTTGGTGCCTTTAGATGAGTGTTAATTTCATGACCGCAGGTGGCGTGTGTTAGGAGTAACTACTCATAAACAATCTCTTAGTATAGTGCACAATTCCTCACTATTCACAAGCACAAGTTCACGTTCTGAATACATACAACATTCAAATAAAACAATCAATTTATTCCACTCCAGCTTAAAGTTACATATATCACATGTGATACAGAGCCGTTTAAATTAATTAACGGCCAAGTACAAGCTCTGCACTTTTCTTCAGTAGAGAATGTATGGCAAAAAAATTCACAAAAACATTCAGAAATGTCCCCCGAAGACCCCAAATATTGAAAGAAATGGATCCCGTTTGCTAAAACAATTCTTTGTCTCAATCAGTGGGTGTACTATATTGGTTGACACTATCATAAGTGCTACCAAACAGAGAGGACATGTGGGATGAGTGTCGAGTATATAACTGGTGAAGGCACTACTTAGTCATGGACTCGTGATGATGTAAATAAGAAATAAGACCTTTCTTTTATTTTTGCTGATTGCGATACACTCTTCAGCCACAAAAAATGATTTTCCACTATCATGTGAAATGTGCCTATGGCTCGTTAGTCCACAATCAACTGGTCTTACAATTGGTCATTAACTAATTTAGCAAATTTCATGTAAATGTCTTCACCATTTAAACTACATCAATCACGGCCTAAAATATTTTGTTGTACTAGTAGTAGCACACAACTCGAACTGGTCAACCATCGGCTTTGAAGCGATGTTACTGTAATTAATGATTTCTTCTTCTCTTAACGTTTAATTTTTTCACTTTATTAAGCACAGATATCTACCGTCAAGCATTGTTATTGATTTATTGTCATGCATATATACGAACCTTAACCTGGACAAAATATCGACTGTCAAAACCGATCAGCCTGAGCCCTGAAGACACTTTCCTGACTCGATCTTTCTTTCATTTGACTTTTCATCTTCCAGTACTTGAATGTAGCAGGGCAGGTACCTGAAACAGCTAGGGCATCATAGTACAAGCACTCCATGCCTAAGGAGATATTGATCTATTCATACATTTTTCTGCTTGTTCAACTGATATCGAAGTATTGAGTATATTTGGGGTCTACTCACTTCCCAATGAAGTCCAAAAATGGAGTATTCATCACCTTTTTCTAGACCCAATAGGTTGACTGGTTGAAATGCCCAATCAGACGGGATGGTTGTCAAAGATACCAACAACATCATTGTTGAACGACTATGCACCATATTAGACGATTTTGCATCTATTTTTGAGCTGCTAAACGAACAAAAGGTACCTAGCTAGACGCAAGTGGTATAGTAAAACCTATCTAGACTGATCTGAAACCACAAACAAAATCAACATTTCTACTTATTTCAACTACGAACTAGCTGTAAGCCTGGAACAAGCACGCAGCAAGACAAACTACACAAGTTCTAGTTTGCCATGAAAAAATACAACAGAAGGGTTCATGGAAAGGAGAAACTTTGAGAATTTAACTAGACATTAGAAGATTAAAGATAAAGATATACTCAATTGCATGTCCACTAGCGTCTATCTTATCAGCTCCCTTGTCTCCAAAAATGTTAAAACCCTTTGATTTCAGTAAAATTGACTGCAAAAGTTACAAATGTTGGGATTTCCCTGACATGATACTCCCCAACAAAGAGACTCATCACTTAAAATCTATAAACAATATAATTAAGACTTTCTGGAAACTTAATCCAAACTCTAGTACTTTGAAAGAGGAGTGATTTTTAATTAATTTTCTGACTTCCACTTATACTATGAGACCTAAACATGCCATGATCTCCAATGGATGAATAAAAATTTAAAACTCAATGACTGACAAGAGTAATGAAAACAATCCTAATCAGATTTCAAAAGCTGCATTGTTAATCAATTCATATCAACTAGCAATTAGCTGGAACATACACACAGGAAGACAAAGTTTGCGTGTGAATAGTGCCACAACAAAATAGTGGTATGGTCTTCGGAACACAAAAACTTTGCAAATTTATAGACATTAGATATTTAAAGATTTACTCAATTTCAAGTCCAAAAAAGTCAATCTTATCAGCTTCATTGTCTGGGACCTCCAGCTTGAATTTCTCCTCCAGTCATAACAATCTCCATGCTCCAATGTCTAAGCTATCCAAAACAAATACCTTCTGAGAATGGACTTCAAGTTTGACCTGCATATGTTTGCACAAGGATCTTTGAGCTAAACAGTAAAAAAAATTCTAATGACATTTATTTTAACCCAACACCAGAGATAATATAATGCAAATTTATATATATTTCAGCTACTTAAATTAAGTAATCAATTCCACTACAGAGCTAACACAGATACACTTAAAGCGACAGATACATTACAGTAGCTCACGGGGTCTCTCTGAATTTTAAAAGTTCTGGAGTAGTAGGAATTTCATGCCAAAGCTCAATCCCCCTCTTCCCACGCCTGTTTTAAAAATAGGATCCTGTGCTTGTACGAGGTAACGAGGGTAACAATTTTTGTTTGATTCTGTTAATTTTTAAAAGAGTTCAATTTACACCAACACAACATAACGACTCCAAATCTTTACGTTCTACCAACTGAGCAAAAAAATAAGGGATATTCTCTTTGGTACCCTTATACAATTGGCTTTTACCAATGGTACCATTACATTATTGACTTCTATCCATGGTGTCCTTGTACTTTTGGCTTTTACATGAAATGCTACTCCATCAACCAAAATGTTAGTATATGAAATTCTCAATGGTAACCTTGTCAGTTGAATAATGAAGGGTACCAATGGGAAAAGGGTACCATTGGCAAAAGCCAAAAGTACAAAGGTGCCATTGAGAATTTTCCAAAAAATATTACCTACTTACTCCAAGACAGTTTCTGCAACATAACTTGCATACAATCGACTAATACATCACTTCATAATCTGTAAACAATCACTGCAGCAAGTTGTATAGTTTCAATTGCATTACATTTTCTTGACCCTTGGCACTACAATTTAACGTAATTTACAATTCTATTCAAAGATTGCAATTTTATCTTCTTGAACCTTGGCACAACAATTCAACAAGATTACGAAATTAATTTCAAGAATGCATTTTTATTTAAGGTTATCACTATATTCAAAGTAATCACAGAGAACTACTACCACGAGTCCAAATCTTTACGATCTACCAACTGATAAAAAAATAGGACCTACTTACTCTTAGACAGTTTCTGCAACATAACTTGCATACAATCGACTAATACATCACTTCAAAATCCATAATCACTGCAGCAAGTTGTATATTTTCAGCCGCATTACATTTTCTTGACCCTACAAAAAATACTAATTCTTGGTACTCTCTTGCAACTTCACCCTTTCTCACCCACTCCCAAAATATTAAGTGCATAAAAATTCGAAGGAAATGCAATCACAATAGCAAAAGGCAGTTCCCACAATGCATATAACATGTGAGCAGAACTAACCTGGTGACGGCTTTGGCACAAGTGGCAGTTTGTTGAGATCCACGCAATGCCTGAATCTTGGCAGATTCTTGTTCATAACATCGAATTCTTGCTTTGTGACCACCGTACTCGTGTAACCACATCTCGCGAGGTAATCACAATCCATGTTAAGCTCCCGGTACAAATGATCAGCCATGTACTCATCGAAGTGTTTCACATATCGGCCAATTCGACACATTGCATCCATCATGTCATCGGAGTTTGGACAAATTTTTCCTTCTAATATTTTTACCACAGAAGAACAATCCAATAGAGTTTTGACATACTTTGCATTGTTGAGCTCCTTTGCATTCTTCAAGATGACACTGATTGCATTCTTCAAGGCAGTGGTCATGGAAAATAGTTCAGCTCGAATGACACACTAACCGTGATTGAGATTTTTAAAGTTTCTATTAGCTTTGCCTTCCTTCTAGAGTATCGGGCAACCCTTGGAATCGGATACTATATATCCGAATCCAAAAACACCTCTATGCTTTGGATCAACAGAAGCATCGGATCGAATTGCATAGCATGGGGTATCCACCAGGTGGAGGCTGCTTAATCGGACAAAAGGAATTGTATCCTGAACTTTCGGAATGGTATCATTAACTTTAAGGTTTGACTCATACATAAGATATAAAAGGTCAACAACATCCTTAAGAGCACCTCAAATACAAAGTCATAAATGATTTTTTGGTATGGCTCTAGGATCCTTGGACGGGTTGTATAATTTCAATAAATTGAACTTGTTAATGCTTGGAAGATGAAATTTATCGAAACACATCTGGGCATCTTTCCAAGTACTCGGAACTCCGAACTTAATCGCGTGACGTAATTTTCTTGTATAAGTCTCAACAACTGCAACAAAAAAGAATCACTATACATTTACGGAACACTCAATAGCCTACCAAATTACGAAAACTAAGCATTCAATGAATAAATTAATTCCTAAAATAATCTTAACAAAAAACAAGATTACCACTTTGATACTCTCTGCTTTATGGCTCTAAAAGAACTCATAATGCTGATCAGGTTATAACAAACTGGAAACAATATATAAATTCATATGACAATGGTAGAACCAAAACATGTGAAAATTAAAGAGTTAAAAGAATATATCAGGAAGTCTAATAAACAAAAGACCGTGATAAATGATATTAATGATGCCCATCTAGTCACCAAATTTATATATATTAGTGAACCAAAACATAAACTCTCTCGATGTTGAAAAATTGCAGAGGTTAATGAGGCAGTAGAACTAATGGGGGACAAGAGAGCACATGAAGATGAAGGAAGAATTAAAATAATAAAAAATAAAGAATTTATCCCAAGTTTGAACAGAGACTCGAGCCAACACTTATTCCAAGAAACATTATGAACAAGAAAGATAAAGTGTAGAGTAATTTACCATCTTTAATTTCCGGAATTGCAAGAAATTGTTCCTTCGAAAGAGGACGAAGGATAGAGGGGTTGGAGGGGGCTTCGGACGATGCTGCTGAGTAGAATCTACGTCCAATAACTTGCTTCAACAACAAAGACATTATAAAGTTTGGATGGATATATGCTGAGAGGAAGGGCTCTAAAATTGAAAAGAGAATTGGGTCAATTATCAGATTGAAGAGAAACGTTGGAGGGGGGTTACGAGAGCATCTCTAAGGCAAACCCTATTTTCATCCCCTAAAATATAATAAAATAATGATTGCTTAAAACAAAATGTTTTTTTTGCTTCAATGGTGTTCTATATTCATTGTCTATAATTTAAAAAATAATAATTAATCAATATTTTAGGTAATATAGAAAAGGGGTGAGAGCGTTGGTATAGATATATACTCCCTCCGTCCCAATTTATCTGTCTTGTTTGATCAAATTGACCAAACTTTGACTGTAATTTCCATATAATATAATATCAAAAACAATTAAAAATTATATCATTAGAAAGTAAATGTAATCTATTTTAATATGTATTTTTTAGTTTTTGAAAATAATGAAAGAATCATTTTTAATTTACAATCAAAGTTAGGTCAATTTGACCACAAAAAGTAAAACTCGGGAGCAAGGTGTTAGTATAGTTAGAGTGGCAGACAATGCGTTGTGATGTCAATTTCGAGTGTAGTAGATATTTTTTAAAAATTCCTGAAGGTATTATTATGAAGCTTTGTTTAGTGGTATAATTAAAGTGTACATCATAAAAAAGGAAACGGACACATTTCAAACCGGACTTAGGGAGCAATTGTAACATATTAGAATGTGTGATAACTTCTTAACACTTTGGACCTTGAAGTTTACCTAAATGTACTTAAAGCCTTGATGCTTTTCTATAAAAAATTAAATGGTATAATATACACCAAGTATGAATCAAACCTATTGGCTTAAATCGTCTGGAACTGAATGTCAGAAGGATTTTCCATGGGCACCTAGGCTTTCTCTTGCAGTTAGGTGGCTACTTGAGGAAACTAGTCGAGCACCTGGGACCGGGACTGCCAACATCATACCATAATCAACATAGTTACTATATAAATTAAGAAGACACTGTTTATTCGTATCTGAAAGTAAGACACTCTTTCGAAGGAACAATTTCTTGCAATTCCGGAAATTAAAGATGGTAAATTACTCTACACTTTATCTTTCTTGTTCATAATGTTTCTTGGAATAAGTGTTGGCTCGAGTCTCTGTTCAAACTTGGGATAAATTCTTTATTTTTTATTATTTTAATTCTTCCTTCATCTTCATGTGCTCTCTTGTCCCCCATTAGTTCTACTGCCTCATTAACCTCTGCAATTTTTCAACATCGAGAGAGTTTATGTTTTGGTTCACTAATATATATAAATTTGGTGACTAGATGGGCATCATTAATATCATTTATCACGGTCTTTTGTTTATTAGACTTCCTGATATATTCTTTTGACTCTTTAATTTTCATATGTTTTGGTTCTACCAGCATTGTCATATGAATTTATATATTGTTTCCAGTTTGTTATAACCTGATCAGCATTATGAGTTCTTTTAGAGCCATAAAGCAGAGAGTATCAAAGTGGTAATCTTGTTTTTTGTTAAGATTATTTTAGGAATTAATTTATTCATTGAATGCTTAGTTTTCGTAATTTGGTAGGCTATTGAGTGTTCCGTAAATGTATAGTGATTCTTTTTTGTTGCAGTTGAGACTTATACAAGAAAATTACGTCACGCGATTAAGTTCGGAGTTCCGAGTACTTGGAAAGATGCCCAGATGTGTTTCGATAAATTTCATCTTCCAAGCATTAACAAGTTCAATTTATTGAAATTATACAACCCGTCCAAGGATCCTAGAGCCATACCAAAAAATCATTTATGGCTTTGTATTTGAGGTGCTCTTAAGGATGTTGTTGACCTTTTATATCTTATGTATGAGTCAAACCTTAAAGTTAATGATACCATTCCGAAAGTTCAGGATACAATTCCTTTTGTCCGATTAAGCAGCCTCCACCTGGTGGAGTCGTTATGTTGTGTTGGTGTAAATTGAACTCTTTTAAAAATTAACAGAATCAAACAAAAATTGTTACCCTCGTTACCTCGTACAAGCACAGGATCCTATTTTTAAAACAGGCGTGGGGAAGAGGGGGATTGAGCTTTGGCATGAAATTCCTACTACTACAGAACTTTTAAAATTCAGAGAGACCCCGTGAGCTACTGTAATGTATCTGCCGCTTTAAGTGTATCTGTGTTAGCTCTGTAGTGGAATTGATTACTTAATTTAAGTAGCTGAAATATATATAAATTTGCATTATATTATCTCTGGTGTTGGGTTCAAATTTTAGTTAAAATAAATGTCATCAGAATTTTTTTTACTGTTTAGCTCAAAGATCCTTGTGCAAACATATGCAGGTCAAACTTAAAGTCCATTCTCAGAAGGTATTTGTTTTGGATAGCTTAGACACTGGAGCATGGAGATTGTTATGACTGGAGGAGAAATTCAACTGGAGGTCCCAGACAATGAAGCTGATAAGATTAGACTTTTTTGGACTTGAAATTGAGTAAATCTTTAAATATCTAATGTCTATAAATTTGCAAAGTTTTTGTGTTCCGAAGACCATACCACTATTTTGTTGTTGTGGCTTGGGATTCCCAGAATGTTTGTTTCAATGTTTGAAATCATTCGTAACAATTTTTGCTGAATGTTTTTTATTGTTTAGAGTTTGCCCACTTATTTTGTTTGCCAACACAATTTCTGTTGTTTTCATGAGGTATCTCTTGTGTGCTACCAGCAAGAGATGTGTTCCTTCCTCATTGCTAATGGCATTTCAGGACATATAATAATATTTATGATTTTTTCATTCAATTTTATAACCGAACCGTTAAAAATTGAACCGAGCTTTTTAAAACTGAAACCGACGGTTCGGTTACCATTGCGATTTTCAATTTTTAAAACCGAAAACATGTAATTTCGGGTTCGATTCGGGGCGAAACCGTGCTCTCCCCCGTATATATTGGACCATCTACAAAATTATTGGACCGGACCGGTCCACGGGTAAAGAAAGTAATATTACAGTACAGTAGGGTAATAGAAACGACGAGAAGAAAGGGGATGGGGATTCGGGTCGGGTTAGGTCAGATAAAGGGCAGCCAAAGTTTTCGATTATCTTGAGAGGAATTCAATGGATCAGCAGGTACCTAGCTAAACCCTTTAATTTCTCTATATGTATATAAATGTGTGTATGGGTATTCAAATTATGATATTTTATTTTATCTTGCCAAAAAAAAATTATGATATTTTATTCTCTCACATATTTGGCTGCAGTTATTTTCCGATCTGGAGCAGAAAATTGAGAAGATCTTTAGCAAGAAAACCGTGCTGTTTACGATGAACACTTAGAGTTGGTTAAATATAATGGCGACGATGATGTTGATTTGTTTCTGTCCTTATCAAAAGTAACCATGTTGCGGTGATCCCAACTCGCCTTTCTACGATCTCACTCCACTGGAATTGGCTCTCGATTTAATGAGGTTTAAGGGAGCTGACTGCTGTTTCATTGTCATACTCATGTATTTATTTATTTATACTTACATACATGTTGCAGATTTCTTATTCAATGGACTCCTCAACTACCAAGAAGTAACAATTTAGGTCTTCTTGAACATTTTAGAATTATCAAATTAGGATTTTGCTACTATCCATGTTCACATTTTTCGGCATTAATATTTAGTTATTTACACGTTTTCATAACCTACTTCATAAAATAACTTTTTTACTTACTGATACGAAGATTTTTTGACATTCATAAATACATGATTTAGTTGCTACATAGAAAATCATTTATCAATAAATAGGCCATTTTTCCAGAGAAAACCATCTTATATAGAGAATCGGAAAGAACCACTAATTTTCTGATTCTATAGTAGAATCAAAGTTTAAATTTTTGGTTCTATAGAAAAAGACCAATTTTTTTTTGTTCTACAATAAAAAAAGACCAATTTTTTGATTCTGTTGTAGAACCAAATGCTGACGTGGCATTAATGCTGATGTGGCAATGCTGGCATCACTACTGATGTCATCGCCATGTCATTAATGGTGACGTCACTGATGATGTGGCAATTCCATGTCAGCATTGATGACGTGGCAGATGACGTGGCACTACCACGTCAGTATTGATGCTGTTGTAGCTAACGTGGCAGTGCCACATCATCAGTACTGGCGTGGCAATGATGACGTGGCAGGGACAGATTTTTTTTTTTTGAAAAACAAAATTAAAAAAAATTGGTTCTGCTATAGAATCAGAAAAAATTAGATGATTCTCTCCGATTCTCTATATAACAAGTTCTCTCTAGAAGGGGACTCTATATATATATATATATATATATATATATATATATTTATTTATTTATTTATTTATTTATTTATTATTAAAATAAGTTTTTAATTTTATAAATCTCATGTACATAAGTATTATTGTAATTATTTATTTTAAATTGTTACTGGCTTTCGGGCTATGTAGTATGTTTCTCAACAATTGGCCTGTCAAGACTTCGATTTATGTGCCTCGAAATATGGGTGTAGCTTCCTTCAAGCAGTAACCAATGCCAAAGTAAACTTCTCAATAGTAGAATATTTCACTATTGCTCGATGCAAGATCTTGCTCACATAGTAGATGGGTTTCTGCACCTTGTGCTCTTCCTTTACAAGAACAGTACTTAAAGCGTACTCGGAGATTGCCAAGTACAAGTAAATAGTCTCTCCCCAGGCTTGGTTTGGCCAACAACGGGGCTTCAGCCATTGATTTCTTAAGCCGCTCAAAGGTCTCTTGGCTCTCTACTATTCATTTGAAATCTTTAACCTTCTTCAAAGTTTTGAAGAATGGTGAGCACTTGTCACCAAACTTGGAGATGCAATATGTATCTCATAAGTTGAGAATCAAGCCAAATATGTATTTCTGAGAATGAGGGGTCAGACCCTTTATGTATAGTAGAAGCCTTAGATTTAGAGTATGGTTAGGAAGCTTGGTGGACAAGTCATTTTCTTTGTAGGAATCAACTTCCATATTTGATTACCTGCCTTGGGAGGCTACATTTTGTAGAAGTTATATCTTTGACTCTTATTACTGAGCTGTTAATTAGCTCTAATATTAATTACAAAATTAGTATTTAATTAGGATTTTGTAAGTCATATTTGGACCAAAGGTTTAATTAATACATCATTAATTGTGTCTCCATATCAGGGAAAGAAAAAAAACACGAATTGGGTAAAGGAAAAATTAAGTTGATTTTGTAGGGTTAGCATAGGGGAACTACAAGTAGTAGTGTTGGATATCTTTTGTTTCCCAGCGAAATAAATAAATATATATATATATATATATATATATATATATATGGGGCACGTTCCACAGCCCCCGTTGGATATCCCCCTGATCTGTCTACCCGCCATGAAACATGGCGGGCGCCCCGGATACCCTCCATGATTTTTTTAACTTTCCAGTCTTTTGTTCAACTTTCCAGCCTTCTTTTTTTTCCATACACAGTTTTTCAGCTTCTTTTTTCATCTTTGGAGAGCAAAAAAATAAGGTTAGAATTTTCATGGCCTCTTAATAAATTATGATTCTAACTCCCCTCCATGATCTTCATAAATTTCCCGTCTTTTGTTCCAACTGCACAGTTTTTTCAACTTCTTTTTTCATCTTTGGAGAGCAAAAAAATAAGGTTAGAATTTTCATGGCCTCTTATTTATTTAATTATGATTCTAACTCATCTAGTGATCATAACGAGTTTAATTATGTAACTCCCGTTCGAAGTAAAAGAGTTTATCGTAAACTTTTTGATGAAAATGGTGTTGAAATTCATGAAACAATAGATGTTGATGATATTGATGATGACACCATCCACATTACTAACTATTAAATCAGACACTTAGTTTTTTAAAGTGATTAGAATTCAAGCCATTTAATTACTAGTTCTTGTTGATCATAAGAATCTGGCTAATCAGAAGATTAGACGGTCTTGATACCGAATACCGATTACAATGAGTTGGTGCAAGCTTTTCAAACAAGAGGCACAACACTAGTACCAATAAGCTGAGTTGTTGTTCATCAACTAATCTAACCCGTCACTCCTCTCATTTAGCCAATACCGACTAAAACAGTAAAACATAGCCTGAGAAAATGTTACTTCTAGCTTGAGAAACTTATCTTTGAGATTCAAGTTATGATGATCAAAGACTCATACAGGATCTTTCCTCTCTAACTCCAGAAAGAACCATTACCTTAATCAATCTCTTATTTATTCCTTCTTTTTATAAAATATTAAATTTTGTGCCTCCAACAATCTTTTCTTATTGAATTTGTACCAAGTCTACACTAATGTAAAGGAACCCCTATGATGGCTAAAGACCTGAAGTTCTCACCATCGCTTGCCTACATAACAGCTTACCACAGCAATACATTCGTTTTTTTGAAGTCTACGACTAGTTCAGCTCACTCACTTTTAATAATCTTTTTGATGCATGGACTATACCACTTATCTCACGATTAGATAATTTTTGCTGATTTTCACATTAAATATATGTGATTTTATCCTCTTAAAATATCATCACATTAAAATCTGATAATGGTGCGGGTAGTGATTATATCGCTTTTATGTGATTCTTGTCTACCAATGAAAAATCATATCTTATCACTCTTAAACAAACATGTTTACATTATAATTATCTTATAGCCAACTTATGACAATTTTTTTGATTTCTTCTGATGTTTATGTAAACCTTAGTTACACAGACTTCTTAACTTAAAACTTTAATAAATCAGAATCTCACTCTAAATCTTGCCTTTGTGGATACTTATTAACTCTGCATTATAAATTTTTTCCTTTTAATACTCTCGTCTTGAACCCAGAGCCACTGCAACAAGGATTTTACCACTGATTTCGATTTCATTCTCCATCATAGTAAATATATATACTAATTAACATATGCATACACAGAATTTAAAAGTATGTATTTTTGTCTAGCAATCATGTTTTTAGCAAAAATCAAACATACTTAATTGCTTTTCTTGAGATTCCACTATACTCCGCCCTAACCGCCTTTGCAAGATTACTTTCTCTGTAATGTATTTTTAAACCTCTAGAAAATGAAATGTTACCATATCTCCTGTTCCTTACTAAACTGAAATGTCTTTTCTCTTTAAGACGGTTTTTAAATGTCGCATTACTGGTTTGTGAACATGAACATATTTACCTTTTCCCATTTATGCATCTGCAACTAATCTTAACGTTAATGTAGCGTGGTATGTGATATGTAATTCTATTTGCACCAGTTTCCATTTCTATCTATTCTTCTCTATTCATTCTCTTCTCTTCTCTCTCTTCTATCTATACTATGTTGGTATGTTGTCGGATACTCTTAGTTACAATCCATCACATGCTATACCCTATAACTGTGGAAGTGCTGCATCAAGTGTTTTCAGACCAAAGCACAAACTCATAAGTTAATTGGTGATTTTGTGTTAACCCGAGCAATTACTTTTTACAGCACAATAACAGAGATAATAATAAGAAAAGTTTTAATCAAAATTCACTCACTCTGTTCTTTTCTAAAACACAAGCAACATATAGCTGTCTAGGAGGTATTCAGATAATTATCGTCGACAAATACTTAGTGTGCTCTAAAACCATTAAAAATCTACTTAAAAAAAACCTGTTAACAATCTCAGAGCGAAAAAAAACACAAATTTACACATGCCCATTACAAGAATTGAATAAAAGTCATACAGAAGCATATAACAATTTAAAAAGTTGCTAGCAAACAAAAAGCAACACTAAATTACAGAAAAGATAGGAAATTGATGCAAAAATTGAGAAAGCAAAAGGGACAAATCATAAAAAACAAAACTTTCATCAACCAAAGTAGTTACAAAGGACTTCAAGAACCCATTCGATGTTACTGAACACGCAGCACAATATATGAAGACTTACCAGTTGCCGGCGCCAGAAATGGACACGAGCTAACAGAAAATATATGTGGAGAGAGAGAGAGGAGAGAGAGAGAGAGAGAGAGAGAGAGAGATGGGAATGGCTGTTAACTCCGCACAAGAATCGCCAGAGAGAGAGATGTGTATAATTGGAAAATTAGGTTATGTTTGTGGGTATAATCGGGTTTTGTGATTGTAGTAAGTAGACACCCGCAAGGCGGATTAAGGGTAAGAAAGTAATTTTACCGACGCCCGCAATGTTTCATTGCTAAACATTGCGGGTGTGCAGACAATTTTTTTTTCCTCAATTTCGTTTTTTGTTTATTAAAAATATAAAATAAATTCAAAAATTTAGTGATATTTAAAAATGTAATTATTAATATTTAAAACATAATTTTGCAATCATAATATTTCAATCATTAATATTTTTTTCTGATTAAAATAAGTTACCTTTTAATTTAAAACATAATCTTGTAATTATTAATATATACCCAAAAATATTAAACCATATCTTTCAGTCACTAATAAAAATACATAGTAGAAATCCGTATAAAACGAATAATTATCTTTAGATTTTTAGGAAAAAAATCAGAACTGTTAGATCTAATGATTAAATATTTTATATGATTAATTTACTTTAATAAGCATTCAAGATTGGAGTTTCGTCAACGACGTATTTAATTTAAAATTTCATAATATAAGTTTTAAACCATGCATATCATTAATTAAATTTTTATATATTATTAAAATAAAAATAATTATATAAAAATAATAAATTTATTTGGATGCTAACTAGTGCTTTGTCCCGGATTGTTGTTTCTATTTTTTAAAAAATACTTATCGACGATCCAACCGCACGTATGTCAATATATATCTAATTTAGTGATATTCCAAAGTTTTTAAAAAATAATAAATTTATTTGGATGGAAAAAGTGGTAGTCAACCATTGATTTGACCCGTACTGCTAACTAGTGCTTTGTCCCGGATTGTTGTTTCTATTTTTTAAAAAATACTTATCGACGATCCAATCGCACGTATGTCAATATATATCTAATTTAGTGATATTCCTAAGTTTATAAAAAATAATAAATTTATTTGGATGGTAAAAGTGGTAGTCAACCATCGATTTGACCCGTATTGCTAACTAGTGCTTTGTCCCGGATTGTTGTTTCTATTTTTTAAAAAATACTTATCGACGATCCAACCGCACGTATGTCAATATATATCTAATTTAGTGATATTCCCAAGTTTATAAAAAATAATAAATTTATTTGGATGGTAAAAGTGGTAGTCAACTATCGATTTGACCCGTACTGCTAACTAGTGTTTTGTCCCGGATTGTTGTTTCTATTTTTTTAAAAATACTTATCGACGATCCAACCGCACGTATGTCAATATATATCTAATTTAGTAATATTCCCAGGCTTTTAAAAAATAATAAATTTATTTGGATGGTAAAAGTGGTAGTTGATAGAATGTATATTTATATATATATTACATGATTATATTCCTCATATTTATTGTATTTTGCATTTAATTGGATTTTTATTAATTAGATTTTAATATTTTATTGTAGGAAGCAAGGAAATTCTAAACTTGGAAGGATTGGAGAATAAAGAGCTTAATTGGAGATTTATTAGAAGGAAATTCGGATTTGTTGGGCTGCACGCCCGTACTTCATTGTTTGGACCATATCTTGAGTTCTACAAGTCAGAATTGGGCGATTCAACAGCCCACGCGAAGATAATTAAATTTTCTATCATTCTAAGATGGTCCAGATGTAATATTACAACTGGAGCGGCCCAGAATTACTGGAGAGAAGTCAACTACGAATTTTCCTTGGAAATCTATTCAGTTTAGGAAACGTACTTGTAATTTTTAAAAATACTTTTATTAGAGACATATAAAAACATCAGATATTATTATTATTAGGGGAGATACATAGATACGTATAGAGAGACAGAGAGAGGGCGAGACTTTTATTTTTTTCTTGTGCAAAGATTGAAGATTAAGGTTTTTCTCTATTCTTATAATTATGTGTTCATCTTATAATTCTTGTTTTGTTAATTCAATTATGAGTGAATAGATTATTAATCTAGGGTTAAGTAGAACCCTAGTTATGATTGATGTGTGAATTTCCAATTCCCCCAATTTGATTGTTTAATTGCTCTTGCTTATTGAGTTGTTTAAATTAACAATTACAAATCAGACGTGATTATGTGTATTGTTTGAACCAATATCTAATTATCAGCGAGAGTTGGATTTAGATGGTTGTGATTTATCCAATAAGAACATGAAGTTCTCCATGAGAATAGGTAGAATGGATTGTTGGGAAATTAGGATGCTGTGATTAATGTCTCTAAATTGCATGATACCATGAGAATAGGTTTGATTGTATTTTAAGAGAAGCCATTAATACTCGAGAGGGGTTATTGGTATTTATAGGGCGCATATTTCCTGTTGAGTAGTGCACGATTAATTGGGGAGGAAATTCACGATTGCATTAATTCATGCTAGTGGGGATACTTAATTCTGGATGTTTTTAATACTTGATTAATATAAACACAATTCTCTTTAGTATAAATTAGTTTAATAATTTCTCAAAATTTATTGTGTTACTTGCTTAGCCGAATTAAATCAGAAATAACTGGTGATTGATACGTTTGTCTCTGTGGGATCGACTCTGACTTACCCTACTACATAGTTAGAAGGATTTGTTAGAAATTATTATTTGATAGGCACGCGACGGCCTTGTCAAATTTTTGGCGCCGCTGCCGGGGACAAAGCAGTGTTAGATTAGTTACTTTTTGAGTAAATTTGGCTAAGTCGTTTAGTTGTGTTGCTTCGGCTATTATTCCCTTGTTATTTGATCATTGTTTCAAGTTCTCTTGTTGCATGCACACCCGAAGTCAGGTACTAAAAATTTAATTGCTATTGATCCTGAAATTGAAGCTACAGTAAGAAGGCAAGCAGGCAAGCGAAGGAAAAACAAGAACAAGGAAGTTATGGGTGATGCACCAGCTAAAGCTCTCAGGAAGCATGGTATGCTAGATGCTACAGGCGTACTCTCCAGTATTGTAAGACCAACAATCACAGCTACACACTTTGAACTCAAGCCTCAGTTCATCCAATTCATCTCCAATGATTCTTTCGCAGGATTGTCCACTGAAAATCCTGTTGATCATCTTGAGAGTTTTCTTGAAAAGTGTGATACAATAAAACTGACCAATGTTAGTGATGATGCTATAAAGCTGCGCTTATTTCCATTCTTTCTCCGAGATGCAGCAAAAGATTGGTTGAAGGATGAAGGACCAAATACATTCACTACTTGGGATAGTCTTGCGAAGGCTTTTCTATTAAAATTCTTCAGTCAGAAGAAGACTTCTAAGCTCAGGAATGAGATATCTAATTTCCGTCAAGATGATGACGAGTCACTTCATGATGCTTGGAGAAAATTTAAGCGACTTCAAAGACAATGCCCTCACCATGGAATTCCTGACTGGTTGTTGATCCAAACGTTCTACAATGGGTTGACACAAGAGTTTCGAAACTTTGTAGATGCTTCTTCTGGTGGTTCTATTATGAAGAAGAGTACTGGGGATGCTAAAGCTTTGTTAGACGAGATGGCATCTAATGATAAGTATCCATACAGTGATCGAAATCATCCTAAGAAAGGTGGTAAGTATGATGTTGATGCTCTAACCATGTTGAATACTACTATGCAGGCAATGGTTAAGAGGATTGAGCAATTGGATGCCAGAAGCGCTCCATCTACTGTTGCTTCATGTGAGATATGTGGTGTTGTTGGACACACCAAACATGCTTGTCAATACAATCCTTCTGGAATGGCAGTTGAACAGGCAAATGCTCTTTACAATCAGAATCAGAGGCCGCAGTATAATCCTTACTCCAACACGTACAATCCAGGTTGGAGAGATCATCCAAATTTATCCTACAGGAACAATCAGGGTCAAGCTCAATCTTCACAAAATAATTTTTCTCAGCCGCCTGGTTTTCAACAAGCTCAGCCGCAGAAATCCCACTTTGAAAGTCTTATCGAAGGATTTATCTCTACGCAATCGAAGAAGAATGAGCACTTTGATTCAAGTATCAATGAGATAAAGGCTCACAACAAATTGATGGAAAACACGATCACTCAAATTTCTCAACAGTTGAGCCAACTTAATAAGCCTTCAGGCCAACTTCCTAGTCAAACTGAGCAACCACCAAGGGGTCATATCAATGCTGTAACTTTGGGAAGTGGTAAAGAATTGAAAGAGCCGGAATTGAACGTGAGTAAAAATGATGTGAATGCTAAGGAAAGTGAAGAGGATTTTGCAACTGAGAAACCGGTAGAACCAGAGGTCGTGGAAAAAGAAAAGAAAGAATCAGAAGTTGTTCCTCTTAAACCATACGTGCCACTTGTTCCTTTTCCACAAAGGTTGGCACAAGCCAAGCTAGAGAAGAAGTATGGTAAATTTCTTGAAATTTTGCAGAAGCTACATATCAATATTCCATTCATGGATGCTATTACTGAGATGCCCTCTTATGCGAAATTCCTTAAAGATATTTTGTCAAGGAAGAGAAAAATTGAAGAAAGCTCTACCATCTCATTAACGGCAGAGTGCAGTGCCATCTTGCAAAATGATCTTCCAAAAAAGTTAGCGGATCCAGGTAGCTACTCTATTCCTGTCAAGCTAGGGGATGTCGAAATCAAAAGAGCTTTGTGTGATCTTGGAGCAAGTGTCAGTTTGATGCCTTTATCAATTTGTGAAAAGCTTCAGATGGGTGAACTGAAACCCACACGTATCTCTCTACAACTGGCAGACAGAAGTGTGAAATTTCCACTTGGAATTCTTGAAGATGTGCCCTTAAGGTAGGAAAGTTTTATATTCCATGTGATTTTGTTGTCATGGAAATGGAAGAAGATGCAAATATTCCTATCATTCTTGGGAGGCCTTTCTTAGCAACAGCTGGAGCTATCATTGATATGAAAAATGGAAGAATTTCTTTCGAAGTAAGCGAAGAGAAGATGGAATTCAAGCTGCAAAGTACAATGGGACATCCTTCTACGGATGAGACTGTAAACAGGGTGGATGCACTAGAAGAAGTGATGGACATAAAAGCCAAAACTTTATCATATGAGGATCCACTTCAAGCTGTTCTTGATGGTAACATGGATGAAGAAAATGAAGAATGTAAGGGTTACCAGAAGCTCTTGGACGCAACACCTAAAATTAAACTTGGACATTCTAATGTGCTGCATCACGAGGAAGTCAAGGAGAGTTCCACGCTTCCTAAAGTAGAATTGAAACCCCTACCTGCATCTTTGAAATACGTGTTTATGGGCCCTAATGAAACATATCCTATCATCATTAATTCTGAGCTTGATGACATTCAAATTGAGCAATTGCTCACGATCTTGAGAAAATATAAAAATGTTATTGGGTATTCCTTTGATGATATTAAGGGCATTAATCCATCTTTCTGCATGCATAAAATTATTCTGGAAGATGAGCAAGCTTCTTCTATTGAGCCTCAACGGAGACTCAATCCTAATATGATGGAGGTGGTCAAAAAAGAGGTTTTAAAACTTCTTGATGCAGGTATAATCTACCCTATCTCTGACAGCAAGTGGGTTAGTCCGGTACATGTAGTGCCGAAGAAAGAAGGAATGACCGTGGTGAAGAACGATAAAGGTGAATCTATCTCTACTAGAACTGTTACAGGATGGCGAATGTGCATTGATTACCGGAAATTAAATAAAGCCACAAGGAAGGATCATTTTCCTCTCCCTTTCATTGATCAAATGCTTGAACGGTTGGCGAAACATTCTTACTTCTGCTTCTTAGATGGATATTCAGGTTTTTTCCAGATTCCTATCCATCCTAATGATCAAGAAAAGACAACTTTTACATGCCCCTATGGTACATTTGCATACCGCAGAATGTCGTTTGGTCTATGTTGTGCTCCTCCCACCTTTCAGCGATGTATGATGGCAATTTTCTCAGATTTCATTGAAGACATTATGGAAGTTTTTATGGATGATTTCTCAGTTGGTGGAATTTCTTTTGATGCATGCTTACATAATTTGGAGAAGGTGCTTCATAGATGTCGAGAAGTTAATCTAATTCTCAATTGGGAAAAATGTCACTTTATGGTACAAGAGGGAGTTGTTTTGGGTCATGTTGTTTCAAAAAGAGGCATTGAAGTTGATAAAGCCAAGGTCGAGGTTGTTGAGCGCTTACCACCCCCTACTTCAGTCAAGGGGATAAGAAGTTTTCTTGGTCATGCGGGATTCTATCGCCGTTTCATTAAAGATTTTTCGAAGATTGCTCGACCTCTAACTGAGCTTTTAGGTAAGGATGTACCTTTTGTGTTTAATGATGCTTGTGTTAAGGCTTTTGAAACGTTAAAGAAAGCTCTTGTCTCTGCTCCAATCATACAACCACCGGATTGGAAATTACCATTTGAAATCATGTGTGATGCTAGTGATCAAGCTATTGGTGCAGTCTTAGGTCAGAGGAAAGATGGAAAGCTTCATGCTATTTACTATACAAGCAAGACCTTGGATGGAGCTCAGATTAATTATGCAACAACGGAGAAAGAATTGCTAGCAGTGGTGTATTCTATGGAAAAGTTTCGATCCTATCTCGTTGGTTCGAAGGTAATTGTTCACACGGATCATGCAGCTTTGAGGTATTTGATGAATAAAAAGGATGCTAAACCTCGTTTGATTCGTTGGATTCTACTTCTTCAAGAATTTGACTTAGAGATTAAAGACAAGAAAGGGGCTGAGAACGTGGTTGCTGATCATCTTTCACGCCTTACTTTAGATGATGATGATGGTAAAAATATTCCGATTAATGATTCTTTTTCTGACGATCATCTACTTTCTCTTGCAAGGATAGAGGTTCCTTGGTTTGCTGATATAGCTAACTATTTAGCTAGTGGTACTATTCCTCATGGTTACTCATCGCAACAAAAGAAGAAGTTCTTCTATGATGTGAGGAAACACTTTTGGGATGATCATTTTCTCTATAAATCTTGTGCAGATGGAGTCATTAGAAGATGTGTTCCGGAAAATGAGATTGCTTCTATAATCTCGCATTGTCACGATTTGCCAAGTGGTGGTCATGCAAGTACTACGAAAACTGCTGCAAAGATTCTTCAGTGCGGTTTTTATTGGCCAACTCTTTTTAAAGATGTCCACCAATATGTTCATTCTTGTGATCATTGTCAACGAACTGGAAATATTTCAAGACGCAATGAGATGCCTCTCAATAGCATTCTTGAAGTGGAGCTTTTCGATGTTTGGGGAGTAGATTTTATGGGACCATTTCCTCCATCTTTTAAGAACCGGTATATCTTGGTAGCTGTGGATTACGTCTCAAAATGGGTTGAAGCCGTTGCATCCCCCACTAATGATGCTCGCGTTGTGAGCAAGTTCTTTAAGAAGACGATTTTTCCTAGATTTGGAGTGCCAAGGATTTTAATTAGTGATGGAGGAAAGCATTTTCTGGAAAATCGCTTTGAAGCTATGTTGAAGAAATATGGAGTTTATCATAAGGTGGGACTTTCTTATCATCCCCAAACCAGTGGTCAGGTGGAGATCTCTAACCGTGAAATAAAGACTATCTTGGAGAAGACAGTCGCAAAATCAAGGAAGGATTGGTCTACGAAGCTTGATGATGCACTTTGGGCATATAGAACTGCATTTAAGACACCTATTGGGACAACTCCATACAGATTGGTTTATGGAAAAGCATGTCATCTTCCCGTTGAGTTGGAGCACCGTGCATTTTGGGCTATCAAGGGTCTGAATTTTGATATGTTAGCAGCAGGTGAGAAGAGACTTCTACAACTTAATGAGCTAGATGAGCTTCGTTTGGAGGCTTATGAAAGTTCTAAGCTTTACAAGGAGAAAACAAAGAAGTGGCATGACAAAGGGTTATTACGAAGAGAATTCAAGGAAGGGGAGTTAGTTCTTCTGTTTAATTCAAGGTTAAGACTTTTTCTTGGAAAACTTCGCTCTAGGTGGTCTGGCCCGTTTAAGGTAAGAAGTTTTTCCATATGGTGCAGTTGAATTGTTGGATACCTATGGAGAGTCATTTAAGGTGAATGGGCAAAGAGTGAAACATTATAGAGCTGGTGAACTGATTGACATGAAAGTGGATATTCCGCTTTCTATCCCTTCTTCAGAATGATTGGTAAGGAGGTCGAGCTAATGACCTTAAAAAAGCGCTTCTTGGGAGGCAACCCATGATTTTTATAAGGTTAGTAAAATTTTTATTTCAATTTTTTTTGTATTTTTTTTAGATTAGATTTTTTTTAATTTTTTTTTGTATTTTTTTTATACTCTCACAAGGTGCCTTGATGAGTTTGTGTGAAGTGTATTTCAGGTAGGTGCAACAATAATTTATTCAAGACACTTGGTGTTTTATTTAATTTTTGAAAAAAAATTATTTTTGAAAAAAAAAAGAAAAAAAATGAACAGAAGTTACATGTTGAAGGTGCGAATTATGTAGCAGCCGTGCTAATTTGAAGAAAAAAATATATCGAGGAACAGGAACTTTTTGAGGGCCGTGCAGCTTTCATGATGACCGTGTGAATTCACAGAAAAAAAAGAGAGAACAGATATTTTATGTTGGGCATGCGCATGTATTGCTGGCCGTGCGAAGGTTTCTGTTTCATTTATTGGTGGACGCGGACTGATTTTGTGAAGACTGCTAAGGAGTCTGTAGTTAAACATATAAAGTGCCTATTGTTTTAAACTCCATGAAACTCACGCGCGTGACTTATTGATGAGCCTAACTGCAACCTTTGACGAGTCCAATTTGAGCAGGCCCATTTCATTGTCCAAGGCCCATCTTCTTGTTCTTTTCAGCCCGGTGCAAGCTTAACTTGAAGCCCATTCATATGTGTTCAATGTGCGTGCACAACCTTGTCGTCAATCCATGTGCATTAAGTATCACAACTTAATTAAAGGCAACATAGCAGCTTGTTCTGAATTCTCGTTGGCAAGAGGATTTGATCCCATGACCTCCTGCACAGAAAGAAGAGTGTCCAACCAGTACAACAACTTATCTTATGTGTTGGAATCTGCTTTGCTTATTAATAAACACAAGGCTGGATCAGAAATTTAGCAAGGAGCAAGGCCATTTTATACAATTTTTCAAGGACACTTCATGCTTCTATTAGGGGAGTATTTCTAACCTTTATTTGTATAAATTTTTTTTATTATTCTTTTTGTATTTTATTCTTAGAATTGTTAGATTTTTTTTCCCTTTCTTTTATTAAATTATTCATTGGGGACAATGAACCATTTAAGTGTGGGGATACGTTCTTAATGTATAAAAAATCCAAAAAAATTATATATGATAAAATTCGAAAAAAATGAAAAAAATAAAAACTTTTTGTATATAATTGCCTCGTCTCAAAAGTATGTTAGCACGGATAAGTACACATTGTGTAGAGTAATTTCGCATGATTAATTCTGAGTGTCACATTCATGAAAAATCATTTGATGCTTGATAATTCCTTGTGTGTGCTTGCGAAAATTTTAAAACTTGAGATGCTTCTTAGTCAATTTTAGTGAGTCAAGCGTGCTTTCACCCTGTGAGATTTTGAGCTTAATTTATGATTGATACATTTTATATCAATTCAATTTTTTTGTTGTGTGATGTTCATCATTGGCATGTTGCTCTAGAACTTGTTTTAAACCGTTTTGAGACTACATGATATGTGTATGCATGAATATGAATAAAGGCACTAGGATTAACCTTATTTTTCCTAAACAGTACCCTTAAAATAATCCTTAGTGAACCCCCTTGAGCTTATATCCGTTTCTTTCATATATCACCAATCTAAAATTCTTGAGCCTGCATATTTATTCATGTCTTGATTTACTGGTAGAATATAGTGATTCAACTTCAGGGTTGGTGAATATTTAGTGTGGGGATTTCTTTTGCTAAAGTGTTCAGTTGGTGGGAATCGATATGAAAAAAAAAAAAGGCTAGGTACTCCTTTGAGATCAATGGGTGGCAAGTGCAATGTCATATGAAAGGGACGATCCATGTACATGTGCTGGTATTAAGTGTAATTGTACTTTGGTGACTTTTCACTGCCCTTGGTTACTGGAGAATGACTTGACTTTGAAAAAAAAAGAAAAAAATTATGAGCAAGAAGAGGATCAAGTAGAGTTTGTGTTCATTGTTTGTGCAATATGAAATAGGGGAAGTACATGGTATATGTGCTTTGAAGTTTAATGCTTGTGAAAGATTGTTCAACTTTTACATGATCTACTTTTCATGTTGGGTGCTTTAATTAGAAGTGAACACTATGCTCTATTGGTTTATCAAGTTTAGCCACTTGTTAGCCTATTTCTTTGATATCCTACCCTTTACCTAAGCCCCGTTACAACCTTTAACAAAGACCTTTTGATTCATGTAATGCATGTATACGAAGTAGTGGAGATTTGGTGGACAACCAAGCATATGGTAGCGCATGTACATTGATAGAACTTGAGTGAAACACTTACACCTATACACTTGTGTGACTTGAGAGTAAAGTCAGATATTTATCCACAGCATGCTTACTTACTGAAAGCGACTTTGAGGATTATTTCATGATATTTTTGTCTATCTAGACATTGTGTGCATACTTGGATTATTTTGTCTTAATGATGCTTAAAGTGAGAGTACTTGTACTTTCAGACACTTTTAGGTTGTTATGTGATTGAGATTTGCAACGTGTGGAGTACTATGATATGTTGCATGCTAGAGAGACTTGGTGATTGAAAATATATGATTTTGTGGGTATATCTTCTATAAACCCTCACGAGACAAAACTCGTCCTACTAGGGCTGCCTAGGGGTTTAACGGCTTGTTGCATATGCTCAACACAATCGTGTCATCTACGAAAGTGATGTTAGTTAGTTAGGATAGTTTTTATTTCTTTATTTGCGCGAGGACGTGCAAATGCTAAGTGTGAGGATGTTTGATAGAATGTATATTTATATATATTTTACATGATTATATTCCTCATATTTATTGTATTTTGCATTTAATTGGATTTTTATTAATTAGATTTTAATATTTTATTGTAGGAAGCAAGGAAATTCTAAACTTGGAAGGATTGGAGAATAAAGAGCTTAATTGGAGATTTATTAGAAGGAAATTCGGATTTGTTGGGCTGCACGCCCGTACTTCATTGTTTGGACCATATCTTGAGTTCTACAAGTCAGAATTGGGCGATTCAACAGCCCACGCGAAGATAATTAAATTTTCTATCATTCTAAGATGGTCCAGATGTCATATTACAACTGGAGCGGCCCAGAATTACTGGAGAGAAGTCAACTACGAATTTTCCTTGGAAATCTATTCAGTTTAGGAAACGTACTTGTAATTTTTAAAAATACTTTTATTAGAGACATATAAAAACATCAGATATTATTATTATTATTAGGGGAGATACATAGATACGTATAGAGAGACAGAGAGAGGGCGAGACTTTTATTTTTTTTCTTGTGCAAAGATTGAAGATTAAGGTTTTTCTCTATTCTTATAATTATGTGTTCATCTTATAATTCTTGTTTTGTTAATTCAATTATGAGTGAATAGATTATTAATCTAGGGTTAAGTAGAACCCTAGTTATGATTGATGTGTGAATTTCCAATTCCCCCAATTTGATTGTTTAATTGCTCTTGCTTATTGAGTTGTTTAAATTAACAATTACAAATCAGACGTGATTATGTGTATTGTTTGAACCAATATCTAATTATCAGCGAGAGTTGGATTTAGATGGTTGTGATTTATCCAATAAGAACATGAAGTTCTCCATGAGAATAGGTAGAATGGATTGTTGGGAAATTAGGATGCTGTGATTAATGTCTCTAAATTGCATGATACCATGAGAATAGGTTTGATTGTATTTTAAGAGAAGCCATTAATACTCGAGAGGGGTTATTGGTATTTATAGGGCGCATCTTTCCTGTTGAGTAGTGCACGATTAATTGGGGAGGAAATTCACGATTGCATTAATTCATGCTAGTGGGGATACTTAATTCTGGATGTTTTTAATACTTGATTAATATAAACACAATTCTCTTTAGTATAAATTAGTTTAATAATTTCTCAAAATTTATCGTGTTACTTGCTTAGCTGAATTAAATCAGAAATAACTGGTGATTGATACGTTTGCCTCTGTGGGATCGACTCTGACTTACCCTACTACATAGTTAGAAGGATTTGTTAGAAATTATTATTTGATAGGCACGCGACGGCCTTGTCAGTAGTCAACCATCGATTTGACCCGTACTGCTAACTAGTGCTTTGTCCCGGATTGTTGTTTCTATTTTTTAAAAAATACTTATCGACGACCCAACCGCACGTATGTCAATATATATCTAATTTAGTGATATTTCCAGGCTTTTAAAAAATAATAAATTTATTTGGATGGTAAAAGTGGTATTCAACCATTGATTTGACCCGTACTGCTAACTAGTGCTTTGTCCCGGATTGTTGTTTCTATTTTTTAAAAAATACTTATCGACGATCCAACCGCACGTATGTCAATATATATCTAATTTAGTGATATTCCCAAGTTTTTAAAAAATAATAAATTTATTTGGATGGTAAAAGTGGTAGTCAACCATCGATTTGACCCGTACTGCTAACTAGTGCTTTGTCCCGGATTGTTGTTTCTATTTTTTAAAAAATACTTATCGACTATCCAACCGCACGTATGTCAATATATATCTAATTTAGTGATATTCCCAAGTTTTTAAAAAATAATAAATTTATTTGGATGGTAAAAGTGGTAGTCAACCATCGATTTGACCCATACTGCTAACTAGTGCTTTGTCCCGGATTGTTGTTTCTATTTTTTAAAAAATACTTATCGACGATCCAACCGCAGGTATGTCAATATATATCTAATTTAGTGATATTCCCAAGTTTATAAAAAATAATAAATTTATTTGGATGGTAAAAGTGGTAGTCAACCATCGATTTGACCCGTACTGTTAATTAGTGCTTTGTCCCGGATTGTTGTTTTTATTTTTTAAAAAATACTTATCGACGATCCAACCACACGTATGTCAATATATATCTAATTTAGTGATATTCCCAAGTTTTTAAAAAATAATAAATTTATTTGGATGGTAAAAGTGGTAGTCAACCATCGATTTGGCCCGTAGTGCTAACTAGTGCTTTGTCCCGGATTGTTGTCAACCATCTCATACAGTGCATTTGGTTTTTGTGTGTAACTCTCAGGCAAGAGTAGTACAACCACTAGCTAATTTCTCCATGTCGAATATTAAAGTTTCCTTAATAATTTATAAAATGATTCCATTTTTTTAGCAATAAATTCATCAACTCTCCTCTTTCTCCCTCAAACAAACAAAAATCTCATACAGTGCATTTGGTTTTTGTGTATAACTCTGAGGCAAGAGTAGTACAACCACTAGCTAATTTCTCCATGTCGAATTTTAAAGTTTCCTCAATAATTTATAAAGATGACTCCATTTTTTTAGCAATAAATTCATCAACTCTCCTCTTTCTCCCTCAAACAAACAAACATCTCATACGGTGCATTTGGTTTTTATGTGTAACTCTCAGGCAAGAGTAGTACAACCACTAGCTAATTTCTCCATGTCGAATTTTAAAGTTTCCTCAATAATTTATAAAGATCACTCCATTTTTTTAGCAATAAATTCATCAACTCTCCTCTTTCTCCCTCAAACAAACAAACATCTCATACAGTGCATTTGGTTTTTGTAACGTAAAAATCTCAAAAATAGAAAATTAGTGAATCTAATGTAAAATTAATCACAGAATTAATGAGTATTAATATTTGAATTTTTATGAATTTAAATTCGAATTTTATATTATTTTTCTATTTTTAATTTAATTTTCATAAGAATACGCCCTCCATGTTTCACGGAGGACGCCCTCAATGAAACATGGCGGACACGCCCTTCATGAAACATAGAGGGCGGGGGATATCCCCCGGGGGCTCCTGATTGATCTTATATATATATATATATATATATATATATATATATATATATATATATATATATATATATATATATATATATATATATATATATATCGGATGCAAGACCTTGCTCACATAGTAGATGGGTTTCTGCACCTTGTGCTCTTCCTTTACAAGAACAAGAACAGTACTTAAAGCGTACTCGGAGATTGCCAAGTACAAGTAAATAGTCTCTCCCCAAACTTGGAGATGCAATACGTATCTCATAAGTTGAGAATTAAGCCAAAAATATACTTCTGAGAATGAGGGGTCAGACCCTTTATGTATAGTAGAAGCCTTAGATTTAGAGTATGGTTAGGAAGGTTGGTCGACAAGTCACTTTCTTTGTAGGAATCAACTTCCATATTTGATTAGCTACCTTGGGAGGCTACATTTTGTAGAAGTTATATCTTTACTCTTATTACTGAGCTGTTAATTAGCTCTAATATTAATTACAAAATTAGTATTTAATTAGGATTTTGTAAGTCATGTTTGGACCAAAGGTTTAATTAATACATCATTAATTGTGTCTCCATATCAAGTAGGGAAAGAAAAAAAAATATGAATTGGGTAAAGGAAAAATTAAGTTGATTTTGTAGGGTTAGCATAGGGGAACTACAAGTAGTAGTGTTGGATATTTTTTGTTTCCCAGCGAAATAAATATCCAATCAATAAAATTATTTGCTAAGAATCTAGCTTGGCAGCCGATCTTCTCGTTATGCTAAGCCTATATATATATATATATATATATATATATATATATATATATATATATATATATATATATATATATATATATATATATATATATATATATATAATCTAATGCCCTACATCACTTCCTCTTTTTCCATGGAAATGACCATGTCCATGAGCATGATGATGACCTACTTTTCTTCCTCTTTTTCTGCGCAAATGAGCATGAACATGAGCACGAGCACGATGATGAGTATGGGTAAGTGCATGATGAGTACCATGAGCTTGATCATTTAGGGAATTATGTCTTTGTATACCAGTAAACAAGTGAGCTAAAGTTGTCATGGCATGAGATTGCTGAGAAATAAGGGTCCCGGTTGATTCATCTTGGGCTAATACAATCTCGTATCCATCATAATATGATTGCATATCTTGAGCCATGATTTGCCATACCAATGCTCCTCCCAAGGTTCCTCCACTTCGAGCAAATTTGTATATGCCTTTGTACACTGCATCCATGTACGAATCTCTTGCATTTACACTATATCCTGGATCCTTATTGGACTTGCCGAATTCCGCTATTATTATTGGCTTCTTCAGTATTGTCTTGGCATCCATAAAATGGCTTCCCATCCATCTTCCCATGAATGCCATTTGGGCCTCTTCATTTTGTCCCGACAACCTATGTATTTATATAGTTAATTATTTAAATGCATTGTTGTTAATTGGGATTATGTTGTAAAACGTACATTAAAGATATATACTCTATGAATTTAGAATTACCAAATATCAGGGTAGGCATGTATAGTAGCAAAGTCAATTTCCTTGATAAGATTGTTTGAAATGAAATCAGTCCCAACTTGGTAGCCAGGATTGATTTGCTTCTTGTCAGGCATAGTGTCCCCGTAAAATCCCTCCATCCCAATCTCCAACAAGTGCTTTCTATCTAATGATTTAACATATACTGCCATCTCTTCAACCCAACCCTGCATTAATATTCACTTATTATTATTAATGCATAACAAAATTCATCAAATATAGCCATTTATCTTGAAAGAATACACAATTACGGACACGTACATTGATTGTTTTTCCCGAGTAGTCCACTTGGCAGCGAGGTTCGTTCATGAGCTCCCATGCCATGATGGTAGAATCATCTCTGTAAGCAGTTCTTGTTATGGTGTTGATTCTTGTTATAACTCTCTGCATGCATATATATAAAAATAAACAAGTTAAAGATAAGAATATATATTACAAAATTAGTTGGGGATCATTCGTAGTTAATAAATAATTACCTGGACATGGTTTCTGTAGTAGGCTCTAACAACAGGATGGGTGTAGAAATCATCATTACCATTAATTTGAATTCCTGCATTTCTAGCCCACTGGATGTACTGCCCTCTTCCTCCAAAGTCATTGTAATTGTTGACAAAACTTAGCACCACCCTGATGTTGAACTTTCTTGCTTCAGAAATCACAAAATCCAAACCTTGAAACACTCTTTCATCATAACTTCCCGGAGATATCTGGAGTGCTTTATCACCACCATCAGCAAAAGCCCAAGTCCTGCAGACGGACAAACCAGCCGCAGAAGCGTCTCGAAAAACTTGAGTGACTTTGTACCTTTGACTTGGGTCGGTTGCAACATTCATCATCCAGTAGGAATTAAAACCATTAAACAGAAAAGGAGAGCCATTCAGCACAAAATGAGATCCCCTTACGTGAACAAATTCTTTATTTGCCCTAGCATTACTAAAAATAGCTAGTAGCTGCAGGACTACAAAAACATAGTACAATATATAACCCATAATTTATCTATGTAACTTAATTAGCCAATGCTTATTCAAATTGTAGGTTTGCATGGTGGGTATTTATAGGGGTTACATATCGAGTGTGCTAAATTTAGAAATATTTATACATACCCTACAGGAATAATATTTACTAATAATAATTGGTTTTCGGTGCAATTATACAAATAAATATATCTATGCATGTGTGGTTTCCAAAGTTCAGGATCAGTTGGTTAACAAAAAAAATTCCGGAGCAATATACATATATATATAGAGTCCCGTTCTAGAGAGAACTTGTTAGATAGAGAATTGGAGAGAACCATATAATTTTTTCTGATTCTACAGTGGAACCAAATTTTTTCTTTAATTTTTTATTGCAAATTTTTTTTTAATTCCAAAGAAAAAAATTCTGACCTGCCACGTCATCACTGCCACGTCAGCAATGATGACGTGGCACTGCCACGTGTCACTGCCACGTCAGCTGTGACATCATCATTGTTGACGTGTGGCACTGCCACATCAACAATGATGACGTCACTGATGCTGTGGCAGTGCCACGTCAGCACTGCTGACGTCACTGTTGACGTGGCAGTGACACGTCAGCAGTGACGTGGCAGTGCTGACGTGGCATTGCTGACGTGGCATTGCCACGTCAGCAGGCTTTTTTATAAAAAAATTTAAATTTTAAAAAAAATACTTTTTGGTTCTTTTACAGAATCAGCAAATTGGTCTTTTTTTAATTATAGAACCAAAAAAAATTGGTATTTTTTTTATAGAACCAAAAAATTAGAACTTTGATTCTATTATAGAATCATAAAATTGGTAGTTCTCTCATATTCTCTATATAAGGAGGTCCTATCTAGAATAATGGCCTATATATATATATATATATATATATATATATATATATATATATATATATATATATATATATATATATATATATATATATATATATATATATATATATATATATAGATGTATGTAAAGTTGTTGGCAAAGTTGATGAAAGATCGTGGATGATGTATTTAACCTTACACCGTTTCTCATTTTTCGTTTTTTCGGTTACACATTTACACGCAAGTTTTTTTGTTATATATATTAGCCTATGACCGTGCTATGCATGGTTGTCGGTTGCTTGTAAATTGTTTAATTATATTTCGTTAAAATTTTAAGTTGTATATATATTTTTATTATTAAAATATTTTTTGAATTTTATAAATTTCATGAATATAAATATTATTCTAATTATGTATTTTAATTATTATTTTCAAATACATATGTATATATAAAAATATTACATAAAAGTAGTTTTTTATAACTTTTATTTAGTAAAAAGAGTGAAATTTATCTAATCATGTAACCTTATTCGATTTTTATACAAATTTTTTTATATTATAAGTGTTTTCCAGATTTTATGTAATTTTTAACTATATAATTTATCTAAAAATCCAACGGTTGCTATTGAGTGTACCAAAAAAGTGTACATTTTAAATTTTTTTTATCTTAATATTTTTATTTGATTATTTATAATTTTAATATTTGCTAATTAGGTAGTAATAATATAAATTATAAAAGATAATAAAATATGATTATACGTTTTTGATAATATTCTAATTGATAATCTTTTTCCTGTATATTGAAAATAGATGAATAACTGTTAAATTTAATTTGTTCTCACGAATGCCACAAAGTACATGCTAATTGCGAGGATCAAGGCCGGGACCTTGATCAAGGTCATAAAATGTTGGTACGAGAATTGCTGCCAGTGGTCGAGGCGGATGAAGAATACAAAATTGCTGTTGAGAGAAGAATTCAGAGTAGTTTAGAAGCCGTAGAAGAGTTGGAAGTGGGTTAGAAGTGCAAATGTATTATGAATTTTAATCGGAAAGGTGTTGTATTTTATTTTCATTTTTTTTAATTTTTGAATGAAAGTTTATAATATAATATAAATGTATAAAAATAGTTTTTTTTTATTTTATATCTAACGGTTCTCATTAATCTATCTTAAAATCCAATGGTTGATATTGAGTGTACCAAATAAGTGACCAAATAAGTAATCAAACTAACAACCAACCAAATAGAGGTTGTTTTGCTTATAATAGTATAGTATAGACTAGCCTATAACCCGTGCAAAGCATGGCCTACCATATATTATTATTAAGAATTAATACATAAATTATTTGATTTAATATAAAAATTTAATTTATTTTAATAAATTTTATTATTAATTTTAAATTTAAATATGTTCCATACTTAATTTCATGACATAAATAAATATCATTATTTAACGTTATTTTAAAATTTATTTTAAATGTCTTAAGAATTCAAAAAAAAAATTTAAAAATTATTTAGTGTTTTATAACCTAAAATCGTAGAAGAAAGAATCGTAGTAAGAAATGTGTGTAGGCGATGGTTTTGATCGGGATATAATTGAAAACGTTTATAATTCTATAAAACATGTGTGTTGTGGAACAAAAACTAGGTTATGATTATTGCGGCTAGGGTTTGTGTATTTAATGTTAGGGTTCGTGAGCTTCGTGCTTCAATGGCTGCTTCTGTGTTTGAGACTTAAACGGTCCTCACAGAATGCCTACGTATCTCTGTAATTAGAGAATCAAGCCAATAAAACGTAGTTCTGAGGTGAGGGGTCAGGCCCTTTATATAGGCTGAGGAGCCTTAGAATTATGGTAGGAATAGGAGACTTGGTAGACAAGTCTTTGAGGAAGCTTCTAGATCTATTCCTTGTAGGAATCAGTTTCCATATTGAATTGGATGCCTTGGTGGCTAAGTCTTGTAGAGATAATGTCCTTATCTGACACTTATTGCTGAGCTGTTTATTACCCCTAATATTAATTACGAAATTAATATTAAAGATAGGTCTTTGGACCTTGTTGGTGGGCCCCACGTTCGGACCATACCGGGTTTAATTAATGCAACACTAAATGTGTCTTTAGGGCTTATTTTTAGCCCATATCATTTGCCCCCCAACTTCTAGGTTGACTGATCAGGTTTTCCTTGAAGTTTTAACGGTCCTTTCCAAGACTCGGGTCAGGGTTCATCTTTATACACTAGTGTTTCACGAGTATTGTCTTTATGTAAAGCGTGGAGCGACCGACGCGTTTACGACAATGTTAATTCGATGCTAATCGACATTAATCAGCCTTAACGACATTTAAACAATGTTTAAACGACGTTGAACGGCATAAAACGGCACTAAACGGTACTAACTAGCCTTAAACGACACTTAAACAACGTTTAAGTGACGCCAACCGGCATTAAACGACACTGAACGGTGCTTATCGGCACTAACGGTGTTATCGGTACTAACAAGCTTTGAACGACACTTAAACAATGTTAAGCGACTCTAAACGGCGCTAATCGGTGCTAAACGGCACTAGCGGGGTCCGGGGGCGGCAGCCCCCGGGCGGGGTCCAAGGGGCGGCAGCCCCTGGCGGGGTCCAAGGGGCAGAGCCCCTGGCTGGGGTCGAAGGGCTAGTACTATTCAGAAATTATCATTTCCACTCAAATTTCTGAATTTTAATCACAAAATTCGAGCTCAATTTCGAGCTCAAATTGTCTCCAGGTCGAAGCCAATTCTCTTGTTTCCTAGGTCATTTTCGACCTCGAAATTTCGAGCTCAAATGGGGGCCAGGTCGTGGCTATTTTTCTTGTTTCCTAGGTCATTTTCGACCTGGAATTTTCGAGGAGAAAGTATGTATTTTCGAGCTCAATTTCGAGCTCAAATGGGGGGCCAGGTCGTGGCTGTTTTACAGGTCTTTCAGTTCATTTTCGACCTGGAAATTTCGAGCTCAAATAATGTATCTTCGAGCTCATTTTCGAGCTCAAATGGGGGCCAGGTCGTGGCTATTTTTCTTGTTTCCTAGGTCATTTTCGACCTGGAATTTTCGAGGAGAAAGTATGTATTTTCGAGCTCAAATGGGGGCCAGGTCGTGGCTGTTTTACAGGTCTTTCAGTTCATTTTCGACCTGGAAATTTCGAGCTCAAATAATGTATCTTCGAGCTCATTTTCGAGCTCAAATGGGGGCCAGGTCGTGGCTATTTTTCTTACTTTTCAGTTCAAATTCGACCTGGAAATTTCGAGCTCAAATAATGTATCTTCGAGCTCATTTTCGAGCTCAAATGGGGGCCAGGTCGTGGCTATTTTTCTTACTTTTCAGTTCAAATTCGACCTGAGATTTGCGATCTCAAGCCATGTTATAACGACCTCGATTTTTCAAGGTTACTTACGACCTCAGATTGATTTCTCCAAGTCGCCTTGTCGAGCTCGTAATTGTACTAAAAAACGAGATCGATTGTCACGACCTCGTGCTTCCTTTTGGTAACTCCAAGTCTTATTATGGACTTTAACGGGCCCTGTCTTTTAATTTTCATGGGCTGGGCCTAGGTTTTCACATCGTTTGGGCCTACAACACTTTTTAAGTTTTGGTTGGGCCTTTATCACGGGTCAAAATGACCTTAAATCAAAACCTTAATTAGGTTTATCAATCTTGATTGGGCCTAGACAGGCCTTGATCCTTTTTTAATTATTTTAGCTGGACTTGGGCCTTTGTTGGGCCTTTTAGAGCCCAATTTGTGTTGATGGCCCATAAGAATTTCCAATAGGTTACAGCCGGTTGACATTCTCTCTAACCGGTTGAGATGCCCTAGATTTTTGTCTATATAAAGGCCAAGGCTTTCATTTTCACTTTCATCACAAAAGTTTCTAAAAAACTCTCTCAAAAGTTCCAAAGTTCTTTAAGAACTTTCCTTTGAAGCTTTGAAGACTGCTCAAGGATTTCTGGAAACTTTCCAGAAATTTCCCAGTTGTTGTTGAAGATTCGAAGAATACTCAAGGTATTTTCCAGAATTTCTAGTTTTATAGTTTGAAGATCACCATTTTCTGGGTTTGTTCTTCAATTCCTTTGAAGATTTGAAGATTGTTCTAACAATTTCTTCATCCTTTGCAGATTTCCTTTGAAGATCACAACTTTTCTTTGAAGATTTAGAAAAATGGCTGAAGATCGTGCTTCACTTCACTTCCAGAAAATGCAAGGAGCCTCCAAAAGAGGTATCATTATTCGTTCTCCCTTCATGAGTTTACAAGATATGATTTTAAATCGTAAAGAAGATTTTCCATCCTTGTCACACCTTGATTCCTTTAATCATAGTAACACCTTTCACGATGTAGAGAAAATCACTGATTATAACAAGATGTATAAAATAGAACCACCCTATAGACTTGTCCCAGCTGACCCTGGGGATCGATATTGCCATTGGCGCCCCAATGCACTTTGTGTTTATAGGGGTGCCATTGTTGCAGGAGTTCGATTTCCCTTTCATGAGTTTATTCCTAGGCTCTTAGCAGATGTAGGAATTAACCCTTGCCAACTTCCCCCCAACTCTTGGAGGGTGATCAATTGCTTCATGGTCCTTTGCCTCAAGAACAATTTCCCCCTTTCTGTAGCTCTCTTTAGGAAAATTTTTCAATTTAAGAATTCTGCTGAGTCTACTCCGGGTTGGGTATACATTAGTCATCGTTCTTCCACTCCTCCAATCTTCCACCCCCAATCTATCCCTGACTCCAACCAAAAATGGAAGAAGGAGTTCATGTATTTAATATGGGAAGGTGGAGATTGGGGCAGCATTTTCCGTAGTACCTTTGGTAAGGTCGTAGATGGCAGTGCCAATGATATTGAGCTCAACGAGGAAGAGACCCAGGCCTACAAAGAGCTCATCAAAGATAATTATGCTACTATGGCTTGGGATCTCCTGGATGAGTTCCAGCTTAAGTCTTTGGGACTTTCCCGGGTGGCCAATAAGGGTAAATTTTCTTTCTTTCTGTATTCTTTTACCTGAATATGATTGTCTCATACCCATTATTTGTCTTTTATCTTGTAACTACAGCTGCAGCCTTTATCAACAAGACTAATGAGCCTGAAGATGGAGATACTGCTAGACTGAAGAGGGCTCGTTCAGGGAAGGATCCTCGAGCCCCAACTGCCACGGATGCCTACTTGAGGCCTCATGTAGCCGATGTTGAAGAGGCAGATGGTTCTTCCAGGAGCGCTTGGCGCCCAAACTGGGGTATTAGGAAGAAGGATTCCATCGTTGGAGATAGCAGGCATGCCATAGATTGGTCCTATCATTCCATAACTCCTGGTGACTTCAAAGATTATGTATCCGGCTCCACTCTTGAAGGAGCCGAAAGTGCTGGATCTCAGGCTTTTGCTGCTGTAAGCTCCTTACTTCCTTCTTTCTTATGTACTTGTCTGCTATTTGAATCGTGGTTCTAACTTTACCTTTTGTAGGCTAATGCCAACTTCCAGGGGGCCATATTCCAGGCTAAGACTTGGCGTTCAAACTATGAGACTGAAAAGGCAAAGAATGATAAGTCTGAGGATGAACTGGCCTCTGTCAGGGCTACTTTAGAGAGGAGGGAGAAAGAGCTTTTAGAGTCTCAGGCCGAAAATGTCCTTCTTAGGAAGGGCAAGGACGACCTGATTGATGACTACCTTGCCTCCCAGGAGTATGTGGGCTTCATGGAGAAGCATGACGACTCTCTATTCCCTTATCAGTTTACTCAGGGATGGGACGGAGCTCTTGCTGAGGTTACTAGGAGATTTCCTGGTATCCTTAACGTTTCAGATTTCCCTAGCCCTCATGCTCCTATGGCCTTGGCAGTGCAGGATGTCCAGGAGGAGGACCAGGAGGATGATGAGAGGATTCCGGAGCCAGAGCCCTCTTCTCATTTTGGCGGAGATGGAGAGGATGAGCACACTGGAGATACTCAGTAGTTGCTCTTTTTATATATCTATTTACGTACTTTGCCTTTGGGCATGACTCTGTTCTTTTGTTAACTTATTTTGATAAGCTAATCGTTTATGTATTCTGCCTTCGGGCATAACTTTTTAATTCGTAATCCATTGTCCTTGATGTTTCTCAACTTAGTCATGTTTGCATGTGTAGTCTAGCATTTTATGCATATATGTCAATAAGTAATGCTCATAACTTATGCGAAAATGTAGAATAGTCTTATTTGTACGGAGAAATGGGCACAGCCCTTACATAGATACTCTACTTCTTCTATCTTAAGTTTAAAAACTTGGAATGGTTTCATCGACCTTATTTCTACTTCTATTACATAGGCAAAAAGCTAAGTCCTTTTCAGGAGAGCTTAAACATAGTAAACCTTGAGGTTCAATGCATGCCAAGTCCGGGGCACCTCAACCCCGTCCAAGGTTTCCAGTTTGTAAGACCCTCGCCCTAACGTCTTCTTGACTCGATACGGCCCTTCCCAATTCGGGGCTAGTTTTCCCTTCTGACCAACTCCCGAGGCTTCTACTTTCCTTAGCACCAAGTCTCCTTGTCGAAAGAATCTCTCTTTAACCCTTTGATTGTAGTGGAAGGATGCTCTCTTCTGATGTTCTGCGTTCCGGGCGTTTGCTTCATCCCTAACCTCATCAATTAGGTCTAGTGCAAGTCTCATGCCTTCCTCATTGGTTTCTTGCTCAAATGCTTCAACTCGAGGTGACGCCTGCATGATCTCCAGGGGCACAACTGCCTCAGCTCCATAAGCTAGTAAGAATGGGGTCGCTCCTGTTGTCACTTTACAAGTGGTACGATATGCCCAAAGTATAGGTAGTAACTCGTCCACCCAATTGTTTCTTGAGCGTTCGACCCTTTTCTTCAGTCCATCAAGGATTATACGATTGGCTACCTCGGCTTGTCCATTAGCTTGAGGATGAGCCACTGAGGTAAAGCGAAGCTCAATAGCATTTTCCTCACAATATTTCTTGAACTCTTCATTGTTAAACTGCGTCCCATTGTCCGTTACAAGGATTCGTGGGATTCCATACCTACAAATTATGTTCTCCCAAAAGAACTGGGCAACTTGCTTGGTGGTTATCTTGGCCAGGGGTTTAGCCTCAATCCACTTGGTGAAATAGTCAATAGCCACTATCAGAAACTTCCTTTGTGCCGAGGCTACTGGGAATGGACCAAGGATATCCATCCCCCACATTGCAAATGGAATAGGAGAATTGATTGAGGTTAACATTTCGGGCGGCTGCCTTACAATTGGAGCATGCTTCTGGCATCTCTCACACTTCTTGACATAGTCCTGCGCATCAGCTAGCATCTCTGGCCAGTAGAATCCCAGACGGGTAATCTTGTGAGCTAGGGACCTGCCCCCCAAGTGTTGCCCACAGATTCCTTCGTGAACTTCCTTCAATGCTTCCTTTGCCTCTTGGGGCCTTAAACACTTCAGATATGGGATGACAAACGATCTTTTGTAAAGGAGGCCCTCAATCAAGGCATATCTCAACGCTCTTACAGACAGCTTCCGTGCCTCCAAGGCATTGTCTGGGAGCCATCCAGTTTCTAGGTGAGCTTTAATAGGATCTATCCAACAGCTTCCAACATCAATCGGTGCTATCAACTTAGAGTTGACGGTCGGGGCCTTCAAGACTTGAAAGTAAACACTTCCTGCATAATTCTCTATCTCAGAAGAAGCGAACTTAGATAGGGCATCGGCCTTAACGTTCTCTTCCCTAGGGATGTGCTCCACATAGCACTCTTCAAACTGAGTCATAACAGCTTTCACGACCCTGAGGTATTTTGCCATAGTTTCATCCTTGGCCTCAAACTCACCATTCACTTGCGAAACTACCAATCTTGAATCTCCACATACTTTGAGATTTTTGACTCTCATGATTTTGGCTAAGCCTAAACCGGCTATCAAGGCTTCATACTCAGCTTCATTGTTGGTTGTTGGAAAGTCCAACTTCAAAGCATATTCAACTGTGAACCCATCGGGGCTTTGCAAAACTAAACCTGCACCACTCGACTTCGTTTTCGATGCTCCATCAAAATAGAGCACCCAATACTCCTTCAGATCAGGTACAAGTTTTTCATCTTTATTCTCACTTCCTTGGTTGGGTATTATCTCTTGCCCCCCGACTTCTTGGTTGCTAATGGTACATTCAACCACGAAGTCAACCAATGCCTGAGCCTTGATGGCTGTCCGAGGTCTGTATGCTATGTCAAATTCTCCGAGCTCAATTGCCCATTTGATCAATCTTCCGCTTGCTTTGGGGCTGCGCAAGATGCTTCTCAACTGTTGGTCGGTCAAGACTTCAATCTTATGTGCCTGGAAATATGGTCGCAACTTCCTCGAGGTAGTAACTAACGCCAAAGCAAACTTCTCAATGGGAGAGTAATTCAACTCCGCCCCATGCAATACCTTGCTCACATAGTATATGGGTTTCTGAACCTTTTTCTCTTCTCTAACAAGAACAGCACTCAACGCTTGTTTAGATACTGCCAGGTACAAATAAAGAGTCTCCCCAGGACTAGGTTTAGCCAACAACGGGGCTTCAGTCATGTATTTCTTCAATTGCTCAAAGGCCTCTTGGCTTTCTGTGGTCCACTCAAAATTTTTTACCTTCCTCAATGTTTGGAAGAAAGGCAGACACTTGTCTCCGGACTTGGAGATGAATCTTCCTAGAGCCGCAACTCGGCCAGTTAGTTTCTGTACATCTCGTATAGAGCGTGGTGGTTCCATGTCCAAGATTGCTTTGATCTTATCAGGGTTGGCCTCTATGCCTCTCTTCGAGACCATCAATCCCAAAAATTTTCCTGATCCAACACCAAAAGCACACTTGGCTGGATTCAACATCATCTTGTGGTGCCTCAGCACTTCGAATGCCTCTCTGAGGTGCTCGATATGGTCAGCCTTGAGTAGGCTCTTGACCAACATGTCATCAACATAGACCTCCATGGTTTTTCCAATTAGATGAGCAAATATCTTATTCACCAATCGTTGATAGGTAGCTCCTGCATTCTTGAGACCGAAAGCCATAACAAGATAACAGAAAACACCAAAATCAGTAATGAAAGATACCTTTGGGATGTCATCCTTGTGCATCTTAATTTGGTTGTAACCACTGAAACCATCCATAAAACTCAACATCTCGTGTCCGGCTGTGGCATCTATTAGGGTGTCAATCCTTGGTAGAGGGAAACAATCCTTTGGGCATGCATCATTTAGGTCAGTGAAGTCTATACACATCCTCCACTTCCCATTCGCTTTTTTGACCATCACCGGGTTTGCTAACCATTCGGGAAACTGAATCTCTTCAATAAAACCAGCTTCCAAGAGCTTATCTACTTCTTGCTTTATGGCCTCTTGCCTTTCCGGAGCAAAGTTTCTCTTCTTTTGCATTATTGTCTTCCTATTAGGATCAACATTCAATCTATGAGTTATAAGTTGGGGATCAATCCCTGGCATATCAGCTGCTGTCCAAGCGAAAACGTCGCTATTCCTTTGTAAGAACTCTATCAACTTGCCCTTCAGGGGTTCTTTCAAAGAGGCTCCAATATAAGTTACCTTCTCAGGGTCGCCTAGCTCCAGAGGGATAGGTATTAAGTCCTCTGCTGGCTTTCCTCGGTGTTCATCATTACCACGGACATCCATGTCTTCAATAGGGAGTACCTGCCCCCCGACTCCATCAGCTCTCAAAGCAGCCACGTAGCAACTCCTGGCCATTTTCTGATCTCCTTTATGTTCCCCAACACCATTCCTGGTTGGAAATTTGACCTTCATGTGATAAGTAGAGGCAACAGCCTTGAATGCATGAAGTCCGGTCCTCCCTAAGATTGCATTGTACGTTGAGGCAGCCTTAATTACTAAAAAGTTCAGCATCTGGGTGGCTTCCTTAGGTTCTTGCCCTATTGTCATGGGCAGCTGAATGGTCCCTTCAACCTTGGACTCAACTCCATTAAATCCGTAGATCGGCATGTTAGTCGGGGTTAGTTGAGAGTCAGTATACCCCATCCTCACAAAAGCATCATGAAACAAGATATCGACAGAAGCTCCATTGTCTATCAGGACCCGCTTCACTTCCGAGTTTCCAATTACAGGAGTTATGACCAACGGGTCGTCATGGGGGAATTTCACCCCTTCAAGGTCTGAATCATCAAAACCAATCACTGCCTCAGTCTTAGCACGCTTCGGGGCTTCTCCTGTGATGTGCATCACTTCTCTGGCATAAGCCTTTCGAGAGTTTCGGGTAGTGCCGGCTGCTGTTGGTCCTCCCCAAATCATATTGATTACCGGCCCTCGAGGCTGTGGGTTACGATCGCGATCGTTATCCCTCCTATCATTGTCTCTTCTATCATAATCCCTTCTCTGGGTTCCACGGTCTTCACCCTTGGTGAACTTGTTTAACTTTTCCTTCCGGATTAAAAATTCAATTTCATCCTTTAACTGCCTGCAGTCATCTGTGTCATGTCCCACATCCTTATGGAACCTACAATACAGATCTTTGTTTCTCTTTTCGGGGTCACCCCTGAGCGGTTTAGGCCAGCGAAAGTCCTTATCCTTCTCAATGTCCAACAAAATTTGGCTCCTAGGAGCGTTCAACCTTGCATAATCAGAAAATCTTGGCCCAAAACCCTTCTTGGGTGATGACTCGGAGTCCTTGCCAGTCCGGGGATACTTGTCCCTGGCGTCGTACTCTTGCTCTGACTTTCTTTTCTTTGAATCATTAGATCCCTTGCCATTACCTCCCGTGGTTTCCTTCTTAATGCTGTCCTCAGCCTTAATATATTTATCGGCTCTTCTCTGGAGCTCGGCCATGTTCTCAGGAGGGTGTTTTGCCAAAGACCTTTTGAAGAAGAGGTCAGTGGTTCCATGTTCCAGGGCTACCATGGCCACCTTATTTTCCAGATCGGTGATATTCAACGTCTCTTTGGTGAATCGCTTGAG